>CM056561.1:17041634-17641634 GCA_029721515.1 Synanceia verrucosa | reverse complement strand
ATCAACATTATTTTGGGACCATTTTTTCACTAATGTAATGATAATATGGCATAAAAATGCTAGTGCACCCTTTCAAAAGTAATAACTTTGAATTTCTCCAGAGTATTTAACACTGTAATTAGAATTTCAAGAACTTTTACATATCCTAAATAAATAAAACAAACAAAAAAAGAATAAATATATAAATAAAATGGATTTCATCTCTTTTAGCAACAATTGCACTTGAATGAAAATGTGAACTAAAAACAACATAGAACCTGTATATGTTATATCAAATAAAATGCATAACCAAAAATATAAATAAAATGTAATATCAAGTCTCTGTAAGCAAAATTGCACTTTAATAAATACTTCTTTTCCCAGTTGGGAAAACTGGACTGGATGGTTGTGTTTCAGTTGCGGGTGCAAGTATGTACTGGCTTTTTTCATTGCCACTATTGTCAAATATGGCTCATCCATGTTAATGGGCTCATCTTGTTCATTCGGTTTAAATCCAAAATGTTCCCACACTGGGGCTGTGGCATTCAACTTTACTGTAAATATGACATACTGTATGTGTGACTAGTTTCCAGACTTTGCACTGAGGTTGTTGTTGTGGAAAGAACTGCAGCAGCAAACTTGGCATGAGAGTATCAACAGAGCAATAATGCTTGACTGTACACCTGCATGAATATAGCTGGATGTTATTAGTCATACAGCTCTTAATTAATCAATGACTGTGAATGACACTGAGTGCAACTTGTGACATGCTTGTCAAAGTGTATGAAACTAACACAATGTTAATAATGTTCTTAACACTTGCATGACTTTATTTAGCTGAAATGAAAAATACAAAACTGTTAGCTATAGCAACAAAAAAAGTTTACAGTAGTACAGAAGTGTCAACTTCATCATATGTGCTGATGATATGATATGATTATCTGTAAATGTGTTACATCACATAATATAGTGGTGGATGGGAAAGCCCAGTACCAAGTGGGGACTTTTGGTCGCAAAACCAGGAACTAAGAGAAATTAAATTTAATGTAACACATTTACAGATAATAGAAAACTGAGATTTTTTTTTTTTTTAAATTAAATTTAATTTCTCTTAGTTCCTGGTTTTGCGACCAAAGTCCCCACTTGGTACTGGGCTTTCCCATCCACCACTATATTATGTGATCTGTATCCTTACAGAAACCTGTTCTTAGAAAACCCAGAGCTGTGGTTTACCTTTTATCCAATTTTTATAACATTTCTCAGCATTCTGTAACCGCATCATGACAAACAACGATAGAAAATTGACTGCACAGCAGAAATATTTTTCCAGCAAACACATTTGGAACAACAAGAAGACTTACTTTATTGATCCCTCAATGGGGAAATTACATTTTTTCACTCTGTTAATATTTCTCAGTTGCACATCACACAGAAGTTATGAAACACACATGCACATGCATTAGAGGAGAGGTGTCAGAGTGAGGGGGCTGCCCCTTATCCAGGCGCCCCGAGCAGTTGGGTGTTCGGTGCCTTGCTCAAGGGCACCTCGGCAGGAGGAGGAGCTGGCACCTCTCCAGCTACCAGTCCACTCTCCACATTTTGGTCCGACCTGGACTTGAACTGGCGACCCACCGATTCCCAGCCCAAGTCACTACAGACTGAGCTACTGCCGCCCAAACAAAACAACTGACAATGTTCAGTTGCACTACAGTTGTTTCACACCACTGATTGTGATGGACAGCTAAATACCATGTAGCAATTTAAGTGTTAAAGTCTTAACTCTTGTTAAACTTCATCTGAAGTTTGTGCTGCACCTAAATGGCCACAGTTTGACAGAAACACACATTTGAACATCTGACAAGCTAACTGAAATATTTTCACTTCCATGGAGGTAAACCAGAGGGTTCAAGAGCACTGTTTAGACACACAAGACCAAGGTGAGAACAAAATATTGATGATCTTTAGCTTCTTGCAGTTGTGCAGGAAAGATTTCAATACCCATCCATTAACTACCAGACCAATGATGAAGACTAAGATGTAAATAAGAGGCAGAAATCTGAACGCAAAGTCAAAGCTGACAGGGGCACAAGAAGATTTATTCATTCTGTCTTCTGGAGAGAAGTTTGTACAACTTCTTTCCTCTGAGGTGAATCTGACACAACAGAAAATATGACCTTGAACCTGTTCAAAGATGACTTCCTGTTCATACATCATTTCAACCTTTTGACCAATTAAGATAGCACATTAAGACTTACAGATCCAATGAAATTATAATTGTTGTCTTTTATGGCCCACTGATTCACAAAAGTATAACAAATACCATTAATTAAATATAACTTAAAAAAAATACTTCCACACATACATTCATGTCATGTCGCATGTCTGTCAAGTTAAGTTTTAGGTTTGATCATGTTTTCCTGTTTGTCATTTCCTGTTTTATTTTGTAGTAACTGTTTTCTCTTTCATTTCACCCGTCGCTTCCTGCCCTCCTGTCTTGTGAGCGCCTTGAGTTAGTTTCCTTAGTTTATTTTTTCCATTTTCCCTCCTTTTGTACAGTCAGTCAGTGATTTCCTTCATTCTGAAGGTTTGTTTAAAGTCAAGCCTTAGTAAGAGTTTAGCATAGATTTGTCCTTGTTATTCAAGTGATCCTTTTTTTTTATTTTTCGCTGTCATTTTCGCTGAGTCATCAATGCATCCAATACATTCCCATCAATTTAGATTAGGTCAAACACTACATTAAGTGTCAGCTCTAAGGATGTAACCTGCAAAGTCAGGGGTCTACAGCAACCCCAGCTGACATGTGAGGCAATATTGCTCATGTCTTGATTCTATTGTTGTCCCATCATTTCCACATTTATTTTGTAGTATTCCTTTTCCCTCTTGTTTCAGATGACTTGCTTCCTGCCCTCGTGTTTTTCTGCATCTGTGATTGTCATGCCCCAACCTGATTGTTTCCAGCTGTGGTCCCCTTCCTCATGTTTAAATAGTCCTGTAACCCTCTGTCCTCTGATAGTTTGTCTTGTACATTTTGTCATTTCTTACCTGTCAACTTACTTCAACCATGTTCCAAAGCTTGTCGCTTTTTTTAAGTATTTTATGTTCCTTGCTTTCAACTGTGCATTTGTAACTCGTTCCATCCTAAAGAGGCTTTCGTTTGTTACTTTGTAGTTTATGATTTCCTGGTTTAGCTTTTCCTCCTTGTGAGTGTTTTTTATGCAAAATATTAATGACTGATATCACAAGAGTCATGCAATTATATTTGAAAGAAAGCCTCATGGACTGACTATAACATTAGGATTTTCTATTTTAGTAGCTTGAACAGCCACAGAAATGAGGCATTTAATTGTTACATGCAAATGATATGTGATTGAGCAACAGTCAACACACTCAGCTTGCCCTTCATACTTGCGAAAGATCACTACATACTTAATTAAATACTATAGAAAACTGGGAGAAGCGGCATACTTTATTAACATTATTAACTTCCTACACATACAGGCACACGCACAACATTTTTTAAAACTCCTTATAAACTGTTTCTTCGATTGCAGAAACTGAGCAAATAGAGGTCCAACTCTGGACCCAGAGCGACCTCGGTGAACTGAGATCACTGGAAATTATCCAACCTGATACAGCAGGTAGTCACCAATAACTGATTATTAAGTTTGGTGAATGTTCAAGACAGGCACTAAAGAAGACATGGAAACAAAGTGGATGAAAGTCAGCGGGTACATATCAATGTCAGAGTCTCAGTCTCAATTTTTTTAATTTCAATTTTTTTTTTTGGAATTTTTTTTTATGATGACTGGAACAGCTCCAAGTTAAGTTTTAGGTCTTAGTACTAGTTACTCATACTGGTACACTTTATTCAGAACTTTGCAAGTTGTGTATCACCACTTAGCTGATCTCCTCCATTACAGTGACAGGATGTTTGGTTAATTTCAAACATAAATCAAATCAACAAAGCAAGGTGGTCAGAGTGGCAGCCATTTTCATGTGTCTCATTGCAAAGAGCTGTGCCCATTGTGGTGGTCTAACTTCCATATCAAACTGACTTGGTGGCAAGTCGCAGAGGTGAGGGACTGCAGTACCAACGATTCCACTATCTAGTGTTTTGCAAAGGCACAGCCATAGCTTCTGGTGTTTAGAGCCTCCCAACACGACTGTGATTAGTTTATGGGAATACAAACAAGCCAGACTGTTTTTCCTCCCTGCATCAGAATGATGTGTGGAGCCAGACCTTACTTCTCCACTAACGATTAAGATTGAATCATGGACTTCTGTCTTATAATGGTGGTGCAATAATATACAGACTAAAAAAGATTTATGAGGCAGGTCTATGCTGTAATGCTCATTATAAGAAAAAAAAATCCACATATTTCAATAGATAGAAGTGAAGATGTCAAGTTTGTTTTGTGATGCTTAGTGGTTGTGGTGAAGTCAGTGTAAAAATTGGCCAGAAGGTGGTGTGAAAGTCAAGGTTTTTAATCTGTTTGACCTGTGTCAAAAGTTTTATCAAGTCATAAGTGACAGTCAATCACATTTTTTATGTCTCTGTGTGTGTGTGTGTGTGTGTGTGTGTGTGTGAGTGAGAGCGAGAAATGCGTTGCCAGAAGCGTGCTGATAGGTCATGAAACAGAAATGCATTCAAAAAAAAAAAAAAATCAACGACACTAAAAACGTAGTTGTAACTAACAAGGCCTAAACATGCTGTACACGCCTATGGCTAATTTTTCCGAAGCCCAAAAACAGCTGATTGTAGAAGGCTACGACGAATAAAAGATATTATCGGTAAAAAATGAAATGCAGCTGCAATAATTAAACATCAGAGCAAGTCTGGCAGAGAATAGCGGACTGGCTGAGAGGTGCTCGCAGGTCATGAAGCGGAACTCCATTCAAAAAAATCAAAGAAAATACTAATGCAGTCATAACTAATAATCAAACATGCTGATAAAATTAGAATAACCATCTTTTCTGAATAATCCACCAAAGAGCATCATTACAGTATTAATCTGTAACATGAAATGGATGACAAGGAAAAGTGAAAGAAACATTCTTTTCATGAATACAGCGCTTAATAGAGCTAATGTGAGGTCACTCCAATTTGAGCAGCTTATATCAGATAATATCAGACTATTCATCCCAATGTTGTCATGTACAGTAGAAAAAGTAATCAGATTAAAACATATTTTAAGGAGATTTAAAAATACATATATACAGTGCAAATATGCAATATAGTGCAAAACCAATATTATGAGCAATATAACAATATACAAAAATACTACAAGAACATAAAAACACAGTAAGCTGCTAAGTAAGAGGTTACAAGTGATGTGTTGATAAAGTGACATGTTGTAATGAATAGTATTACAGTAAATTATATGTGGATGTGTTGATGTGGAGAGATTAGTAGTACAGAATAGCAACCACATTGGGTTCCAGCTGTGGGTGAAACTTATTTCAGATAAGTATTTGGTACTGTACTATCTAAAGATATATCTCAACTATAAAAACGGCCCTCTCTTATAACAACAGCACAGATGATGAACAAAAGCATGAAAACATGGGTTGCACAGAGAGAGCAGACTAATATACTTCTCATATTTGTATGTAGTGTGTATTGAAAGGGGAAATCAGTATGAATGCTGAATGTTGATCCACTAGCACATGACAAATAACTACAGAGGATGTCCTGATCTGGGAATTTCCTTCTGAATCTTTCAATACCTTTACCGAATGTCAATATTGAATTAATGAACTGAGGTGCCTCCACTCTCACATGGAAACAGTCAGTCTGTCCTTCAAAATAAAATAATGTAATGTAGGCCTGAGTTGTGGCTTGAGAGCCTGGGGGGCTCAGAGAAATAAACACATACTCAGTATTGGCTGGTTCTCACAAATCCATGGCACGGCACCTGAAGCGTGGGTAGAGGACACATGCAGAACAGGAGTTCAGACCGAATCTGCAGCTGGAGAGGGACATCTGCTCCTCACAGGACAGTTTCCTGGTGCTTTCTGTCAATGAAAATATCTCCACAGTTATTACTGCAACTGCCGAGCTACCTTTATATTGACATGTGACATTTCAATATATATGTGAAATGTAATATTTACTCAAGTACTGTACTTGAGTCATTTTTGAAGCACTCTACAGTGCAAAGTGTGTAGTATACAAAGTGAATAAAATTAGCCCCAGCCTTAGCTGCTGAGAGTGATATGCACAAATTATTCTGAGTATATTTTGACAACAAGTTATGCTAACACTGTACCTTTATTTACGTATTTAACGCTGTACTTTTAATTGTAGCAGAGTACTTTTGCACTGTAGTATTTTTACTTCCCCACAACTGGCTAACGCGCAAAGTGTGACTCAAAATAGTAACGCATTGGCTGCTGCTACAGTAATGAACACCAGTCGAATATCAGTAGCATGCTAATACGCTAATTGCGTATAGTATTGTTCTTTTCAAACCGCATTGAATTAGTGTAGTATTAAAAATACACACCCGTGTAACGTTACTTACCACCTGTAGATTGCAAGCGACCACGTGGTTTAAGTCCGCGCTGACCGAAGTTAAAACAAATGATTTGCCAACATTAGCAACGTTAACATAGTAGCCTCTGACTAGCCGGCAGCTTCTGCACCCTCTGACCTCTGACCTCTAAAACCCGCCCCTCAACCTTTACAATGGCAGGTGGAGGCCGGAAGTTCATAAAAACAAATGACAAATATCGATAAATTAATTCAAAAAATGTCAAGACAGACCACGTCCATTTTGTTCTGTACATTTAATTTTTTTGTACGTATGTGTGAACAATGACATAACCACAATTATTTTTATGTACAAAGCATACAACATGTGTAAGGTTAAATTAACTTTATTGAAAACAACAGTGAATATTTAGATTGGTCATGAATTTTAACAGCTTTTTCTTGAGAAAAAACAATATAACATCTATATTTTGTATTTTTAACAAGTCTTTTTGACAGAACTGAATTATGAGCATCATCGAAAATAATTAATTAGTAGTACTGATTTGTAGCAATATGACTTTGTCTTATTTTAATTAATAAATGATATGGATCACTCTACCAATCAATACCCCTAACACTGCTATTTCAAAGTCTGCAACCATCCTTCTATTGCTTTACTTTTCAGGCACCCTACCATAAGCCATAATAAAAAGCACATAGTAGTGTACAAATAAACAATGGTAATGATAGAGATGATCAAAATGTATAGAAATAATGATGATAATATAAGCAATTATGCAATAACAAAATGATAATCAAATATTACAGGAAACACATGGCCACACCTGTCACCACTATTCATTGCAACAATACCCTCCAAAAAGAAAGCATTCAAAACCAGATCCTGAGAAATACAGTTTATTGGTTATTGTCTTAAGGAGTGTCACCTAAATTAAAAGTTCACTGAGCACCTCAGCAAAAAAAGACCATTTCCACCGAGATGATGCATAATTCTTCATTTTTTTCAATTTAACAAGCATATCTCAAACATACCAACAACCAAAAACAGGCTTTTGATCTACACATGTATTCTTCAAGGTTACTTACCAATTCCAAAGTTAAATCTCTCTGGCACCTCACACAATGTGAAGACTCAAAACACATTTTTACTTACATTGGGCGGAATAGAATTTTTTTCATGCATCTGTGGTTCCTTCTTTTGGATTGAAATAAAAACGGATGTAGTCTTAAGTGGCCCACGGCTGACCTCTGTTGGACTTCAGACAATTAAAAGCTCCTCTGAACACATAGTATAATATTTAACACACAATGTTCTTGTGTTAAAGTTCATCTGTGGTCTGAGCCACATGCACACCACCAGAGTTCGACGGAAACAGACGGCTGGACATCCAACGAGCTTGCTGGAGCATTTGGCTGAACTGAGCAGGAATATCTTCATTTCCATGAAGGTAAACCAGAGGGTTCAGAGCACTGTTCAGACACACAAGACCACGACTTATCTGTTGAGCAATGAAGACTCCATTGAACCATTTACGACATATTCTCTGTTTGGACAAAACTCTTGCCATAAGGTTGAAATTCTTGAATACATGATAGGGGATGTAACAAACAGAGAATAGAAGAATCAAGATGAGCAACAACTTCAAGCTTCTCTGTTTCAGAACCTTGTCAGTCGCATTTGTGCGGCAGAGAACGAAGATCACATGTCCATAGCAGCCCAGTGTGATGAGGAATGGGATACAAAACCCAGTGAATGTCCATCCAAGGCTGTATTTCAGGTAATCCTCAACATGGTATTTATCAGTGGTATCAAAACATTTCCCAGTGCTGTTCCCATATGTTTTGGTGTAGAACATGTCTGGAAGACTTTGAACGCTCACCAAAAACCAAACCATGACTGAGATCCACACAGAGTGAGTCACAGTTGATCTTCCCATCATTCTCACTGGATGGACAATAGCCAGGTACCTGTACACACTGATACAAGTAAGGAACCCAATGCTGCCATATAAATTCAGGTTGAAGCAGAATCTTGTTATCTTGCAGAATACGTCTCCAAAGATCCATTTACTCCCCAAAAAGTAATACACCATCAGAAATGGGAGCGTGAGCAGATACAGAATATCTGCTAGTCCAAGGTTGAGAACAAAAACATTGATAATCTTTAGCTTCTTCCAGTTGTGCAGCAAAGACTTCAATCCCCATCCATTAGCTACCAGACCAATGATGAAGACTAAGATGTAAACAGGAGGCAGAAATCTGCCTGCAAAATCAAAGCTGACGCGAGGACAAGAGGTGTTCTTCATTGTCTTCTGGACAGCAGTGAATACAGTTCCTTCTCCCGGTCAGTGTGCGACACATAATTACAGCATGGATGGTTTAGAGAAAACTTCCTCTTTTATGCCTTAGCCTCTACACACTGAACCACTTTTCATTTCCTATCCCTGCCGATGTGGAGAAAATGACAGGGATTATGTTTTTATCAAAAATATAATATTAAAGTCATCTACAGAGAATCCCTACTGTGCCCATGCACCTTCTTAAACTACAATCAATTACAGGTTTATTTGCGTGTAGCCTCACATGAAGATTTTTTTTCTTCTTCTTTTCTGACACGTCTGACAACCTCATGAAAAATGGAAACTGAATGCCTCGTTCTGGTTTCTTAAGCTACTCTTTATGTCTCACAAGGGAGTTTTCAACATTTATGTATATTTCTGTATCATAGCATCACGAAGAAGCCAGCTCATTGTGATAGACAAGCTGGTGATACATACAAAGTTAAGGATCACTTCTACATAATGAAAAGTGGAAAGCAAACTCTTTTGCAACAACACAAGTAGACAGTAAAACATGGCATGACAGAACAGAGCTGAGTGGACAGGAATGAGCTGGGAGGAAGTGTGGCTCGTTCTTTTTGCTGACTATCACCAGAAAGTGCACAAGAAGACCAGATGGGTACTGGTTAGTCGTTAGTAACTATTTGATTACTCTTTATGTCATAAACAATCAACTGCAGATGTGGCTTAGTATCAATGCTTTATTGTTCAAGCACAACAGGTAAAAGTTAATTAATGCTGACAACACAGTATCATATCCAAAAGTCATTCTGCGGTGTTTAACATGGAATTTACACATTTGATCCCGTTTTTCCCCTCTGAAAAGTTTGGTTTATTCTTGTTAACTACAGCAGCACTTGTTCAACTCAACCTGTGACGTTTGCAGATAAAACATGATTAAGAGCGAGACGCTACCCTCTAAAACATGTGGTAACTGGGCTTCACTTTGGAAATATGCAGCAAAGAACAAAGCTGATAAAAACAAACCATTACATTCAAGTAATGATGAGTAAAAACAACTTATCTACTCACCAAAGAGGGATATTGATGCCATTTTCTGCAGAATACAGCTTTCCAATACTAAATCAGTTTCATTTTATTCTGTAGCCGGGTCATAGTTCAGTTTAACAACATTTTCCTTGTCATCTTCTTTATTTTAACAGGCCTCCTCTGCAGGACATGTTGGCTCACGTATTTCAGTGAGGTAGGACACGAGCCTTTGAGTTTGCAAGCTGAAAAAGAATGTAATTACTTGGAAAACTGGGAACAGAAACCATGAAATTTCAAAAACTTGCAAAACATAGCTGCCTGATGACCTAGCTAGCTATCTATGATGATTGCCAAGACTTAACCATCTTGCAAAAGTTTTGCAATTTGTAGATTACCTTCTTGACATGGCTGCCACACTGTGTACTATGCTGATTGCACTAATTCTTATTGGCATCATTTATTCGAAACTGCATTAAATGCAGTGGTAGAAGTATGGTAGAGTATTAAAGGTGCTCTACACATTATTCATTGCAATAGCATCAAACAACTATTTGCCATGTTAAGATACAGAAGATACAGATGAGTAACATCCCTAGTATAACTGGGTTGGCTGAATTATCTGTTTATTATATGTCTACCTAAAAGTAGCAAATACTGTAAAGTGATTATGATTTGGTGCATGGCTGAAGTATCAGTGGCATTATATCTTGAAAGATCGCTGTGTAACATTTTTCTTAGAATCTTGTCATGAGGTGTAATCGAAATAGGAAATGTCATTGTGCTATCTGAGGGTGGCATCTAATGATCAAATAGCTTACATGATGCACACGATCATATTTTTCTCTAATGGTGTAACATGCCTCTCCATAAACATAGCTGACCAAGAGAACATATCTATTAGGAGTGCTGAAGAGAGAGCGAATGGACGTATATTCACCAGGTGGCCACACACAGTGTTCTTCTATCTACTAGAAGTAAAAAGGAGCTGTACATTATCTGCCTTTAAAAGATGATTTTATATAATGCCCCACATTAGGCCTATGAAGTAGATCAAATTTGTCCATCTTTGGCAGGCTACTACAGTAAAATTCTGCTTAGATGTTAATACATCTATAATGATCTTCCAACTGACTGTGGCCATTTTGCATCACGGCTACTTCTGAGTTTGACACTTAAAAGTGGCTCAAATATTTGAATTGAAATAGAATTATTTTCAGTGTTTATCTATTGCTGAAGTAGGTAACATGATGATGGTGATTGAGCATATGGCCTGTATTGCAATATTTATATATTTGCAGTTCTTAAACTGACTCACTGTCATTTCCTAGAAAAGCAATGCTGTATTAGTTTCCCCCCACCGTACACACTCAAAACATGGAACCACAAGCACAATTTTATGTTCTCGTGTCAACAATAAGACACCACACTGCTAAACTCTGAGCACAATTTCATTGTTTTCACTCAAATAGAAATTCCAAATCAACCAGGATTGAAATCTTAGGGACTAACACTTTAAATACATTATGCTGATACTGCATCAAGTAACATTTTTAACTGTTTATCAGTTGAACATTCTGTTGTTAGTGCCAGCACCACTGCACACAATTCTACAGATATTACAGTTTAGCCATGGATGTTTTATAGAACTGGATACTGGACCCAAAGATATTCACCATAATAAGAATTGCTCACCTGGTGCATATACCAGAAAAAGGTGTCTAGTTTACAGGGTTATGCTGAGCAGGCTGAAAACAGAGGTTACAGCATCATACCGTAGGGATACAACACCTGCAGTCAACTCTGATTCACACTTATCAAAAGGCTCAAAAGCCAGCGCACGATCAGAGAACATTGGGATGATTGTATACGGTTGTTTATTATGCGCAGAAGTGAGGCCAAACCAAAAGTCCAGAAAAGTTTGACTTAGATTTAAAATGCAACCAGAGAGGACAATCAGCAACAACCAGCAGGCAATCAGTAAACAGATCCAGAGACATGTTGACCTGAAACATGTGGGCAGTAAACCAATGACTTTTGCTTATATGACCCACATGTTCTCAGAAGTACAAATAGTGTCTTCTTTAACAAACAAATCTTGGTCTTATCCTTTTTATGTATTTTTGGTGTTTTCATCACTTCATGCTTTATCAGAATAATTATTGTGATAGTTGGACTACATACACATACTAGTACCAATATACTTGATTATGTCAATTTTTGAGTCAATTTTATTTGTACAGCCTGCTATGGTAAACTATACGTTTACAAATTTGCCTCAGGGAGCTTTACAGTCTCTCCAGTTCAGATGTGCAGATGATTCAGGCCTTTTGCAGGCTGTGAAGCTCACACAATTTACATCCAGTTTATTTTTACACCTCTGCGCTACTAGTAATTCAAAGAAATCATGCATAGCGCTGAGCCCCCCCAACCACAAACACAGCTTGTGAATAGTTTAAATTTTCTTTTTCATTTTAAGCTTTTTTTGATTGTGTTAACAGCAATATGACCACTGAACCAGTAAAATGTTTGTGTTACAATGGCAGATGATGCAATATAACACTTTTCACATTGCATTTGCATATCAGACAATTTAAGCCAGGGGAACTTGACTAGAGTTGAAGCCGTGTGATAGCTTGACGAGCTTGCTGGAGAAGCTGTCTGAGCTGAGCAGAAATATTTTCACTGCCGTGGAGGTAAACCAGAGGGTTCAGAGCACTGTTCAGACACACAAGACCACGACTTATCTGATGAGCAATGAAGACTCCATTGGACCATTTACGACATATCTTCTGTCTGAAAAGAACTCTTGACCAGAGGTTGAGGTTCTTCAATACATGAAAGGGGATGTAACAAACAGAGAAGAGAAGAATCAAGATGAGCAACAACTTCAAGCTTCTCTGTTTCAGAACCTTGTCAGTCGCATTTGTGCGGCAGAGAACGAAGATCACATGTCCATAGCAGCCCAGTGTGATGAGGAATGGGATACAAAACCCAGTGAATGTCCATCCAAGGCTGTATTTCAGGTAATCCTCAACATGGTATTTATCAGTGGTATCAAAACATTTCCCAGTGCTGTTCCCATATGTTTTGGTGTAGAACATGTCTGGAAGACTTTGAACGCTCACCAAAAACCAAACCATGACTGAGATCCCCACAGAGTGAGTCACAGTTATTCTACCCATCACTCTCATTGGATGGACAATAGCCAGGTACCTGTACGCACTGATACAAGTAAGGAACCCAATGCTGCCATATAAATTCAGGTTGAAGCAGAATCTTGTTATCTTGCAGAATGTGTCTCCAAAGATCCATTTACTCCCCAAAGAGTAGTACACCATCAGAAATGGGAGCGTGAGCAGATACAGAATATCTGCTAGTCCAAGGTTGAGAACAAAAACATTGATGTTACCTAGTTTCTTCCATTTCTGCAGCAAAGACTTCAATCCCCATCCATTAGCTACCAGACCAATGATGAAGACTATGATGTAAACAGGAGGCAGAAATCTGCCTGTAAAGTCAAAGCTGATGTGTTGGCACACTGTGTAATTCATTGTCTTCTGTACAGCAGCTGATACAGTTCCTTCTCTCAGAGAGTGAGAGAAGAGACAAGAGAAAAAGTATCACAGCATGGGCGGTTCAGAGAAGACTTCCTCTTTTATCTACTGTACATGCCACATCTGAGTTCCTGCACCTGGTGCCAGTATCCAGGAAATAACAGGGGTTGGGTTGGTTTGTACGACTTTTTTTGTAAACATACAATATGCACACAAGCATGATAGAGCAATGTCATATTCAGTGAAAAAACTGTGAATCAAAGGCACAAGTACCAATAACAACCATGTTCCAAAAAAATAATTATAAATAAATAAATAAAACAAGAGAGAGATGACTATGATCCTGAGACTGCTGGCTCCCATTTGACAGCAAACCAATCCGTTTTCAGCTTCATCTTACTGTTATATTTTCCATGTTGTAAACTTTTTAGCTGATCTCTCCACTCTCTTTTATTTGGAGATTCTGGCTTGTCTTTTTGGCTATCAAAAGCAAAACAGTAATCAATAAGGAAATCACGGCACATGTACGTTGTAGCCTGCTCAAAGGTGTCCTCCCTGTCCTCATCTTGGTTCTTCGTTCTTCGGACATTTCAGTCTTCCCGTCAGTGATAGAGTTAGCATCTCTCTTTATGTCAGTGATCAGTTTTCCATATGCTTCAGATGACTGTGATACGGTAGGGGTAATGATAATCTGAAGTTTCTGAACTTTGTGGCGGCTTGGTAGAGCAGGTTGGCCTCCAACAGTCTGTGTTATGATGACCTTGCATGAGACACCTAACCACAAATTGCTGCACTGTGCATCGTCCCCTGATGCCTATTTCCCACCATCAGTGTATGAATGTGTGTGAATGGCAGAAAATAATATGTAGTATAAAAGTGCTTCGAGTGATCAGATGACTAGAAAGGTCTATAAGTTCCTCTAATTTTCTTGGGTATTTGCCTGAAAGTACTACGGCCAGTAATTTGAATTCATTGGTCATTGGTCACAGTCTCCCTGTCTGACTCCTCTTTTTCAGCAAGAAGAAATCTAAGCAGCAGCCAATGACTTATTTGTTATTTAGGATGATCTGTAAACGTTGAATGAAACTCTTATTTTTCGACTAATCCTATTTGTTTGGGCTTTTCAAATTCGAAATGCTAATAACCGGCTGTCTCTTCTTCCCATTTGTTAATACACAGAATTTCTAAAACATAGAAGCCCTTCTGCTTTGTGTGTTCATAACTAATCTAATCTACCTCTGAATTTATTCAAGTCAAGGAAGAAGGAAAAAGTGTCCATTGTTCTTTTATCTTCTTAAGCACTCTAATTTTATTGTGTAGCAGTTTTTTTTCTGTTCTTGCCAAGCTTTCTTCAATCTAGAATTATTATTATTTCACTGTTATGGATGGTGATACTCCTCCATTATCATTAATTTGAAAATATTATTTCAGACTTTGTTATTTTTCTCTCTTAGTGGAGAATGAAGGCTATTGTCATCAAAAAACTTTTGACAACAACAACAAAAAAATTTTGTCAGCCAAAAAACAAGTGTGTACTGGATGAATAAACTTTCTATTTTGCATTTTGTGTATACGCATTCTGCGGGTGTCTATCCTGTTAAAATGAGTTGAACAACATGACAGAAACGGTGAGGTTCACCACATCCTGTAGCAACGTACTTTCTGTCACAGCTCCTCAAAAGTGAGCTGCTGTTATTTTCTGATGCTCTATGTTATCAGAAATATTTCAGGGGCTGTTTAATATAATCCTCTTGTAATATGCTATTGTAATAAATCCTAATAAATCAATCTACTGCACTGACCTCATCCTCAGTAGTAGATTCTTTTGTTCATGTCGGGATGTCTAACAAGGCCATCTGGTCTGACTGAGGTATAGTGCTTATGTGCAGAACGCAGAAGACATCATGACTGGACACAGAAAAAAAAATCAATTCAATTTGACTTCATTTTTCCATATAAAATACTAAAAACGCAGACCTCCCTGTTGCTGTTACTGTGTGCAATTTTAAACAGCAGTAAAGTAGTTACTGATGAACGCTACAGTATGTACAACATGACTACATAAATCTGAGATTAAAAATGCAGGCCATACTTAGAAAACATTGAGACACGTTACACTATACATCACAGACACCTTTCCAGGAATATTTACAACAAAACAGGAGAAATAAGTGCAATGTCATGTAACTACACATACACAGAAACAAAACTATACACAGTAAAATTGCATTTTCATGTCATCTGTCAACACAAAGGTTGGA
Source organism: Synanceia verrucosa (assembly GCA_029721515.1). Lineage (NCBI taxonomy): Eukaryota > Metazoa > Chordata > Actinopteri > Perciformes > Synanceiidae > Synanceia > Synanceia verrucosa. Next base: position 17,626,015 of record CM056561.1, on the reverse strand, counting down.
GTCTATCAAATAAACATATTTGTAAATCATTGAATTTTGCTCGTAAAGCTGTTATGTTGGTCGTTATTAGTGTAAATATGTCTTTATGACCATATTATCCCTGGGTGTCAATACATAGTTTAGGTTGTTTGGCCTCATCAAAAGTTTTTTGACTAAAAATCATTGTCCAGAATTCTTAACAAAAACTAAACATAAATCACACAAGGCACTGGCTCTCTCCACTAGCCTCCCTCAAACTTTGAGGATTGATTATAAAATTGCACTTGTGCTTGTGCCGTTTGACCTCTCCATGAGGAAAAGTCTCAGAGAAGGCAAATCAGTGCATCTTTCCTAAAACCTTTAGTTTTATTCTATCATTTTCACTTTGTGGCTTACTCACTCATTTCTGCTCATTTTACATACAGTATTGTCTTCACTATAATCTTCCTTTGTTCCTCTTCTTCTTCCTGTAAAGCACTTCTGAGTTGAAAAGTGCTTCTGTTACTGTTAATTAAATTTGCCTGCTTCCTCTCGCTTTGAAAAAGATTTACAAATAAGTGCAGATTGGGATTAAAGTAAATCACAGTTTTTATCTACAAATGGTCACTTTCTCTTTGTGGATCTGCATCTGGTGATGCCAATCAGTCAGTGAAGTCAGTGCTCGTACAGACTTGATCAGGGCCTGTATCCCCACAGTGCAGGGTTACTGTAAGGTGAGTAGGGGCAGCTGTTGTGACAAACGCACGAGTGGATCATCATCACGGCTCGCTGCAGCAGTCTGCCGGTGGGGCAGCGGAAGGTCACCTGGGCCGTGCTGGTCTGGTGAGGCGTGCAGCAGCGGGAGTCGGTGCACTGCCCGCAGTAGCGCAGCTGGTAGGTACGGGTGCTGTAGCAACCCTGATGAACGAGCTGAATGGGTCCTGGTGACGTGTAGCTCACCTTGCACCGTCCCCGCCGTCCCCACTAGGAAAACAGCACGCACATGCTAACACTTACACATCAAAAGGCCACAGGGTACCTGTCATTTTAAATTTGGTCGTGCACAGCAGCTCTGTATTTCAGAAATCTTTGAAACCTTTGTTATGTTTACTTCAAACATACTTTATTTTGTATCCCTTGCAGCTATCCATGTAGACCACTGCTCAGGTTTGTGAGAAATTGGGTTTCCTGTGTAGTATTGACCATGGCTGACTGATGGTTTTGGAGATTGTGTCATGAATTCCAAAAACATTTTGTTTTCTATTTTGGGTGAACTGATCATTTCAACACCGAAAGGTGTGAAGAGATATAACCTGAAACCATACAGTCAGTAGAAATAACAAGAAGCTCACCGTGGGTTTCCTCTGGAAGGGCTGAACTGCAAGGCAAGGCCGCACTTTACACAGTCGAGTTTCCATTTGCAGCTTGCAGGCTGGGTTCTGGTTAGAGACGCGTGTGGAGACCCCAGCCCCACAGCTCTGGGAACAGGCGCTCCACTGGGTGCTGTGCTCCGTGCAGGTGGAGGCAGGTGGGACCAGTTTGTTTAGAGGGTGCGTCATCGGGATAGCTGGCCACAACCTGCCAGGTCTCATGGCTTAAAAAAATAATAGTACAAAAAACTGGAGTGAGAAGCAAATTCACCTCATGAGAACCTCTGTGAACTAAACATTTACCACAGTGACTCACTACAAGTAACTCTCACATCTTATCTGCATATACACAACCTCCCAGCTGAAAGCTAATCCAATGCTTCAATTTGTTTTCTGACTATAAATACAGATTTTTTTTTTTTTGTTCCTCCCAAAACACACAAGAATCAGCTGATCTTCAGGTATGACATCACAGGTTTCATATCCAACAACAAAATGTTCTACTCATACTCTCTGACAGTGTTTTGAATTCCAGATGTTTTTAGGGTGGCTTCATTTCCCTGACACGCACACACTCTTCATGGCTCCAAATGTTTAATTGTTACACAGCTGTGGTTTGTTGTTATGAAACTAGGAAACTTTTGACTATTCCAGAGAAATGTGGGTTATATTTGGACTCTGGGATTTTTCCTTTGGCTAGACACTCCTCAGTTTAATACAAGAATGTTCCAATAAAAACTTCCAGACATGACCACGAGTGACAAACCTCATATAAATGAAGGAGGGATTATGTTGCCATATGGACTGATCATCAGTGATGAACATTTGTAGCTGACAAATTCAGTGATCGTATGTACAGAGACGCACTGGAAAATATGTTGTAAATATCCAGCTGTGATGTCAGGATACAATTTAAAGGAACAATTCAGACATTTTTGTGAAATGCACTTATTCACTTTCTTGCAGAGATTTATATGAGAGGATCAATATCACTCACTAATGTTTTCACATTAAATATGAATCTAAAGCCAGGAACAACTTAACGTAGCTTAGCAGAAAGACTGGGGGAAATGGCTAGCAAACCTCTGTCTACATTTAAACAACATAAATTATCTTGACTTTTGTTTTAGTACGGATTAAACAAGCAAATTATAATATGTTAATTTGTGAGATTTAAAGGGGCCAGTTAAATCTTAGATAGATTAGGCAGATTCTGTCACCTTTGGACAGAGCCAGGCTAGCTCATCATCTCATCTAACTCTCAGTATGAAGAAAGCAAATGGCAAACTCTTCCTCTACTACAAAGACTGTCAAGTACTTCACTGTCGTTATTTATAAGAAATGTACTTAATAAACTAAATTAAGGCTTGCACTAGAGGATGTTTGATGTGTTCCATCTTTGCAGGTTGATTTAACTCATCCATCCATCCACCTGTATAGTTTACCTGTGATGGCGTCCTGAATCACTGTGTTTTCTAAGTTTTCACACACCCATTCCTTGCAGCATTTCCCCGGTAACCGGACATGCTGTGGGTTGGGACAGTCTGGAGTAGGAAGACGGACATCCAGTGGACAAGCCGGCACACAGCTGACCCCCCCACCTCTGCAATGGCAGTAGGAGTCACAGGAGGGCTGAAATGACTGGCCCTCGTGGTATGTGATGCCGTCGACCACACAACGCAGATCCTCTTGACCTGAGAGAAACACACAGCACAGACGCTTGTCTAAACTTTCACAACCACACCTGTACCTTGGAATGAAACTTAATCAGGAAGTGAAAGGATTAGATTATGTAAAGAGAGAAGGGGGGTGCAGTGGAACAAATCAGACAGGGAAATGAGAGAGAGCTGTGTGTCATTTTATAGGGAAACCAGGCCTCTCTACTGAGAAACTAAGGAGTCTGTTTTTCACTCCAAGAGTGTTGTCTCTGCAATGTATCACGCTGCTCAAAGGGCAGTCATTAAAGGAAATGTGTCAACAGCAGTCCTGGAAATAGAAGTTGAAACGTTTTGGATGTTCTGGCAGATTGCTGCCGCCCGGCATGTCGTCCCGCTCTGCTGAGCAGACTTTAAACATTAACCTCCTGTTTGTCCCACACACTGCAGAATGACTGAGGCTCTGACCACCTCCTTCCTCCCTGCTGTCTGTCCTATAAGCACACAGGCATGGGCCTGGTGGTTTTGCCTGTTGGAAGGGCCACTCACTGACACACTCCCCAGGGTCTCCAGGAAAGCTGGCGCTGTAGTCACACCACAGTCCTCTCTGGCTGTCGCAGGGAAACATCTCAGTGCAGGGCTCGCCTTGCTGCCGGGCACACACCTGGCAGCACTGGCAGCCATCTGGAACCAGTGGGACTCCTGTAGGACACTGAGGGACAGAACTGGGGCAAAGGCAAGGCCTACTGCACAGCTGGCTCAACGCCTGCAGGGGACAACACAAGTGGGAGCAGATCAAAGGTCATTATCATCCTCTAAATTCTTATCCCCGAACTAAACTTTCACACGAGGACTAAAGAAAATATTCTTGGTATTCTCACAAACTGCAGCCCAGTAAAAGAGTCGGGCCAAACCACTGTTTCCAATTACATGTATCTGGTGAAGCCAAATCTCAGGCGAGATCTGGACCAGCAGAAGAATCCCTTCATTACTTTACAACGCTGTATAGAAATACAGAGCACGGCTTGTTTTTTCACTCACTGAGCAAAAAGATAATGTTGCTGTATTTAATTATACAAGACAGAAAGTAAAAATTGGAAGTGAAAAAATGTGTCCTTGATTAGCTGTCACAAACGTGAGGTCAATAAGTTAATTAGCTTGTTTTTAGACCTGAAATTATTTTGTTTATTCACCCTTTTTGATTCATTCAGCAAGCAAGGATTTGTTGCTTTACAACTGAACATCTTTCATTTTGGACTGTTTAACCAAATTCCATGATTGTGATGGCCATCTTTCCACTACTTGCAAACATTTACCAAAAACTTCATGAAAACAATCAACAGATATTAAAACGTTGGTTTTAACTGTATATCTGTCTAGACAGGATGGTTATAATCACTCTCCTCTATTTCATTCAAATCAGAGTAGACAACCACCCATAAATCAAATAAAATGACTATACTTTATGGATAAATGATCACACATGCCTCTGTGATTTCCTGCACAGAAAAAAATACAATATTATTCGAAACCGCTTTGTTTGTTAACTCTCACACCTACACTCTCTCTCTAACACACACACATGCTCCACATAATCATATCATTCAGAACACGCTGCTATTAAGTAAGCAAGAAGAGGCCTCACCTGTGCAGCCACACACAGCAGTACTATCACACAGTGAAACATCAGTCCGTCCATGGGGGCTTTGTGTTGCTGATGGAGTTCAGTCTGAATTGCTAACCTGTGTGACGCTCTTTTCTAACTGCTCTTTCTTGCGCTTTGCTGACATTTATAAAGTCTGGACTCTGATGTCACAGGCTTGACTACGTGTAAACAGCCACTGGACCAGCATCAGAAATGTTTCACATTCCTCCTCCCTGCTGTCCATTTCCACTTCCAGACACACACACACCCCCAAGTCTTTCCCCTCTTTTTCCTCTCCTCCCTCTCTTTCCAGTCTTGTGGCGTTCACAGTTTACACAGCTTAACACGAGCTGAGGGGAGAAAAATACATTAGGCCAGTTGTCTACGACTCAAACACCCTCCCTGGCTTTGTGGTGGCTATTCTAATTTAAGCCTGCAATTCTTCTTAGTGTTGCTGATGTTTTTTTACAGGCTGCTGCTTCACTGCATGGTCAGTCAGATATAGTGGATGACCTTTTTGAAAAGACAGAGCAGATATTCCCACAAATTCAATTTTCATCCCCAAACCTAAAACTAAGTGTGTGACTTAGATTAAATCCTTCTCGTCTCTCATGGTTTCCATGGTGAAAGGGCAGCATGTGTGAGGCATCAACTTGAATCATCACAACCTTGTCTATTGTGATCGAAGCTTTCCTTTGAAAAGATTTCAAACAGGAGCCTGGAGGCAAACAGGGCTCCTCAGACAGACAGTCTTGTAATGGACGGAACATAGCTGAGCTGCTTCATTATCAAATAGTTACTGCAGTGGCAGCTGTGCTAACAATGAGACCGATTCAGTTCGGGATACGCATCTTCATTAACCCATGCAGCATCTGTGTTACTTATCACCTATCCTAGAATAACACTTTACAGCCATGCTAGCACAGCACTAACATGCTTACTGTAGGAGGTGTAGCATGTTTACCATTGATCTCACCTTAGTTTGCTGCATTATCAGGATAACATTAGCCAATTAGCACAAAACATACTGCTGTAGAAGGTGGGGAACATTTTTGACCTGATGATAGACACTAGACTTCATGCCAGCAAACATCCAATAAGTGTGAAAACATTATACTCAAAATCAATGTCCACATTGTTTTGGTGTAGGAGGAATTTCGAGGACCATTGAAGTCATTGACATTCATCATGAATTAATGTCTCTTAACATTTATTCCAGTTCATTTAGTAGATTTTGAGATGTGTAATATTTGACCCACTGGTGGCGCTAGAGGTGAAGTCAAAGGATCAGAAAAGTTGTAAGGATTCATCCTCCAGGCCCTATGAATACCTGTATCAAATTTCACACCAATCCATCCAAAAACTGTTGGTGTATTTCAATCTGTGTGGATAGATTGACATCAGCTGGAGAAGTAAGTGACATTACAAAAATATTTGTTTACCAGCATGTTACAAGGATGCTGTCATAGCCGTAATATGACTGCAGCTAAACACAAAAGACTGAAGTTAGTGAAATAGAAAATGTAAGCCATTCATGGTTAAAAAAAAAAAAAAAGTAACACTAGATTCCTGAATTTCAACATCAGCCATTTCTCACAGAGCTGGGTGGGCAGTGAAGACATCCAGCGATGGGTTATAAATAGAAGCAGACAGACAGACAGATAGAGAGGAAAGAATGCCTTCCAGGTAGGTGGGCTCCAGGTGGCCAGCCATGTGTAGATGTACTGCCTTCTCTGAAAACTATGCCGTCCTGGCCACCGCTCCATGTGTTTTCCACGCTCTCCAAGAATGACTGAGGCTGGAAGGATTGTAATGTAACAGCTCCCCTAGAACATATGCTGGTTTGGTAGAAGAGCTTAGACTCACTCAGAGTATGATTTTGTTTTCAAAAGCCTCTCTCTGTGCTCAAGATTCTGAATGCAAGCTCAAGCTAGAATGATCTTAAGAATACATGCTTCTTAATGCTTGATTTATGAACAATTACTGTTTTAAAAAGATGTAGCCAAGTCATAACATCAACAACTGCAGCCATTATCTGTCATATCAAAATCATACAGTATCTGCCAAATCAAACCAAGAGAGGCACATTTTTCCAGAGCCCACAGATGTTGGAGAGCTCCCAGACAGTAAAGTATTAGTCTTACTGACAGAAGACACCTTGAAGAACCCCCCTACAAAATCCTGCACAATGACCCTCATTCAGTTTTGGGAAAATATTGTTTTGGTACGTGATGGTATGTAGGAAAAATCCATTGGATTCCTTGTTGATTTGCAAATGCAAAAAAAAAACTGCAGGGCAAAGTAATGAAAATATTATCTGTCCGGTAAATGTTTGAAAAGAATGCACTGATCAAATCTGTCACTGAGGAGCACAAAAATGTCCAGCAATTCCAAAAATATTTAAAAGTGGAAGCAGATCAAAATTCAGCGTAGAGTCAGACTGTTGAAATGGTAGTAAGAGGTGACACTCTGCTTCAGATATGCAGGTTTGAAACTATATTTACAGATGTGAAACCATTTGTAGTTCTGTTTTGTCCACGTGCAATTTGTAAAAGATTAGTTTCATAGTGATGTCTGTCAGTCCAATTTGGTCCAGACTAAAATATCTCAACAACTACTGGATGGATTGCCATGAAATTTCCGACAAGCATTCATGGTTCGTAGAGCATGTATTCTATTGACTTTCCCTGCTGACCATGACTTTTCTCCTAGTGACACAAACAGGTCAATTCCAGCATTTTTTAGCAATGTCTCAACAAATAAATGATGGCCTGTGATGACATTCAGGATTTAATATAAGTTTTTTTTTTACCTTCCAGCTGACATCAACATCAGGTCAAATCATATGTCTGATATTTTTTGTGCAAAATACAAAAATTCAGCTGTATTTTTCTTACGTGGAAAAACTAAGATGACAAACATTATATACCTGCAAAAAGACAACACGTTAGCATTGTCATTGTGTGCATTCTAGCATGCTAGCAGAGCTGCTATCATGGTTATAAGCGGAAAGTAAACGTCTAAACTGAGCACAAAACCTCCCACAGACACAGCTGGTTGTTAACTAGCTTATAACTACTATCCAGGTCAAAATGAAAATTTACAGTACTTTGATTTTAGTCCAAACACACCTTTAGTCCAAACATCTAAAATTACAGAGATCATTGCTAGTATTGGTGCCATGTTTTTTTTTTAGAACTCATGAAAACTTTTACTACATTTTTTAATTTAATTTTTAATTTTACTACATTTTTATCGACAAAGAAAAGCAAATTAAACATGTTTTATTTATTTATATTTGATCTGATTTCTGGTTTGACTTTGCATTCTCTACACATTTTCAGGTTTATATGTTTTATGAAAAGTACATTTTTCATAATACCTTTCATTTGTGACCTCAGTGAAACTCAGACAAACAATATTAAAGTTTGCCAGATTGTGGGTTTGGGCGGTGCCAACTTGCTGGGTCTGATTCGAGTGTGACTCAGAATAAACAGGCTGCGGGCTGTAACAGCCACAAATAATACTCAAATCCTTTCCCAGGACAATATTTGACACATGCATAACACACAGAGCTACGCCAAGTGCACTTGGTAATTGGTGTCTGAGGTTTTGGCACCATGTGGCGCTGAAAGTTATTGCAGGTATCCCTTCAGTGGAGGGTTGCAGATTAGCCGTGACTGCAGGAACAGTTTAGAAATAGCACAAAAAAAAAAGTATTAAAGAGGTCCGGCTTTGCAGCCTTGAGTCAGAAAGCACGTTAGTTCATGATGTTGATGAGTTATACTGAATCATTATTCCAGTAAGGACTTTATGGAGGAGGGAATGTAATGACATCACTGGATCACCACCACACCCTGTAGATGTCACAGACAGAGCAGTCTTAATCTATTCAAAACACAACAAACACTGCACCATGTCTGTTTCTCTTCCGTCTGTCTGTATGTTTCCTTCATCACACCTCAGCTCTAACAGTTTCCACCGGCTTTGAAATTAAATGACCTCTCCATATTTGTAGATTTGGAATGAATGAACTTTTAAATACATCTTATGGAAAATATGCCTAACATTTACATAGCAAAATGAACAGAAGCAAAAGTACTTCCACCACTAAGGCCAGGAATTCCTCTGAAATTGCTGCAAGGGAAATAGTAGCCTACAGGTGCACAGTTGTTATGTGATGTAATATCCAACTTAAATTGTCCTGACTAAGTGGTCTAAATATGTCCCAGAAGAACAAACTGAGATGTTATTTAACTCAGCCCAGCCAGAGAAAGAGACTAAATACAGTAATTACTAAATTCCACACGCCAAAAGATCTGAAAATGTCCTAGGAATGGAAAACCACAAAGAAAAGAGAATATTCTCAAGAACTGATGTATGTCCTGTGTGCATGTGCAAATAACTGCCATTAATGTGTAGATGTTAGCAGTAGGAAACACACACACACACACACACACACACACACACACACACACACACACTCACTCACTCACTCACTCATACTCAGGGCTCCCCCAGCCATGGCCAAAATGTTTTTCCTAAAATGACACCTAGAATTCCAGACATTCCAACCTGATGTGTGAAAATCCCACCGTGTTGCCAGAGGAACACCCAGAGCCGACGGTAAGGACATCATCCCGACCAAAGGTCACATCCTGACGTAAGTGGGGTTGAGGTTACTGCCATGTCTACAGAAACAAACGGGAAGCACAGATCGCCCAGACGTTTACGAACATCTGTAAAAAAAAACTTTTGTATCTGATGTCAGGCGTTGGTGTGTATGAAGTCATTCATCAGATCTGTCTTCTATGCTCATTGTTTATGGACCATGAAGATATCCTCTCAATGTAACCAAATCAAACCTGTCAAGGTCGACAATCCAGGTCTCACAGTCCTTTGGGAGGATGCTGGAGTGCATGATAACCTGTCAATAATAACACCTTCAACTGTTTCTCTGTCTTCTACTCTAAAGAGGAACACATTTATTCTGACAATGTTTACAATTAATGAACAATTCATTTATAAAACAGTTGATGAACAGCATCAAATATATTGTTGATTTCTGGGTTACTTGTCTTTGCTAAGTTCTTGTATATTTCTTAATCTTAGTCGTCGTCGCCATGTTGAGAGCCGATGAGAGGACAGAAATGCTCCCTATCATCTGTTTTGCACCTTTAAGAGGAACTGCAGTGTCTGCCATTTCATTCCCTGTAAAAATGTTGTGTATCCATACATTGTCCCAAGTATTCACATGCATTCAATCTCCTGGTAAAGCATATTTTCATAAAGTTCAGATTTTGGCAGAATGATTTTTGTCATTTATTCTATGACACAATGACGCGTCCTTGTTTTACACATGTAGTGTGGCAAATGATGTGAGCTCACCATCATCAGATGAGCATTGTCTGTGAGCATTTTAGCATGCAGAGCATAGCCTCATAGCACAAATAGACACACCAGTTATAAAACTATACAAAATTGACTTACATATGGTTTTCTCATCACTGTCTCTCAATTATGTGAACTTTCTTTTTGTCCATGCCCAGGTTCAAAAGGTGTTTGTGGAGAGAGGATTGCAGCAACACAGCGCAGAAATAGCCTCCTGCGTTCGTTGACACACCTTAACCAGCAACACATCCAATTCCGGAATCAGTTGCTAAAAATAAATGAGAACAAATAAATAAGGAACAAGGACTCAGTTCATAGCGGCATCCATTTCCTACCACGGTACAACATGTCAATATTTTTTAACAGAGATTGTGCACTAAATTCAGGTTTGAGGAAAGATATATTCTGCAGTTGGCAGGCAACGTCTGAAACACAGGAACTCAGGGATTTGGTACAATGTTATTATAACCCTGCTGGTGAACCTGATGAAGACAGTTATTACAAACACGTCAATGGAAACTATAATTTTAAGATCTGGACACATAGGAAGGCAGTCCTCTTAGCAGGGGTGTGTCTAGGGGTGTCATGTGCCACCCTTGAAATCTCACTGGCCACCCCAGACGTGACTTGGTTTTTGACCTCCGACCTGAGGGACAGTTTTGTGCCAAAATGCTGTTCAGACTGCGACATGATTTGTTAAGTCAACCTTTTAAAGTTTTGTATGTATTTATTTATTTAGTTTGATTTGGTCAGCACTTTATATTATGATTTATATTTCTACATCTTTCATAAAAAAATGAAAGATTTTGGCTTTGTATTACTAATACTTGTGCTACTTGTATTGTCTCATTCCGTTGTGTCATGATTACAAGTTCTGTTTATATTTCAATTCATGAGATTCATAAGATTTAAGACAGTTTTAGTAGTCAAATTCATAATTAAAATAATCAAAAAAATCATAAAAAAAACAAAAAATGATGCTATGTTGATGGAGGCGCATGCGTACCCATGCACAGTGACTGATCCTGCTGACCACCCCTGCAAGACTGAGTGCCCCACTTGGGCCACCCCTGCCAAAAAAAAGTCTGGACACGCCACTGCCTCTGAGAGTAACAGCATATGAAACACTTTTGAATGCTGCAGGAACGTTTCAACTAATGTAGAAAGAATTTGGCTTACATTTGCATGACTGATTTGTTTAATCTGCTTTCTGGGAACCAGGGGAAGCATCACAGACCGAAATGTCCATATCTTATAAGGTGAATTATTTCAGTCAGTTGATTATAAAAGATTCCCTGAGATAAACGGTGAGTGCTCGGCACAACACGGTGCTCTTCTATAACTGAATTATGGTTGTGAAACGGTTCAGTGGTGGTATGAGGTATCAGTTGCCAGTGTGTGAGAGTACTCAGGATGTCATGATTGCAGCGGTTGTATGGAAACGGCCTGCAGCCTCTTCACAATGTGTTTTTTTAGGTCAAATTCTGGTAGTTCTCACAGTCTGATTTTTACGGACGTCCTTGTTGAAAAGCAACAACAAATTAAAGTACAGACATATTGACAACACAATATACATAAAGTATGAAAAATAAAAGTACTGTCTGAATGGACCCGTTAACAGTATTATAAAATAACTCCAGTAAGTCATTATCTCAAGTATTGTACTTACTGTAAGGACAAGTTAGAGGTGCTTTCTGCTACTTTATTCTTCCATTCCACAGCATTTCCTTGACATCTTTAGTTAATTCACATATTCAGATCGATAGATCAACAAATAAAATGTGTAATTGTATGTTAAGACAAGACAGTATGGATATTTGTTTATCTGCAATATTTCAGTTTTGTCTCTGTTTTTTTGTTTTTTTTTTACCATATAATCAGAGTTTTTGCATATTTATTCGTTATTATCTTTATTTTTTTTCTGAAATTGACCAATATGCAAAATGAGTATTTTAAGTACAGTTTGATTTTTGCTCCATTATTTCATTTTTAATTGCAGGACTTTAACCTGTAGTACCTCTACACTGTGATATTGCTACTTACAGTACGTGAAAAATCTAAGTACCAATAGTGGTTTTGTTAATATTTGTGGATCATTATGACTGATGCATTAATAAGTAATGAGCATGTTGTAGCTAGTTAATGTTATTTCTGGTATTAGTACATACAACCTACTAAAGAAAACACCTGTAAGAGAGATGTGCAACAGTTGATTTGATTATGAAGGCTGTCTGGTACAAGCTTCAGATGAGAGGACTGAGAGTCCTTGTCTGGTTTGCCTGGTTGAATTGTGATTAACCTTTTTGGAAACCAGACCAGGTATCCATTTGGAGATATTCATTTCTGAACTAATGTGCTATATCAAGGTTTTCCTATAGGGTCAAAGAGACCTCTACTGGCCATGGAAGCAAAACGTCATGTAAAGTTTCATCACATCTGCTATTTACAATACATAACAGACACTTGTTCACTCCACATTACTTACAGGGCCCTGTATCTGTTACTTGTTAATTATGTAGTTTTATAAGAACATGGGTATTTACCAAGCTGAATCCAGTATTTTTTAAGAATTTCAAGCTGAAAAAATAAATAGTCTGATTATTACACCAGAATTTTCACCAGAAACTTTGGAATATGCTTAATTAAATAAATATATATGGGAAAAAATACATAATAATATATTACAGGCTTTCTTTTTGGTTGTCAATATTTTCTGAGGCAGGTAGTGTTTGGGGGACTTATCTATCTGTTATGTTCTCAGTGGAAAAGAGTCTTAATGTTATTTTTCGGTTTTACCGATTCTAAACATTGGCTGTGAAAAAAATGATCTATTGTACTGGAAACAACATGGAGATAAAAGAAGAAACATTTCTGTGACATATTAAATGGGTGTTTATGAACATGCAGAAGAGTTTTTGATAGCTACCAACAGAACAATGCAAACACTCCTCCTCGATCACATAAACCGAGCCACGTATTTCACACTGAGGTTGAAAAGCTTGGTGTTTGAAAAGCACTGAGAAATCAATGCTGTGCTGTAGATCAAAGGACAGGCAGAGAAATGCTGCTTTGATATGATGGGAGATGAGAAGAATAATAAGGGTTTCAGGGACTGAAGCTGGCCTCGTTCGGCACATAAAAGGCGAAATTCAAGATTCAAGAGATTTGTCACATGCATAATAGCACATGTACAACAGCAGGGAAATGAAATTGCAATGACTCTGCTAACTGTGCAGATTTTTTTTAAAATGTTTTAAGTGTTTATAGTCCTTAAGGCCAAGGGGAAGACGCTCCTTCTCAGCCTCTCAGTCTTGACCATGTTGGAGCAGTAGCGGTTGCCAGACGACAGCCACTCAAACAGTTTATGGTTGGGATGGAGACTGTCCTAATGATTTGATTAGCCCTGGACCTGTGTCCTGGTGATGTGTTCAGCACACCGGATCACTCTGTGGAGAGCTTTCCTGTCCTGAGAGCTACAGTTGTCATACCAGGCAGTGATGCTTCCAGAGAGCACAGACACGACTGTGGCAGAGTAGAAGGATTTCAGCAGCACAGTGAAGATCTAGAATTTCCTCTTTATGTTCCAGTGCCATCTGCTGAACATGTTTAATAGCAGGGGACCATACAGTACATACAGCTGTACCCAAATGTGTCCAAACAGCTTTGCCTGTAGTTAGGTCAGCTCAGAGGCCTTCTCATCTGTAGGGAGGGCAGGTATTGTCCTGCTCTCTGTTGTACAGACTGGCTTGACAGCTTTGACAGAATTAACAAGCCACAGTGCTTTTGGAGACTGTGGATCCACAGACTGTCTGTGTCAAGTCTTCTTTGTTTTATGAGGTCCAGGTAGATCGTTTTGAGTGAGGAACTTCAGGGACTGCTGTCAGTGTGAGCCAAGGAGGAAGCAATAGATGAAGTGGAAAGTGATGCGAATGACAGTTTTCATCACAAAGATGTGAGTTTTAAAGCAGTCGAAATGCTAAATTATATTATCTCTTTGAGTGCCAAAGACTGGTATGTACCTCTTTTAAAACAGAAAGCTTGAGTGCCATGAACTTATATACTCATCTTTCCTTTTTTGGCACTGGCACAAGAGGGCACTCTCCCCATAGAATGTATATAAAGAGTGGATGGAGCTATCGTGACGTCAACCGTCTGCATTCTCTCCACAATCCAACAGGGGGCGATACTGGTGGTTTCAAAAAGAAGTCTGTTTGTATTGATGTGTATGAGAAAATGACCATTTGCTCTCTGAGTTTTTGGTCTCAATGGAAACAATGGTTTAATATATGTCAATTTAATGAACTATCATCCATCCATCCATTTTCTACCGCTTATCCTCACATAGGGTTGCAGGGGGGGCTGCAGCCTATCCCAGCTATCTTAGGGTGAAAGGTCACCAGTTCATCGCAGGACACACAGAGACAGACAACCACTCACACTCACATTCACACCTACGGACTATTTAAATTAGCCAATTAACCTAATCTCCATACATGTTTTTGGATGGTGGGAGGAAGCCAGAGTACCCGGAGAGAACCCACGAAGGGCCCAGGCCGGGAATCAAACCCGGTACCTTCTTGCTGTGAGTCAACAGTGCTAACCACTACACCACTGTGCCGCCCTGAACTATGGTCATATATATATATAATACATAAAGTTGTTTGGCATGGCTACCGTGTGATTGACAGGTCATTACATCTTTCAGACAGTCGCTGATGGTCTTTCTCATTTTGTCAAAATTGAACTTAAGTACAGAATTTGAGGAAATGCATTTAGTTTTGTTATGTTACTGTGTACATACAAGATTAACACTGCCTTAAATCTGACTATTTTTACCAGCTGGTTTGTGACAATGTTTGCTTGTTTCGTCTCAAATTTTCTCGAAAGGCAGACTTTTAAGGTGTTAATGGTGACTGAAATTAACTAATATTAGCTACCAGCTAAGACTGAACTGCGACCTGGTTTTGCCCCTGATATTCCTGCCTCCTGCACTGCCACTCCCCAACCAGAGCCCAAAGGTCCTGTGACCAGCTGCTGTTGGAAGTCTCCAAAACCATGCTGAAGACTAGAGGTGACCAGGACTTTGCTGTGGAAGTCTCCCCATCTCCATAAGAACCTCCCAGACCCTTGAGATACTTTCAAAACTCCTCTGAAAACTCATCTATTTTCCCTGGCGTTTTATAAATGAACATACACGAATCACAGGCACTGTAGTTCCTTTTTTAACTTTTACTAATCTTATTTTACTGTTCTTAATGCATCTATTTATTTATTTGCTTCATTTGTTTTATGTATCCTGTGTACAGCACTTTCATTGACTGCTATCATCCTAAATGTGCTCTATAAATAAATTTTGACTTGACTTTACCTAATAATAAACAACATTAGTTGGTAAACAGCCAAACAAATTGCAGCGGGGCAACAGTCAATCATATTTGCTAATTTCCCCACATTGTCCCAATGGTGCACTAGACATTGTGAGCATGTAGCTGTGAGCTATATCTCCATCGTGACCTCTGCAGCTTAATTTCGACACGATTTAAAAATATTCTATTCAGCCATATTGTAAAATAATATTAAAACTGTAGGAACAGAGGATTTTATGTCATGTATATAGGGAGTAGTATGTAGGTCATTTACTCTCATAGAACAGGAGTGAATTGGAGGCAAATGTTAATTTTGCACATCTGGCTGTGCTTTAGACCCAGAATAATATTGATTTCTAGATTACTCAGAGGCGTACCACTAACTGACGACAGCTGTATGCAACTCTATCATTATTTTTGCAAATATATTATGTGCATATTATTTTCCTTTTCTTATGTTTTTTATTTACAATAACACCACACATTTGTAGATGTTAGGAAGATGTGAGGTATTGTGACCACTGACACTACTCCTACACTTTTATAGTTTCTGTTTGTAACCACAAGATGGTACTAACTGGTAATGACTCCAGGTTTTCTCCAGAACCACGGAAAAAATTATGCCAAAGGTTTCCTCTGTCAGCAGCAGACATCTGGGCCATGGAAGTGAAAGTAGAAGAGCAAGTCTCAAATAGCAAGAGGAAGAGCAAATCTGCTTAAACCTGCAACCAAAGCAACCAAGAAAACTAAAAGCATGACATTTTAACAGTTATAGAGTTATTAAAAAAGACATGATATTGATATTTGTTTTATTCATGCTGGTGTTACATCATCGTCACGTGCTGTAGCCTAAAATCAAATTATAAGAACTAAACAAATGGAGTACGGAAGTGGAATCACACCACAGAGTGGACTCGCATGTTTGATGGTGGTGTCAAAAGATAAAAAATATACCATAAAACATTGTTATTACACTACTTTTTACATGTAATATGTAGAAGGCTGCTACAAGTACAATACATTAGCATCGATGAATGAACATTCATTTGAAGCATCAGCTTTATTGGTCAAGTGTACACATACAAGGAATTGTATCTAAGGAATCTTCTTTCATATATATATATATATATATATATATATATATATATATATATATATATGTACATACAGTATATGTGTATATATATAATGTGTATATATACATTATGTGTATACATATGTACACATATATATATATGTGCACTATATATATTATATGCTCATACTATATGTGTGTGTGTGTGTATATACACACACACACATATAGTATGAATGATTCTGCAAACGTATTTAAGTACAACAGTGGGTCACAATATTTGCCTCCAAATTGTCATCGAGCAAAAGCAGCATAAACTGGTAAACCTGTAAAATGACAGTGCACTCTACTGCAGTTTGCTCGGAGGTAACCTGTTCCACATAATGAATTAGCCCGACAGCAAAGCTGTCATCACATGAGCGCAAAGCCGCTGCCATCCAGGTCCGTTAATCCCTCAAACAGTCAACATGTGTTAATGCACACCGGATCCTTACAGCCTGCGGTGCTTGTTGTACATTCAGCTCCAGGGCTGTTCGTTTGCTGTTTGACTAAACGGAGGCGTGTCCCCTCCTCCATGCATATAATAGCCAGGCGAGCTGCCGTAGGCTTCGGTTCATTGATCCGCAGCTCTCTGCGCGCCAACGGCAGCACACTCTCTGGCAGCCAGAGGCTCTGTACGATGATGGCCGAGCTCTCCTCCTCTGATCAAGTGGTGTTCAACAAGCCAAAGGTACGTAATCGGCAGGCGGTGCACGGAAGTAATGAGATGTATTCATTCAGATGGACAGGTGGTGGAAAATATAAAGGAGGAAATAAAGTGACCGACATGAGTCGGTGTGTAGAGCGCGTCGGTGCGCGTAACGAGACACGGAAGAACATTCCCTGCAATGTGGCATGTGACCCGGCTTTAAATTACCTTTGTCTTATTGATATATGAATATACTTTATGTTGTACAGCCGTGGAGCAAATATCAGGCTGATTTCTGTCTGGTCAGGGTACTAATATCTTTTTCATTAATATTTTTTATTCCAAATTCTATATTTTCATCTCTCCGTTTTGAATTGAGGAATGAAGAAAGACAGAAATTGGAAGCAAATTGTCAAAGTACCATTATGCAAGCACATGATCTATACCTGGGGGGTGTCAGAGCACAAATATATGTTAAATAAATGCCTGTGGATATACAGTATGGACGACATGACAGCTCCCCAAAAGTGAAGCCGTGTAAGTGAATGTCTATTGCCCCCTGGTGGCTGGCTGCAGTAGTCGGTTTGCACAAACAAGGAATTAACTTCTATATCTATCTATCTTGGTGCATGTGGTATAGGTCTTAAACCTCTTCCTTTCTATGTTAGCAGATATGGACATTACAGATCTGTAATGTCCAGATATGGACACTGTCATGTGAAAGATGACAGTGCCATTGTGCATGTCTTTTGGTTTCACTTGTGTCCTTGGTTTATGGTTGTAGTCTTTTCATGCAGACATGAGGCTGTAATCTAGTTTGTGACGGTAGGTGTCAGATGGCACGTTGACACGTAGAGTCAGACTGTTGCTATCGCGATTCTTTAATTTTATTGCCTTGAAAGTTGAACTTGGTCGCAATAATACCATTATACAGTAGTAGAAAAAATGTTTTCGGACACCCTCAAAATTTTACATAATCTCAAATATTATCCTGAAATATTTGTGGAAAAATCTTTTTAATGTTTCCAAAGGTGTAGCTGCATTAGACAGACACTAACAAATACAAATTATATTTTTTTTGTTTTTAGCATGCAGTAGAGCTCTAATCCTGGCTGGCATGTTCCCCACGAGCCTTTCACACTGCTGAGGGGTTATCTTGTCCCATTCTTCTTCAATTACTGCTTTTAATTCTTCTAAATTCTTTGGTCTAGTGTATGTCAGTTATATCATGGTTGTTCTTCTAT
Organism: Synanceia verrucosa; assembly: GCA_029721515.1. Classification (NCBI taxonomy): domain Eukaryota; kingdom Metazoa; phylum Chordata; class Actinopteri; order Perciformes; family Synanceiidae; genus Synanceia; species Synanceia verrucosa. The sequence goes on along the minus strand of CM056561.1, from coordinate 17,607,623 downwards.
TGGCTGCAATAGAGGCAACTGGCTTGCATGACAAAGCCGTAAAGATAAACTAATTAATTTCTCATCAGTGAATATTCCCTGGTGCACTTTGGAGTCTTGGAGCTGACTGAGCGTTCACTTGGTCCACTCAGGAGCCCACAGCTGATAAGAAGACAGGAAATGACACAGTGCACAGAGGGAGGTGTGGGCTCTGCTGCCACACAGTGTGTGTGTGTGTGTGTGTTGGTGAGAGATCATATGTAGTAAAAGGGGAGGCCTCAGGAGAGCGTCTCGTTTAATGTCATGAAACGTTAATGTGCTCTACCCGTGCTTCATATGCTGAAAGTAGACAAAGTGCAGTATTATTATAACGTGATGAGTGGAGCTGATAAGGATCTGAGATTATTTCCATTATTGATTATTTTGTCAATCACTCATTTACTATTTGGTCCATTAAGTGTCTATGAAAGATTCCTCAGCCCAAGATGATGTTTTTAAACATCAAACCAATAGTCCAAAATCCAAAGATATTCAGTTTATTCAGACATTCACTGACAAGGAAAAGCCACCTAATTATTTTAACCGTCGGTTCATCTTCAGACTTTTATTTATCTGTATTAATCAGTTCAACACAGAAAATTGTCCATCACGGCTTCCATGAGTCCACAGTGATGTCTTCAGATGTCTTGTTTTGTTGGTGGTCCTAAAAATACTCATTGACAGTAATATAACACAGAGAAAAGTAGAAAATAATCACAATTGAGAAACTTCAACAAGCGAATGTTTCATATTTTCACTTAAAATGACTAGATCGATCATCAATACAGTTGAATTTTCTTAACGATGTTACAAAGGCCTTAAATAAAGACAACAAGGCCAACAATAATAAATAAGGGAATATAAAATCAAAAGGATATGACCTTTCTAGAGTCAATTAGTATAAACTCTTCATATAACTGACAGCGTAATGAGCTTGATGAAGTACTGTTTTTAATCTGTTGACTTGCCTGAAAGGCCTTTTGATGGATGGATTATTACCAACTGTTAACAGGTACATTCTTGATTAATTAATCATTAATTAATCATTTTGCCCACATATCTGTCTGAGTCCAAGGTGTCTTCAAATGAAGCCTTAACATATTCAATTTACAATGACATCAAACAAAAAAAATCAGAAAGTCTTAACTTTATCTGTGCATCTGGTGGGTGTTGGGAGGATTTACTTGAAAAATATGTCAGATTTTCCATCAACATTGTTGTCTCTCCCAACCAGAATTAAAGGTCTGTGGTCTAAATGTATTTATTAAACCTCACCCTGACTGATGAGCAAAGTTTAAGCCTCAGCTGTTGAAGGAGGTGTCATCGGCCTGAATAAAACGCAGCTCTCAGCGCTGGAAGGACAGCCAGAACACGTAATCTTCTTTTGACCCTTCGCTGGCCTTTTCGTCACTTGTTGCCCAGGCATGTGTACTGCATTTATGATGGTTTGCAGCCAGAACATTGAACTGCTACACCACCAGGGCGCTCCCAAGCTCTTTTTTTTAATACTGGGTATATTCAGTTCTTTAACTGTAGTGTGTAATGAAGCTAAGAAATATGGTGACATCTGTTTGCTTAAAGATGATGTTTTAATCTTATTGTTATTGTGTATCTTTCTCATCCACAGGTTGAGCTGCATGTGCACCTCGATGGAGCCATCAGGGTGCAGACGATTCTCGATATTGCCAAGTAAGTAAGAAATTAATTGAAATTAATCACAAGTCATGCTGAAAGTGGTATTTTTGGCTACAGTTTCTCTGACATTGTTCCCTGCAGAATGTATTCTGCTAACTGTATTTCTGCAGAGGAGTGTGCTGGATATTTCTTGCAACAGTGAAAGGTGATGTGTGTGCATGCGGGGAGACGGGAGGGACAGACGAGACATGAAGGCATCTGATTGGTTCTTTCCATTCGGGGCAGGGATTGGTCAGAGTTTTAACAGTCCTGCAGCTGCCACAGAGCTCTGATACTTTTCCTTCCTTTTTCTGAATACATAATGCATTGACTGCTCTCAGGATGGAAGGACCATTTCAACCAGTATAACAAAACGTGTTTCTGATTGGATTATCTACTATAGCTTTAAGAGGTCCTGTTCCATCTGAACAAAATTAAGCTGCATCAGTTAATCAAAACACTAAAGGTGCAGCTCATAAAATTGAAACAAAGAGATGAAAGATCCTAAAATGCTCAATAAGCCCAATAACCTAAAGAAAACCTGGTGTAGTTTTGGGAGCTCTTTGTATTTAATTTTTCATTAATAACTCAACTTTTATGTCACTATTTGCATTTCAGTTTCCTTGTACTGTTTCTCCCACACTCCCCTCCTTCCAGGCGACGCGGCATACTTCTGCCAATAAATACTGTCGAGGGGATGGCGCAGAGAATTGTCCTCTATCAGCCTGCCACCCTCACCAAATTCCTGAGCAAGTTTGCAGAGTACACTCATGTGATTGCGTAAGTGCTAATATGTTTCCTTGATTGATACAGTTTCGTAATTACTAAAGGTGTTTTCCTGCAGAGCAGAGCAGGTGACAGGGAGTGCAAAGAGCAAGACTTTTGGAGTAATTAAGTGTCAGGGTTCACCTCATTACTGCCACAGGAATGTGACACCACCAAGGTCTACTATGAGGGTCAAAGTCCAGGCAGTTTGTTAAAGGGTATCTATGGTATTTTTCAACCTGGGTCCTGTTTCCCCATGTGTTTGTGTGTAAGTGCAGCACTTTTGAAATTGGTCCAGTACTGAGGGGTTAACGAAATGTCAATTACATTATTTTACTAAATGTAACAGACCGACAGGCTCAGGTTGTTGTTATTATAAGTGTGTGACAACATTGAAAAGACACTCATCTACATTGTTGAATTCAACTAAATATTCAGCTATAAGTGTCAGACACTTATAACAGCTGCTGTCTACATCACTTTCCCTCAATGATGGACTATTTTCTCAGAAATTGTAGTCAGACACAAAAATGTGGGAAAAAATATCCAAGTTAACCTTTGACACATGTGTGCAGTTTATGTTTCGCATGCTAAATCTTAATACCAGCAAGCAGAGATGAGTTTAAATGCTGGACATGCAGATTGGGAACACATCAGTATCAAGATTAAGTGTCACCGTGGCAACAAAACTAAGAGGAGAGTAAAGTTGTTTCCGTCCAGGGTCATATATTTAGTCCTCCAGTGACAGGGCTGAACTGTTTAAGAAAAGACCAAATAAGGTCTTTCGGCTACTCAATAGCCGTGAGAGCTCTCAACAGTGACAGTCTGTAGTGGCCCGTCTGCAGTTGTGCTGAATGGACCCTTTTGTGTCAAGCCTCTTGAAAGCCTGGTGTGCAGCGAGGCATAAACATCATGGGGAACTTGCCAGCTGAGTTGAGCTCATGCAGAGCTGTTGTGCGAGCTTTAGCCGTGATGTGACGGAGGATGCTGGAGAACAACAAGCATTCAGACCTGTGTAAATGCTGGAAGCTGTGTTGTTTCCGTCATGTGATGTGGGACAGAGAGAATATTGTCACTGCTCATGTCATGTAGCACAATGTTGTGCAGGAGGGACAAAAAATATTTAGGTGTGATCCCAAGGTAAGGTCTGAGTCTTATATTTCACTTAATTAAAAAAAGAGGCCTTCTCCAGCTTTGTTAATATTTTCACTAGATCCTCCCCTTGACGAAGCCAAAAGAGCTTCAACTCATGATCATCATCATTATTTTGTATCATTATGAACCTCTTTGTTTTCAGAAGCCCAACATCTTTGTATTGTCCAACAGTCTAAAAAACAGTCAGATTTACAGTCATGGAAGACAAAGAATAAAAATCTTTTAGATAGAGCAGAAGAATGGCTTGCATATTTACTTGACAAATTACTTCAATTATTATTTGATTACCAAAATAGTTCATCATCTAATTGACCAGTAAAGTCACTGACTTATTGTTACAGCTCTAACAAACAAAAGCAGTTGATATGTTTCTTCTTAATTCATCAGTTAGTAGATTCAGATAAAGTGAAGGCTGAGCACACTGCGGTGTAAAATGACACACTCTGTCACTTTGAACAAGTTACATTTGCCCCCTCTCAGCAGTCCATAACTGATAAAGTAAAATCAATCGGTAAGTGCTTATATTGCTCATTTTGAAAGCAATCATTTTTGATGACAGATTAGCCGCAGCTAATGGTTTTATTTACACAACTGAGATAAGACATTATCAGAGGCAAAGGGTAATGCCATTCATTTCGAATGTTTTTACTTGTTCCAGTGGCGACAGAGAGGCCATAAAGAGGATAGCCTATGAGTTTGTCGAGGACAAAGCCAAGGAGGGAGTGATTTATGTCGAGGTCAGATACTGCCCACATCTTCTGGCAAACACTAAAGTGGATCCCATACCATGGGACCAGAAAGAGTAAGTCTTTGATGAATCCCAGCGTTAGGCTTTCAGCGACTGGTAAATTAGGTATGGCTCATTATATGTGTTTGTGTTTTGCTACCCTCAGAGGCGACCTGAGCCCGGACGAGGTGGTGCAACTGGTTAACGAAGGCCTCAGCAAGGGGGAGAGGGCCTTCGATATCAAAGTCAGGTCCATTCTATGCTGCATGCGCCACATGCCAAGTAATGAACTGTTCACGCTCCTGTCTGCCCAAACAACCTTGTGAGATAAAGGTCCCTTAATGTGTTGTCTTCTGTCTTGTCTCAAAGCTCCTGTCCTCATGTCAAAGTGTCCTTGAGTGAAAAACTGAACCCAGAGTTGCTCCCCTGGAGCTTTAGAGCAGCCCACAGCTCCTGAATGCTTAGGATGGGTTAAATGAGAGACTTAAATCTGACTTCAGTCCATCCAAGAGATATTTCAGCCAAATAAAAGCCAAAAATACATCAACCTGCTGGTGGCGCTAAAGGAAAAGTCAGGCCATCATTAGTATTCATCCGTTCGGGACCCATCATGTTTGTACAAAATGTAACAGCAACCCATCTAATAGCAGTAGAGATAGCTCATGAAAAGTTAATGTTTTGCCAGATAAAACAACATCAGCAGCAGCAACGGCGGCAGCTGCAGGGATATGTCTGTTACAAATGTCTGCTCTGCTTCATTTATGCAGCTGTTTCCTGTGTTGCCCAACAGCCAAGTGCAATTAATATCTGTCATTCTGTGTTTTACATCACATCACAAATACACTGCAATATTCCAGAGTGATTACATCTGTACACAAGATACTTCCTGAACGCGTGGGGAACATGACTTTGTCATTACACATGAGAATACAAAGTGCTATTTTAAGAAGATTGTACAAGCTGATACGTAACTTTCTGTAGTTAGATTTGTGTATGTTTAAAGGTGCTTCACATTGGGGGAATTACTCTTTCCTGTCAATGGCCCTCAACATGGCAACAGCAAGAGCAGGGCTCGTAGATAACTGCTAACAGTGTAAACAATGATGAAAGCACTGGCAGAGCTAACAGTCTTCTCTTTGAAGAACCAGAGGGTGAATGCTAAGCTTCTTTGACGATGCTATTATTAGCCGCACAACCAGTAGAGCTACAGCTATGTCAACAAAGTCAAGTTAATTTTATTTCAATAGACCAATATTGCTTCAGGGAGCTACATAAAGTAAGAAGAAGCTCAGATTACAACACACACAGAGGGAGAGCAACTTCATTCTCTGCTCAGGTCGACATGAGTCAATATTTTTACATAGCAAATAATTATTTTCTGATGCTTTTATGATACATAATTTAGCACCATAAACAATATGCAACTTAATATTTCACGGTATTCTCATTATGAATACTGTATGATGAGTTGTGATATGCATTAACTATTTTGGTTTTGTAGACGTAGGTCATGTTTTCGTACAGTAAAGTCAAAATGTGATGCTGCAAATTAAACAAATAGTTACGCTTATTCGCTTTGCAACCAAGAACACTGATACGTTTCTCATGTCTGTGCAGATGTTATGAAGCTACTACCAGGGCAGCTTGGATTAGCTTAGTTTAGCATAGCATAAAGACCAGAAACTTGTGTCTATAGTCAAACCAGCCTACATGAAGCTAAACCAAGCTAGATGGTGGCTGGCAAGGCTTCACATTTACTGCACAGACGCAAGCGTGACATCGGTTTTCTCATCTAACTCTGGGAAACCAAGCAAATTAGGACATTTCCAAAGATATTGCACTATTCCTTTAACAACCAGTGTTGTTACTGTCAGCCAGACAAATACAGTCACTATCGCATGTTAATTGTTAGTTAATTAGAGACGTCTTGTGCCCTGTAGATTGATGCAGAAGAATGAAGCGTAATGCTACACACATTTCATTTCATCCACATCATCTGCGTGTGTGTTTGATTTGGAGCAGCATGACCAAACTGCTTAGTAATATGCGTGTTTTTATATCACCAGACTGGTCCATAGATGTCATTGAGCTGTGTAAGAAATATCATCTCGAAGGTGTGGTCGGCATCGATCTGGCAGGTGATGAGTCACTCAGCTGTGTTGCCAATCCAGAACACAAGTATGCCTATGAGGTGAGTGTGTCACAACAACATAACACTCACGAGGTTGATACTTGTCACAACAGGCAGACATTTTCCTCCTTTCACCATCAGAGAATCGTCTCAAAGTGATGAGGACGTTGATGTCTTTATCTGTAAACCAACACCTAACGCTTCCAAACCTAATATCCTCTTAAGCGCTGACAAAAAATCCAATTAGGTTTTCAGCCAGCATTTATTGATTAACTCAGAGAAAAGCACACTAAGTAATCAATTTTGCCTGTCAGACCATATTCGGTAGATTAATCAGTTAATACATTGCTTGACTGGAACAAGCATTACCGGTTATTGATTGGGATGGGACACAGGGACAGCATGTTTGTGCGTGTGTGTGTGTGTGTGTGTGTATGTATATATATATATATATATATATACAGTACATGTTCAGTCTGAGAGCAAAAAAGTGGGGGTAATAACTGTCCTTGTAGTCATGAAACTGTTGCTGGTCACTTGCTCTGGTATTCAGTATGTTGATGCAACAATAGTGGAGAGGTGAAAGGTCGAGAAGGACAGTAAACACCAAATGAAAATTCCTATTAGTCACTCACACTTTCTTTGCGTCTTTAGCTTCCATACTTACCCAGTGAAATGAACTATTTGAACAGTGTACATATAAATATAAATTAAATCCTATGCATTAAATTGAATGTGTGTGAAACACGCGGGATGTAATTTATGATTTTGAATGCGTATATTTCCTTGTAAAGCACTCTGAGATTTTTTTTTATATGAGCTTTGTAAATATTATTACTATATTATGCATATTGTTTGCAACAAACTAGCAAAACGTGCTTCAATTGTTAACAACTCACAGAGCAAGGTCCAAACTTTTACTGAAGGTTATCTTCATGCTATATGACCTCTAGATACCTGCAGATTAAGCAGGCCACACTTAAGTATGCACAAAAACTCACGAGCACTGTGGGTGCTGCCATATTGCAGATCTGAAAGCCACTGTTTGGCTGCTCACGTGTTTCATGACTGATTTTGTTGACAGGAAGCAGAGCGCTGTGGGATCCACAGGACGGTTCACGCGGGGGAGGTGGGCCCGCCGTCCGTGGTCAGAGAGGTAAGCCGCTTCACCTCACACATTTCTGAACGCTGTGTCAAAGGAGAACTTTATCATCCCAGCAACTAAATAAAACAACCAAGACTGAACAAAAGAAAGCAGTAAACAGGCAATGGGAGTTCTAAAAAAAAACAAGACATGGGCCAGTTGAACGTGTGATTATGTGAAAGATATTGTTAAAAATTCCAATGGACTAGTGATTACATAAACACATACAAAGAAAGGCAAAATAAACACACCAGTGGAGATTCCTAACTGTGAATATTTTTCCCCTTTATAAGCTGAAGTATGAAACTTCAGTGTGTCTCACTGCTGTAATAAGTGGCTGCTCTCTGAGGAGGCCATACAGTGCAGCAATGACAGTTGCAAGTGTGCCCCCAGAAATAGCCTGCAGATTCTGCTGACATGTACAACATGAAGGGATTTTTTTTTTCTTGTTGTTGTGGTTTAGAAGCTTTCACATCTTGATATTTTAGGCTGTAGAAGTGTTGAAAGCTGAACGGGTTGGACACGGATACAGGACCATAGAGGACCCGGTCCTGTACAAAAAGCTGCTGGCTCAGAACATGCACTTTGAGGTGAGGAACTATCCAGAATATATCATTATATATAATATATATAATTCATTAAAAAAGGGTGCATCCCTGACAAGGTTATGTGCCTGTAATCCATTAAACATACTGTGCTCTGTCCATGGTGACCTACTGATAATCACAGTAGTTTACTAGTGGACTGGATTATTTGAGTACATGCTGCTTGTAGGAACACAGTAATATGCTGACCTCTACTGGAACCTCCAGCATCACACCTGGAAGAAGGAACTCGGTTTCTCATTACTTCCTGTTCTGTCCTGTTCGCAGCTATGTCCTGTTTCCAGTAAGCTAACAGGTTCCTGCAACCCAGACTTCACCAAGCATCCTATCATCACGTGAGCTGCGTCTGTTTTTACACAACAGTCTGACAATGAACCTGCTTTAAAAGTGGAACAAGATGAACTTAATTCACCCAGGTTTCCCTTGGTGCAGTTTCAGGGAGGACAAGGCGAACTACTCCCTGAACACAGATGACCCATTGATCTTCAACTCAACCCTGTGCCTCGACTACAGCACTGTACAGAAATACATGGGATTCACAGAGGAGGAATTCAAACGGCTGGTGAGATGAAATGCTTGAATAATTCCAGCAGGATGAAGGTGTTTGAATATGGTTTGAAATGACAGCATGGACACCCTGTGCATGGTAATGCCCCTCTCAGTTGTTATAATTAAAGCAGGAACAAAAGCCCACATATAAAAAAAAAACAAAACCTCAGATCATTTTAATAATTACAATTCTTGATGAATTTTAAACTCCATGAAGTTTGCATATTGATCGTTAAAGGTATAGTTTCACATTTTGTCAAAAAAAAACAAAAAAACAAAACAGCTTTCTTGTTACTTGCAGAATTTTTACTTGTAAGTGGGTATTACATATGCCAAACAGGCATTCTGACCACTGACAGATGAAAAGACTGATTATCTCTTCATCATGGCTTCTGGGATATTTAAGTCATCAAATGAGCATTATGTCCTCAAAGCTGATGTTAGAAGCAGGAAAATGGGGAAAGTGGCATGATGATGAGTTTGACAGTAAGAGCCAATCAGTGATGGCTAGAGGACTGGGTCAGGGCATCTCCAGACCTGCAGCTCTGCAGTGGGGTGTTCCTGGTCTGCAGTGGTCAGGATCTATCAAAAGTTATCCAGGGAAGGACCAGTGGTGAACCAGAGTGAGACAGGGTCATCAGAGGACAAGGATCGTTGATGCAGGTGGGGAGTGAAGGCTGGTCCTGGCGGTCTGATCCAACATACCAGAGAAGTTAATGCTGGTTCTGATAGAAAAGTGTCAGGACACACAGAGCATCAGAGTATTTTGTGTATGGGTCTGCATAGCATAGTAGCAAAAGAGGGACCAACATAATATTAGGCAGGTTGTCATAATGTTATGTTTGATTGGTGGACACTGTTGTATTACTATTTTTATTTAAGCAAAAGATCTGAACACCCTTGGATATTCATTGTTCGTACAGGTACTGAACATCTGCACAGTAGGCAGGTTTTTGGACTGGTTAAGCTAAGCTAACTAGCTGCCGGCTTCCTTGTGTCTGACAGAACATCAGCTCTGCAGAGTCGTGCTTCCTGCCTGAGAAGGAGAAGGCAGAGCTCGTCCACAGACTGTATGAGGCGTACGGGATGGTGAGGAGCACTGCCTTTTAAACCTGACGAAGAAGGAAGTCTGAGGAGAAAAATGTGATCTAACCCAGGGACAAACCGCTCTGAGCCCTAATTCCCCCCGCCTGACGCAACAGAACGTCTTCTTCGTCATTTGTAACCAGACATAAAATCTATAGAATATAAGAAATATGACATTTACAACATAGCTGCCTCTGCCTTCACCACCGCACCAGCTTGTCAGTATTCCATCTAGATACTTTGAATACTAATGTTTACAGCTCAGAGGATGTGAAATACAGGGCCTGCAAGTGTTTATGAAGCAGATTCTGTTTCTATTAAACCTCTGGATACACTTGTGTTTACATCCAGTTGTTATTGTGAGAATCAGGGAAGCTTTTTATGCAATTATTAATCAACAGTGAACACTTTGTCAGCATGTATGAAGGGGTTAGTATGTTGTACTGTATATACCCACGGTTTGGTTTAAGGGAGAAATGAGGGAATCCAGCGTCAGAAATGCATCTTCTTTTGCCCCCCCACATTTAAAACCAGGTGAAACAGCTCAATACCAAAGTGTAGTCTTACATTTAAACACTAGGGGGCATACTACAGTCGACTAGATTGGACAAAACACTGTTGCCCTGAGGTGGTTTGTTGTATATCATAATTATTCAATTCTTTTGATGTTTATATTTATTAAACTTCCATTTATAACACACACACGATACAATAAAATATATTATGGAATGTTTCTATGCATTCATTTATGCTGATTTCTATAATATGCTTTCTTTTTCAAGCCAATCCAGCTCACCTGGTGGAGTGGGCACCACCCGTACAAAGTCCTTGTCGCAGATTTGAATGCGTCCTGCAGCCCGTTGCTGCATGTCGTCCTCTCCTTGTCATCATCTAGCAGTGGTCATAATGTTATGCTGATCAGTGTGTATACATATATAAATATTAAAAGATAAATGGGAATTCTGGGGCCATGCTAGGTAGAAATGTAAACCCTGGCTTCCTGCAGCTTGACTAATGTACACAAAAGCTGCATTCAATAATATTTATGGCTCTGGAACAACTGTGCGTTCTGAACTCATCAATCCCATTTGACTTGGCACTGTTACAACTCCTGCTGTGTTTCAACATGAACCTGAAAAATTACCTCCTGTGGAAAAAAAAGAAAAGCTATTTACGCTCTGAAAACACAACATACCAAATGTTACAGTAAGTCATAAGTATTTTATTACACAAACAAAATTGCTATCACAAAGTTATCACTGGACGTTAAGCAATAAATATGAAGTCTGTACACAACAGTATGATGGGGATTATTTTAAAAAAAAAAAAAAAAAAAGGAAAGAAAAAGAAAAGGGCCTTGACGATGAAATTGAACAAGAAGAGATCACAAACACGCATACATAAAAATAAAATGACAAACGGATGATTATGAGTATTCCACACGAGGCTGGAACAATGTTTGAGTGTTATCCATGTTCAGCTCAGTCCATCTCCACAGACGTGAATCCACAGTTTCTGTGCTTTCTTGGGAATATAACTGACTTGGAGCTGCATGTCAATTGTCAGTTCTGTTCGCCATGTTACAATCTGATCCAATGAAAAAGGCGTTACATTTGGGCCGCTGACGCTCCAAATGAGCTGGCAGTGAGCAAAGGTGTCCTCAAGTCCGGCTAGGACAGCCGATATGCAATCTCCCTTTGCTTTCTCCCATGTCTCTCCACTTTCACTTGCTTCCTCTCTACTTCCCCCCAAACCCCCCTTCGGTCGCTGGCTGAGTTTAGGATGGGCCTCCGCCTCCCTGGGCATCTTGGCTGGTGGAGCCCTCTGCCTCAGGGGCTGGGGAGGCCCCCGGGTCTCCTTCTGGAGAAAATAATATACAAAAAAAGTGGTTATACAAAGTGGTTTTGGCATTCTTAACAGCAGCCAAGAAATGTGCCTCAGGAAGAAAAAAAAATAATGGGAATCCAGAGGAAGGAACTACAACTTCCTGTAGCAGCATGCTGTCAAGTACAATATGACATTATTTCCATTATGCCACCAGATCAACTCAGGGAGAGATTTCTAACCATCAGGTCATGTCATGGGAAACTTTTTGACTGAAAAGAAAGCCAACAAGAACAAAGATGTGGTATAATGACTAGACTGGGAACATCTGTCGTTGTGCCTCCTTCATGACTCCTTTATATCTGAGGCAATTGAAGCGCAACAGAAATCTCATGGAGACCACATGCTGAGCGGTACCACCTGTTTGTTGGTGGTTTGATGTTTCGGTGCACTGAGACAGAAACAGCCGCCCAGCTCCTGAATTATCTGTCATTAGGTGCCATCAGGTAAACTGCTTGTTACCATGGAGACATGGGTCTTAATGACCTGGTCACACATGTGAATGGAGCGGAGTGACTATCACCTGTTTCGACGAGTCTCAAACTGAAAGTTCAAAAGGTGCATTTTGAATGTTAAAATGCAACTTTTATATTTGAATTTATTTATTTATGAAATTCTAGTAAGGCTAACTTTTAAAGCTAAACAAAACAAAAAGACAGTTTTTAGTTATATTTTTAATAAATATCTACACTACAGAAAAGAAAGAAACAAATATTCAAATTGGAATAATAAATAGCGTAAAATAGAATGAAACAAAGTAGCATAAAAGGGCGGAATAAAACAAAAACTAAATTGTATTTACAGAACAAGGAAAATGTACAATGACATCTACATAGATATCGACCAAAATAAAGATAAATTAGGCACATAAATAATGCAAAATCAGTATAATATCTGAGTTATGGTATGTACAGAAAACTTTTAGAGCGAATAGAAGGAAAAAAGCTCCAACTTTTGCATAGTGCTGTGTGCTAGTGCTTCACTAGCAATGAGACAAGTGGGCATGATGGTGGTCAATATTTGAATTATCAGTACTCACCTACTCTTGAACACTGAACCTGTCTAACTTGCATTAGACAAAACTGCCCCTCGCTGTGTGCTGACTCACCTGCAGCCTTCAGGTCCATCTCTGCCAGGTCTTTGGTGAGTTCACTGGTGCTGGCTCCTTCTCCCTCCCCTGCAATGTCGGGCACTGCGTTCCTGCGTCCTGTGCGATCACAGTTGATGAAGTCTGAGTACGACGTCTCCACGTCCATCATCTGTCCATGACCAGCGCTCTCATTACACCTGTCAAGAGGTAGGAGGAGGGGAGGGGTGATGTCAGACTACTGCGGAGGTGTTTGACAGAAGCAAATAAATCACCCTCCTGTCTTCCTTCAGTGGACTGCGGGACTCGTGGGAGGATGCGCCGCTGTCTTGTGAATTTCAACGTGACACACAGGAATACTGGATTTCAAAAACAAATGTATCACAGCGCTATTTAAGAGGCAAATGAGGGTGGCCAATGCAGCGTGAGCTAGTGGGCAGAAAGGGAGCACTTCAGAAGCACTTCCACCACCTGAAAGGCCAAAAGCAGCACCTGGGAGACTATTAATAAAACAAAAAAATGAATGCATTAATAATTCCTATTTCTGCACAGCGATTAATGGCACTACGAACATCCTCTGCTAATAGGCTGTCCTAATTACACCGGGAAAAAACAAACAAAATAAAAAAGCTGCACCTAATCTCTCAGGGCTCTTGCTTGCATAGTGACAGTCTGTCCTAAAAGTACTTACATGGCAGGGATTTAGTGAGAGGGCACTGATCAATATGGAAAAGAGCAAAAGAGCTTAAAACCCTTCGGAGGACAAGCAGAGGTGTGGCCAGAAAGTAGAGAGCTGCCATTAGCCATTCATTCCTCTTCTGTTTCCTGTTCTCAGTCCTTATTTAAATAGGTCATGGATCCTGCCAACCACTAAAACACTACACAGCTGGTAACTCCTCAGAGAGAAGAGGACACAAAATAAGACTGCTCCAGAAAAGAAAAAAGAAAGAATAGAAAAGACGAAGAAGCAGAGGGAGGTCATCCTCTGATGCAAAGCAAAAAGAGAAAGAAGGGCAAAAAAAAACAGGGCAGCTGTTCCTTTTCCACAGGATCAGGCCTCACTGCTGCACAAAACTGACTACATCACCTTTAATAAAGCAAGTAACACAACAAAACAGCTTAGCAAATAAGCTATGAATCTTTAAGAAACACAAGATGGGTTTTGTTGGGAGTCACGACAGGGAACAAGAGAAGAAAAAAAAGGAGCTGGCAAACAGAGGCGTGACATGGCGACCCAGGGATCAGTCTGTTCCCAAACGCTTCCACACACATTCTTGAGTGAGTTTCACTCACAAAAAAAAGGTCCCACAATTGTTTTCTCTCCCTCTCGTGCACAGTATGTGAGTGCTACACCAAACAGGAAACAACCCAGGGTTGTTCCCTGAGAGATCACAAGCCACGCAGGACTGTGAAATTTTTTGCGGTGAAGGAAGAACATTTTAAAAAGCTCTGTAGGTCAGAATGGTAGATCTGGAAATGTCTGGGCTGCCGGCACGTGCATCTACTAAAACACAAAAGCCACTCTGTAACCCGACTGCAGACAGTGGTGTGATGATGATCCTCGGATAGACCTTCAACTAGATAGCTGACAAGTCATTAATGGCTAAATATCACAGTAGGAAGCCAAGTTTCACAGGTTCATAATTACACCTGCAGTGAGGCTTTCACTGACTGAATAAACAGCAATGGACAAATCAAGGAAAATAATGAGTTTATTAATACTGAACAATTTTCAACTAAGACAATCAGGCATATGTGGCCACCAGTATTAAAACAACCAAGCACGTATCATCACCTGTATTAAGGACTTAGCCTCCAGATGAGGCTAATCTGGATTTGCAAAGTGGTCTTTTGCTCAACAGAGAACCCTTTAGCTCACTTTTTTTTAAAAATGTGATTCGCTGCTGATCTTAGCATTACTAAATCAATATAAGAATAAATATAAGTCTTCGCGTTAAGCCAACAGGATGCTAGCGTTAGCTTCATATTTAACACAAACATGTAGCGTATGGTAACACTCCTCTCATCCAGCAAGACAGCTGAATAAATGTCTTTTCCTTTTAAATTGCCCTCACCTGCAATATAAAAACTGCTCTCTTTCAAATCTTTATGATATAAAAACGGACCAGCATCACTTCTTCAGTGCATCCTCTACATGGACTGAAAGACTCCCAGAGCAAACAACCAGCACTCAGTATTTAGTGCGGCAATGAATTTTTCCGTGTTGTGTTTGCCTTTTTCTACTCCATTGGCCCAGTTGTTATGGGAGCCCCTCTAATTGCCGTTTGTTTGTTTAATTAGTCAGCTTGCCCGCACATGTGGATCAAATCCTACCATGAGATCATTAACAGGTTTCCATGGAGGGCTGGTGATGATGATGGTGGTGCTGCCTCCCTCTCTCGCACGTGTTTACACTCATGTCTGTCTGGTCTCAGCTGTGGTAGAAGCAGTTTAATGGTGCTGCATTTTAAAATCATTTTATCGCCTGTTATCCACGAAGCACGCTCACTGTGATGATGAGCATGTTTTTGTAGGGCTGGCTTACTGACTGACTGAAGTAACATAGGCTGTTGCTGTTGTTGTTTCCCTTCTGCAATTTGTATAATACAAATGAACAGTGTTAGAAAGCAGACAGTCTATACACTGACAACCTTCTACATCACTGAGCTAAATGCAGCTCTTGAATAAAGGAGCAATCATGCACTCCGTGTAGGGTTGCAAAGAGCAAATATTAGTTTTCTATTAATCCATGTCAATGGATTGTTTAGTTTATACAGTAAAATGTCATGAAATATGATAGAGGTGGGTAACAATAATAGAAAACAAATCCTTACATATAAGGAGCTGGAACCAGCATATATTGATGATTAATCAAATGTGTTGCTCATTCTAAGGTAACCCTAATAATAACATGTAGTATTTGACATATGATGCCAACCTTGCATCATTTAAAGCTGCCGCATCGCAGGCACGTTTCCAGAAACCATGACTTATGGCTCTCGCGGCCAAGTTCAATCGAAAGGGTGCCTTTTTATGTGAAAAGGCCAGGGTGTGTATACGGAGAGGAAACTCGACACAGCTGCAGCTGGAAACACTATCACAAGACATATGTCACAGGTGTGCATTTTCATTCGAGACAGTAACAACTCAATCCTCGAAGGGAAACTGCTGCAGCTCAGCTGAGCTGAACTCTCCCCCCATTCCTATATGTATGGATCGTTTCCAGTGTAGGGATTCTCTGGACAAACTAATTCACATTCTCATAATTCCTCTATTCTGAGAGAAAGGAGCTGCATTGTCACGTCGACACAAAAAGCACTACATAAATAAAAGCAAAGCACACAAACAACAGACTGAGAGGTTTCCCTCGTGAACACGGACAGTGGTGACACACTGGCTGAGGTGACCTGTAAGAGGAGACGTTAGATGTGGATGCAACAATGGCCTTTGAGATCACTGGGGGTATATGAATCAGCATATCCACTTACACTGGGCCCATTAGAGAGGCAGCCTCACTTCTATCCCGCCGGAGCCTTTTAAGCCTCATGTGTGTAATAAACTCACATTATCTGCAATAACCCACAGAAAGACTGGCAAAGACTCTTTGCCAATTTCGTCCATTAGCGTCGTCTCCGCACGACCAATTTCAAGTCTGTCAACTAATTCTGCTGCATTTGTTGACGAAGCGAAAAGGCTCCACGGTTCTCGTAGCAACGGAACTTTTCCTTTGCCCTTTTTTTGACCTCTAATGCACTGCCTTTATGTTTGATGTGAGTGTACAGATAAAAATCCCAAAGAAAACAACTATATTTATTTTCATTGTTGTTTAATCTGATGTTTATTTTCTCAATTTATTATTTGTTCTATAAATTGTTACTTTGTTGTACAAAGTAAAGCAAACATTAGCTGGTCTCAACCATTCGTCGAAACGTTTTTGAAGTATTTGCTTTTATTTTTCATTATGTTTCAACAAAAAAATATGGAATAAATGAGAAATCAAGAAAATGTCAGATTAAACAACCATGAAAATAAATGAGTGGGCTTAGTGCTTTCGTCTGGCATTCTTTCATTAAACATAATAAAATGGAAGTGCAAAAAGTGCAGTTTTGTACTGATTATCTCTTTCAACAACCTCAATAAATGCAAGTTTCCCCAGAGTCCTGGTTTTCATCAAATGTCTGGTTTTGTCTGGCCAATAGTCCAAAACCTACACACGTTCAATTTAATGGTATAGTACTAAGAAAAGAGAACCAGTCATTGATTCATTCTCCATTATGCTACTAATCAAATTAAGCTTTGGAGTTCTAATAAAATCCTAGAAACCGTTCTGCTTCTTGCCAGAAGAAATTGCGGTCTTCATTGACTTGCAACACAAAAGAGACACTCACCAACTGTCAAGTCTTTACAGCTCTTGTTGTCGAACGACGCAAATAAAAAGATAAAGCAATGATAAAACTAAGGTTGATGACAAGCTGTCTTATCTGGCCAAAGTAATCCAGACGTGCTCCATCTGGTCTTGGGTGCCTACGAGCAGCCAAAACCTAAATTGCTGAAGTCAAATTCACCCGAATCCATTCCCCTCCCTCCCGTGTGACACAGCGAGAGCAGCGTTAACGCCAGTGTGTCTCTGCTCTTTTGCCCTCCTGTTCGCCGCCCCTCAGCCCCCGGCAAAATGACGTGAGGGCACTGTCTATTCACATGATGTCAGCAGCTGCTCGGTGCACGGCCAGTCCACTTCAAACACAAGGGAGCTGTATTTCCTCACTGGGATTAGCATTGTTGTTCCTCTCCGGTCCTCCTCTCATAAATAAACTGTCCATTCAACTCTGGTGTATATATTTGCCCAATATCCTTCCTCTTGTTATGGGACCCGGGGCTTGGGTGTGAAGGCCTTATTTCCCCCGGTGAAGTGAAGATTATAACTAAGCTAACTTTTGCTCTTCAGCAGTTTTTAGCAGACACTGTAAAGACACACAAATGTCTGTCTACAACAGAGCTTTTCACCGTAGAAGTCCCCATCTTCTCTGTCAGACAAGCACAATTATCACTGATAACACTGGCATACTCAATGCAAACGCATCTCCCTCTCGCTGCGCAGAGATACTGAGAACGATCACTGCCACTCTCATAATTGCCATCCTAAATGAACGTACCCAGCTCCTGCGCCTGAAGGCATTATGAATCAGCCGAGTAACAGGAGATAGGAAGCCTGACTGAGGCCATTAGCATCAGCTGCTGCGTGGAAAAAGTCTTCAGTGAACTAATGAATAAAACAAAAGGTGCTGGCGAAAGGCTGCTTCTTCAAATCAAAAATCAATCCGACTTGGACAGATGATCTCGGCATACATACAGAGAAGAGCTGTGTTCTCCACTTCACAATCCACTGCTCTTCAGAGATCAATTCCCAGCATTTGGCCCTCATGAGAAACGAATCAACTACTTAAGAAAGGCTTCGCTCCCAAAAAAAATGGGGAAAAAAACATCTGATGCTGACTGTTGGCATGTTGAATAGGTTATTTTTTCTTTTTCCTGGTTTATCAGTTTGTTGTTTAGCTTGTAAAATATCAGAGAGGATGGAGAAAAACAAGCCTTCAAATGTTTTGTTTTGTCTCAACAACAGTCAAAAAACTCAAATATATTCACAAATCAGCAACAACATTTAAGAGACTTTAAGAGAAGCTGTTTTTTTTTTGTTTTTTTTTTGCCTGTCAAAAAAATATATCCGAAAAGATGAATTACTTATCAAAGTAAGTAAGTCCTGAAAATATAGACGAAAAGAATACCAATTTAACTACAGCACAACAACTACTGTCTGATCTGATGGTTTTCTGCTTTCCTTGGTTGTAACCAGTGGTTATTTGAGTTACTGTTGCATTTCTATCACCTCGAACGAGTCTGCCTATTCTCCTGTGACCTCTCACATCAACAAGGCATTTTCCTCCACACAACTGCCACTCACTGGATAGTTTCTCGGTTTCAGACCATGCTCTGTAAGCAACTCTACAAAATTTTGCAAAATTACCACAAAGAAACATAAGCTGCCATTAAGAGATGCAAAATTGACAGAAACAAATGCTAAGAGACTTCAACGATGTGAAACAGCCACAAAAACATGCAACATGACTCAACACTTTACTGATTTTACAAATGTACCACCTCCCATTGAAAGCTTTTCAACCCCACCCCTGAGTCAACACGTTGCTTAACTTGCAGCTCTGGCTGCTGCGACTTCTTGATGTATTGGACTATTTCTTGGTCAGGTGTGGTGTTTGACTTCCTGGAATGACTGTCTGTTGCCAGCTTGGTCACCTCAAAATGATAAAAAAAAAGACTCTTTTTGAAAAGAAAGATGAGGAGTCAAACAGCGTCACTAAGCAATTCCACCCAGATGACCACATCACATTCACATGACCAGCCTCCACACAGGAAACCCTTCATGACTTCCAGTCAACTCAAACCACACAGATCACCACGGCTGAACTGTAATCCATCCAAATCCATTGTAACTGAGTGAGTGTTACAGTTTGTAACACGAACTAGGAACTCAAAATGCCAGATTTACAAACTCGTCTACAAACTTGTTTCATCTGTTAATCAGATGGCAGGAGAGCGCAATAACACTGATGGGACAGATGATACTTCTGCCACAGATGATGTTCCTTTTTTTAGCACAGCTCACTCAGTAAACACCAGTTCTTGAGGTGAGAGAGCATCGTAATATCACTTCACACACAGAGAACGACAGGGAACGTAACATGATCACACATCAAGCATCAGAGATCCATGTTTGGGGGCAAGTAAAGGTTACATCACCAGGTGTTAGATGTCCCTGTGCTCCGAAAACTGCAAATAAACTGTGATCGATCAATGCTTTCACAGGCGGCACAGACGAGTGGCCAGACAGCTCGACATATGAGACTATGAATGTAGTGTAGCAGCAAGCTCAGCCTCCAGCTCCAGGGAATCCCCTGGTTTGTGTTTGTGTGTGGGAATAGGACGAGTGTGAGCGACAGAATCTCATCAACCACCCATGATTCACAGCTGAGTCAGGAACAGGTGCTTCAGACTGGACTCTGAAATGAGACTGTGATTACAACACCCCCACAACCTCATAAAAAAGAACACATTCTCACATCTCAATCCATCGAATGGCGTTGAAACTGTTTGTTTAGAGTCTCCCTGTTCTTGAGACAGGAAGCATTGTCACAAGCATGAATGTGTCCGAAGAAACAGATTTTATTATGACTGGAAACACAGATTAGCACTTGCATGGTTTCTACTTCTACTCCACTATATTTGTACATTTCACACCACATTATCTAATAGCTTTAGTTATTTTGCACATTTAGATTAATAATACAAAACAAAAAGTCAAGTAATTCTGATGGATTATTAACTTAAACTAACAAGCACTATGTAATAAAGGAACAATTCACCTTTAGCAGTGGCAATATTTAAGTCATGAACACATTAATGCATCAGTGATTATCATCCTCTAAGATAATATTTATTGTTCTGAAGTAGGCCATTCTGCATAGTCAGTAGTTTTACTTTTGGTACTATATGTATATTTGAGGTTAATACTAATTACTTCATGATAAAATACTAATTCTAAACATTACTGCCCATATGCAACGTTCCTCATTTCTCACGATAAAAACAAGTTGAAGAGATGACTGCTCCTTGAGACAAAATTTACTTTACATTTATTCTCCTGTTTCTGTAAAATGCCAAACTAATTTATGTCTGTCTAAAGCAGCTCTAGGAGAAACTGTAAGTAAAGGATGCGACATGTTAATAACTTCTAAAAGGTACTACGGCCAAGTTGAAAATATTTAGATGGGTGGGTGACTCTGCTGTGTGTCTGGAAAAAAGTACTGACAGTGTTGAAAGGACACAAAAAAAAAAAACACTATTTCAGTTTTCAGACATGTTATTCTGAAAGCTGTATTTTATGTCTGCTCTTGGCTGACTGCTCATTCCATCTAAGTTCACTTTGAAATATCTCCAGAATATTGCACTGAGACAACAATTTTGATAATTATTTTTTTTTTTTAAGCAAAAACGCCAAATATGGTATGTTTTATTCACTCCTAAAATGTAAAAATCTCTCCGCTTGTACATTAAATGTCTGTCACACAAAAGAAGGTATTCAAAGCTGTTACATCCGGCATGATGTTCTCTGTCTTTCAAAAAATATCTGTAAATTTAATCAATAATGAAAATGATCATTAGTTGATTAATCTTTGGTAATAATGCTTAAAAATGAAGCTTGTAAAGCTGAAAAAGATATGTGATTACTTGAGCTGATCAAATGAGTTCAAACAATTACTAAAGTTGTTAAAAAAAAAAAAAAAAGTTTCTGAAATGTAAATTGAAATGACACGTATTGTGATCAAAGATAATTTTTGTAGAATCATGTGTTGATTGTTTTCATTTCAAGTCATTGATAATTTAAGTTAAAAATTGTCAGGTAAATTGTTCAAAGAAAAACAATGAGTGAGCAATCAATTAATCACCTGTGTTAGCTTTAACTGCTGTCTCCATTCTCATAAGTGTCACCAAAGCTCGGTCTCCACATCCAGAGGCCGATGCACTCATGTGAATAAGCGCTGTCCGTTCTATCTGCTCTAATTCTACCACAAGGCTGCCCGGTTCTATTTCTGTGCGCACATTTGACAAACACGAGACCTCGACAGGAAGCAGGTGTTTTGTTTGCTGTGTCTTATTTATGCCCGCTCTTTTCCCAGGCTCTCTGTGCACAAACTGCAGGCTGAGAAAGACCCTCGAGTCGACGAGGAGGAGGTCGAGGAAGAGGAGAACAAAGCGAGGACAAGAGGGTAGAGGAGGGGAGGGAGGTGTAGAGGAATATGAAGAGAGGATGAAAGGATGGAAAGCACTTGAGGACCAAAGAGAGAAAGCGTGATGAAGGAGAGGAAAAAGAGGCAGGAAGAGAGGTGCAGAGAAGGAATGCATGAATGTTTATGCACTTCCTAAATATGGAAATATCCCTCAGTGTATTCGCTAGTTCAAAAAAAAAAACTTGAGAAATATAATACATCCTCCATGGCTATGCTGCAGCACAATCATTTACCCAATTTGGAACAGAATACACGCTCTGGATGTATCCTTCTGCACCACCTGTTAGAAGGATTTCATTTCACCCAACTCCTCCATCCTTTCTCTAAAATGAATGCTCACTTACAAAGCTTTGGATTTCATCACTGTAACCACAACTGCTCTTCACGCTGTATCTGAAATTATTTCGTGCCACTCACCTGTACCGATGGCCACAGTGTTTCGGAAGTAACTCCACACAGCTGCATCATCACACTTCACTCCCACAAGTCCAAGGAGGATGTGGGCGTAACGCAATTCGATTTGCTGAGTTGACGGGGATGAAAAGGCACATGCGTAACCCTCAACAAGAGCAAACACACACACTCACTAAAAAAAGAAAAGCGCAGAGGCAAACGTACTTTCCTCCAGACCTAGAAAAGGAAAGCATCACTCATGTTGCTCTACAGGACACACACCTTCACTTCTTCTAATGTAGGTTACCTCAAACATGCTGTGGCATCAGATGAGGAAGTGTTCAGATCCTTACACTCAGGTAACAACACCAACACACCAAATGTACTCTGATCCAAGTAAGAGTCCTCCGTTCAAAATCCCATCTTTGATAAAGTACACAAGTACTATCAGAAAAATGCACACAAAATTTCAAAGGACTTGTTCCGAAGAGAAAAAACAGTACTTTTCTTTTTACACTATGGATTGGTTAATTTGAATCAATGTACATTGCAGCAGTATTTTACTGTTAGACAAGAGCTGCATCGTACACATAAATATGAATTTTTGGTTAAACTGAGAATACTTTTTTCCTCAATTGTTTGAAGAAAAGCATAGTCTTTTAAAAAAAAAAAAAAAAATATATTTATATATATATATATATATATATATATATAGATGGTCCAAGACGATGACTTGTTTAATTCCACCAACAGCCTAAAGCCCCAAAATATTTAGTTTACTATCCTAAAGCATTACAGCCTCATGACTGAGAAGCAGGGTGTTTATATGTTTTGCTTGGAAAGATATGACTCATTGATTATTACGAAAATACCTGCAGATTAGGTAAAACTGATTACTTGTTGCAGCTCTACATTAATAAGGCGTACAGAGGCAAACATTCTGGATTAAGGTCACATTTTACAGAGAATAACAAATGTTCATACTCCTCAATGACCTGAAGTCTGCATACTGGGGAATGTTTTGTGACACAGTCTGATTCTCAAACACATCATCAACATTGATTTATATTTTACATGCAAATATTGACTCAGTCAATGCTTTAATCCATTTCAAATTTTTGCACCCTCTCAAAATACTTCACTGTGACTGTGATACATGCAAATGCATCTCTTTCAATGTTTTGATTTTTTTTTTAAAATCAGATTAAATGCATTTGGAGGTGTGGTCTTTATACCATGACAGCATAACTAAAATTACGTTTTGACAAAAAAAAATTGAAAAACTATAAAACCAGATGGATATGATAAACCTAACTGGCTGAAGGACTTTCTGGGCATATTATAGATGGAAAGTACAGCTTCAAACCTTAACAATCAAGGGTTTAATGCCTCATGCACTCTCACCAGAGAAGACACAGAGAATAATAGAAAAATAAAACGCTGAAATATACAAGCACACCTGTTTATGCAATGCTTCTGTGTTTTACGCCCATGTATTGTGTGTATATATTCAATTTAATCATGAGGTGAGAAGTACTGAAAGCTCCAAATAAATTATAATAACACAAAAACAAAACAACCCCCTGCCCATTAGAGTTTATGGACTGGCCCGCTGCCGCGCTGCAGTGTGAAAAGTTTTGTTTCTCCATAGCTTTAAAACAGGATGTTATTAAATATTACTGTTTACATTTCATGTCAAACACGATATACACCCCTTCTTTCAACAGCAAATATGTAGGGATGTATTTATTTTTATTATTATTTAATACATTGCAGTGATGACGGTAATGAGCTCAACACCGCGGCAGGCATCACATGACCGCGGTATTGCAGTGATGCAGTTATCATCCCAGCCCTAATGAGCATAAGTGTGAGTAGGACCCCCTTTTATCCTTTTCATCCTTCAGTCATCATGTAGTGTTTTCTACAAGATATAACAATAACTATGGATTTGTTTGATGAAGAGTAATTAACACATTTGATGCATTCACTTTTCCTCCAGTAACAGAAAGGGAAATGGGACATGCCCCTAATATATCACTGTAAAGAGGATTTTAATGACAGTCAATTTGCTCTTGACTTCCTGTTAGCAAGCTTCCATCAACATCACTCATCGTCTCTCCTTATCTGTGAAAACAATCAAAATGATTTAAAGCAACCTGAGCGTGAGAATTCCCAAAGTGGATCAAAACAGAAGCATAAAGCAGATCACAAGCTTACGATCCCCTCATCATTCAGCGAAGGTCACATTGTTCCGTTTACCCTGCGGCATGTCTGTCTCATTCACTTCACATGGAATTTGAAATGGGCCACTCCACCTAAAATAATCAAAGCTCATTTGCATTTCTTTTTTCATGAAGAGAGATTCCCATCTAATCATCCATAACCCTCTTGCAAGGCCCAAAAACAGGACGCGTCTATTTTATTTCCAAACCAGTGCACATGGATGAGAATGCAATGCATTTACTTCATAAGGCTTGATTAAAAATGCTCTCATCAAACAGATTCAAAAACCGTGTTTGTCTTTGCATCTCGACCCCACAGTATCTGCAAAATACACACCGATGCTGTGGGCTGGTCCAGCTGAAGTAAGAAGGTGGAACTTGGCTTTTAAATCAATTGCCTCAATGATGAATAACAGATGCAAAAACAGTGTTGCCACTTTGAAGAACAGCCTCAACAAACAATGTAATTTATCAGGAAGAGGGAAAAGATTTAGGTCTGATAAATGTAGAAACAATAACAACTGTACTAATGGATATGTAACATCTGCCCATTTTCTGTAGCCACTTAAACTGTTTCACTTACAGTGCAGCTGCAGGGCTTTATACAAAGCCATTTAAATTACCAGGGTCAGTGTATAATATGTCCTTTGCCAATTTCCAATAAATCTTGACTAAAATCTACCAAGCAAGTGCTACCCCGCCCCAAAAGCTATCATTTTAGCATGACACATTTGTTCCCTGTGGGCATCGGAAGTTTTTATCTCTTGCACTGGCTGTGGTTAGCTTGTATCATCACTGGTGACAGTATGTTTCAATGGTGACCCAGTTTGACAGTGCATACAAAGTTCCACCAAGGAAAACTTCCCAGACTATTCCTAGAGAATAACTTGTCTTTGCTGATGTCTGTCAGTATCTCAGTATGTTACACGCACATAAAGCTAATATATGAGAAGGAACGGAAGTAACGACGATCTTGAGGAGTTTCCTCTTTGTCAGCCACATAAAATGTGTAAACTAGCTGTGCCTCACAGTAAGTTGACTAGCCAGTGTTAACATAAAAGTCATGGCTACAGCAGAAAGGTGCACCCAGGTGGCTCATGAAATTAAACCTGCTCATGAAGGTAGCAGCGCTGTGTTGCGTCAACTGTCCCTTCCCAAAAAAGGTGTATATAATGACCCGTTTTATATCAATACTTCCTCCTTTACCACCACTGGACCTGTGAGCACTCATTAACACATAGACAGCACCCGTGACTCTGCGGCTATTTATAGCTCCTGTGTCATTATTTCATCATCGGCCGCGATGTCTCAATTGCCATCAACAGACATCAGGAAGACAATCAATTTCAGTTTATTTTATGGTGCCTTTATCTATACAGTCTTTACAATAAAAGATTAAAATGTAAAGAGCCTTAAAATAGCACAATAAGACAATCCAATAAAAGTTTGACAAAATTGCTCACAAAAACATTTATATGTACCTGTCATTGATATTCTATGACAATTACACATCACTGGGACTACTACCAACCTGGATGGCCAACTGACCCCAGAAATGGTGTGCACAATATAAATGAACTCACATTCAAGTAAACAAAACTAGAAATGGATCTGTTGCTACGCAGAATAACATGCAGAATAAATAATCATTTCATTTTTATAACACAAGCTCTTCGTACATGGGAAAGCCTTTTCTGTCCGACACTGAAGGCCGGGGCGATGGCACTCATTTTCTCCTCGTGGGAAGTCAGGGAGCTAAAAACAGAGGAGCATAAGTCCTCTGCACACAAGGCAAAGAATGCGGCTGGAGGTCAACGCAGTTGAACCGGCAAATCCCTGTCCGCAAAATATGTACACATTAAACCCGTGATTATACAGAGGGAGGCATATAAAAATAGACCCTGAGTGGTGTGTTCGCATGGTTCTAAAAATCCTGCCTCACTCTTACAGACTGTTGCTGTCTTAATCATGGGAAGGCCACTGATCGTGGACATAATCTCAAAAGAAATCTAGAAGGCACTTGAACCAATTCTATTTTTAATCCACAGTGTAATTTGTCCCATTTGTTCTGTATTCTAAACGCACCAGGATATAGGGGTCCAGATGTTCTTGGGGTAATCATGTTACTGTTGGTAGCCATCGGGTACAGAGAGCTCCCATTTACTGAAGGAGTTGCAGGCTGGGAGCGGTGTCTGCGTTGACGGTGAGGGTCATGCAGCACTGCAGATAATGGCCCTGGTATGATGTGATTACTCACGATTTAACCGCCGTTACGGATTACAAGATGCACGAGGCACAAAGAACTCTGGGGAATGAAGGTTCATATTATAACGGCCAGAAAACGAGCACATTGTAATCTTTACGGTAAGCGGTGCGTCTTTTCTTTCTCCGTGCAGACTCGATCTGATTGGGTGAAGAGGACTGAAACACAGGTGGTTCTGCAGGGATCTGTCCCAAGGTCAACGGTGTGTTTCTCTCATAGTAACAGCGCTGGTGGGGTTTTCTTGCATCACCGTGCTCGCCGTTCTGTCCCCTCTCCACCCCCCCCCCTTTGGCCATTTTGAAGGATAACAGACCATGTTTGGTTAGCTGGTGCAAAAGAGAGGGGACAGAGCAGCGCAGGAAATACATGCTTCAAATCAGACTGCACAGAATGGAATTTTAAATTCATCAGGTGCCTGTAGGAATTTTTTCCAACAACCATAGTGTCCAGAAATGCTGGCCATTTCATGTATATGGCCAGACTTGAGCTGGGAAAAGCAATAAAAAGCTAAATATTCCCAAGTTCCAGCCTCTATATTATGAGGATGTGTAAATTTTCTTTGTTATGTGATAATTAAAATAAATGTAGGTTTTGGAGTGTTGTCAGACAAAATAAGCTGTTTGACATCATCACCTTGGGCAATAGGACACTGTAATGGACGTATTGAGTAATAAACTGGAAGATAATCAGCAGGAAAAATGAAAATAATTAAAAACTGCAGCCCTACAAAGTACCTTAGCTATGTTCCTACAGGGTGTACTTTGCACAGTTGACTGCTTTTATTTCCAAATTGTGTCATTTCAAAGTGCAACAGTTTCCCTGAGCCATGAAATGCCAAATCACAACAAACAACAAATCTCACAGAGCCACCCTTGTTTGACAAAGCATGTCAAGACACACCACACTCCAGCTGGCACTGGTCTGAAATCAAACTGATCCAATTTAAAATCAAGGACATTTTAATGTCTTGATTGTATGTTAACTGACCAAGCTTGGGGAAATCACTGTCAGCCAGGCAGCCAGTCACCAGTGAAGCAAACTACCACAGACAGGCAAGAAGCCAGTGTTTATCTTCACCGGTGCCCATGCCCAGTAACACTGGCACTTACCCAGCAACACTCATGCATAGTGGGGGGTCCCAGGCTGCTCTCCCCATCCTCCATCACCCGCCTGCTGCTGAATCTCTGAGCACCATCATCTCCATCCAGCCCTGTGATTACACAAGATTCACCTCCAGCAAAAAGAAAGAAAAGCTGGACTGCCCTGTTCTTTCTTCTTTCAGCAGCAGCTTTCAGGTTATTTAAAACCTGCTGCCATCGCTGCCTTGTTGTCTGATTGAGTTAGGAAATAAAAGACGAAGTTGATGTGTGTTTACATGGTAGATTAAAGGAGGCTGGATGAATTGACAATGGAGGAGAAAAAAAGCACAGTTGATGAAGGAGGAGATGAGAGCTTCCATTAAGCTACCCAGGCTGTCATTAGCTCCCCTGAATGCAGCAGCTAATGTGTGGGAAGGACGGGCATGCCAGTCCTTTGAAAACTGTACACACACACACACACTGGCGTAATGGCTGCACTTGAACGCCTCATACATTCGAGGGGGAAAATGTGATTAACATTCATAATGTAAATCACCGAGGAGGGAATAATGGTGTCCGTTTGACAGTGTGCGTACAGCAGCAGGCACTAACGGTTCGGTTTAGACAGACGTATTGTCTGCCGTTAGCCGTTGTGCTGGCTGGAAAAAAAACCCTTTAAAAAAACTCGCTTCGTGACTCTGCGGCTCCCTGCGGTTGGTCATTTGAAACATTAACCGTTTCTATGCACACATATCTGCAGAAAAGGCCGTTTCCCCACCACACATATATCAGTAATTTATCACCACTAACCTTGGTCGAGTCGCCTCCTGTTATCCACTTGTTACAATGGGTAGTGGAAAGCATGGATCCTCCAGTTAAGTTTCCTGGCAGTGGGACAAAAAACGCAGCAAACGAGCCGAACCTGGGCCGAAAGTGGAGCCCGCTGGTGTGGATAAAAACCAAAAAAGCGATGAGAGGTGAGTGTTACGTTCAATTAAAGACCGGCTGCCCTTTTTCTCTCAGGGTAGCGTCGGCAAACAACGAGAAAAGGTTGTGTCTTCAAACAGCTGTTTTTCCAAAATGGAGTTATCCGCTTCTGAGCCAATCAGCGTGAGGCTGTGGAGGCTCCCACTCCTCTGTGGGCTGGAGCCAACAACACCATCACCACACTGCTCTCTGAACATCAAACACTTCACACATTATGCATCTTTTTCTCTGTTTTTTTTAAAGGGCTGACCCTGTAGCTTTCATGCGAAGGCAGCTTTATTTAGATGCACATCTAACAGCCACACATCCCTACTGATGAGATTTCTTTTCAGGGAACCCCCAGATGTGTCTTATGTTTTGTTTGTGAAGGAAGCATCCTTTACTGTAAAAATACTATTTGTCCTTCTGTGACTGTTACTTGTATATATTATATTATTATTACTCAATGTAAAATCAGTATTTTGCTGCTGTAATTGGTTTAGGTGGAGCTCCTTCTGAACTATTAATTAATGATTGTTTTTTTATTTTGGATTAAGTTGCTCATCATTTACTTGATAACTTAATTGTTTGTAAAAAAAAAAAAAAAAAAAAAAAAAAAAAAAATATTGTCAGTTATCTAAGTGACACCTTGACGATGTTTGTTTTGTCCAACCAACAGTTCAAACTTCAACATAATTAAGATAAAATAATACAAGAATAAATCAAAATTACAAAAAAGGCCCTATCATTTCTAAAGGTGAAACTTCCAGAATCCAACTATATCCTGATTTTTAGTCAGTTTTCATTCAGCATTTCAGGACAAGCTCCAAAAATGCTGAATCCTACATTTCCCATAATGCAAGCCTCTCATTTCTTTTCCTTTGACCCTCCTGGACCAATTTATATTTCTGATGTACAATAACATTCACATTTGAGTCTATGAGCATCATTTCTCCTTTTATTTGGTTTAGGAAACTTCTGATTTTCAGCTATATGCTTAGACGAGTCTTTAATAACTCTGTAAATTCCTTCAGAACATCAGGGAATGCTGATTAATATCCTACTGAGTTTCCCCACATCTCCAGTTGGTTATTTATATTTTGAAACTTTGAAAAAGCTGAACAGTACTTTAACTGATCTTTCTTTTAGTGAGTGTGCAGCTAAATCAATGTCATGGAAACAGCAGACTAACAATATCCAACAGTGTGTGCTGTGTGGACGTTAAAGTCAAAATCTCATGAAAGAGAGAAATTAATGAGTTTGTGTAAATGTTCCAACAC
The DNA here is from genome assembly GCA_029721515.1 of Synanceia verrucosa. NCBI lineage: Eukaryota > Metazoa > Chordata > Actinopteri > Perciformes > Synanceiidae > Synanceia > Synanceia verrucosa. The sequence continues at coordinate 17,577,731 of CM056561.1, read as the reverse complement.
TAAACTGTAAGACACTTTACAGACATACTTTTCTCATTGTGCTGCAAAAATGTAAAAAAACAAACAAACTACTATTTACTTGTGTATTATAAATAGAATTCTGAGATCCCATTTTCTCTTTGCTCCATATTGACCAGCTAAACCTGAGAATTAATCTAAAATAATAATAATAATAATAATAATAATAATAATAATTAAATATCATTTAATGTATGCTCAGTTGTTTATTAGACACAGATAGATAAAACTGTCCTGCAATAAATCCTCTTTTCATTAAGGTTCTAATCAGTTTATGTTGTAACATTATAGCCTGAAGGACTATTTATTGCAGGACTGTTGTATTAGACAACATTAATGACCTACCTACCTAATGAACTGGCAACCAAGTGTACACTGTAATGTCAATACAGTCTGAAAAGGCTACACAGTGAGCACTTTTACTATAGATATTTCAAGTTGTTTTAAGACTTAAGACTGTACTGGACCATGGGCTCAGTATCTCTGCTCAAGTCAGTTGCAATGTGTTGCAATTATGTTGTGAAAATAACCACAATTTCCCCAGAGCATGCAGCACACTACCACCCTCTGCCAAAAACAGCACCCACAGTACAAAGACACAGCCACAAATAGCACTTTCTCCGTTAGAGTTATCTGTCTGTATTACCAACACTAAATATCTTATAACAAAACATAGCTCATAGCCATGGACATGCTTAAAATAAAAACAATATATAACAGACTAACAGATCCAGTGTTATTGCACATTTCTGTACCTTCGCCTGGCGAGAAATTTGGCAAACCGCGTTTATGATGTCACGACTAAATGTTCTATCCCTCATGTACAGTCGTGGTCAAAAGTTTACATACACTTGTAAAGAACATAATGTCACGGCTCTCTTGAGTTACCAGTTATTTCTACAACTCTGATTTTTCTCTGATAGAGTGATTGGAACAGATACTTCTTTGTCACAAAAAACATTCATGAAGTTTGGTTCTTTTATAACTTTATTATGGGTTAACAGAAAAAGTGACCAAATCTGCTGGGTCAAAAATATACATACAGCGACATGAATTAGCAATTTTGGTGACTTAGAAAGTTGCGTCAATGAAATGAGCTTCATAGCATGGCCTCTTAACTTCTTGTGAGTGATCATGAGTGACTATGACAATGGGAAAGTCAAAGGAAATCAGCACAGATCTGAAAACGCGAATCATTGACTTGAACAAGTCAAGAAAGTCACTTGGAGCCATTTAAAAGCAGCTGCAGGTCCCAAGAGCAACAGTGCAAACTGCCACGATCAGGAAGAAAATGCAAGCTATCACCTGCTGCTGAAAGAAAATTGGTCAGGAGGGTGAAGAGTCAACTGAGAACCACAAAAAAGCAGATCTGCCAAGAATTAGAAGCTGCTGGAACACAGGTGTCAGTGTCCACTGTCAAGCATGTTTTGCATCACCATGGACTGAGAGGCTGCTGTGCAAGAAGGAAGCCTTTACTCCAAAAGCAGCACCTTAAGGCTCAAATGAAGTTTGCTGCTGATCACATGGACAAAGATAAGACCTTCTGGAGGAAAAGTTCTGTGGTCAGACGAAACAAAAATCAAGCTGTTTGGCCACAATGCCCAGTAATGTTTGGAGGAGAAAAGGTGAGGCCTTTAACACCATGCCTACCTTCAAGCACGGTGGTGGTAGTATTATGCTGTGGGGCTGTTTTGCCGCCAATGGAACTGGTGCTTTACAGAGAGTTAATGGGATAATGAAGAAGGAGGATTACCTTCAAATTCTTCAAGATAACCTAAAATCATCAGCCTGAAGGTTGGGTCTTGGGTGCCGTTGGGTGTTCCAACAGGACAGTGAACCCAAACACATCAAATGTGGTAATGCCATGGCTAAATCAGGCTAGAATTAAGGTTTTAGAATGGCCTCCCCAAAGTCCTGACTTAAAGTCCATTGAGAACATGTGGACAATGCTGAAGAAACAAGTCCATGTCAGAAAGCCAACAAATTTAACTGAACTGCACCAATTCTGTCAAGAGGAGTGGACAAAGATTCAACCAGAAGCACATAATTGAAGTGAAAATGGCCAAGGGACAAAACAAATACTAGCATTGCTGTATGTATATATTTGACCCAGCAGATTTGGTCACATTTTTTCATTAAAAAAAAAAAAAAAAACAACTTAATGAATGTTTTTGTGACAAAGAAGTATCTGTTCCAATCACTCGATCAAAGAAAAATCAGAGTTGTAGAAATAACTGGAAACTCAAGAGAGCCATGACACTATGCTCTTTACAAGTGTATATGTAAACTTTTGACCACGACTGTAGCTCCTGTGATCAGTGATGGCCCAGAGACAAGACTGAGTGATTAAAAAAAACAAAGCAAATAGGTCAATAAAAGGTTAAAAATCAGATCAACATAAGGCAGGTTATCTAAATGGAAAAAATCATGATCTGAAAACATAAAAATAATCCTCTCAAAAGATTCAAGTTAGATAAAACTAAAGTATCAACTAAACAAAGGCTCTGAAGTGCTGTGTGTTGTTCTTTCTCTCCAGTGCCACTTCCTCACAATGAAGTACATCCACTCTCATGTGAGATGAGCCCTGATGAGAAAAAACATAAATATATTGCTTTGGTGCACACGCACACATCCAACATGAATTATGATACACACTGAATGCCACAGTTTAAGGCAATGTATTAGACAGTCTGCTTTTTCAGTTGTGGGGCAACACAGACAAAGAGTATTAATGGCTGTATGCAGATCCTCAAACTGAGAGTTTAAAACCGTTTAGAATTCTTTGTCAGTGTAAAAATATTGAAGGATAGGTTCGCAATTTTCATGTTTGTCTTAAAACAACAAGCATATGTGCATTGACATGTTTCTACTTGCTGTAACCATTCCTCCTGCCTCTTCCTGGTGTGCTGAGGGGCAAATCCACAGGCCTGGTTCTGTGCAAAAATGTAGCTAATATGAGGCTTCAGCAGCCTCTCACACACATATACATACATATATATATATATATATATATATATATATATATATATATATATATATATATATATATATATATGAATTTAGGTTGTATGAGGCATTTATCCATAGTCAGTAGATGATGGTTGAAATGGAGAAACAGGCAGCTAAATCACACAGAAACAAAGCAATGATCAAATGTATTTTAGCCACCTAGAAAAGGAGTAATATGCTATATTTAGAATATTTTAACCAGTTTACTTTGCAAGGAGGCTATATGGTCTATGTTTCCAAGAAGGAATTGAAGCTCAACCAAAAAATAAAAAAACAACTGCATTTTACCTTGCTCAACACAGTAGTTGTTTTGGTGGTTTTGATGGATACAATGGCTTCACTTCACTGTCAGGAAGGGCTGTCATTTATTCTAAAAAGCATATTTATCATGGCAAAAACACATGTAGCTGCTGCCCCTTTCCACAGCAGTACACTGCCTTGCTTCCATTTGATAAATCCTGTCGGTTTCTCCAAACTGGGGATGTGCTGACTGTCCTCGACTGTAGATAACACACAGGCTCGTACACAGATAAGTACCTTCCACAACCCCATATCAAAAACTCTAACCATTAGTACCAGAACTAACTTCATTGCCAATAGTGGCCAAGCATGCACTGGTTCACTTTGCCTGAGCCTGCAGCTGCCACAAAGGAACCACAACTGAATGCTGGATGTGTGAACTACAGAAGACTATCCACCTTTAGTGGTGCTGCTTTGTTAGTAAAATAAAATGCGTATAATATTGGCAACTTGCCCTGTAAAAGTCTACACACTTGTTTCAATTGAAACAGAAAATGTCCTCTCAGTCTACATCAGTAACAGTAGTAAAGCTGAGAGCGCAGACCCCTGAAGACATCTTCTTCCTGTCCTCCAGCCTGCTCTCCTTCAAACAGCATGGAGTCTGGGAGCACCACGCCCTCTAGTGGGTCCGGCTGGCAGAACTCCACTATGAATTCCTCCTCGCAGTCCAGAAGCACTCTCGACCAGGCACACAAGTCCAGTTGGCCTGCGGTGCCGCCATACTCCTCTGGCAGAACTGTCCGTGGGATGTTCCGATGCAGAGAGCGGAGGTCCGAGCCGTGGAGGATGTACTATATGAGAAGACAGCACAGATACAGCTCACTTTCACCATCAATAAATAAACACAATTTAAAAATAAATACAATGAAATGAAACTGAAACAGGAGTGAGGAATTTAAAACTGAATTCACGTTTCCATACCCAAATTTGAGCCAGAACAGTGGAATCCAGAAGTGTCAGAAGTCATATATTATTCATGAATAACATTTATTTTCTGTTCAGGAATGAAAGTAAATAACTCTAATTTGGAATCCCAATCAAAAAATAATAATCTGCTTTGCTATTTTTTGTAAAATAGTACATTTCAAAATTCATAGATAACAACAATCATTATATTTTTACATTAAAGATATCATTTGGATTAAAGGACTTGCACATACTAGTGGATTAACCATTACAGAAGATATTTTGGTAATTAGCAGTACTGTTAGTTTTTCACATGCGTTCTGTAGGCTTGGCAGTGGTGTTACACATCTGAAAAAATTGTTAAGCAATGTATATATTATATTTTTTAATTTTTGTTTTCTTTATGTATTCATTTTTATCTTGTAGGTAAAAGGTATATTATTTAAGAAGTGTTAATAAATATTAAGTTAAAAATAAAATTAATAATAATAATTTATAAGTATAAAAATGAAGTACTGATTCATGGGTAAGATGTCACTCATAATAAAGAATGATCACCCAACTCTGAAGATCCTCTCAACTCTACAATGATTTATATTATATTTTAGCTCATTGTTTTATTTTTAAGAGTTCAGTTGCAGTTGTTTCCAATAACGAAGGTCTACATAAGTGACCTATCCACTTGCTGCACTAGACAGCAACCAGACACAGTTAGCAGTTAGCTGGTGACCATAGTGGGGCATTTAGCAGTTAAAAAGCCAGCTATCTCCCCATTCATACACAAAATTAATATGACTCAGTTAAATGTGTGGCTGCTGGTTTCAGTTCATTCCCTTGAAAAGATAATGCTTGGGTTTCCATTTTTTTACCGATGAAAATAGACCATTATTTTGCAGTGCAGGCTGTGGATAAAATGGGAGGCACGCAATTCGAAAAAGTCCTTTGTTTGAAACAAAAGAGTCAGAGACCATTCAAGGATGATAGTTACCCTCTCTGCCATCTTCTCCTTCAGAAAAGGCTTAATTATAGCAAAGATTCCTTTGAAAATCCTGGGCTCGTTTATTATGTTGACAGCCTTGATTCGGATTGGAAACCCATCCTGTGAATTAGATAAGAAACTGCATTCAGAATAGTTACAGCTGGTCTTTCACATGTGTTCTGTGGGCTTGTGTAAATATCACACACTCAGTCACAATACAGGTCATCAGCCAGCGTTCAAGAGCCACTGACACACATTACAAGTTTTTTTTCTCATGAGTTAAATCAGTTACTTGTCTTAACTATGACATTACAAAACAATGGTGAATGCTGCATTCATATATAAAGAATTGCAATTTGCTGATACAATTTAAAAACCATAATTCCAACAACATAAAAATGTCACCAGATCATCAGATAGATCTCTCACCTGCAGGATGCTCACAACTTTTTTGGCAAGGAAGGGGCCTGGATTGGATGCTTGTGACATGCCTACTCCAGTGTAGTCGGCTAAGATGACAATGCCGTTCACCTGCGTCTCCTCCGGCTGGATCAGCTTCTCCAGTGTCAGATATATGGCCCTCACGTTGTCAACAAATGGATAATCATTTGGTTTCCATTTTCCTGTGAAATGAGATTGAATTGAATAATTACATATCACAAATCAAGTCTAAAAAGTTAGTTAATAATGTAAGAGCTACATGCAAAACAGTCTTTTGGAATGGCTAATTCAATATGATGCTGCTGAATTATTCAGATACTAACCTGGCCGGAGACAGAGGATGTATCTCCCATTGGGGTCTGGCTGAGGCAAAACAGTGAGGAAGCCAAGGTCAAGGACGTGTTTCACTGTGGAAGGCTTAAGGTCCTGGAACACCTCTGGCCATGCCTTGCGGCCTGCGTGGTAGTTGAGCAGCAGCTGCAGGGCACGGTCATAATCAAACTTCCTTGCCCGCAGGAAGCGCAGGAGAAAGGCGTCGTCCAGCCGAGTCCTGAGGTTAGGCTGTTCCTGCAGTGAAGAAATATGAGTTAAGTAAACATGGTGGAAACTATACAACAAACCATGACAAGACGAAATTAAGTGCTGCAAAATAATGACAATTAAGGTGATTAAGGTGAGTGATTGGCTCTGATTGCAGTAACAAAATACAGAATATCGCCAGCCTTACCTTTAAAAAGTTAAGAGACACTCTGTCTCATTGTGATTGTTTAAGGTTTATCTTTTATTGTATTTTAGCAATTAAGATCATTTTGAGTGTCAATTTGAATTTTGTCGGTGTGCACAGAAACCATATTTTGGGCTTTGGCATATCAGCCTGCTTACCTTCTGTTAAATATATTTCCCAAACTCACATCTGTACAATAGCTTTGCCTGCTTATGATTAAAAAAAGAAGAAAATATGTGATTGAGAAATAAGTAACAAGTTTAAGAACTGCTGTTTCCTGACTTAAATATGACTGAATGAGACTCTTTGTGTTTATATGAATACCTTCAGTATCATGTCTCTGAGTGCTTGGACATCCCGCAGACGCCACTCTGGCTTCTCCTGGAGCTCCTCCCGTGCCTTGTGCACCATCTCAGGTGTCAGGGTGCAGGAGTACATGGGCGGAGGAGGTCCAGGGAACCAACTGTGTCCTGCAGCTGCTGACAGGTCTACTGGAGGAGACCGGAGATCAATGGACTCATGCTGATCAGCCATGGACTGAGTGGGTGAAGCTGTTTGGACAGAAATACACATGAGAGGCTATGAAACTTCTATTCCATGACATCTCAGAGATTAAAAAAAATGCTTTTTTACTCCCTTATATGTGCTTTAGTTACAAGTTTTCAGATACAGGGACCACAATATCCCCAAATTTGGTGATTCTGAATGCCTCTAATGAACTGATGGATGAGTCCTTTATGGGTTGATGAAATCCCCCCACTTATTATATAAAGGATTTTAAGAAGCACAACCTTGATTATCTACAGCTGAACAGCAGCGATATTAATCCAGAAACATGCATAATATAAACAGTACAATGATAATATGAAATACAAACAGGGAACGATAACGCTGTAGAACAACTACTTTTACTTTTGATTCTACTGACATATTTTTACCTAACTACGGTTTTTGCAAGACTTTCACTTGAACTGGAGTATTTTTTAGGATCTGAATACTTCTTCCACCACTACATATACATCCTGGACATCCATTAATACCATTTTGCATGAACTGGATGACATAAATTTGATATAAAACGTTCCCTGATAGCTAAAAAAGAGTATGGAAGTTATCTACAGCATCACAAACATGCTAACTGCTACCCTCAGCCGACACTGACAAGCTAATATAAGCTGATACTGAGCAGAACAGAGGCGACACAGCTAAAGTGAGAATAGTGACTGAATACCAACCCGAACATGCGTTTAACATCGCCCGACTAGGACTCGCATGCACGCCTTTTATATGCATCCACTGATAAGTAAGAAAAATACCAACAAAAAGCCGCGACGAGCAGAAAAGAGTCAAAATCACAACCGACCTGTCAGGAAAATTCTTTTCCGGGTACAGAGATAATGATCTCTCATTGGTCAGTATTCCAGCACGTGACACGATGTCAACGTCAGAGATGTCGAGTTTTACGTCTGTTGTTTACGTCTGTTGTTTAGAGATGTCCATGTTGCGTTCAGGTATTCCTCGTATATTATAACAACTTAAACTTAAAAACGGTCCTCATCATAATTTCGTGGGTTTTCATACTTACTTAAATCAGAAAGCCTTATTTTAATAAATGAATAACCGACGGAAAGATTTTTCTTGTTAAAACATCGGTGCATTTGCACATACGTGCAAACTAACATAAATAGAAATATCATATTTCTTTACACACAAATCCAGATTAAATCGTTGGGTCTATTTTAACGACAGCGCATGATGGTGTTATTGATGGTATAAAAATAAAGCCTTTTTTATTTTGATAGTAGGATGCAGCAGATCGTGAATGATGCGTAGTGTTGTATCTCTAGAAAATATATATAAATATATCTTTTAAAAATATAGTTAGTCTAAGCACGTGTTGCCAGATGATTGAAAAACCCTACATTTTGTTTTATGGGCAGGTCGAATCGGTTACTATTGAATACAGTAGATGGCAGAGTTTGACTACATATTGCTCAACCTGCATCCCTGTCACTGTAGGCTACATCTCAGGATCTCAATTCTTCACATGACTCTATTGAATGAATACATATATATGTGTTTGTTGTTTTGGGAATGAAAGTTTCTTTATTTGGAAATATTTGAGGATGGCAAACCTCCGTCGTGACTCATGTAGCTGAATCTAAATACAGCATATTGATATTAGGTACAGATTTACTCAACCTGAATAGAAATAATACATTTTTTAAAAAAACTGGCTGTTTAATTCTTGCATAATCCACCCTGACTCTCTCTCCCTCTCTTGAATCAGTGATATCTGTAATGACTTTATGTCATTTTATCAGACTGACAACATGTTGCATTAGGTTATCAGTGAACAAGCTGCACTGCCACGTTGGAGCCTCTTGCCTCTCCAATATGTCTCATTTATTAAGTCATAAAATCATGGATAGTATAAATTATAGTCTGCATAAAATGCAATGTAAAAATAGATGTTGAGATTTATTAATTCATCTTCACATTGTAAGGCGAAACAATGCCTGTTTTATAAGGCAGTACAGGTAAGGCACAATTTATTCCGTCAGTTAAACCATGACAAAGTACTAAACAACATATATATATATATATATATATATATATATATATATATATAAACCAAAAAAAAAACAATACAACATTATTGGGAAACTTCCTCAGTGTGTGTGCCTGTGGCACCACAGAGTTCAATTTTACTAATGTGTATTTTCCAGTACATAAAACAAACCACAGATATTTTTAGTCTTGTCGCAGAATGTTTGAACTTATTCAAGTGATTTCCTTCCTTCCAGACTGAACTTTTATCACCAATGAACATAATATAAAATACTGTGCAACACTAAATACACAACAATACAAGGCCTGTTGTAACATTCATAAAATACTGACATGATCACGCCACCATGTCTAACACAAGCCTTACCGCACACACTGAGGCCATGCTAAAAGAAGTGATGTTACCCAATAATAAACTATATATATACACAACAATGTACGTCTTTCCAAGCATCAACCTTACAGAGCAATAAATGATTGCTGGGTCATTTTGATGCTTTTATTTTTTTTTTGTCTGGCTTTTGCTGAGCTGTGGGGCTCAACTGCAGCTGCATGTGTGAACAAATGGATCCCTGAAGAAGAAAAAACTGCAATCTGCAGGGAAAATAATTGTTATGATATTCTATAGGCTATATTTCACAACATGATCGTTTCAGTCGAGTTAACAGCTTCATTGCTGATTGTGTATAAACTTAACATATAGAGACCCTAGTTTAACACATGAAAAAAAGTGAAGGAATAAGGGTGTCAGAGAATTGTTAGATGGCCTCTTGTTTTGTAATAGTAGGCTGAGGGATGGAGGTGGGCTGCTTGGGCACAGTGGCAATGACCCCCTGAGCCAGTTTATAATGTTCTGAGCTGGAGGCAGTAGGCGGAGATGGGATCGGGGTTTCAGGAGTGGCTGAAAAGTAGAGCACAAAAGGAACGAGTTCAGAGAGAGAAACGGCAGCATAAGCAGATGCATATTCACCATCCTGTGGTATAATATGTCTTGGGGCAAAAAGTGTTTTCAGGAATAAGCACTTTTGTGAAATTTCTCAGAGCATTAAACATGTTAAGAAAGAATAACAGAAGTTCCCTTTGACAAAATAAGCCAGATTAGTTTCCATAAAGAATTTAGAGGATTATTCTGCCAAGCCTGTTTGTCCTTCCAGCTACCTGACCAGGGCTACACATGGAGCTGGGCGAGGGAGGTTTGACCGTCTCTGTTAATGATTTCAGTTCTGTTCGAACGTGTGTGAATGAAAACCCCCCAGTTCTTCTAATGTGATGTGGCAAAGAAAACATTTAAGCTGAATACAGAGAATTAATTTTAGATACCAGTTGCACTTCACATTTCATACTTACAGATTTGACTGTTATGGATCGGCGTTGGGATGTTGCTGGTCACTATAACATTGCTGCTGAGGTGCTCCTGAACCAGGTGAGGGTGCAGAGAGTGAGGTGCATGTAAAGCCTCATTGGCAGAACCTGAGAGATGAAACACAAAGAAAATGCGGTCAGTTTTTAATTTACTGCAGTATACCTCGCCGCATAAAGAATGTAATCCTATTTAGTTAATAAATGTGATTCTGTAAATTCTGCATCATGACCCAGAGCTTTTTAGATCAGAGGTCATGGTTGGTTTAGAAGAGCTCACCCCCGAGGAGCATTTCTTGTAGCAGGTTGTCGATCTTGGCCATGCCGAAGAGCTTGACAAACTGGATCTGTTCGATCATTTGCCAGGTGATGCTCTGTAGCGTCGGCAGAAGCAGCAGCAGCTCCCCGAAGCGGCCCCGGGAGTCGTACTGTCTGTCGTTGATGTAATCTTCCAGGCTGACCTGGACTTGGTATCGCATGCGCTTGATCTTTCCAGGGTCGCTCAAACCTTTAGCATCTGTGGGCAAATAAAGGAGGGGGTGTTTACAAAGAGAAGTACAGTGTAAACTGGAATATGTCTCACTGAAGACTAGTCAGTACCTGGGTCAAAGAAAACTATTGCTTTCAAGCAGGCGTATTCATTGTCATCTATTTGGAGCTCATGGAAGGGAAGCACCAGCTCATCCAGGATTCTCACTGCAACCCTACCCACTTCCAGCTCTGGGCAGTTCCTGGGAATGATGTGATCATTTCCTGTGGGAATGTCACATTTTTAGCTTTAATGCAATATGAGACTATTTGTGACAGAATTGGACGATTTGAGTGTGGTGTGTCAGTTTTACCTAATAAGAGGATGTCTTTGTAAAGCATGGACCTCTTGGCAGCACCCAGCAGGAGGTGCTCTCCAGCGTGAGCTCGCAGCAACGCCACCTGAAACGCAGTGACTCGTGAGTTGTGATAAATAACTGTGATCCTCTACATTTAAAAGTGTCCATGAATATTGTATGGTTCTATCCTTTACTGTGTAAAGTGAAAACTGAGGAAACCCTGGAGGAAGACACTGGCTCCCTCACTGATATAACATAGGCAAATCAGTTACCAAAGCCCAGTGATCACACTGTTAATGATTCAGCACTATTTTTTTCAAGGAGGGATATAACTTTAAAACCAGCTTGGGATTAAAATACATTAACCACTGTGGTTGAAAAGTTTGAAGTTTAAAGGTTTTTTTATAATGGCTCTCCTTTTTTCACTCCATTGTTATTTATTTAGGAAGAACATAATCCTCTGAGTCTACACCCATGTGCTCCTGCAGCCCACTCCATGGTTTTGAAATGACTGGTTGATGAGTGACCAGAGTGTCTATACAGCTATGTACACTGTGTCTGCGTATGGGTCTCACCTGGTCATCCAGGGGCAGGTCACAGAAGGCTGGGATGTACTTGGCCCACTCCACCAAGACCAGAAGCTGCTGTTTCATGGACTCACATACGTCTGTGATGGCGGCGATCTTTTTGGTCCTTATATCGCCATTCAGTATGGGAGCTGGGGAGGTGATCTTGATAGAAAGATGCAGATGCAGTGGAATCATTTTGATGCCTTGTGACAGCTGATTAAAATGCAATTCTGCAACATGACTTAGCAGGTCTTACCTGTCTTGACAGTACGTCTGCTTGGATGAGTGCATTTATGGACGGTAAACTGCTGTCTTCATAGCTGGATCTCCTGGTGCTGATTCTGTCTCTTTCATTCTGCACAGCTAAAAACAAACAGATTTATTGCAGCTATAATATAGAGAAAAAATGTGTTATTTTTATGTAGCGTGCAGAAAAACTGTGAAATTTTTTTCATTTTCTCCACTTCTTTGTTACACAACTAACGCAGAGTAATTTAAAAGAAAAATAAGTCTTCCTTGGTTGTCATGTTTATCAGTATATGGCTATTACTGCCCGGAAATGTTTACTCAGCATAAGCTGGTTAGAGACTTCAGTGCTGCACTGAGTGAACATTAACAAAGTGCTACTCTTGTGGGTGTTGCAACACAAGTCCAATCAGTGGAGAAGACTCACACTCTGTCTGTGATATTTGCCAATTAAATGGGATTTAATCATTAAAGTTCTCTTTTTGTTTTCACAGAAACATATAGATTGAGTTTATTGAACTAGTCAGTGTGCTTTGGAAACATTACCAAAAAGGCCCCTACCTTCTTTCTTCATGCCGGCTCTGAAGCACTTCTTCAGTCTGCAGTATCTGCATTGATTTCGCTTGTCTTTGTCCACGATGCATTGTCTGTTAAACCTGGAAAATGAGTGGATTAAGTTGGTTTGCTCTTTCACAGAATAAACAGAAAACCAAAATGAATGAAGCAATTAGACCTGCAACAACTGACCTGTTAGATTGAAAGGCATGGAATTAATCAACAACCATTTTGATAATCTCCACTGTTTATTCATAGCAATCTGAATATCTTTGAATTGACAGTTGATCAGACAAGACATGCCCTTGTCAAACATGCATTTATCACTATTAACTGACATTTTATAGAAAAAAAATCATTTGATTAATCAAGAAAATTATCTGTAGATTATTATCTGCTTTCCATGACTCTCTTTCAATCACAGAAACATGCAAACAGCAGTAGGGAACTGGCAGCAGGGCGAAGTGTGCTTTGCAACAATAGTAGTCACAGATCTGTCATCACCTGCACGAGTACATGTGGTTTTTGCGGACACTGCGTCTGAAGAAGCCCTTGCAGCCGTCACAGCTGGAGGCCCCGTAGTGTTTACCAGTGGCTCTGTCTCCACATATGGCACACAGGCTGCCTGCCCCCAGGTGGCTGGTGGCGTTCATGCTGCCGCTCTCAGCCGGCGAAGAGTCTGACGCACAGACAGAGAGAGAGAGAGAGAATAGATGAAAAAACTTAAGATGTGTTTGAACTTAAGTCAGTTTGATTAAAGAAGGTGCGAACAGCCCAAAGTGAATGCAGCGATCAGCTTCATTGATGGCTGATCAAAACCAGCCTTCATAAGAACCTGTGAGGATCTGTTACCTGCCTGAGTAGCTCAGACAGAGTCAACAGAGCATAATTGATGTTGGCTTGATTGCTTCTAAAAAGGCAATCACAGGAGACAGTTTTCTTTCTGGTCAAAAGACTGGGTCAATCAATCATAGAGCATGTCAGGCTACAGATTAAAGATGTAAGGCTGACTCATGAGACTTTGTTAAACGTTTATGGAGCTGAAACGTGATGAAAAAGTTGAGTGCAAACTTATGTTCCCTGTCAGGCTTCCTTTTTTAAGTCTCAATGGGAATTTTAGAATCAGGATCATAGCCAGACGTCATGGGAGACTGCATATAGAAACAAGTCACTTAGTTTTAGTCACTGTGGGAACAGACCGTTTGTAACAGGAGATGCACAATCATGATACTCAAACTACTGCTTCATCAGAGGATGAATATCCATCCAGTGTAAACGATCTGACACCACATCGCTCCACAAGCCCAAACAGGTTCAAACTTATTTGACCAAATGACCTGAGCGCCTTGGGAAAGGAGCAAACCCTCGTAAATCAAAGTCTCTTAATGTTTCACGCCCCAGAGGTGATAAAAGAAGACCCCTGTATGGGATCATCCCTCTGCTAGCAGATGGACAAATGACCCCTTTTTATCACTCCATGCCAGAGCTCCCTCCATCCTCTCCTGACCAAAGTTTTAAATCAGTAAAAGTTTCAAAGTTCAATGCCAGAGTTGCATATAATGTGACTCACCTGTGCCCAAGGGGAGCACTTGCATGTTTTCGAACTCCAGCGTGGTGTAGGCTGGGTCCAGAGCCTCGCTATAGTCTGCCATGTCCATGTCTGCCAGTGCTTTGGACAAACAGATTCTCAACTACCTGACAGTGGGGCAGAAAGACTTGTCCAAGAAGCTAATGTGCCCCCCTCCTCCTTCTTCCCTTCTTACACCCCCACACACCTCCACTAACCCCCCCTTTAGCCTAGCTCCGCCCAGTAACAAGGTATCTGACTGGCCCAGTTCAGTGTGATGGGGACCTACTGGTGCCAGAGAGGAGACCAGTGACTGACAGCAGCAACTTCTCCTCCTTTGGTCGTGCTGCTAACCAGGAGAGGTGGAGTGTCTCCCTGGTTGATGATTAACTTGCTGCTTCAATGGTGAATCACAAGGTTGTTGTTTTTTTTTTGGAAACAGATAGCACAACTTTGATATCGGACATCTCCTCTTGTCAGTAATGGATAAGCAATTCCTCCACGCAAGCTAAGTCAGGTCAATCCGAATCCCCCCTCAGTCACTTTAAACCAGCTCATTTTTATAGCTGGCTCTTTCTGTTGCATGCTGTTATCACATGCACACAAATTTACAGCAGCCACATTACATTATAAAGCAACCAAGACCAAAGTGATAAGTGATTTCACTGAAGGTAAGCGTACTTGCCCCAACTCCTACAGAGGAGCAAGACAACAAGACTGACAAAACACTGTTGACATTGAAGCAGACCTCTCAAGTGAAAAACTCACAAACCAATGAAAGCCATGCAACTTAAGTATTTTTGCATAAAGAAAAGTTTTGTCCACCTCAGGAACTCCACAAGTCAGATCACATCAGTGCGTCATATTCAGACCTACTTCCACGTGTAATGCTTTCTGAGGAAATCTGTGTTAATTCCAGCATAATTAACAGAGGAAACAACCTTCACTAACGCAAAGTGATGCCTTCATGTAAAAGACTTCATTGTTTGTGAAATGCATGGTGCAAGGACTGATTCAAAAGTTCAATGCTTGTTGTTGGAAAGGCAGCTGCTCCTCAGAGCTCCTTGAGAGTGATTTCCATATATATGCCTACAGTATGTATATGTGTATACAGTATGTGTGTGTGTGTGTGTGTGTGTGTGTGTGTGTGTGTGTTTAGTTAAAATAAATAAATTAAAATAAATACAAGCATTGGGTCACAAATTGGTGTAAGGCTGATCTTCAGTATATTTACAATAATAAACAAAGTCTGACCCACGTAAATGTATTTGATCCATCATAAGCTTGTGTATAATATACCAATGAAAAACTCTTAAATGACACACAATGTATACTTTAATATACAAATTTGGCAGCTGGTGTTGATGAAACACTCCATTTATAGAGAATATTTAGAGAATATAAAGAATATTTAGAGAATATAAAGAGAACGTAACTACGCATCAGTATTGGTGTGAATTGTATTTAAATTGTATTTTTATGTGATTGTTCGTGGCTGTGCTTTTTGATTTGGAACAAATATTTCCATATGAAATGCCAATCAAAATTAAAACACTTCTCACCAGTAACACTTATATAACACTACTGGAATGGTGTTTTAAACAGACCTTTGTCAAATACTAAAACTCCGATGATACATAAAAAGATGGTTCAATAATAAGAAGCCGATCTCTTTATTATATAGTGCTCTTTTTTATGCTAAAAAAGTAAACATTAAGGAAAGTGGGAAAAGGAAGCAGGGTTGGAGCTTTCAGAGGAGGCTTGTTCTGGAGAGAATAGTGCTGGAAAAATGTCATGAGATATTTTAAGTCCCCTTATCAGGAAAAGTATATGAATTTGACATATAGTTGGCTCAATGGAGATGACCCGTTTTCATATATTCTGGGACTGCCCTAAAATAAGTTCATATTGGAATGACATCCACAAAATATTATGCACAATACTCAAAAGTGAAATACCTCTGAACATGGAGACTCTGTATTTGGGCCACATTTTCTTTTTGAAACAGAGGAGGGATATGAAGCTACTGCAGGACCTGAAACTGGCTAAGTCCAGTTCCAACTATACTGGAGCATCAATTTGAAATAGTTTTGGAAATATTTTAAATGGAAAAGTTAAATTTTCGTTTGAGGATTCAAAACGTAAATGGAATAGATGGATCAGTATTTATTTTATATATGGGCAGACTTTGTATGACTCACATTGCTCCACTTGGGTGGCACAGTGTATGAGCTCCCTTTGTTCTTCTGTTTGCATATGGTTGACTATATGATGTGCATATGTAGGAAAGTTAAGCACAAGAACTGTATACTGCTTATGTGGGTGCATATAGATTTTTTATGTATAAATTTGCTAAACCTGCACAGGTGACAAGATGCATCTGGATATATACTTCATGCCCATATAGATGCATGCAAAAAAAGAGCTCTATGTGGAAATGTCTGTTTCTGTACACTCTGTAATACCACCTTTTCTGAATAAAAATAATAAAAAAAAACATAAAATCAATCAATCAATTCATAGATATGATTTTTTTGGGTTGTTAATATTTACAAAAACTCCATCTAGCCAAGAGATGTGCATGGAAACTCCAGACAAAATCCATAAGCGAACCTTGAGTTTGACATTTTTGTCAAACTACTGAAACTTAACCACATACAAAGCCACCTACTGTAAATATTTATATGCCACTGTCATTAGCATCAGCTGTATGTCATTACAGCTATGTTACTAGATACTGTGAATTAATTAACTGTTACTATATCAGTTATGGAAAACACGTTCACAATTACACTGTAATGAGTGTTTATATAATGCTTA
This sequence comes from Synanceia verrucosa, assembly GCA_029721515.1. Lineage (NCBI taxonomy): Eukaryota > Metazoa > Chordata > Actinopteri > Perciformes > Synanceiidae > Synanceia > Synanceia verrucosa. Next base: position 17,560,840 of record CM056561.1, on the reverse strand, counting down.
TAAAGATAATTATAAAAAATTGTCCAACCTGCAGTAAAATGTGTCACATTTGGGTAAAAAAAGCACACATGCTTTCAGTTTCATGGGCAGTTTTCTTTCACATGTGACTTTCGCATGAATACAATCCTGAATCAGATTGTTTTCAAAAAATAAATGAACCACTTACGCAAAGTTTCCACCTCTTACATGTCACACAGCAAACAGTAGTGTTTTATTTGAAGAGAAAGTGCCAGTACATAGCAGTAGGTCAACGATCCCAAGTTCAAGCTGGATCTCAGAAGCAGTAAACCTCAGAAACTGTTAACCATCCACTCAAATTATACTGGCAGCTCATAAAATTATTTTTCTTCCAGCAGACAAACACCATAACATTCCTGAGGGCTCCTGTGCTGATGCTGAGATGATCTGCTCAATGATTATATTGACATAAACACCTTCTTAATCCAATCAAAAATGAAAATGGAAGTGATCAACCTGTGATCAAACATGCAGAAACTAACACTTAGATTTATTGATCTGGGGATCGTTAACAACCTGATTAACTCAATCAGGTTCAGTGATTCATGATGAAAAAAATGATGAGCAGCTTCTTTACACAGACAATTATTGTTCATCTGCAGCTTAGTGAGGACATGTTGTTTCACTTGTGTGTACAGAGGTTGTCCATTGCAACATTTCTTCATGTTCGATCCGTGCTGCTCGTTTGCAATGCCCATATTTGCTCTAGAAGTGTGCTGATTATTTCAAAGCAGTAAGCAAAGGGGGAGGGAGGCGAGGATGAGAGGATCAGTGTGGAGCTATGAATGAGTCACTCACAGCAAATCTTATCTTCCCGTCATTAAAGCGCTTTTATCGCTGCTCCCATCTTACATTTCTGTGAACTCCTCAAGGAACAGTCATATATGCAGGACTATAAAGTATAATCTGCACAGTTACAGCTTTCTTAATCACGGACTGACAAACTGCTCTGATGTGATAGAGGGCAAGTTGGCTCAAAATTCTCCCACAGCTTATCTGCATCTTGAGGTGGGGGGTTTGTCTCAACATATTGTACCTACATTCCCACACTACACAGGCTGGGTTGACACGTGCAGACTGTAAAACGCAAAGACCTATGAACACAATAAATTTATAGGAGGTGTTCATAAAACTGAAGTGGTAAAAGAAACACAACCTTCAGCTTCTGCAGTTACCCTAAAAACAAATTAATAAATCTAATTCATGCCTTCAAGGAACAGCTCGATATTTTGGGAAATATGTTTATGACTTAATCCTAAAGCAATGTCGCTAGCACATTTTTAATGTTCTAATACAGCGATTTCCAAATGAACAAAATAATGGTCTTTTTATAGCCTATATCATCATTAGAACAGCTTTATAGTTTAATGTGCGATAAAACATGCAAATGAAAATATAAGAGAGGGATTAATATAGTCATATACTCATTTTATTTTTGTGTCCTTACGTGTGTGTGTGTGTGTGTGTGTGTGTGTGTGTGTGTGTGTGTGTGTGTGTGTGTGTGTGTGTGTTCTTGTACTTGCATTTTACCAACAAAGTGAGGACATTTTTGCCGGCCCTCACTTCTTTAAAGAGCTTTTTGAGGGTTAAGACTTGATTTTTGGGTTAGGTTTAGAATTAGGTTTAGGTTAGATTTAGAGTAAGCGTTGGGGTCAGGCATATATTTTTGATGGTTGAGGTTAGGGTAAGGGACTAGGAAATGCATTATGTCAATGAATGTCCTCACTAAGATAAAAGTAAAAGGATATGTGTGTGTGTGTGTGTGTGTGTGTGTGTGTGTGTGTGTGTAAAATAAAGTCAAATAATATTTTAATTATTTTTGTCTTATTTAAATGTTTGTGAGCCCAAAAATAAATAGATGATAAGCAGCTATTTAAGCTGAAACTGAACTTTTGCACGCCACTATGAGCCTATGATAATAGTGGCGTGCATTAGTGGTGTGATATTTCCCTGCTAAATACCTGCTAAGTACAGTGGGAGGCTGCCATGTTGAAATGTGATGGACCAGACAGTGCTGTCTTATAATCAGTCACCCAAACTCTTGCCCCGGGGCTAAAAGTCAAAGGATCGCTGAGACCTGATGTAACACTTGTGTGATTCTCCCCTTTGAAACTTCAAACTCCAGTTTGTGAACAAAGTCCTGTCTATCTTCTGAATAGGAATCTCCGACCACTGACCAAACTCCATTTGCAACCACTGCCTATTTGTACCTTCTCCTCAATGACTACATTTCATTTCCCCAAGCCTGATCTGAAAGGCAGATGGCAGGGAAGCAGCATTGTAAAAAAAAAAAAAATTACAAATGACAGGAATCAGCAACTGGGAGGATCATTGTGGCCTGGAGGAGTTAATGAGATGTGGAATATACACTATCTGGGGACTTATTTTGTTTCTTTCTCAGAGTGCTGCACCACGGGGGAAATATGAGTGTTTGTTAAAGCACTGTCCAGGAGCGTGTTGATGTTGATAAGAGTAAAACAGAAGGAGGCAATGTGCTGGCTGCAGCAGATTTGAGGTTGCTGCTCTGCTGTCCTGCAGTAGATGGAGGAGATAGGTGAGTAGAGTGTCATGGCAAAGACCTTGTCAACAGATAACTATCTGCAAATAACACCGCTTATGCAAGCCCCTGTGGCTGAGCGCGGGAATATCATATTTTCTATATCACTGGAATATTGTCAATTATTTTTGCTGTGTTTGTTATGGCATATGTATTTTTTTCAAAGATCAAATTACCTTTTTTAACAATAATTTCTTAATAGGGTTGCATAGGTGTGTGTAATCTAAAACTGTTTCTCTTGCTTTCAGAACTAAATCCACCTTCGTACAGCTCAGCTAAATTCCTTGATTTTTATTTTTTCCTATAAAATAAAAGCACGCCATACCTCCAGTAAAGTGAATCTGCCCCAAGAGGCCTACAAAGCCAACTCATCCCCTGTAGTGCTGTTAGATCCAGTGTTGTGCTACTGCGGTCATGATAAGCCGCATAAAGTGCCACTTTAGTTGCTCAGTATCTTAAAATATTATAGGGTGATTAATTGTAGCCCTGTGATGAGGTGGCGACTTGTCCAGGGTGTACCCTGCCTTCCGCCCTAAGACAGCTGGGATAGGCTCCAGCCCCCCCACGACCCTATGAGAGGATAAGCGGTAGAAAATGGATGGATGGATGATGAATTGTACATAAATAAATGAGGGAGTTGTGCAGCTGATTGTGAAGTATTTTGTGTCTAAAATGTTTGTAACGCAACAATATATTACAGTGAGCTTCTTTATATGAACCAAGTTTAGTGCACAACTAAGTTCTCATGAAAAATCACTTCATGTCACATTTATTTTAAAGACCAAAATAACCCTTCAGCTTATCATATTTTGTGTTGTTTCAAGCTGAAGACACTATTTTCAAGATAATAATCTCTCTTCTGCAAAAACATGTTTCATCTCGTTACACATCCAGCCAGACTGAAAAGCTCAAGTAGCCTCTGTGCCACCAAATAAGTAAACAATTGCATCAATAAACACGAAGGCCCATGCAAGACGTAAATCAATCACAGTGTGTGATAAGGCTCTGCAATCATTAACTCTGTTTTGCTGAGAATTCATTTTGACTGCTGGCCCGATCGCCTCTGTCAGCAGCTATGCTCTGAGCACTTTTATCTCTCTGATTCTCTATGAGGTCCTTCAGCCAGCAGACAATCAATAGACATTTAACCTCCACAGCTTGAATAACAAGGCACTAAACATTTGGGAATTCAACGCTATCCCATCAGCGCATGCCACAGAGCCATAAGCAAAAAGGACTTCCATTATTTCAAAATTTCGGCACTGTTAAAAAAAATCAAATTAGCCTGCATGTGATTTATTTTTCTTAACTCAAGAATGCACATTTTGTCTCAAGAACAGCCAGCTGTCTGCATCAAGAAGGCAAAGTGTCCAAATTCTTCATCTCAATGAAAGGAAGCAGCACCACAGTGAAGGAATACTCTACATGCAAAAGTCCTTAAATATTCAAGTAAAAATACAAAATGTGTGACCTGTGCAGTACTGTATTAAGATCATCTACTTGAGCAAAAGCTTCAATAGTGAAATATTAAAATACTCCATTCCAAATAATAATAATAATAATAATAATAATATTCAACAAAATATACTTAAAAAGCAAAAGTCATCATTATGCAGAAAAATGCTCCTGTCAGTTTGATGACATTGTTTATTATATTAAAGGTATTTTTGTTACTTTACATTAATGATGTAGCTGGTTGAGGTAGAGCTCATTTCAAAGACTTTATGAACAGTTGGCTACTTTTATCTACAATAATCCATTATATTGTATAAGGTCAGGTTTTGTTGCATGTGAAATTAAAATAATTTTGAACTATACAATACAACTATACAATATACAATGATAATGTGTCAAAGTGTATGACGATCAAGTATAATCAAGTTCAGAAGAGTACTCAATGTGTTTTGCTTTTCTCCACCATTAAGTACCTCAAAAATATACTTGATTGTACTTCCAGTAGTTGCCTCTCTCTACTGCCAACATTAAATGTCTACTTACTACTGCCATCATGTGGACAAACAATCACTGCTCAGTTAACCAACATCACACTACAATGTTTCATCCACAAACAGATGAACTGCTGAATTATTCTGTGTGCAACATATCCATCACATACAATCCATTGATTGGGATTGTCAAGATATGGTAACCTAATCCACATAAATTAAGTATGTTCCTTAATGAAGCTGTAAAGTGACAACATTCAAAGCTTAAAATCTTATCTAAAAGCATTTCCAGAACACATTTCCTTTTTAAGCAGATTTAAGCAGGAGTAAACCAGAAACTCACAGCACTATTGTGTTCATTTCCTCATCAGCTCTGTGTTTGGTCTGTTAGCCTCCAGCAGCTTTACTTCCCACGGCTCTGCAGTCTTAACAGCAGCTTGTTGTTCGCCCCTCAATTCTGGAATAATCTGCCCGATTCTCAAAGCGCTCTCTGTTCCCGTTTACCTTTACCTGGGTCGGTGAAGTGCAGTGTCCCATCCTGACCATACATCCCTCTGAAGGCTGAGCCCTGACAGTGAGCCGGCCAGCTCAGCGAAGGCCCATGAGCCTCAGCGGCTCTCTCAGGCCTAGCCAGGCTGAGGCAGGCTGGGAGGAGAAGCAGGGCCACTGTTACTGGATAGTGCTGTTCACTGGGGCCACCAGCGGCTGTAAGGGCCCACAGCACCCAGGGATAATCCCTCTAATGCCTGTCACAATGAGATTTGATTGGAGACTTGAACAAATAGTGTCAACCAAACAGGCTGCCAATTTGCCTCTGTTAAACACCAGAGAGGCACTAGATCACATTTACATCACAGCACAGACTCAGATTTCACTCATTAGCTGATTGTTCACCAGGACACTGTCACTCCTCTACAAAACAAGCTCAATGCTTTAAATGTGCCTAATTTGGAATAAAGTGCATTATTAGATATCAAGTTCACGCAACATGGTGACTCTAACTTAACACCACAGACAGAGTAGAGACTATCACTGCTGTAAGATGAAACAAAGCAGTATCTGTTTCAGAGAATAAAGAAACCTCCACAAATGCAGTACTGTTTATGATGTCTGTCTCATACGCATTTCCTCTGTTAACATCTCATAAAATTCACATTTGACTGGCGATAATGGAGTTGCGTTTATGGAATAAATCCACAATTATTTTATTGTGTTTTATTTGATGTGTCATCACATATTGCAGCCAAAGGCCCTGAAGTAAAAGGGATCTTTGGTCTTAAACATTTTAAAAAGCAGCCCTACAGAAACTTGACTCACTGAGTCACAAATAAATAGACTGGTGTTTTAGGATGCGCTAACACTAGTGTGAAACATTTTTGAAAATTTGTTAAAAATCAGGGTTTTACAGGTTCTGTAGCTGTGTTAGTCTTTTAGTGTTATTTATTGTTGGTGCTTAGAAAAAAAGCTGTCATGGACAATATAAACATGTCCATGACAACTGTGTAAATTCAGGGAGATGATCATGTGATTGAAAGCTCCAGAACAGCGACTGATGTACTGACTGATGACGCCATAATGTAAACTAGCTCCAGTGTAGTGACCTGAAACTGCTGCATATACATGAATGCCTCAGTAATTATAATATAATAATATGATAATGGGTACTTTTACTTAAAGGAAATTTTGCTGATGATACTTTAGTACCATTACAAGTACATTTTGCTATATTTTCTCAAGTAAAATATCTCAATAAGTCTTAACAAAATCACTACCTTCAGTTAAAATTGAATTAATTCAAAGTTTTCAGATTCAATCATTGAATAGATTTATCGTACTGTATCCATTATTAGCACATTTTAGATGCTATATACTGGGTTTCTCATGGCATCTTAATCATGATCCACACAGAATCAATATATAAGCCACAAACATAATTTCTATTAAGCATTCCTACTTAAGAAGATGATTTTGTGGTTGTGAGTCTAGCTGACTTCATTTGAATGGTTAACTCATAGGATTTATATTAAGGACCCTCTCTGTGTCTGTCTGCCAAGTCATTCAGCTTCATAGGCAAACAGATAGCTGCTGAGAAGCTGTTGAACGGCTGCTGTCATGTTTACATTCACCAAGTGATTCTGCCAACAGGAGCAGAGCTCGGGAGTTTGTCCAGGTTGTGACCGTTGGGCAATTAATCCCATATATCTGCACACAGCACACTGGTCTCTGCAGTTGTGCCTAAAAAGGATGTGTTGGTACCAGACATAAATCTGACTATGTGGAAATTATGTTTAAATTAGCAGTTGTATTCTGCTTGTGAATACAGGAAATCTTAACCCTTTCAGTAGAAATTACCTAGAAACTTGAGCATGTCGAACTTTGCAGCGCTTTATAGAAATAATGCCAAAGCAGTTTAGAAGAAAACTGAACTGTAATTTGCAGTTTGTTTGGACACAGAAGCATGTTATAACCGGATTTAGGCCAAAAAGAGGCTTAGTGCGGGCAGCTGCCAAAGAATGCAGTTGTAACATAAATGTCCTGGTTTCGGAACATTTGTTAAGCATACATACAGTATATGCACAATTGTTGCTTTCGTGGGTATTGACAGCAGCAGGACAGGTGTACCGGTAAGTCAGAAATAAAGTAGTCTCCTTGTTGGTCTAAATTAAAAACTGAAAGTGTTAAGGGATCTGTTGTAATACTTTTAGGACAGAAATGGTGCGCCGTAGTTCCATTAGAATAACCTAATAATAAAGAATAAATTACATATAGTTGGCATTAAGTACAAACACAATACTTGTGAGTATTGTGAGTAAAATCTAAAAATATAAACTTCTAAATACAAGGTAATTACAGGTATAACAGCCTGCTGACCTCTTCACTTGATTGAAAATCTGCAATAAATATTCAGTAGCTAACATTCGGTATTTGTCTGTATATGAGTATGAATGTATACATAAAATCATATAAAATCATCAGATATATGTGGTTCTTCATGTCTTGTTGAGATATTGTATTTTTGGAGGTCAATGTGTTGAATGTGTCATTGTAATTACTGGCCTTGGCCATAGCCTAGATTATTATGGAAGATGTCAAATAATGCCAAATAAAACCAAATCAAAATATAATACACATTGTATCTGTCTTTTTTATGTATGTATTTACTGTGTCATGATTAAAAGAAAGACATAAATGACACAATTGTCTTTAGTAATTGAATTTACTGTTATTCGTTGTGACATGTTTTTTTAAAGGGCCAGTTAAAGGGTCATTTTGACAGTTAGCTAACCTTGACAGAGCCGATCTTTGACTAAAGAGTATAATCTAATCCCAAAAGAGGAATGACCGGGAGTCAATGATGCAAACACATATTTTGAATAAACTGTGATAATGTATTGTCCTGTCAGAAACTGTGCTAACAAGCGCATTAGCCTGCAAGATTTCATTAATCTTCAGTTAGTCCTTATTCAATATAATTATATATTCTTCCAAAAACAAAATGCAAAGAGGGGAGTAAATTATGCCACAGTACAGATGATGCTAGCATGTTTTGGGCTGGCTAGAGGTTTAACAGGTCGGTATTCTTACTTAGAGGTTAAGTTTACGTTATTTGATGACTGTCTGATCACATTGTGATGTTTGGTTGAAGGAAGTGTCACAAAACAAAAAAAAAGCATGTCACCACTGCCTGCTACAGGACCTTTAGCAGGAGTCGTACTGTAATAATAGTTGATGCAACTGAGTGCTTTTTATATAAACCTGACCAAAAATGTAATCCATTAGTCCACAAAATCTTTAGCTCCACTGAGCTGCACCTTACTATTTTGTACTGCATATCCGTACACTGTGAAAAAAAAAGCCTGTGCAACGAAATCTCATTCTGTATACACCTGCTGCATATAGACTGACAATAAAGTCTGTCTAAGTCTAATAACATCACACAGAAGCATTTGTTCAGGGACAAAGTAACTATTTAGCCACATTAATTAATATTTGTGTCACTTTTTTTCATTTGACCAGAGCTTTGCGTAACATTTGCATCTCCTCACTCCAACGTGCCATGCAAATCATTCAACGAATGACCACAGGAGTAAAAACAAAACCTGCTGAATTACAATAAGCTGTTATGAAAACGGTACAGTGAGGCCTTCACTTTCACTGAGCTCAAAACAGACGGAGACCACAGTGGGCTATGAAGCCTGTCGGAGGGATGTGAGTGATGGGGACTTCTGCGTTTGTACGGAAGATAACAGAACAGAACAGAACATAAGCATCGTTAAAGTTTCATATTTCACAGTTATAAAGAAAAAGTTTTCAGCACTGGTCCAGACTGAAAATACACTCAATGCACTCAAACTACTCTGACATCTCAAAACCTCATCGTCACCATTGGGGACAGCTCCCATGGCCTTTTTCGAAACAACCTCCATATCTCTGACACACCTCCTGGATTATAGCCGTGTGAAAAAGGCAAACACAAATGGCGATGATATTTCCACCCTAAATCCATTGTGATCCAGCAGGATGCCGGAACCCAGCGGCTGCTGCACACACCACAGAAAAAAGGAAACAAAAAGCAAGCAGCTGCTACACTCTACCTTTTTTCCACTGAAACTACTGGATTGATAAATAGTGTGTACTCACCAAATGGAAGTTCCATACTTGAACTGACTTGTGTGTTTACATTGACCATTTCGTCCTCTGCTTCCTCTCAAACATGTGTTTAAAATACACTTTTTCCTCCCTCACCATAAGGTGTAAAAGGTGGAAGTTTGCTACGGGTTGCTGTAGTGTGAGAAGGGTGTTATTGGTGCAAGGTAAGGCCAGTGTTGCTGCTGTTATCTTATTGATTTTCCTAATCTGGGCAAATGTGGGTGGGGAGGTTAAACAGTAACCAGGCTCGTATGGACACCAATCTATATAGCAGCTGTAACTAAGGTAACGTGATGATAGAAACTCAAATACACATTAAGTTATAATGTGCTTTTCGATCTTTCTCATCACCAAACAGAGGTTTCTCCAGATACAGATTGGGAGTGAATAAGAAACTGAGTTTATACAAAAAGGAGAGAGAAAGGTGGAGGCTGGGGAGTCACATAAAAGACAGAGGAGTGGAGAATGTACCGAGGGTGGCAGCGGACAAACTGACGTCACCATTTTTTATTTTGAAGGGAAAATGTTGCTGTCTGATGAGCACAAATCAAATTTTACGTTATTTCTGCAGTCTCCTAGATTAAAAAAAAATCATGCCTGTTTTGCTTTTGATGCAATAATCAATATCAATATCAATATCAATTGTATCAATAATTTTGATACAATTTGACTATTCCACAAGCAAGTTTTCTTAGACCAGTCTCAAAATAATAAAATATATGATTAAATATAATAATGGTGTTTAATATGATTTACTTGTACAACCCCAATAATAAAAAGACATACTTGAGATTTATCACATGCTGTAACAACACTGGTGTTTTTATTATCTTTATGGGATTTACAGTCCCTCAACAAATCATTTGACATTTTTGAAATATACCATTTTGGCTTTGTTGCTGAGAGTTAGGTGAGAAAATGAATACCACTGCCCACATCTATAGCCAGCAGCCATTTAGCTTAGCTTTACATAGGGACTGGAAACAGGGAAACTTAAAATGTTACTACTTATTTGATTTATCCACACAAAAAATAAGATACCTTCAAAAAAAAGTGTTGTTCATTTTTAATTAGATGATTTTAGGGCGTATTCCCACCAGGAAGGCCTGTTAGTTCACTTGCTTTGGTACAGACAAAAATTTTTTTTGTTGATTTTGTTGTGATTAATTGCAGCAGGACCAGAATTAACACGTGCTAAGGTCGTTCAACCACCGGACGGTAAATGTGTGGGCGGGGTAAAGCAGGAAGCCAAAAAGTGAAAGGAGGCCGACGTAAACAATGGAGACTTTGCATGCTGTTCTGGATATCCTTATAGCAGTATGGTTTATACAGTTACAGTTTTTTGCAGAAATGTTCGAGCGGCAAGACCGAGTTCATAATTTTGCAACGACGAATACATGCAACAAAACAGCTGCAAAGGAGAGCTCTCATGTCCAACATGCTACAGGTCTACTGTACAGAAGATGGAACAGGTATTTGGACATACAAGACAAAATTATTATACTGCGCGAAAACTACAGGAGCCCGTCAAATCCAAAAAGGTAGATTTTTGGAACTGGGTTGGATTGAGGTTGGTCTGCTTTTACACCTGATACAAACCAGGGTCCTATGAGACCATCTCCTCAGCTGCAAAAAGGTCCGAACCAAGGGAAGAAACGAACGTGAGTTTGTCTTAATCGAACTAAACAAGGCAGGTGTGAATACAGCTTTAGATTAAACAAAGTAAGTTACTTAACAAGCTTTGGATGTACTTTTGTACATTTGTATTTTGTTGTTTCCCAATTTCCAGTCTTTATGCTAAGCTAAGCTAACAGTCCCCTGGCTGTATCCTTATAGTTGAAGCACAGACACAAATGGTATTAATCCTCTTATCTAACTCTCAGCAAGAAAGCAAATATCAGTACTATTTCTTTTAGTACTATAAATGTCTGTATAAAATTACTGGTAGTCAGTTGCAGTCATCAGTGCATCCACACTGATAGAAACATGAGATATATTCAGCCGAACAGCTACACAGTAATTGCAGAAGTGTAAACAGCCGATCACCTCATCTGACCAAATAAATGGTTATTGTCACTAAAGTGCTGAGCTTGGTTGCGTTTTACACTTTTGTTTGTGTGGAACTTTGTTCGCTAGATGAAAATGGTTTCCATAGCACATATTTTACACGTTTGCTGTTAGCGTCAATGTGTGTGCTTATGAACTGGCTTGCAGGTGCGGCTGATTCTCTCATATTTTCGACCATAAAAGCTGCATTAGTGTCCAGTTTTATGGCACAGAATGTCTCCGAGGGGTAAATGGAGAGCTATAATAAGGTGAAATGCAGGGCAGAAAATTTCCTGCAGCTGCAATGAATAAACACAAAGTAGTGAACGGCAGATTATTTATGGGCATATACAGCATCATCAGTTATTTATAACTTAATTAATGTTCAGGCAGACAGACAGTCGTGAATTAAACACATCCAGCGCAGGAATGAATTGCCAGTTTTTAACACTGAACAAAGATAAGTATGCCAATTAGAAGTCAGAAAGACAATGTCACACCCAAAGTTGCAGTAAAACTAATCTGTACAATAAAAGTGCTTCGTTTTTGGTCAGTGACTCTCAGAAGTCACCCAAATTCACCCAAAAGTGCAAAAACTCTCCATGGGGAAGAAGTATAAAAACTATTTCAACCAATAAAGAAAAAGACTTCTATTATTTTCATTATTATTTTGTTAGCGACCGTCAGCAATTAAAGTAACAGTCCTGCCAAACACTCATTACTACTTTGTAATTCAGCCCTTGTTGTTGGTTAAAACTTGACTTTGGATTATGACTTATCTCCTCCATTAAAACACAGCGTTGTGTTAATATCTTGGAAGTCTTTTGGGTTTCCTGTATGGTGAGCACTGGTTTCTCCAGCAGGAGCCGCCGTAGCTGGACGGACAGACAGAACAAGGCTTCCCACTCTGATAGGGAGCCTCACCCATCCAGTTTCCCCTGAAACACAAAAGAACACAATGTCAGCTATGACACATTTTCATGCTTTCTGTGTGTTTCTGTGTCGTCACACACAAACACTGGGCTAATTGCTCTTCTTACTTTACAGAGTAGTTGCAGACAAGCAGCGTTGCCTGCCTCCATGTGCTCCCAAACACATACATGTTAGAGCACTTCTTGACAGCACATCCCACTCGGTTGGTGCTCGCCCACACCATCTGAGAGGAAACATAAAAGACATTTCAATTTTTACATCTATAAATACAGTCAATATTTTGCACAATGCATCATCAGTAGTTTTTTTTTTTTTTTTTTTGCTTTTAAATTCCACCCCTTCCTCGGCAAAAAGTGAAAATCCACAGCACCTGAGTGTAGTGAGAGCACACTGACCCACTGCATCGGTTCGGGTAGGAGAAGTGATGCCGCTCCTCGTACCAGGACCGGACCAGATCCGCGATGGACTGGTACCTGTCATATCCAACACATATATTTTATCATTTTGAGCTGCTTTTAATGTATGTTAAAACCAAACAGTGCATAAAATCAAGAGGTGATTCTTTGTCTGCACTACCTTCCTGAAGTGACTGACAGGTTTTGGCCCATATATCTCATGGCTTTTGTCGGGCCGTGATCCCAAATGCACTGTGAAGCCCAAGAGTCAGCTGACTTAGCAAGTCCCTCATCCCAGAGCTGTAGGGAGGAAAAGAGAGTGATGGGTGTTGTTCATTTCACTATGATCTGTAACAAAATAACAACGAAAAAAAGATTCACTTTTTGTATAAAAGCAAATTTGTTTGGATGGAGGACATATTGTTGGAATATGTTAGCTCAGTTTTGCTTTTTCTCAATTTTACTTGAGTGAATAGAGTGATACAGTGCAGTACGTTCTAATTCGTTGGGCTCAGATTCACTGTTGTATGTGAAGAAACAATAATAATAATAATAATACTTTTAATGACTAAATTAATGAATGGGGGGGGGGGGGTACACCCTGGACCAGTCGCCACCTCACCGCAGGGCACATAGAGACAGACAACCACTCACACTCACATTTACATCTGCGGTCAATTTAAATTAGCCAATTAACCTAATCCTCATACATGTTTTTGGATGGTGGGAAGAAGCCGGAGTACTCGGAGAGAACCCACACAGACACGGGGAAAGCATGCAAACTCCACACAGAAAGGCCCCGGGCATGATGAAGAGATAATAAGTGTTATTCACATCACCTGTCAGTGGTCATAATTATGTTTGATCAGTGTTTATCACTGGATTATAATTACTCAGTAATCAGATATATTCTACCACTTGTCTGACTCACAGTGTTTCCTCACCATGAACTCCATATTGGCTGCAGGGGGGAAGACCTGAGAGCGGACTCGGTTGTGGTAATCCAGCAGAACGTTGATTTCTCTGGATGAAATGGCTCGTTTGTGTCTGCTAGCAGCTCCAGGGAGCATCTTCAAGTCTGACTGTGTCTCAGCTTCAGACCTGGTTGCGTTGAGCGGCTCAGTGGAGCTCAACAACACAGCAGTAGCAGCAGCAGCTACCGTGAGAGGCATCATCCACAGGGTGGCAGCCAACAGGAGCTGAACATGAGCAGCAGCCATCTGAGGCCTGTGGAGGAGGAGGAGGAGGAGGAGGGGGAGGAGGAGGCTGCAGCTGCACCACCTCCCTGCACGACTCTGAGGAGGAGACACGTTTACATCATATCAGCTCATGGTAGATCAGAAGTATTAGACATAACTTGGCTCATTCATAAAAGAATGGAATATCTTGGAATAAGGATGTATTACATCACATCAAAACAATGTGTCAGTTAAGTCACATGGCACCTCTAGTCTTTTTGCACTAATAAAATATGTACTGCAATGTCCTTTGCCTGAGAAATACTATAATATATATTATAATAATATAGAATTAGGACCAACATGTTACAAAATGTTTGTGCTGCAGTGGTGGAAGAAGTACTCAGATTATTTTATTTTAGTAAATCAGTCAGTGAAGTCTAATGAGAAGGGAGCACTGGGAGTGAACCAAAACAGACCAAACCAAGAGAGTCTGGTCAAGTCTCAGTTACTCAGGTACTTTAGTAAATGCAAACAAATTTCATATTATTTATTGTCATTTTATCAATTTTTATTATTGGAAAAAATAGGAATTAGCCACTTTAAATAATACATTAAAACAATAACTATTTAAACCATCAGTTTCTTTAAACATTCATTCATGACTATATTTTTGGTTTAGTTAAGAGGTTAGTCAAATATATCTTACTTTTTTCTGACACTGTAACACGCATCTCTACTCAATAGTCCTCAGAAATTATAATGCGTAAAAATGTAAAAACGTTCAAGGTAAAAATGTGTTTTCTTAATAAGCTTGATCATTTCCAGTTAGGATTAACTACAGTAAGTACTCTACCAGTGAGGAAAACCATGGAAACTGGTACTTCTGTTTGTTTGCAAAAACAGGTAAGGCCATTGTTAAAATGAATAAACCAACACCAGTAGGATGGATAATCCATGGGAATGCATAAAAAGCAAACTAAACAAAAACAATAAAAACAGAGATAAATGTTTTTGCAAATCAAAAACCATAATGAGGAGAATTTAATGCAACATCAATCAGTCATGCCATCATCAGCAAGCACATTTGTTAGATAAAAGAAAACCAAACATACCTTCATAAGGTGATGCTTTTCACAGAGCAGAGCAGAGACAAGCAGATCCTCGTCTCAGCAGGAGCCTCGGTGAACTAGCCCGTTTGTCATGTGTGGCAGAGAGTTTTAACTGGGCTGACACAAAACTCTCCTGAATGCCTCTCGATCCTTACTTTCTCTCCACTGCAGAGAAAAACACAACCACAAGAAATTACTTTTAGCAACAGAGGTCATGAAATATTACACTGGTCCTTGTCTGATATATTCTATAAAATACAATTTGCAACACTTAACATTCTCTTTTAATCATTTATAAGCACTTTACAAACACAATGGTGCTAGAGTAGATGAAAAGGGATCACCATGTTTATTGCAATTCATCCTCAGGGGAACATTGATTTGTGTCTGAAATGTCATGACACCACATGTTCTTGTAGTTCCCTCGGAAATAGTAAATTCTGTCTGCAAAGCTAAAAAAAAGTTACAAATGCCCATCAACTTAGCAAGCTCGCTAAGCTGTGTTCTTTTGGACTTACATGTACTTTGTTTCCTCCTTGTTGGTTGATGATGGACTTCCCAAGTGGAAATTGATGCAAAACAACGAATGATGACCCAATGAAAACTTTAGTGTTTGTTGTTTTGAACACACAAGTAAAACCACACACGCATTTATCACACACACAGTGGCGTGCATAGACTTTTTGAGTGGCAGGGGCGAAAAGAAAAAAAGGTCACCCACAGCATGTTTTTGCCTCCTAAGAGGGCACTTACGCTTGTGTTTTGCCATCCGGGAGGGTATTTTATCATGTTTTAACCAGCTAAGAGGGCAGTTTAATATTTTCCAACAATTTTGGGTGTTTTGCCAACTGGGGGACACTTCAGCACGAGTTTTTGCCTCCCACTTTAATGCACATTTTTGCATATGAGTTCTAACCTGCATCTGATGATAAAGCTCAAAGATCATATGGACAAAAAGCTGAATAATTCCTTCTTTAAGGAAACTGGTGGAATTAACCTGAATGACCAAAGTTTTTGTGTGTCACCTGATCACTCAGGTGAGCTATCTGAGGTCGACCCTTCAAAGGTCTGCAGAGTGTGTGAGACTTTGTGACTTTGTGTCTAAAATGCACAGAGGCCTCCATCAAAGAGGCTGAAGGGCCTTTGGCATTCAAAAGGTCAAGTTGGTCAACTTTTACTCAAAACCCTGGGTCCAACATACCATTGAAGCTTGCTTACTTCATCTTTGTTTATATTTCTGTATAATTTCTATATTAAGAGCATGTATTTCTTATGTATCATTGTTATTATTGCTATGGGTTTTCACCATCTTGTTTCTCTCAGTTATATTCCAAGCGATTTGTGAACTATTGTACTTGTAGGATCAGAGATATAAATTTAGCAGTGGCCACTTACAGTACATGTCAGTTCGCTACATATAGTTAATATTAATATTTCTGTACATGTACATTAAAGAGGGGAGACATGTTGGGCAGCAACATATAAAATAGAGCTCTCAAACTGGTGTAGCTGTGCACACAGATGGACGAGCGACTGCCCCTGTGGATTTAACATTTTGGAAAATATCTGCTGGATAAAATGAAAATCTAAAGGAGAGGAAAAGGTCAAGCAGTGCTGCCAGAAAGTAAATTTACTCAGCGAGTGAGCTGCTTCCCACTGACGCAGACAGAAGGTGGAGATGTTAAATGTTCCATTCAGAATTTGCCATGTTAAAAAAGACAGAAAATTACACTCTGGCTTACATTTCCATCTAAGCACTACTCTCAGCTGTAGTTTTGCAGGTATGAATAAAAGTTATTGGACACATAATGACGCTTGATGAAGTGTGAAGGGATCACTAAACATATGAGCATTCATCCTGAGAGGGGCGTAAATATCTCAATGAAATTGTACAGCGAATCCATCCAACAGTTGTCGAGCCACTCAAATCTGTAAACACTAACCACGGTGGCACCAGAGGAAAGGTTAGTTGCTTTTTCTGAAACATAGTCACAAAAATAGCAATTAAGCTATTTAACTCCTGAGGGACTGAAATGGGTCAGATGTGGGAGGAGATCCCTCCTGTACCAGACCAGGTCGTTCTCCCAGAGACCCACCCTCTCTGCAGCATGATATCATCCATCTGGTTTGAGACACTGCAGGGTGGTAGGTGTCGAGGAGAACTCACTGGCCTCCCGTATTTACCCGAAACTCTAAAACAAACCTTGTATCAACTGTATTTGAGGTCCCATACCTTTCATGAGAAAAAGACCACAGCAGCTGGTGCCTCTCACAGGGTCGGAGAACCAAAAAACAAAATTTTGTGTACAGCCAGTACAGTGAACATTTATGCTTCTTATTATTTTCTATAATGTTTTAGTTACTCTTTTATTGAAGCAACAAGTAAATCATGAATCACTGGTTATTAAAACGATTTTTTGACTTTAAGCTTTCTTAACCATGGGCTTTAAAAGCAAGTCCATCCAGATTCCCAAATATTTGGAACATTCCTGTCTGTTTACATTGTGTCTGCGGTTGCATTGCATTGTGGTGGCCCCTTGTATTGAGGTTTACTTGTGCCATAAAACTTGATACCTTGACCCTCTTAAGTCCACATGCCACACTACAGCGCTCCATCTGAGCAAACATAACCCAGAGCTGGACTGGAGCGGCTGAGTGTATCTATCTGAGAAGTCTAGCACTTTAAATTATTTTAAACAATGTTCCTGAAAGTTGTTCAAATTGATTTAATACTAGTCTGTTATTAACCATTATGACACAGCCAATGTGTTAATTAAAATTTAAATTTTTTTTAAAAATGACAGTTTTTCATTTCTGTTGGAAGTTTGGAAAGCTTATTGTGTTCTCGTGGATACAACCATCCCTTCACATCATTTTTTTTTAATTAAGGCTGACTGGTGACTCTGACTTTCCTTAGATTTTGTCCCAACATTTGTGCTGTGGAAGGAAATAAATCACTGCCAAAATAAAAACACAATGGAAGAAAGCCTTTAGAAAAAAGAAATCTGCCTAGTATCCCATGAAGAAGAAGAAGAAGAAGAAGAAGAAGAAGAAGATGAGAGCATGGTTGTCACAACCACAACTGTAAACATTTGACTCAACCATGTGACTAGCAAAGGAAACCAAAAAAGGAAAGATTTTATTTACAAATAACGAACCTCCAAAAAAGAAAGAACTACAACTGATTGTAGTCCTTGGGTTTGAGAAAGGCACTGTATAAATACACACTCACTCACAGTGTTTCCTGAGGCCGTGTTCAGAAGGTTGAATACCCTGCAGGTGGCGGTGTACACTATACTTCAGCGGGCCGCCATAAAAACTGAGCGAAGGAAACTACGTCACCGGTCTGGAAGACCTCATTGGTTCAGCCGCACTGACGTCAGAGATACTCGGCTTGTCAGTGGTGTCAAGATGGCGGCGGTGGATGTCATTGTGGATAAGTTCGTGACACTCTGGAGGACACCGGCCGTTCGGCAAAACTTCCACTGGGTATTTTTACTCCTTTCGGTGGTGGGATCGATTCTGAAAGAGCTGGACATCGTTCCGCACTCATATTTCAGCAGCAGCAAGAATGCCCTCAATGTGTGAGTAGTGCTAATGTGTTGTTTTGCTAGCTGAGGGTTAGCTTACAGACTTGAATGAATGAATTGGGCTCACCTAACGTTGACTGAGCGAGTCTGCTGGTGACAGACAAGAAAGCAGCCACCAGCATCATCTGATTTAATCTGGACTGTGTTGTAATGAAGTCAGCAATGCCGAAGTAATGTGTGGTCAGAGGTGAACTGTTGCTTAGTTGCCATGATGCCCCCTTTACTGGACAAAATTTGAGTTCCACGCTCTGAAATAAGATAAACAGATGGACATTAAGAAAGAAAATCCTCAAATTATTCCAGCATGTTAGTTGCAGTTTATTCCATCAAACACACCAACCCAAACTCTGCAATTAGGCCAGTAATCATTTTTGTTACTACTTCAAGGGCTCAGTGTGATTTTTTTTTGTTGTTGTTGTTTTTACAGTAGCATCAACACATTCCTTCTATTCTAATGTTCTCCCCCTTTTCTCTGTCTTTCTCCAAACAATGCTCACCAAATGGGCATTTAAATAAGAAAAAACACAGTGGAATATAATGAAAGATGTAGACAAATAAGTAAGCTGGAATGTTGGTATCTGAGTGCTAATATGAATGCCCTCTTCCTCATGCAGGTACTTTGTCAAAGTGTCCTGGGGTTGGACGTTGCTGCTGCTGACCCCCTTCCTTCTCCTTTCCAACTCCTCCTTCAGCAGGAATGTGTCCTTCCTCAGCCGGCGATTGTTGTCTCTGGCTGTGGCTACGGCCATCTGGTATGTCTGCACTGAGACCTTCTCCTACGTCGAGGACGCGACTGGCTCGTGTTTTGAAACCGACACTGTGGATGTTATCAACAAGGAGTTCACATCTAAAGCCAGCTGCAGGCGGGCCGGCTTCCGCTGGCAGGGCTACGACGTCTCGGGACACTCCTTCATCCTGGCTTACTCGGCTCTCCTCATCGTGGAGGAGACTGCGCCAATGGGCTCCCTGAGGATGGCCACTCTCTCCACGCTGCCACGGCTGGTCCTCAACCTGCTGTATGTGGCGTTGAATCTAATAGTGATCGTTTGGGTGTGGATGTTTGCCTGCACTGCTGTTTATTTCCATGACCCATCTCACAAGTTGCTAGGGACCATGTGTGGCCTGTTGGGGTGGTATCTGACTTACCGGGTTTGGTATCTAAAACCTTTGTCACCAGGCCTCCCCCCTCATGGCCATCCAAAAGGACAGAAACAACACGCCTGAGCTGCAGTTACACTTTCCCATTAAACATTGTTGCTGGTGTTGCAGCCATCCTCAATCAACACACTACAGTTGATGTTATCTGTCTCCGGGTCCAAGCTGGCCTTTCTATTTTAAGCTATTTTCAGGCCTTCCCTCCTCAGAGAGGTCGTTTTGTACAGGATGGTGCTTGGCAGCTGCTGTTCCCAAAATGACTCTTGGTAATCTGAGCTAAAAAGCAAGACGTTGCTCTGCTGCCCAGTTTCAGTCTCTCACCTTCAGCTTCTGAGGCTTGCATTTTATTTCATCTTTTGTTGCCTTTTTTAGTGTTTTAATCTTGGATGAATAAACACAGTTTTTATATAGCGGAGTTGGAACACTTTAGAATGTTTACAGTTATAGTTGAATAGCACTGACGATGTGTATTTTTGCATTCATTGTTTTTATAAGAAACTACCTGCACAAAGTCAGATCAGACAGTGTAACTACAGTGTAACATATGTGTTGGGGATCCTGTGATTTTTGTGTCAACTATATGTGTTAATTCTAATGGGTCATCACACATAGCCTGTAGTTGTAAGCCGACCTTGCAATTGCAAATTATTATTAACATAATTTAAATATTTAGGAAATATAAAAAACAATTTCCGTTATTAATATTTATGCTCCGTTATTTTAAATGATCAAAAATGCCCATCACAATTTATCATTAAATGCTGTTTTGTCCAAAGCACGCATACATTGAATTGGACAAAGGATCAAATCCTCGCCTATGTTTGTCCTTTGAAAAAAATAGCTTAAATAAATCCATTGTCAAAATAGTTACAGATTAATGTCCTGTTGATTGACTTATCAATTAACCAACTAATTGTTTCAGTTGTAATTTAATTTGTGGTTAACAACATCATGACCACAAATTAATTCTTCCTAGTATTCTCAAGTATTGAAGCCTGGCGTATTTAATTCCTCTGTGCTATCAGACTCCAGAAACTATTAAAACACACACAGTTAGTATAAACATGGGCACTGTCATTTATTTTCTTTCCCATATTAACCATCCTGCTGCCAAGAAATACACACTAGAATTTCTGAAAATAGTCCTAATTAATGCTAATGTGTTGCTAAAGTACAGTGCGCAACTGCCAAGAAATTACTTTTATTTGTTATTAAATATTTACATCAGTAGGAACCAAAGTATTTGCGTTTGGGTTCCACACAATGTATTCAAATATTCTAATAAATGATAACATAATCCTGTAATGGTGAATTGTGAGAATTCAAGGTAGTATTTCTTAATTAATTCTTATTAATTTACAATGCTACAATTAAATAACTGTTTAGCACTGATGAGTGTATTCTCATGTCAAATACACAAGTACAAGCTTCACAGTGCAAGAACATCGTAGGTTTTGGTAAAATAAAAACGCTATCTGTGGATTCTATTTTCATTATTTATTTGTCATTGATGGCAACTGAATAAATTAAGGCTTATGAACAAACATCATAAAAAGCACCATAAATAAATGCATATATAGAAATATAAAAAATAAAAAGTAAAAAATAAATAAAAATACTATAGTGAAATATAATGGCCACAAATCACAACTATTTCTCTCGTCTTGAACTCTTTGCACGTGTTCAAAGAAGTACAGATCCAGCCCCTCAGGTAGAAGAAGCAGTGTGCTTACAGGAATCAAAAAGCATTCACAATGATTGGCTGATTATGATGTTTCTTGATGTGCTGTTTGTCAGTTAACAAAATGAGTGAATGTCTAAAGACATTAAATAAATAAGCATAAATACCAAAGAAGCTCATTTTCTCATTAAATAGCAACAGGAAACAGTACTTAACGCATCTGTGTCCTCTTTCTTACTTCAAAAATGTGGAAAAATTCACATCTTTGTATTCTTAAAATCTTCAATTTTGTGCCGTTTACATCACTGCTGCTCATGCAAGAACAAAATAACCTCCCTGTTTTCTTTGCACATCACGTCTTTCCAAACATTTCAGTCTAAACGGCTGCATGGCACTCTCCGTATCAAACATGAACACAATAAAATTGCTGCTTCTTATTATGCGACGTGACACAGCAAGGAGATGCTGCTTCTAAAGGAGCATTGATCACCGTCTTTGGTAGCAGGAGAAAACAGGGAGCATTCTAACTGGGGAAAAAAAACCTAAATGAATTGCCTTGATTATCCAAGACTTGAGTCGTCCAACTGACAGACAGGAACGATGTCCTGTGAGTCCTTGACTGTACCAGCCATAAAAACCAAAAGCAGCTTTTCAACTCCAGCCAATGCCTTACATGATGAGTTCAACTTAAAAAGTGCACAGTTTGGGAGCAGAATTATGACAATGTTAAATCCTGGAGGTCTGACTAAGAAAAAAAGAGCAGAAAGGCTCCCATTAGAGGTGAACACGAGTGTGGAGTGAGAAGAAGTACACTGCATCAACAAAACAATGAGACAGCTGGCAAAGCTTGCCAGGAGGAAAAGGCTTTTTTCTTTTTTCCTGGCCATACTCATTTAAAACCTTCAGATGAGTCAGCTTTTCCAACCCCTGATCCCCTCATTTAACCTTTCCAGCTCATTAAAAATTCAGCACGGTAAAATAAACGAGACAATAATTGTACAATTGATAAAATATCTATCTGTAAAAACAATCTTGCATCTGTCAGGAGGAGTCGGCTACAAACAAACAGCAGTGAAATCCTTTGTCTTTGCTCAGTATTGCTGAGGGACCATCTCTATCACACCACACAATGCAGGTGCTTCAAAGGTTACAATTATCTTTTGTTATGTTTGGTAGTGATCATAAATTCTGCCTCTGGGCAGAGTGTCCACCCATCACGATACGCCGACACAGTAAGAAAGTACCCATGCAATGAAATATAAACCCTAAACCTAACGCAACACTATTGTGCCATAGATGCAGAATTTACAATTTTTTTTTTAACTACCAGCTCAGTCAAAGTGTAACTTTCCAAACACAAACAAGTCTTGCAACATCTGAACTCCTGCAAGAGTGATGTGTGCCGTGTGATCTGTGGTGCTCGAAATAAACTGACTGACTGTGTCTGAGTGTCTGTGTTTTATTGTGTGTAGGGTGCACAATTAAAGGGCCAGTTCAACATTTTGGGAAACGCACTTGTTCACATTCTTGCTGAGAGTTAGATGAAAAGGTTGATGTCTGTGGCTTGTTAGCTTAGTTTACATTTGAATCACAGTGCGTTCAAAAATTAGTCAACCCCTGTCACTTTTCCTCATATTTTCTTATGTTGCAGCCTTGTGCTGAAATAGTTTAAATGTATTTTGCCCACTCATCAATCTACAGAAAGTTATACAATGGCACAAGTATTCACCACTTGAAATTTATAGTGGTGAATCAGATTGAGATGTTTCTTTGAGCTCAGCCATTTCTCCGACAAAAGGCGTATCAGAGAGAATTATTGAGGTCATTGTGATCACAGTGATCAGTGAACCTTTCCTCAGATCTGCACCCTGACCCAGTCTCATCTGTGAACTCAGCTCTGATGTGCACGGTCAGCTGTGAGACTTTATATGAACAGATATGTGCTTTTCTCAGTCACTGATTTTATTAAAGAACTAAATTGAGCAAACTAGAATCTCCAAAATTAAGATAAATAGCTTAACCTGACACCTAGGCTAATTAGGTCAATCAAAATCATGTCAGCCTACTGACATGATATATGTACCCCATGATATATGTACCCCAGTTTCCCGTGTTACGCCTGGCTGTAAGCTTCATATTTAACAGATAGACAAACATCAGCGAGACACGTTTTCTCCAAAACGTTGAACCGTTCCCTGAAAGACTGTTCTAATCATTTGTTCTGGCAACAGCACTTATCAGAAAGTATTCATCGTGTAGCATTTTCCTGTGGTTTTACTGGCTAAACCTCAGGCTGGTGGAGGAGTGAACAGCTGTAATGAGTAATGACGGTAATAGTGGCATGCGAAGGTCAGTGAGCTCCTGTTGGTGTTACTGTTTAACATATTGTCTGGGTTTCTTCTTCAAAGTTTTCAGTATAAGAAGACCCAATGCATGCCTCCAACTAAAGTTAAACAAGTTGCCAGAAATCAAACTCAAAAGCTTTTGATTACCAGAAAATGTGCTGCTCTTATTATGGAATGTTTTAATATTCTTTGTTCACCCAGGTAAATAGTGTTCTCTATATAGATTCATTAGGTTTTCCTGCAGTCATAAAACATTACAGAAAAGTTGAAACATCACACAAATACACAGACATTTAACACAACAAGAGGGCATTCACTACATGTATTTCTTTTTTAAATACCAGTAGGCAAAGTAGCCCATTCCTCCCAGCGATCCCATGAGAAAAGAGGCGCCGAAGAAGGATGGCGGCTTCTTTTTTACCATCCGGAAGGCGTTGGGTAGGACCGCCGACAGAAGGGTCGTGTGGATGTCGCCCAAGACCTTGCGGAAAGCGTAGCGTTTTTGCACACGCACAAAAAAGGACTGCAGGTTAGATCGGCTGCCGTCCTCCCAGTATTTCTTAGAAAGTCCCAAGAACTTGAGCCTGTGCAACAAGGCTCCGAGGCAGACGTCAGCTAGTGTAAATTCAGGTCCACATAACCACAACTCACACTTTTGACCTGCAAGGAAATTAAAAAAAAAAAAATCATTAAAAACGCGTCTTTGGAACATTTCATTATATATTTGTGCCATTATATAATAGAACACAATGATTCAGGACATACCTTGATACTCTAGTTTTCTTTTCTCCAGCTCAGCCTCCACTTGATCTAGAACCATGGCTAACTCCCCCAGAATTTTCTTCAGGTAGTTCACATTATCATGGTCCAAGATTTTTGCCTGACAGTCATCAATCAAAAAAGGATAACTAATATATAAAGTATACACAGATATTTAGAACTCATGAGGGAATCTGCTGGGAATTCCTACCATTAAGTCAAACAGTGTTAAATATGGATTACACTTTCAGAAAAGTGACAGCTGATTTGTAGCTCACACTGATAAAATATTAATAAACACAAAATATTCATGACCCCCAATTGGTATTTGCATATAAAGAGATGATTTAAAAATGCTGAAAATAATTGAAGTGTTACAGCCGATCAGAAACAAGACAAATATTATAAAAAAAAAAAAAATCCATCATTAGTGATTATGTAAATTTACAGAAATTTTGGATTGTGTCTTTGTTACACAACGTGTCTTAATATATAATAAGGACAAGCAAGAAATGAATGCATTTTAATCACATTAATAACCACATTACTGACAACTCACCATGAGTTTCTTCTGCTTGGACAAGTAGGGTTCTGTCAACTGTGGCTCCTCATGGTCCAACTTCATCAGCTCTGTCGCAGCGTTGGCCAGATGTCCTAAACACACACACACACACACACACACACACACACACACACACACACAAATTACCTTTTGCTATGGAGACAAACTATAAAACATCAGAGAAAGCAGTCATAAATTGTAGATATTAATGTATATCTCTAGACATTTTTCAACCACAGTGATTCTGACATATTTTGCACAGAATAGACGAGAGGAAATCATACTGGAGTGAAACATAGAAGAGCATCCATTAAATTGTCTATCAAGTTGATTTCATAGAAATGAAACAGGCTCACTGGATAATAAATTCTGCTGCAGAATGACATCTATTCCAGCTCTGCACTATATTGGCTGGAATATAGATATACGAACGTTAATGTGCTGCATTGAGGTTTTTTTTGTATTGAGCAGTGTCAAATTACACAGCATGCTAATCATGCTGTCTGAAAATGCTTCAAGGGAATTGAATAGCTTTGCACGGCTTAACTGGAGGTTCCTCATGTCAACAAAAGTAGACTGGGAGCCAGAGCTTTCAGTTATCAAGCTCCTCTTCTGTGGAACCAACTTCCACTTTGACACCAGGAGGCAGACACCATCTCCTTATTTAAGAACAGACTTAAGACTTAAGGCTGACTCAGGCTGCCTTGGATCAGTCCTTAGTTATGCTGTTATAGGTCTAGCCTTCTTATAACACACTGAGCTCCTCTCCCTTCAGCTTGGTGCCTCAGTGTCCCATTAAGCATGTTTTCATCTGGCAGGTATCCATTGGCCGAGGTTACATGGTATTGGCAACCGCCAAACCCAGACTCTTCCATCAGATTGCCAGATGGAGAATCACGATTCGTCACTTCAGAGAACTCGTCTCCACTGCTCTAGAGTCCAGTGGCGGCGTCCTTTACATTGGTGATGTATGGCTTGGATGCAGCTGCTCGGCCATGGAAACCCATTCCATGAAGCTCTCTGTGCACTGTTCTTGAGCTAATCTGAAGGCCACGTGAAGTTTGGAGGTCTGTAGTGATTGACTCTGCAGAAAGTTGGCGACCTCTTCGCACTATGCGCTCTGTCAGTTTACGTGGTCTACCACTTTGCGGCTGAGTTGCTGTCGTTCCCAAACACTTCCAAGTTCTTATAATACAGCTGACAGTTGACTGTGGAATATTTAGGAGCTGGAATTCACTGAGCTCCTGAGAGCGACCCATTCTTTCACAAATGTTTGTAAAAGCAGTCTGCATGCCTAGGTGCTTGATTTTATACACCTGTGGCCATGGAAGTGATTGGAACACCTGATTCTGATTATTTGGATGGGTGAGCGAATACTTTTGGCAATATAGTGTGTGTGTGTTTGTACATATATATATATATATATATACACACACATACATACATATATACATGTCAAATGCTTTTCGGCAGCAGGGACATAAAGAGATATTATACGCAACAGAGATCAAAGCAGGAAAGTGGAGACAATTGTAAAAGTGGTGACTTTGGTGAAACTGGCCTCTACTCTCCTCCAGATAAAACAAGAATGGAACAAAAAGGTTTTTGGGAAGTTTTTCCTGAGGGTCATTTGTAAAGGACAGAGGGTGTCATATCCTGTACAGACTGTGAAGCCCTCTGAGGCAAATTTGTAATTTGTGATATATGCTATACAAATCAAATTGACTTGATCTTCTATCACTGCAATGGGTTTATTCTATTTTATTACCAAACCTGCAACCAGGCCTACACAATATGGTCAGCTGTCGTCACTTACTACGAATTTCTGCAGTGGCGTACTTTGGGATCATAGAGTCGGTAGTGAGCTCTGGGTGGAGGATGCAGCCGTGTGTGTAAGCGTCCATGGGCAGACCATCCAGTAGCTGGCGGTACTGCTGCACACGGTCGTGGAGAGGCGAATCTGCATCAGGAACCAGCTGAGCCACTGTGTCTGCAGGTGGGTGCGAGAGTGATGCAAAGGCAGCATTAGAGCAATTAACATGTATATGGATTCAACAAAGTGTGTAAACAAAACAATAATAAAAAAGAAATTGGTACAGCTGCATTCTGGTATTATTATTTGTATATGTTCATAAACATCCCTGAACACTTGAGGTTTCTAAGCAACTGTTATAAGGCTTGCTTTTACATCCCCCCATCCCAATATAACACATCTCACTGCTGCCAGTAGGGTAACCTGGTAAAAGATAACACCCCTTGCTCTCTACAACAGTCACATTTCACAAAGCCTGGCATTTAAAATAAACAATGAAGCAGTTTGTTAGTCTCCAGATATTCTTTTTCTTCAAACTCCTGAGAAATAATCCTAACCCCATGAGATGAAATTCAAGCACAACCCAGGTGAACAAAAAATACAACATGCTCAGTGACATGTAGCCACAGTTTGACAAAGAAATATGTATTAATTAGGCAACACTGTAAACTGGTTGAATCAATCCCCTACCGGCCTGCTCTGCTCTAAGGAATAGTTTGAATCTCTAAAACTCACTAATTAAAAGTGCTAAATATGGGATTGGGTGCATCTCTATTGCATCTCAGTGGGTGTCAACATGGTGACAGAAAGGTGATGCTAACAGCTTCAACAGTGAAAACAACAAGCACCATATGAAAGCAGTGCAGATTAGATGCTAAGCTAAGCTAACCAGCTGTTATGAGGAGTATTACTTAGCCTGTGAAAACAGTTTTATGATGTCTTTTCTGGGTTTGTCAAAATATATCATATAGGCTGCTGTACATCTTTAAAAAAAACAATATGAGAGCAGTATCAATCTTCTTATTAAACTCTAAAACCATTTTTCGCACAGATTATTTGGAGCTACTCCTTTTGAAATAGTTGTTGTGTATTATGCTGTCCTAAATCTAAAACCGGCCAAATGTTGCATGGCTTGGGTTCAGTATTAAGAGTGAAACAGGTTAGCAGAACAGAGCGAGCTTTTATCTCTGTGTAGGATCAGGGCCAGCCAGGCATCGCCGACAAAACCCAGATAGTCAGCTGGCTGCGTGAGGATGTCTGGGCTGACGGAGAAGCTGGTGGAAGGTGGAGCTGCACCTGGCAGAGTTCCAGAAAGCTGAGTAATCAGTCCCAGGACCTGCATGCTGAAAGTGGACATGCCATGCAGCAGTCCTCTAGGTGGTCCATTGCAGCATCGTGGTGGAAATATCACATGAGCAAATAAAAGCTATCTGATGAACAACCCAGTGTTCGAACAAGACATCAAACACCAGGGCCAGTTGCTGCCTCCTAGCTTTTTATTACAAAGCGCGCAGTGAACCAGATCTTCTGCAACGCTTTTAAGCACCGCTGCTCCAAATGAGTGACAAGAAACTAAGATATGACAAGGGAGTTCTCCAGTTATTATTGGCCCTACTGGTTTGAGGCTCCCAGGACTATTATGTAATGCCATAATATCTGATCTATAGGACACGCCACCCACAGAGACAACAGCATTCACTGCACGCATCTTATACGTTTGCTCACTCTTGGAGCTGTACAGCCAGCAGACTGACGGCCTGAGTCACTGCCTCACAATGTACATTTCACATAGTGACACATCTTGACTTATTTATTTGTTGTAATAATTGCTTGTTTAATCATTAAATTCCTTCCTTCCTGTTTTGTATCTGTCTCTCTGTCTGTCGTTTGCCACAAATCACCCCCCTTCAGCTCACACTGACACAAACTGGCGACAGACGGCCTTGAATTGATCGCTACCAGTTGTCTTTGCATTCTCCCTGTTAGCGAATGCAGCCTGATATTCTTTGGCAGCAACGGGTCAAACCAGATGACTACCAAAAACGCTGGATCAAATATGTGCCAACTGGTTTGTAGTCAATGCATTACTGGCACGTCTGTTTCACAAATGCACCATCAACATGTTGAGGTGAACCAGAACAACACTTGTTATTCGGTATCTATATGGTCCAGATGTTTGTTTTTTTTTAAACAATGGACTTCAGATAGAAGCAGACAAAAGCAGGTATTTTATTTATATTTTTAGCTTTGACTTTCATCCTCTGACTCCTTTTAAAACACAAATCTTATAATTTCTTGGCTACATCAACGTAATACTGTTCTAAAACGCTAAAATTGCATGTCCTGAGTAAAAAGTCAGCATTGTCTGACGATCCTTGAAGAAGACATAAAATAAACCGCTTTGTTCTTGCATTGCAGAGCTAGTTTTATGTAGTAAGATCATATATTTCAATGTAATATTTAGCTGATCAGCTTAAATCCTTGTTGGTATTTTCAAACAGCATGTGTCACTTTAATCATTACAAAATAAAAGGTTTTTCAGATGAAGGTTTCATCACTGCATTGTTCACACACTGTTTCTTACAATCATCGTTTGTATTTCAGTTTGCCAAATGTAGCACTATCTTGGATCAAGAGCTTGGCTGCTGGACTGTAAACCATGCCCAGAGTCATGGGCATCAGTCTCCACTGTGATTGGTTTGGGACTTATAGGGTAAATCCTTCACAGATTTAGTGCAACCTGTAACCACACAAGATAATATAGTTGGCTTATTATATGCTCCTTGGTTTTGGAGGTAAAGCTCAGTTAGGTATTAAGATATCCTGGCATGCTAACGATTACAGCTCATGCTCAAACACATAATCTTTCCTGTTTTTCCTTTTGTGTTCCTGGTTTTGGAAAGACCGTACTCTTCACAATCCCACAGTGTTAAAAATTGGAGAGAGGAGAGTGAACCGTCATTCGACCCACATTCATTGCTGCATCATACCTCCCAGAAAGTTTTTCTCCAGGTAATCTATAATCTGGTTGTAGTCACTGATGATGGTTTCGCCATGGAGGAAGACGGGCACCTCCTCACCCAGGTTCAGCCTCATGAACCAGGGCTCCTTGTGCTCCTGCAGTGGCAAGCTGACGTCCCTCTCCTCGCAGACGAGACCCTTCTCATTAATGACTAGACGTACCTGGAATTACAAGCAAACACAGCTGATGAGCAGGACAGATGACGCATGTAAAGCATGGAATTACAGCGTGTTGCAGTATTCCAGCATGTAAACTGACAAGAGGGAAGAAACATTTCTGTACACTCTAAACACACCATATCATATAATAAATCAATGCACATGTGGAACACTATTCTCACACTTTTACAGGCAGTGGAACACAATAGCAAGAAGAATACAGATGATCCAGTTCATCTAAAATAAAGCTAAATATTGTGCAACAAATCTATTTTTTCTGTTGTTGAAAAGACTTATTGCAAATAATATCAAATCAGGGTGGCAGAAAGACTCAGCTGTTCAAAACATATCATGTTTGTGATTTTAAAGAATAAATAAGCTTCTCTGAATTGTTTGTGTGTGGTCGGGCAAAACAATGAGATGCAAATGAGAATGCAAAAACCTCCAGGGGTGAAGGATAAGCCTTGGTCCATGGAGAGCTATTAGCAGGAATAAGATTAATGAAGGGAGCTGACAGCGGGGCTATAAAGGGATACATTTGGGTGCTTCGGAAGAACAACCAAATGGGAGGTTTTTTTTGTTTTTGTTTTTTTTTGCCAAACATGGCCAGACATTGCATAGTGAAATAATACTGAATGAGTTACTAACACAAGCACAGTGGTTACAGCACAAATCTATGAATGCAGCTGCTATCAATGTGACTTAGTGACACTCTATAACAAAGTGTTTCAGGCCCTAGTTTTACACTGCTGATGTGTCCCTCAGTGAAGTCCACAATAACACAGAAACCACTGCTTCAAGACGTTGTTATATAACAATATTTAGTCACTTCTTAATAATGATGCCAAGTAGTTCAACTGCCCGGAAGCAAAATAAAATAAACTCATCTGACAGTAGCTTTAGCTCCATCTCTTACTGATACAGTTGTTGTTAACAGTGGAGGAAAGTAATAAATAGCAGTGAACTTAAGTAATATTGAGTATTTCATTCTGCCTTATACTTCCACTCCAATACATTTATAGCTACTAGTTGTACAAATAATAAAGATCGAGGTTTTACATACCACAAATACATGACAACATTTTGATAAACGCTTGTAAATGTATTCAATTTAATGCCCTGCTTCTTGGCAAGAATAAACTAACATGTACGTACTTATTCAGTGTAACACAAATGTTAAATACACAGCTGCTATGGACAGATTATGAGACAGTGGACCCCTGAACACAGACATGTAAAAGGCCCTCAACCCCTCCTAAAATGCAGCAGAACTCCCACACTGAAATTATTTTATGGTCTCACTGTGGTCGTCCGATTTTCTTTCCAATAGGAAATATTTGCTGTCCCTTCACAGAGAGGGCCTGGTCCAGAGGCCCCTGTCCCTTTAACAATTAGGCCCATTCTGTAATCTATCTATGACACTAATAAACTAACTTTCTACAGCATCACTTAGATGTTGCTGCGTTGGGATTAAAAAAAAAAAATGCAATTTTCTTTCACTGCTAATCTGTACTTGCCCTTGAGTGGGGTTTGAATGAACTGACTATATTTTCAGTGTTATTGGCAAAATATCTGAATACTTCCTCCTTCCACCACTGGGTGTTAAGAGTGTAACAGTTTCACAGAAGGTGTATTGAAGGTGTAAATCTCTAACCTGTAGACTCTATTGATCTGTGACACTGGCCTCTAAATGAGCTGTCACTGCAGGGTGTTGAGCTCCATCCATCTCTATATTTATCATATCTGTTGTGTTCGCAATACATCACCCATGTCAGGTAGGTGAATATACACCGTGTGGCCTGCTTCAGGCCGTGGGAGTGCAGTTTCAGTGGTAGTTAGTTGTGAAGCATTAAAAACACACAGAAAGATGAAGAAAGAGTCGTGCAGGAGAAATTCAAGGGCTCAGCTTCCCTTTCTGCCTCAGGAGCTTGCTGAGGCATACGCAGATCCCTGAACATCTGATGACCGTACTGTGTCCACAGGGTCACTGATCTATTGGAGAAGCAACTATTTTCATCATCACCACTTGCTCAGCTTTGATTGTCTTTCAAGAGAAAGGAAAAATGTGAGATTCACTAAATATATCCCCGTCTTTCAAGGTGCTGTAGGGATACTTTGACTGATCATGTTTCAAATTGTTGACACCATCCCCTTATTCAAGAGTAGGCAAATTCATAATTTGTGATATTGGGCTATACAAATAAAGTTGACTTTTACTGCATTAAGGCCCAAAATATTTAGAGCAATTCTGGTGGAGTGCACTTGGCCTCTTAATCTCGTAAAAGCCATCACCAAAATGACATTTAAAGCACGTGTCAGCTTGGATAACAATGAAATACATTGAACTGTCAATTCTGCGCTGCACTTACACTGAAATCTTGTGCATTTTGTTCTAAAAAATAGCCTGTTCCCTGACAGCACAGTCACACATGATCGTGAAGTCACTTCAGCTGCTAAAGCTCCAGGACTGAGGCAGTAATCATGACAGTGAGTCTGGAGTTTACCCTCTGCCGAGTGACAAACGGCACAATCAGCAGCTCAGACTTCAGTGGCTGAGAGCCAACAATAGAGCCTTATAAGTACCAACATGAGACTGAGAGTCAAGGTTGTTGGAGGGGAATATATTGAACTATGTGATCATTTAGTTAATAGAAACAGAGCTATGGATGTTTTGGAGCAACACACAATGACGATGCAGTGAGCCACTTCTTATGATAAGAATATTTAACCATCCTTACCCTATAATATGGTGTGTAATACAAGCACAGTGATACTCACAATTAATTCACATTTTCATTCCATAACAATCTGCTAATTATTCATTGTAATGGATTGACTAATAATTTGGTCCAAAAAAAAAAAAAATAAAAAGTGGAATATGTCCATCACAGTTTTTAAGGGGATGTCAAATAATAAATGACCAAAAAAAAATCAAAATAGACGCAGAGATAATATAAACAAAGAAACAATATCAGTGATGCAGGTCCACAAGAACTTCATCTCAGAACCTCCAAAATCTACACAAAATGAAAATGAAAGTAATAGTGACTGGTAGCCACTGACTACTTAAAGAGCACATCTAAGTGCATCAAAACATGTTCTCCCAGGTTTCTGCAAGCTCAAATGTTAATGGAGGATAGAGTAAAAGGTGGTCAGGCTTCAGAAGGGGATAAATTATAGAAGTGCTAAGGTGACAAAAAAAAACCTGCTCCAGTAGTTGTAATTTTTTTGAGGTCACAAAGCAAAAACATTAATCTTTCTACTAGCGATTGCTGCAGTGGATGCCAGACTTACAATATGAATAATAAACCCTTAAACCAACGCTGAGTTCAGAAACATAGAAGCTAGATGAAAGACTACACATGACATGACATCTGAACTTCAGCTCTGTCTGGTGAATTCACCATGTATTTCAAACTCCACACCTCCAGTTCAAAACAGACTGAGATCAGATTGACAAGGCTCCTAACCTAAAGACCTACATAAGACATTATAAATGATATAGATAAATGATATAAATGATAAATGATACAGGCTGAGTGATACTCACTTTTACTAGTAAACTTTATCTTTATGAGTAAAATAGGTGGTAATATACATGCTGCTAAAACCCTGTGGATCA
The DNA here is from genome assembly GCA_029721515.1 of Synanceia verrucosa. Taxonomy (NCBI): domain Eukaryota; kingdom Metazoa; phylum Chordata; class Actinopteri; order Perciformes; family Synanceiidae; genus Synanceia; species Synanceia verrucosa. The sequence goes on along the minus strand of CM056561.1, from coordinate 17,527,298 downwards.
TACATAAGAGTGCAAAGCTTCACACATCTTATCACTGTAAATGAATTGTGGAGTTTTGATATCTTGATTTTATCATTTAATAGGAAAGAGGTGACCAAAGGTAGTCTTAAAAGACTCCCACAAAATAACAACATATGGTCTGATTCAGCTGCACAGGGGGGGAGATGGCCTTTGGTTTGTTTTGCACATCATTTTAATCAATTATTTAGGATGTCATGTGTCAGAGCACATAGGTTGTAGCCACATTTACCAGCTATAGGGAGAGATAGGCTAACTTCAATGTGTCGATAAAAGATGGAAGCTAGTGAGATATGAGGACTGATGTATGTGGTGGTAAATAAACAGCAGATTGATCACCAATCCAGATATATGTCGAGGAAATGAGCCTCCATGCTGCAGCGCTTCTCTAAACGGGAGATCTGCCCAGCTGCAGGATCATATTCAAATTCCGGTGGTATGTGCAGGAATAAAATATGCACACACAAAACATGCTGTGACCACAACAAACAATTAATCAGGGAGACCCACTCCACGCTGTGGCATCATGCAAAGAGACGTGGAGCCACCTCCATTTTCCAGCTCTGCTCTTTTATTTTTTTTACCTTCTGGGAGGCGAAAGACTGCGTCCAGTGGTACAAAACGAGCCTGTCTTTATTGAAGGGTTTAGGCTCTGCCGTCGGTTCTTCGCACTCCTCCCCGTCTGTGATTTTACCGTCTTCGTCCATGGCTGAGATGGGCCACCAGCTACAGTTGGTGGGGGTAACATGGTTGGAGGACGCCATGACAGAGCGTTTTGTGCGTGTGGAGGAGAGGAGCGAGGAGGGAGAGAATATGAGGGAGAGAGAGAGAGAGAGAGAGAGGGTGGGGGGAAGCAGAGCGAGATGGAGGAGGGAGAGAAAGAGGTAAAGAAAGGAGGAAGATGGAGAGGAGGAAGAGAAGAGGAGGTAGAGAGAGATAGGGAGAGGGTGATAGAGAGAGGGGGGGTTTCAGTAGCTCGAGCTCAGCATCATCGGCTCACGCGGCAGCAGCATCACTTTAGGACAGCTCCGGTGCTGAAATCCGCTTCACCTCCACATGACAACAGATTGACATTTTTTTTTAAGAATAAATAAATAACTAAATAAATAATCAATATGCAAATAGCTCCTTACTCGAGCATGCAGCTGCACTCAATATTCAATCAATGTGAAGCCGTGCTGCATCACATGACGAGCCACGCGCACAAGCATGCGCGGTGGGTGGAAACCCGCACAGGGATCGTTTCAGTGGAAGGTCAAGCTGGTCTATAAGGACATGGAGGATGTGGATGTGTACAGGGCTGCTGTCAGGGGTTACCTCTGTAAATATACTGAACATCTACACCTGCGACTGGTCCAGTAAACAAACAACAATAAAAGGAAGTGACAACAGATATTTGCAGCATGTGTGTAGGCCTATAGTTTCTGTGGTGGAAAATAAGCCTGAGGTAGCTACATAAGAAATTATGTAGCCTACTTTTTACTCCACTGACGTTTCCAGATAAGTAATCGTTCAAGACTCAAAGTGGTAAAGCCCGCCAGTATTTCACAGAAAAGCAAAGATAAAGAAAAGTCCTCAAAAATGAATACGTTAATGTAAACTGTAGGCCTAGCAGAGTGTGCCGCTTTAGCTCCCTTTGAAAGATAAGGCTACTCCCCAATAGAACATTGTATTTCTGTAACATTGTTGGACCCATGATGGAAAAAATATCAAAATAACAAAGCAAAACTAGATAGCTTGTCATTTTCACCCCCTTCTTCCTTGTCAAATCCAGGCACCTACTGTGAAATTCAACCTGCCAACACTTCAGGTGTGATGACACAGGGGTCAAGTCTGGCCTACTTATTCTTCCCTCACTGCTCATCAGTAGGCCTATTCCAAAAAATGTTACAAACAATTTACACCTTAACTTGTAAATAACACTCATTTTAAATGAATATTTTATTATTTATATATTATATATTTTTTATTTTTACTTAAGTAAAATATTTGCATATACTTTCATCTATGCTCATTAGTCACTTATTCTAAAACCTCTACCACGGGAAATGTAAAATGGTCTATTTAAAAATGCAGTTAATCATATTTGCCAGCAGGGGGAGTGATTAGGTTGAATCGCTGCTGTGTCCCATAATGACAAAACATTCATTCCCACTGTGTGTAAATTAAATCAGGTTCAATAAACGGATAATATACATTAACAATAAATTAAATAGGCTATTTAGCAAGCATAGTCTCCTGAAGCTATCCAACAAATTATAACTCTGGCTACTACTTATGAAAATTACATCCTAATAATTTATGACTCAGTTCTTATCGAAAAAAATAGGTGACAATGACGTCATACTTACATAGCGAGAAATAAAGTTGTTTTAACCTCAACCACAGGCACATATGATGTTTATTGTATAAGTATTAGATTATGTAGAAGGGATCATGCCTTGCAGGAACATCAGTGGGAAATATCTGAGATTTATCTACTACTTTTTACTTTACTACTAAATGCATCTTTCATCAAGTTTAATGGCTTTTATTATCTAATTACTGCTTTAACTGCAGGGCAAAACTTCTAGAGAGAATGGCATGCATCCCACTTCAGCCCCGAGGTAAGACGGCATGGCTCCTTGCAGGCAGACAGCAGAGCAAGGATTGGGTTGTATTTTTGGAAGGGTGTGTGTGTGTGGATCGGTCGCCTTGTTAGGTCTGCTGAAATATTTCCAACAGCAGCCACTGTCAGGAGATAGCTGGGTGGCAGGGACAGGGGGGAAAGGGGCTTTTCTCTGTGGCCACCTGGAAAAAGCCATGTAAGATCAGTGGCTCAAGGCAGATATACAGGAATAATTCGTTTTAATAACCCAGCCACCTACACTTGTAACGCAACATACATTTATTCTGAAGATTGATAAGTGAAACCCAAGAAAAAGAAGGAAAAAAAAGATAAAGAAACGGAAAGGACAAAATAAAGTTTGCGTAAAAGTGTGAAGAAGTGCGCGCCGGAGCTTCATGCGCACGGGCAAAATCCCCAAACCAACTCCAAAAGAAGAAAACCAAAGAAGTTCAGCACCAAGGATATCTCCAATCGGTTTTGATGTCAGGTGAAGGTGAAGTCAGACTGACGGAGGTTGTATCTTTAGCCAGGTAACAGACTGAAACGGTACTTTTCTGTCGGTGCGTCGCTGGGCTGCGGTGAGGCATGAGTGGAGGTCGCTTTGAGTTCGACGACGGCGGCGCTTATTGCGGTGGCTGGGAAGGAGGCAAAGCGCACGGCCATGGCATCTGCACCGGACCCAAAGGCCAGGGCGAGTTCTCCGGCTCCTGGAACTACGGCTTCGAGGTGGTGGGGGTGTACACCTGGCCCAGTGGGAACACCTATGAGGGGTACTGGTCACAGGGGAAGCGTCACGGCCTGGGAGTAGAAACCAAAGGGCACTGGATTTACAAAGGGGAATGGACCCACGGATTCAAAGGGAGATATGGCATCCGGATCAGTGCTGGCAGTGGAGCAAAATACGAAGGAACATGGAATAATGGGCTTCAGGATGGATATGGCACAGAGACGTATGCTGATGGAGGTCAGACTTCCTGACACTTTTTTATACGTATATCATTTAAAAGTAACCTAATAACTCTGCTGTAAAGCCAAAAGTATGTTTAATTGAGTTAATTCATCTGAAATCTAGTAGAATAGAAAGTGGACTCCACGCACCATAAACATGTTCTTTAAATATATTTGTTAACTTGTGAACGTCCCTTTTAGGATCAATAATGTCTTATAAAAGTGTGAAAGAGCACTAAAATTGTACTTAGAGTCAGATTTAATGGTTGGTTTACAATTTCTATTTGAGTTAAAACAATGTAACTGTGTCTTTTTGTTGACACATGAACATAGAAATAGGAGAAAAAATATATTTATATGTACACAAGCTTCCAGATTTCAGAATTGTGGCCACAGTAATATCATTTTTGTGTTTGGAGAAAAACTGTATTATAGTATTTCTGGGTAAAACACCCAGTTTTACTATATTTCATACTTCATTTTTATTAGCGTTTCATTAGTTTACCACAGACTAAATTGTGATTGTGTTACTTTCTTCAGCAATAGATACTGACTAAACTAGGCAGCAGAGGTAGCATTCAAATGACTCCTAAATGCTCCTAATTATTAATGTTTAATCAATAAAATAGGATTATATTTTATTTGCAGATCATATGTTGTGTATATTAAACCTGATCCTGCAATGACATAGCCTAAAATAGAAATTTCCCCCAGATGTACAACTTGGAAAGTTATTTTCCACCACTTAATTTACACTACAGTGTGATTATTCTATGAGAAAATGATAACTCATTCAATATTAAGACCAAACCCCTCAAGCCAACTGTGGTACCAAGGTACCAAGTTCACTGCAGGTGAGATGGAGAGAAATCACAAACAGAGCAGCAGCTCCATGATCCTCATGGTCGTTTATGATGCCTGCATTTAACCAGAAGAAAATATCACTCTGCTGCTGTCAGTCAAGAGGTGCTCGAAGAGTGTTGGAAATCAAACCCCACAGGAATCTTTACATTTTGTTCAACTACATCATCATCAGCAGTGGAAGAAGTACAAATCCTGACTGAAATAAAAGTAGGAATACTGACATATAAACAAGCTCTGCATATAAATACTTACTGAAGTAAACACGGTAAATATTACTAGTTATGCAGAAATGGATACATCTTAGTGTTACTGATGGATTATGTGAAAGCAGCACTTCATGTAGCTGGTGTAGGTAAAGTTACAACTGACTACTGATTTATTCAAATATACAGTATGCTGCTGTGCCTAAAAATGCACTAATCAATTATTGTTGTGCATGACCATCAAGACTTTAACAGTTATAATGTTATTCAAAGCGAGGTCACAAACAGTCCTGAACATTTTAATTCATGCTTTGAATCCTTGGATTGATATTCTCTTGAAGTGTCTAGTGCACGTGTGAATATGATCATCCATCATCTATTTGATTGTGTGGAGGAAAGCCAAACTGGTTAGACAAATAGAATTGATTGCGTTGATCTCTGCTTGTACAATAGAAGTGGTTCCCACTCTTTAACAGCTGACTCATCAGCTTTGAAGACCAGGCTGGTGGAAGTTGTTGTGGGGGGTTGTGATTGCACCAGATGTCTGGATGTAATAATAGCCCACAAGCCCCATGCTGTCCTGAAGCCTAGCTGTCACTATAATCCACACTCCATGTCAATTTTAGCATGAGACCAGACCTCAAGATGTCTTGTCAGTGAGAGCCTTAAAGAACATTTCACACTGCAAGATATCCATGACATTCTGGCAGGAATAAAAGGAGGGCTGGTTTTATATGGAGAGACCTATTTTTACTCCATGGTGCTTTTTTTAAAGCCATGCTAGCAGCTCTTTGGGGCTGTAGACTATGTGTGCTAACATGCTAATATTACACAGGTATAATGTCCGCCAGGTTCACAGTCTTAGCGTGATAGCATGTTAAAGTTGGGTTTTAAGCTCTGCACACAAAAACAACTGAGGCTGATGGGAACGACATTAGTCTTGCAGCTATTTTGTCATCAAACATGAAAAGTAAAAGTGTTGGACAAAGTAGAAGCGTTGACTTTGCTAGTTGAAAGGTCAGGGATCACCAAATACAGCGGGATTTGGTAATCTAAAAACCATGAGTGTCTGTAAAAAATGTCATGCCAATTCATCCAATTCAAAAAAGTTTGACCTGCTGGTGGTGCTAAAGGAAAAGTCAGGGGATCACCAAAGTCAGTGGGAATCATCCTGTGTATTTGGTGAATGTTTGTATGAGTGCTATTGCTAGTCCATCTCATAGTTGTTTAGATATTTTAATCCGGACAAATAAGATTGCCAATTAAGATTGTAATCTAGAGCTACACTACCAGCATGGCTATAAAGTGGCCTCTGATTGGTTTATGGTGTTGTTACAAAAAGACTAACTCCCTTTTTTCGGATGTTTCCAGGTACTTTCCAGGGTCAGTTCACAGGTGGGATGCGGCATGGCTATGGGGTGCGGCAGAGTGTCCCTTATGGCATGGCAGCAGTTGTCCGTTCCCCTCTTCGCACCTCCTTGACCTCCCTTCGTAGTGAGCATAGCAACGGCACTGTGTTGCAGCAAGACATCCCCATCATCACTACCACCAACGCCTCAGGTGAGGAGACCCCCGTCACCACCCCTACCCAGCTGGGACCGTCCCGCGGAGGCTTCGCCCTCACTCTCCAGGTGGACCCGGAGGCTGTGAAGCCCAAGAAGAAGGGCTTGTTCCGCAGGGGCTCCCTGCTGGGCAAGCTGAAGAAGTCCGACTCAAGCACCTCACTGTCCAGCCAGAAGAGCAAGATCAGCTTCCTGAGGACAGAATCTGCCCTCAGCTCCAACGCTAGCGACACCAACTCCACCATCAGCATTGGGGACGAGAGCCTGGCCGGAGCTGAAGATTTTCCGCCGGTGGAGGCCGACATTGATGCCACCACCACAGAGGTCTACATGGGCGAGTGGAAGAACGACAAACGCTCAGGATACGGAATAAGCGAGAGGTCCAGTGGCCTGAAGTACGAGGGCGAGTGGCTGAACAACCAGAGACATGGCTACGGCTGCACCACCTTCGCTGAGGGCGGGAAGGAGGAGGGCAAGTACATGAACAACATGTTGGTGAAGGCGATGAAGAAGAGGGTGATCCAACTGAAGGGAAACAAGATCAAACACAAGGTGGAGCGGGCGGTAGAGGGCGCTCAGAGGGCTGCAGCCATCGGCAAGCAGAAAGCAGAGATTGCTGCTTCCAGGTGAGAACAGATGAGTGGAGACGTGATATCTTTTTCATATTTGTTTATCAGGGAAATATTTATTCACTTTATTTAAGCAAGCCTTGAAGTTTAGTCTTTTTTACCACTCACACATTTCTTTTGTGTTCCTTTGCATAATTCGTGCACTATTGATCCCGTCCAGTTATCATGTATAGCCAGTTTAGGGTGGACCTGCAGATGCATTACACAAAGCATTTATTCCTCATTACTCCTTTCAGAGGGCCGACTGTACACAACGCCCCCATCTGTGAGCACAGCTGCAGCTGCTCTGTCTGGCTGTGGTGGAGGAAGCTGTGGATGTGGTTGTTGCTCAGACTGCAGCCACACTTGTGGTTGAATCACAGCCATAGCATCATCCCATGGCTTTAATCATGATCACAGCGACACTCTGTCTCAATTGGCCTCGTATACAGTATGCATGCTACATCGCAGTACAGTCTGCTGCACGACAAAAACATTTTTATCCTGTTTGTTGAGATTTGCCTCATTTCTAATCCCAAGATGGCAGTCATAGGATGACAGAGAAGCTAATGTTTTAATGCTGAGGGGCACAAACTGACCTTGGTTTACTTGAAGGGAATGAAGTGTGTGAAGATAAATGTTCATGGAGAAAATAGCAATAATAAAAAGAAATACTTCATTCATTCAGAGCGACTGACTTGCTTCACTGAATGGCTGTTGTTCACAATAATTCCCATAATAGAACACAACCAACAAGTAATTATGTTTATTCAATACTGTATTATGGATGAGAAAGAGTGCAGTGGCTAAAGTGGCTGTTGAGAGTCACACTGTTTGAAAGAGGGTTTCATATCACGCTCTGGATAACCATATGTTCAAGTCCATCATGATTTTCCACATGGGTTGTGTAACAAGTTATCAGGACTCACATCATTTGAACAGATCTGTGGTGAGGAAGTTTTAATAACGCAACACAAGATGGTTCCACAGATATAAATAAATGTAGTGTCGTGCAGCGTATACACTATGTACCACACCTAGCTTTAGTTGAGAGGCTTGGATTACATACTGTACAACATATTAAAGTACATCATAGAAGAACAGAACAATGCTGTGCTCAAAAGAGCAAATAATACATGAAAAATAAACAACATAAAATGTCATAAATAGAAACAGGGGGAAGCAGATAGCCTCTCTAAAGGTAACAAAATCTACCTGGCAGAAGCTGCCTTGTAAACCGATTTAACCGGCGTCTATCAAATGCCTCTGTGGGCTTGATTGTACACGCCTCACTCAAGCCGTTGGAAATGCTACATTTTCATTGATCCCCATTTCTAGGTGAATCTGAAATCGAAGAGAACGGCAGCTTGGCCACACTGACTTGGTCAGGAAATTTTGTGAAGCGTCACAGGAAGTGTGGGCGGGCCCAGGCTACCTGGCAGCACCTCTAAAGCTCTCTATAATAATAACATGTTAGCTTTCCTTTGTGAGCTTAGAGTAAGCAGATATGAGAGTTGTATCATCAATGTTCTTATCGAATTCTCAGCAAATAAGCATTTTTCCTAAAATCTTAAACATTTATTCCTTAACTGATGTGGGCTGATGAGTATTTTAATGTTCCTGGACACGTCTACCTTCGTTTTGTCTGTGACCGTACAAGGCTGTGGTGTTTTTCTCTGCAGTCGTCTTCGGCACCTGAAATAAGCTTTGTGTTTACCGCAGCAAGACTCGCACTGATGGATTGCAGACCTCTGTCCCAGCAGATTGAAATCTAAATATTGTACTCTCAAGGATAAGCACTATAAAAGAGTTATGGGTTCATTGCATCAGTGCTTTAAGCTCACCTACAGCACACCCAGAGATGCCTGGACAGAGCTGAGAGTGGAAGCTTTGTGTTTATGTAGGACTGCTTTTAGAAACACCTTGGTGGCTTTCACAAACCAAACATGACCTCATAGGAAATACAGTGTAACTTGAATGTGTAAAACCCCAATTTTGAGGTTCTCCAACTTCCTTTTTATGCAATTTTATGGGTTTCCACTCTATTTCAGAAGGAAATTCCTGACCCCTATGTTGGGAACCACTGGACTAAACTACACAACTGTATAAAGTCACTAAAACTAGCCAAACCTTGAGCAGCTGCAACAATAAAATGCATCACATTGATATATTAATCAGTCACAGGGGCCATTTTCTACAGAAAAAGTACTTTTATTTGTGAAACTTTAGTGCTTACAATTATCCTCCAGGACTGCAATATTTTTACATTGTTGTATTTCCTCATTAAGTAAAGGATCTGGATATTTTGGCCACTGCACAACAGAGTGTTCTTGCACGTTGACTGGAAATCTGTTTATTATACAAGCAGTGGAGACATGACACATCTGTTCCTGGCAGTGGTTTCCTCACTCCATGACCCACTGGCAATGAAGTAGGCGGTTAAAAATACACGTGCAACCTGTGCACGGCATTGGATGCCAGACAGGGCCCTCTTCAAACCCAGTTAGCAGAGCGTCCACTGGCATTCAGACACTTTGCTGGACATTGTTCTGATGCGTGGGCTGGCTGAAGGAGGACCTGTGAGGCAGTACAGGGTGTAAATGACGCACACACCCACACACACTCACACACACTCACAGGGGCCCTGTTGTCACAGAGGAGCCCTGACTAAATATGGGCAGGCGCACTCTTGCTGTATCACAATCACAGGGGAATGCAACAGCTGATTATCCCTCTCACACACCCCACTGCCCCTGTCTCCAAACCCCATCTTTCCTGCCTAGTCACAGACACACACCCAGACCGTTTTCTTAAACTGAGTCGCTGCAGCTCTTTATTTTCCTCTGCATAGCAAATACCTTTTACTTTACTGTCTACGCTTAATCTGTTAGAGCAAATCACACCCAAATGGCACGCAACTGTGCTTGAAAACATTCCCATCACCCACTGTCCACTCTAGCGCCACTGCTCGCCATTAACAGTTCAGAGATCACAGATCTCAGTCCGTCTTGCGTCAGTAGCGGTGTCAAATGGTTCCACAGATATAAATATGACACAGCTCATAAGCAAGTGCTTGGTTATAAAGGGTTAGAGTATATATGTACCACACCTAGCTTTAGTTGTGCATCTTGGATTACACACTGTATTGCTGATATGAGCATTTTGTGAGGAACAGTTGTAAATAAAGTTTCATTCTGACCTCGACTCAGGACTATTGGTGAGATCTCTGTAGCTATTCCAGTGTTGGAAAGTACCTAATTACATATGATCAAGTAAGTACTTGTCCTTCACTTGAGTATCTCCATTTTATGCTCCTTTCGACCTCTACATCACTACATTTTTTTTGATACCTTTAGTTTCTATATAGTTCCACATCCATAAAAAATAATCAACCAATAATTTATTATTGGTTAATTCATTCTTACACTACACGGCAGTAATATGCTCCATCTTTTACTGCAACATTAAAGTGAAAATCACATTAATGCATCAATCGATAGAATCCAAACAAACACTACAATATACATTATTCTGAAATGAGCCATTCTGCATGGTGAGTAATTTAACATCTGTACTTAAATCCTATTTTGATGCTAATGTACCTTGGTTCTTTTTGAGTGTGTGACCTTGACAACAAAGTATTTCTACCTAGGATCTGAGAACTTATCCCACCACTGAGGTGTTCCTTGTGTGACCTCTTAGCAATGTGGCAATAATGAGGTTGTAATCTGCTTTTAATGTACATTTTGACAAAGTGATTTGATTACAGTCACAATTATTTAGTCATCTTTTAATAGACATTAAATCACCCTTCCACACATACATACACACACATAATGATAAAGTGGCACAAGCCAGAATGACAGGAAATCGTTTGTCATCAGCAAAGTTTAGGACCTGTAATACTGCAGCTATAAAATAGGCATAGTTAAAAAAAAAAAAAAACAGCAGAAGAAACTCTTTAACATTTTGCACCAGCTCTAAATTAAGATTTAAGGTGTGTGATTGTTCAGAACTTTGGGTGGTGGAGGCAGTTTCTTCCTCTCATCACTCCTCAGAGGTACTCCTTAAGGTTGCCCTAAAAGCATCAGGGGTATTTAGGTCACAGTGTCAAATATCATGTCTGGTTGCAGAGAATCACCAGAGGGCCAATTCACACTGCAGCAGCCGTTATACAAATTAAAGGGCCACAATGGCTAATCTTGACCTGATCATTTTGTTGTATTGTAGGAGCAGAAGAGTACCCCTACTTCCTCTGTCTGCTCCCTAATAATAGATCACATATGGTGCGCTTCATTTGAATTAGGAAGTTGGAATTTCTGAGATCCCAGTCGGAACTTTGAAGTGGAATGCTCTGTCCTCACCAAATCCCGACTTCGAAGTCCAACATGGCTGCTCTATGCATCAACAGTAAAACGCTGCACTGGTTAATTAGTACTTCTGTCTTATCTGTGTCTTATCAGTCATCCACACAGTACTGTGGACATGTTGCTATGGTATTTGTATGCATAAAATACCAGCGCAATGCATTGTTATCAACTGGTATCGCTAACATGGCTAACAATAGCTAACTTGGCTGGAGTAAACTCATTAGGTTTTCTGACTGGAACAGTGGCACGTAGTCATTTCCATCTCCAATATCAATGTCAAGCTATGAGCAGGATTGCAAGCACCTACAACCACAGTGGAGGATATAGTTCCACTTTGATGGTCTTAAAAACAAAGCTCAGTACTGAGCTGCTCTTTAATAGCTGGTTGCTGGTGGCACTGGTTGTTTTCAGTCAATGGTGCAGCATTTATTGGATAATTTAACTGGTCATTTTAGGGTTAAATCTGTTTTTCCTTCACAGTGAGCTCTCACTGCAGTCTCAACGACATGTGACGGTTAGCACTTGACATATCTGAGGTTTCTCGTGCATTTTTATGGTGCTGATATTTGTGTAAACAAGTAATTCCTTCCACCTTATGGTATAGTTTTTGTCAAGTGTGAGACTGTATAGAAGGTGTGTGCCTATCCAAATCCTGTCCGATGAGTATAATTTACCACAGGTGGAATAAATCAAGGTGTGGAAACATCTCACAAATGTACTGTGTAATGGAATACTTTTATTATCTGGTATAACTACTGTGACCCAAATAATGAATTAAAATAATAATTAGTTAAAATAATAATGAATTAAAATAATAATTAGTTAAAATAATAATGAATTAAAATAATAATTAGTTAAAATAATAATGAATTAAAATAATAATTAGTTAAAATAATAATGAATTAAAATAATAATTAAAATAAATAAGAAGTGGTGGAGCTTAACACTTAAAATATCCTCCTTTAACATTTCAGCAAACAGCAAAATATGCTTCAAGTATCAAAAACTAAAATACTTAATGTGCAGAACTGTCCCTTTCAGAATGTTACAGGATATAAACATTATATTGTTGGTTTATTATTATTTATTCAATACTGTATAAGTTGTATGTTACTGCAGATAAAGGTGGAACTTTTGTATACTAATTGGTCATGTCGTTTACACCAATGCATGATATGTCTTGAAAGTAATTAGTAACTGTGAGATAATTGTAGTAAAAAGTATTTGTGACCTGTTTTCAGTGAAGCTGCACCTGAGAGAAAGTACTGAGATAGGGGCTAATACATTGTTGCTTTTGGTCTTTTCATGGGATTTGTTGATAGTGAGAAAACTATAGAAAAGCATCAACCCTATTCACAAAGACACATTTCATATTTTGTCAAATGCACATATTTGTTTATACATTCAGAACTAGACATGATATTCACCTCATAAGATAGCTGGCAAAATTAAATGGTGTGCTCACAGAGTCTGTTTCTTTTTATTTGTCAGAGGTTTAGTTTTACAAAAGTTGCACCAGTAGTTTTTTTTTTCACTAAAAATCAGTTGCTGTGCTTATGACTATTCTTTTATTGGAAGATTTCAGAATAGTTATAACGTGTGAGTGTGAGAGGATGGAGGTGCTGACTGGGTGGACAGGTGGAGCTCATCTATCTCAAGCAGATAGCCTCAGAATCCTCTAATTGTTCCAGTGGGAAGCACCTTCCCCGCTGAGTCTTCAAGAGGACCAGGGAGCTATTTTCAGCTCAGTGTAAAGTTACAGTATGTCAAGTATCCACAGAGTAATCACAATCAGTAATTCTCCCAGTTAGTGTGCAGCAGCAGCAGCCTTGAACTCTCCACATGCGGTTGCCAGGTTTTTGCAGTCTGTTGTTCTTCACTCCAGACTGAAATATCCCAAAGAACTATGGGATGGATGGCCATGACATTTGGTACATACATTCCAGTAAACAGTCAAGTCTTTGTCAAAGATTTTGGCAATCTCCTGACTTTTTATCTAATGTCAAAAGCACGTCAAACGTTTTCCTGTTAGTAAGTCAGTTGGTCTAATTTTATAAGAGATAGTTTTGCAGAAACTACTGGATAGATTGGTATGAAATTCAATACATAGATTCATATCCTCCTCAAGATGAACTGGCAATCCTTTTTATCCAGTGCCACCATCTGCATGTGCTAGCATTATTTTTAACATGCTAAACTAATGTGGTGAACATAAATATTATATCAGCTGAACATGTTGTTAGCATTGTCACTGTAATACTGAATATTAGTATGTTAGCATTTAGCGCTGCTGTGCCATCAAATAACATCACAGAAAAAGCTAGAGACTTAATTTATGAGAAGACATAAACATAATAATTATCATACTGAAGTAAGTATTGCTACTATTTGTATTGTGAAGGTGTGTTTCTGTTTTGCTGTTCAGTAACACACCAAATGCTAGTGGCATTGAAGAAGTACGATATTTTACTTAACTTAGGAAAAAAAATCTGACAAAAAATGTATTAGCTACTAGTAACTATAGCCGTCAAATGTTAGTCATGCATAGAGTATGTGCTCAGATATGTTGTTTCATAATGGATAAATCCTCCTGATGGTCCAAAGTGAAGCTGCATCACCCCAGTGACCTCTCTCTGTCTCATGTGTGGTGATGGAGAATCCTCAGCTCTAACTCATTGTCTGGCAATAAAAGCATCATTTATTTCTGTCCTAGTCCAGCAACAGAAAAAGGATGCCTCCTCTCTCTATAGCTAATAATACTAATAAGCTGTATGACCAGCAACCACTCAACCCTGATAGAATACTTTAAACAATCCCCTGCACTGTAGTATTTCTGCTTCAACTGTTTTAAACCATCATCTCTTAAGTTTCATACTTTCAAGGTCAAGATCAAAGTCAACATGCATTAAAAGACCCATGACAACAAACTGTAAAACACAAAACTTAAACACAAAGTTTTGTATGTTATAATGTTATTTATTAGTGTTGCATTCTGCCAAGATGACAACTGCATTATCAACTGTTAACAATTATATAATAAGAAATCATTTTAAGCATTGATTAATCCATAGATTATTTTAATGATTGATCATTAATTAGTTTAGTATATAAAATGTCACAGAGGTTTTAAGAAAAATTAGTGAGTTTTAGACGTGCTAGTAAGTGGATTTTGATACTAGTTTGGGCAGAAACAGGTCAGTTTCCTCCTGTTTCTAGTTAACATGCAAGAGTCATATTGCCATCTAATCAAACAGCAAACACACACACATTTCCCAGAAAATCAAACTCTTCCTTTAAACTTAGGCTGATTAATGTCAAACAACATACAGGGGTGGTGTGACATACCAGCACTTGTGTCATTTTCAGTGCATGAATGGTTTGGTGTCACACTAAAATTGCCTTTGCATATACAGTGATAACATGAAAATAAAACATCTGGAGGATTGAAGTAGTACCAGTGATTTATGAATTGTGGAAATGTTCTCCCCTGCAGGACGACCCATTCAAAAGGCAAGTCAGAGGCGGCTGACCAGGCATCTCAGGCCGCCAACAGCGAGTCCAGCATCGCCAGACTGGTGGCCAAAGAGCTCTCCCCTTCCTTCTACCAGCCAGGTCAGTTCTCATTTGTGAGGAGGAATACTGCAAAATAGAGTCAATACAAATAATAACACATGCTGGAGTAAATGGCATGACATTAAATCCCTTTCAGATTCAAATTAATACTACAAAATACAATAAACAAATACACCATTATGTAATAGGTATATGAAATTCACAAGTTATATAGTGAAAAATACCAATTGTAAAGTGATGCACACATTAATGCAATGGAATTATTAAAAACTAATTATCAAGTAGTATAATATACATGATTCTGAAATGAGTCCATGTGCATTGTACATATTTTACTTGTTGTACTTCGGTATATTTTGATGCTAATAGTACCACCAGTTTATAGTGTGTCCATGTGCATTCCTCCAGCTTGGAATGAGGCTCGCCACAAGGGCAGTCACATTTGAATGTCTAAAAAAAGATCATCTTATTGGGTCGAGGGGATCGTATCAGTTTCATTGAAGAGTCTGGCAATACTCACACTTAAACGTTCACACAAAAGCACAGCAGCCATTTAGGAGCCTCTTGCTGTTTTTCCTTATGCTTTCTCCCACAGCAGAGCGCTCCGAGGAACGAGACATAAAGTCATCCAGCTCTCTGAGAGGTTGCTCTAATTTGTTTCGGACTAGTCTGACATGAAGGCCTGCAGTGCATTTTTTTATGAAAAGATTTGTCACTGAGGAGACAACAACGCAGACACACAGTGTCAGCATGTGCACCATTTTTTACAGGGGAAAATAATGATTTAGTCTCACAGAAAGGTTTATCTGATGATATTATTTCCAACAAATTCCAAGAACAGATAAAAATCAAGAATGAATTCATCCCCTAATAAGTATTGTCTGCAGAACTAAGAGAACTAAGAAATATATATATATATATATATATATATATATATATATATATATATATATATATATATATTGCCCGTGGTTATTTTCTACTTTAGTCCACTAAATACGTTTTATGGGGGTAGTTGACTGTTGACTATAAAAACAATAGAATCACTGTTACATCATTACATATTCATAAGATCATATACTCTCCAGAGGAAAATGCTTATCATATGTCATATTGAGTGTGAATTGGGTGAACTGGTCTCACACAGGTCCTGAGTATCTGAAGAAGAGAGTGTTACTGGAAGCCGTGGATGGAAGTGAGAACACAGAGACCGTCATGCATGAGCCACTGCTGGCTGAGGAGGAGCCCCTGCCCACGCCACCCGAAAGCCCACTCATGAATGAACTGGACAGCCTCATGCCTGGCTCATCCCCGGGGCGCACCCCCTCGCCCAGCCCGGGCATCATCAGCAAAGAAGACCCCAAACTCCTCAGTCCAGGAAGCTGGAACGAGGACAAAACCACTAGAGGTGGTGGCAGTAAAAGTGACAGTAAACCCAACAGCAGGCCCAGTAGTCGCCCCACGACCCCGTCGACCTCTGTTTCTGCTCCCGCCTCAGCCGCACCTGAGGGCAGCCGAGGCCCCTCCCGCACCCCCAGCCGCCAGAGCAGCAAGAACGAGCAAGGCTCTGACCTGGAGATCAAGCCGCTGCAGAAGTTTGACTCAGAGGCAAAAGCTCCCGATGTCACAGCAGTATCTGCCAGCCCTGTAAGGAATAGCCTCATCTCTCCAGATGAAGAAGAAGCTCTACGCCCCACTTCCAAAGTGTCCTCCAAAGCCATCACCCCTGAACCTAAAACAGCAGAGGGCAAGACTGAAAGGGCTCCATCAGTTCACGAGCGAGCGCCGCCTGTCTATGAGAATAAAGTGGAGTCCAGGGAGGTGAGCAGGCCGTCCAGCAAAACAGAGCTGAAACCATTACCAAGACGGCAACCCAGCCCAGCTCCATCCCCGAAACTTGCACCCAGTCCTGAACCAAAACCAGTACCAAAGCATGTGGAAGCCAAAGCCATTGTTGCCAAACCAACACCAAAGCTGGAGCCCAAAGCAGAAGGCAGACTGAAGGCCATAGTGTTGAGCCAAAATCATGAGGTGACTGCAGAGTCTTTGGAGCTGGAGGTGAGACAGAGACCTTGTTTCATCTGAGGAATTTCGTTATGTCTTTCCATCAAATACAGGTTAACTGTCCTATTTCTACCGTTAAATTCTTAGTAATATACTCCTTAAGATTTGGTCAATCAAGACAATTGTTCTCTAGCAGAGAGTTTAGATGGACAAATCAAAACCATTAACTTTTGAATATGAAGCTACAGAGGCGGTTAACTTAGCTAAGATTAAAGACTGGATTCTGTCCAAATGTGTTAAAGTCCGTCTCCCAACACATCTAAAGCTCACAGCCAAAATGTAATGTGTTAATTAATGAGCTTAACAGAGCCCAGCTAGCTGTTCCACTCTATATGCTAAGCTAAGCCGACTAACTCCCTGCTGAAGCTTCATATGATATTCAAACTGCAGACGTGCAGAGTGGGGTCATCTTACTCACAACAAAAGTGAATAAATTCCAAAATGTATAACTGTTCCTTTAAGTAGTAATGATCATAAATATTCAGCAATTATATGCATTCATTAGGGGTGAGACTGAATTTCATGTTTCTTTCTTTCAAAGGGCCCAAACACCATCATGATCTGCATGGTCATCCTGCTCAACATTGGCCTGGCCATTCTATTCGTACACATTTTGTCATGAGACACTGTCTGCCACCTCAGGTAATAAATAAATGTGATGGCAAAATCTGCTGGAAAAAAAATAGAATTCAAGTCAAAAGTCCTATTGTTTTTCTGCAGGTCACAGGCCGTGATGGAGAGAGAGCGAGCCAGACGGCGTGCCTCCTCCCCTTCAGTTAGGACCAGAGATCAGAAATGGCCGCCTCATGCAGACCACAGCTGCTCCTCTACGGGTTATTCATTGCCATGACTATGAGGCTCCGCGATGCTCCTCTCTTTCCAGATGTTTGACAAACTGAAGGTCACGAACCAGATTCAGTACGACTGAATACGATAATGTTTGCATGTTAAAGTCGGGGGGGGGGGGGCTGGATGGCAGAGTGTGTCCTCTGCACTTAATGCTGGAGAAGTAGCAGTCTCAATTGAACTTTGTCACAGTGTGTCACAAGTGTGTGTCAACGTTTGCAAAAGAAAGGCTGATTAGGCAGTCTCAGTAGATAATTACACTTTGTCACAAGATATGTTTGTATTATGATGGGCTGTTGATAACATATGCAGACTAAATATTCTCTCCATTATGCCTTAAACTTATGACACACAAAATCAACCGGATGTGTGATACTGTTACTATCATCACTTAAATGATCTGTAATGTCCAATGTGTGGTTCAGAAGATGAAGGATTAATCCATGGCTACTGTAAAGCCAGTTTATTGTTTTCATCTTGTTGCTATTCAGTCTCTTAAGACATTTCGGGCGGGTAGACTGTGGTGTACTACACTGTGAAACTTTCTTCACTGGGATTTCTATGCATCTATTGTCATTCAGCTGCATTTGGTTTTATAGCTGATAAACCAGATAGAGAGGGAAAAATAGGAAGCTTATGAGTGTCACTGTACTGTATGTTCCTGTAGTGTTTCTCACACAATGCTGTTTAGCACTCAGGTGGTTTTAAATGAAAGTTGTTATGTTTAGCAATAGAGTGAGTAAAGCAGAAAATGAAGGCTGGAGAGTTGTCTTATTTAAAACAATCACTGTATGTTGCGGTTAGGTTGCTCAATATAAATACAGCAGCATGTATGTTTCAGTGTAGAAAGCTGCCCACTCTGTTCCACACTGCATTATATTCACATCCAGGTACAACTTTCACTCATGAGGGCACTTTGTGTGTGCCTGTGATTTTGTGTGCGCACATCTTTTCAGCATTCAAATACTCATTTGTGGGATTATTTGTCAGAAGCAAATATACAGCCCTAAATTTATTTATTTCCCAAAATGGGTCGGAATATCTTGGAGTTGGAGAAACAAATGTATAAGGTCGTAACCCCATGTCTTACGTCAAGATGAGCACTCTGCAGTTGTGAAATATTTTCCTCTTCCTCTTTTAAACATCTAATATTAGGTGTTTTTTATTTAAATAAAGAGGTTTTTAGCTGAAATTATGCCCTTAAGTTTGCAAATGAACAGATTGCAGGTTGTGCATCATTTTCATGCAAAAACAAAATCAGAAATCTAATTGTATTGAATAGTATTCTTTTACTGGAATACATTTTTGCCTGATGTTTATTGTTAATCTACAAAGCACACTGACTGAAGCTTGTCAGATGAACTGCAGTAAAATTTGATTCATGTACTGTAGGTCAATGTAATGTAGAAATCAGTTTTTCTGTTTAAATGCATTTGTTTCATTTGAATGAATGTACTTATAGCTAACCCTGGTTAAAACTACAACTGAAACTAAATAAAAACTTTTACATGTTCGCCTCTTCTTCCCACATTATGTCACATGTCTAAACAAAAAAAAAAAAAAACAAAAACAAAAAAACATATGGTGATTCAACTAGTTTCATGCATTATCTATTTTAGTAATTTTTTCTAAAACACCAGCTGTCACTAAACAACCACACCTGCATCCCTCCCTTGGGCCACAGTAAATACCACCCTACTTTAGAGCAGATTGGAGTTTGGTCTTCTCACACCAACCACAAAAAAATAAAATTAAAAGTTGCATGTAACGTTAGTGACATTGCCAGCTCTGTTTAACGTTAACAACACTGCCCCCAAGTGAATAAAATGAGCATCTACAAGCAAAATTTGAAATCAAATAAACTCATTAAAATATGCAGACTTAGAACAAGAACATTTACAAGGAATAGAGAGAAAACAACTAGTTCAATGGACAAACTTTATTTAAATATTTAAAAAACAAAATAAAAAATCAGATCAGCGCTCAGTATGAGGAACGCATGATTGTTTGTTTAATACTCTTCTCCTTCATCTTCCTCTCCCACACTTTCAGCTCCAACCTCCTCGTAATCCTTCTCCAGAGCTGCCATGTCCTCTCTGGCCTCAGAGAACTCTCCCTCCTCCATACCCTCACCCACATACCAGTGAACAAAGGCACGCTTAGCGTACATCAGGTCAAACTTGTGGTCAAGTCGAGCCCAGGCCTCTGCAATAGCAGTGGTGTTGCTCAGCATGCACACAGCCCTCTGGACCTTAGCCAGGTCTCCACCAGGAACTACAGTGGGTGGCTGGTAGTTGATGCCCACCTTGAAACCAGTGGGGCACCAGTCCACAAACTGGATGGTGCGCTTTGTCTTAATGGTGGCAATGGCAGCATTCACATCTTTGGGCACCACATCACCACGGTATAAAAGGCAGCAAGCCATGTATTTGCCGTGGCGAGGGTCACATTTAACCATCTGATTGGCTGGCTCAAAGCAGGCATTGGTGATTTCTGACACTGTTAATTGCTCATGGTATGCCTTCTCAGCTGAGATGACAGGAGCGTAGGTGGCCAGAGGGAAGTGGATACGGGGATAAGGCACCAAGTTGGTCTGGAACTCTGTCAGATCAACATTAAGGGCGCCATCAAAACGAAGGGAAGCTGTGATGGAGGACACAATCTGACTGATCAACCTGTTGAGGTTGGTGTAAGAGGGACGCTCGATATCAAGGTTTCTACGGCAGATATCGTAGATGGCCTCGTTATCTACCATGAAGGCACAGTCAGAGTGCTCCAGGGTGGTGTGGGTGGTCAGGATGGAGTTGTAGGGCTCCACCACAGCAGTGGACACCTGGGGAGCTGGGTAGATGGAGAACTCCAGCTTTGACTTCTTGCCGTAGTCGACAGACAGACGCTCCATCAGCAGGGAGGTGAAACCAGAGCCGGTGCCACCTCCGAAGCTGTGGAAGACCAGGAAGCCCTGAAGACCAGTGCACTGGTCAGACTGATGACACAGAGGGAGAGACACTGATCACATATGATATACAGTTCATGTAATTTAATAGTTGAAATAAAAAACAGAAATGTATCCTTTCTGATATGAATTTACCCACCAGTTTGCGGATCCTGTCCAGCACCTGGTCAATGAGCTCTTTGCCGATGGTGTAGTGTCCACGGGCGTAGTTGTTGGCAGCATCCTCCTTGCCAGTCATCAGCTGTTCAGGGTGGAACAGCTGGCGGTAGGTTCCAGTGCGCACCTCATCTTTATTTGGGAAAAAAAGGGGGGGGTGAGAAACATTAACATATATATTTCATTGCCAAAATAAATGTTCAGCCAGTGATGATGACACTTACCGATGACGGTGGGCTCCAGGTCAACAAAAACAGCTCTGGGGACGTGCTTTCCAGCTCCAGTCTCACTGAAGAACGTGTTGAAGGAGTCGTCTCCTCCTCCGATGGTCTTGTCACTGGGCATCTGTCCGTCCGGCTGGATCCCATGTTCCAGGCAATAAAGCTCCCAGCAGGCATTGCCAATCTGGACACCGGCCTGACCAACGTGGATGGAGATACACTCACGCTGTGGAGAGCGAGGGGAAAAAGGCTGTAATGGAACTATTACATAAATTAAAAAAAAGCCTCTTTTGGCTAATTTTAACAAATGAGATGCAGAATGGCACTCATCACATGTTGTTCAGCCCTGAGCTAAAGCAAGATTGAAATGAGGATAAGAAAAGCTCTTTTGTAAAGAACCAGATACCAGAACATCAATACTTAAGTCCCTTGGTGAGGTCGTTTACCCTCAAAACAGAAACCCTCCTGAAAAGAAAATACACTAAAAAAAGCTGCTTATTCAGGCATATGTACTTGAGAAAGAAAACATGTCGTGTATCGACATGTTACGGGGTGGAGCACAGTGAACACAGCTGTATTTGCAGAATTTAAAACAAAAGTAGTATATATATTAAAGAGAAAAATACCCCACCAGGAGCTGAGTGAACAGGTTTTGTTTGAAAAGCCTGTGGTTGCAGTTTCATAAAAGCCAGGCCTCATCAAACAGACGGTGAAACAGAGGAATGTTTCAGGCTAAAAGCACGTTGTTCGCTGCCAACTAGGTCAATGTGCAGACAAGAAAACCGGAAACTGTCAGTCGCAACTGAACTTCATGTCGACTTACAATTAATTTACCAACAGTGCAATTAAAACGACATATTAAAAACGTAGGTGGCTACGGCTAAATCCTTTTAGTTAAATATTTACGGTCGACATTACCTCCTCAAAACTGATAACGTTTGTTAAGTTAGGTTAACTTATCAAGTGATAACTTTGGCTAAACGATTTTTTTGTGTTATCGTAAACGTACATTTATTTATCTTTGCATACTCACCATGCTTGCTGAAGTTTTGAAATCGGTATGAACAAAGTGGAAGGAAGAAAAGTGCGCTCACAAGTTGGCAGCTAAGCGTCCAACGTGAGAAATAACTGATGTTTCCCGGCTAGGCGGGGTTATTTATACTTTCCTATCTGAAACAAACTTCTGAATCCGATTCGTTCAAAGTCACGTGATATCGTTTTCTATTGGTTAAAATGAAATATCACGTGCTCACGAGCACTGCAGGAGCCTATCAGAGAAACCTTGGGACCGGAAGTAAATAAATTTCAAATGGATTTTTTTATTTAGTCGTTTGTTTCTTGTCACCTCTATTTATTATGATTATTATTATTATTTCAGATTAAACCCCTTTAACCAATACTGGTGTAACAAGTACTAAGCAGTGGTGAAGGGTATATAAGTACTTTTACCCAAGTATGGGTATGGAAGACTAAATCTACCATTATGGTAAAAATAAATTAGTAGATAAATATGTGAAATATAAAGAAAGAAATGTATCATTACTCATCTCAGATATCAAAACAAATGTGCAGGAGAATTTGAAAAAAATAAATATCCACAAAAATACAAAGTAGTTATTTTGTATTCATTGACTTTCATACTGACACGTTTTAAGCTTCTACTCCACAACAATTGACATTCAAATATACTTTTTTTTTTTTGCTTGAGCTGTTGCTTTGCAGAGTCACATTATTCACACAACATATAATCAATGAATATATGATGTATTATAGGTTAAACAGAACAGAATATATTTTTATTTATCCCCCATTGGGGGAAATTCACTCACCACATAGACAAATTACAGTAATGAAAAAACAAGGCAGTGATGGTAATGAGTCCAGATGTGTTAATAACATCAGCCAGTGATGCTGAGGTTATAGAGTCTCATTGCTGATGGCAGGAATGACTTGCGGTAGCACTCCTACTTGCAGGGTGGAAGTCTGAGTTTGCAGCTGAAGGAGCTGCTGAAAGCCTCCACAGTCACCCAGTGAGTGAACGCTGTCATGATTGGATGACGATATGGAACCATTTTGTTAACCAAGCTGAGATTCTTGTTACATCCAACAGCAACTGATAAAGACAGCGCTCTGATCAAAAACACTTGACATCTGTCAATAACAACAGCCATGTTTGCAGTTCACATTCATAATAATAATTTTGATTAATAATAATGATATTGAATGTTGGCATCTCATGTCTGGAGGAGAGTCACACGCTCTGATGGTGGTATGCTTTTAGCATTAGTGACAACACAGACAAACAATCAGCACTGCTCTATTAAAAATACTGCCCCATGTATTAAAAGACATTGAATGTAGTAGCTGTCAATGAACACACTTTATTGAAGTTAATGGAATAGTTAAATAATACTTTAATACAATCCTTCATCATCAGCCTCCTCCCCCACACTTTAACCCACAGGACATAAGATCTCACACCCTGCCAAAGCAATCCTAAAGTACTGTTGGGATTATAATGACAGGGAATTTAATAATCTTGGATGGCTAGGTAATGTGTTAGCAGAACAAGCAGGACTAAACAACATCAAATTTAGTCCCACTGTCCCGATCCCAAGTATCCCACCATGGCTATTTGTGACACCCCAAATAGTGTTAGAGATACAGGATGTACTAAAGGAAAGGCGTAAGGAGGGCTCTGCAGGACTGGTGGCTCAAAAATACCTGGATGAACATTTCTCAGATCGGATAAAAATATATACAGACGGTTCAAAAGACCCAGAGAGAGGACATACAGGAGCTTCAGTTTTCATTCCATGTTGTAATGTGAATATTAAGAAAAGAACTACAGACCATGGTAGTTTACACAGCTGAACTTGTAGCCATTGTACTTGGGTTAGAATGGACTGAGGAAAACAATAAAAATAACACAGTCATACTATCAGATTGTAGGGCAGCACTTACAAGTATAAAAACATTGAAATCATGTAGGCTAGATTGTATTTTTGAAATACACAACCTTCTCTATAGATTGTCTAAAAAAGGGTTAACTCTTTGCTTTGTTTGGGTCCCAGCACATGTAGGAGTAGAAGGAAATGAGGATGCAGATATTCTGGCTAAACAACCTCTTAAATCGCCCACTATAGATATAGAAATACTGTTGAGCAAAGCAGAAGGGAAATCAATCAAAATCACATACAGGCAAGATGGCAAACTCTCTGGAACAGTCATGATACAGGAAGACACCGATGTAATATACAGAAGCAGGTTGGGAAGCGAAAAATGATGAGCAGGAACAGGAGAGAGGAGGCAGTGATCTCTCGTATCACAATAGGACATACAGGGTTAAATGAAACGCTACAAAGAATAGGGAAACACATAGATGGAAAATGCAATCATTGTGATAAATCTGAATCGGTACATCATGTCCTGTTTGCATGCAGGAGGTATGAGGAAGAAAGGAAAAAAATGATAATAGCAGAGAATGCAAAAATAACAGTCAATTTAGAAAGCCTCAGTACCGTTTATGCCAGGAATTTCATTGTGTTCTTAAAAGAAACAGGACTGTTTGACAGGATATAGGATTTAGAGGGTTTTTTTTCCTGTCTGCCAATCTAATGTCCACACTCCAGTTCAGTAGGTGGCAGTAATGCGCCTTCAAGCTGGTTGCCAACCACCATTAAAAATCAAAAAAGAAGAAGAAGACCAACGACAAATGCTGCATTCGAGTTGTATCTGAAGTCATGAATGTACCTATTTGGATTCAGGTCTCTGTATTATTTTTTACAAAATGTAACATATTAATCCCAATTATGGAAGACATGGTCTTGTTCTCAAGGTACAATACAGATTATCAATCTACCAACAATATATTTAAGCCTGTGTGCCTTATTGGCAAATATCATGTTCATAAAGCTTGTGTACAAGAAGGTACCGGGTTCGAATCCTGGGCCCAGGGCCTTTCTGTGTGGAGTTTGCATCTTCTACTCGTGTCTGAGTGGGTTCTCTCCGGGTACTCCGGCTTCCTCCCACCATCCAAAAACATGCATGGGGATTAGGTTAATTGGCTAATTTAAATTGACCGTAGGTGTGAATGTGAGTGTGAATGGTTGTCTGTCTCTATGTGCCCTGCGATGAGGTGGCGACTTGTCCAGGGTTTACCCTGCCTTCCACCACCCTAAGACAGCTGGGATAGGCTCCAGCCCCCTGCGACCCTATGAGGATAAGCGGTAGATAATGGATGGATGGATAAAGCTTGTGTACCTCAAACAACTTAACATTTTCTGTATAGAACTGCAGCATCTATCTGACTCTGTTTCCAGGATCACCACAAATAAAAAAAAGCTATCTTGACATCACAAATATATAAAAAAAAAATATTAAATAAATAAAATAGGCCTATCAGAATTTGATCCAGGATAGTTAGGATATAAACAGTCCCTCGTACCACTGGTTACTTTATAGACTCCTTTTATTGTTACTTATCTTGTTTTTATTGTATGTTTTTATTTATGTAGTTTCTTTCTTCTTATCCTGTATATCTTAAAAACTGCTAAGTTGACTAATGTAACAATATTTGTATTTGTATTTCCTTTGTATTCTGTAAAACCATCGTCCCGTCCTCTCTTCTTCCCTTACAGACAACATGGAGACACTGATAATGGCAGCATGAAAACAGGCGCTGAGCATAAAGGCTGTAGAGGCCAGGATCTAACATAGAACAGAATAGAACAGAATAGTTTTTTATTTGTCCCCCATTGGGGGAAATTCACCTGCCAACAACAGTGGGTAAGACCAAAGGTGCAGGCTGTTTAAGGAGGCCCCCATGACAGTCCAGCACATAGTAGGGGGATGTAAGATGCTAGCTGGATCAGCGTACATGTAGAGGCAAGTGGCTGGGATAGTGTACAGGAACATCTGTAACCAGTATGGACCAGAAGTACCCAAATCCCAATGGGACATACTACCAAAGGTGGTTGGGAACAACAGGGCTAAGGTTCTGTGGGACGTCAGCATCCAGACTGACAAACAGCTCCTGGTTAATCAACCGGACATAATGGGGGTGGACATGGAGCAGCAGAGGGCAATGGTGATAGATATGGCGGTATCAGCTGATGCCAACATCAGCAAGAAGGAACACGAGGTTGACAAGAATCAAGAGTTGAAAAAACAGCTGGAACAGATGTGGAAGGTGAAGGTCAACGTGGTCCCTGTGGTGGTAGGAGCACTCTGGGCGGTGACCACCAAACTGGGAGAGTGGCTCCAACAGATTCCAGGAACAACATCTGAAGCCTCAGTCCAGAAGAGCGCAGTCCTAACAGCTAAGATACTGAGCAGAACCCTCAAACTCCCAGGTCTCTGCTTGAGGACCTGAGCTTGAGGATGAGGATGATGCATATGAATTTAGAATACTCTAACATTATGGCCACTGACAGGTGAGGTGAATAACACTGATCATCTCTTCATTATGACACCTGAGATATAGAAGGCAACAAATAAACATTTTGTCCTCAAACTTAATGTTAGAAGCAGGAATACTGGAAAAGTGTGAGGATTTGGGCAAGTTTGACAACATGGACCAATCAGTGATGTCTAAAGGACTGGATCAGAGCATTTCCAGAACTGCAGGTCTTGTGGGGTGTTCCTGGTCTGCAGTGGTCAAGATCTATCAAAAGTGGTCCAATGAAGGGCCAGTGGTGAACCCACAGTATTTGGCACATGGCCATAAAACATTGTGTGCCTGGAAAAATATTTTTGACAGAAAAATGTTATTTTTCTTTCTAGGTTGTTTACCCAATGCTGAGTGGCAGCTACAGCTCATATTTCAACCAAATCTTACCAATATCACGTGATCCAATATAAATATGAATGCTGAGTACACACTGGTGGTAGAAAAACTCTGGGTTAAACAGATGTATTACAGTGGGCTATTTAACAAGAGTAAATGCTTCTTCTCTGTAGAGGACAGAGAAACATACATCTGAGATGGTGTGATGAGCAAATAGTGCAGGTGGACTAAAATGATTCAGGTCTCAACTTTGTGTGATCAGTATATCGTCTTTTTAACGATTATGGTTCCTTCGTCTGAAAGGAAAATTACAGAATATTCACTGGGTTTAGGATTGAAGAGCCTACAGCAAAAACATTCTTCTTACAAATAATTTTGACTTTTGCAAAATGAGTCAAAGCAAAATTACTTAAATTTGCTGTCGTTTTAACTGCAGTTTGTTAACACTGTGGGTTCTGTCTGCATTCTGCAAACCTGACATGTTTATTGGTGCAAAAGTAATTTTTCCATTCTTAAACCAATAAAGACAGAGACAACTTCATGTTACAGGAAATTTATTTAGTTATTTGAGGAACGAACATTGCTTTTTGAATGCCTTTAATTTGAAGCAATTGTTTCCTGTTTAATTAGAGCTTTCTCACTTTTAATACTTCTCTTCCTCACCCTTGACAGAGTAAACTGCAAATCTTTCGCCTCTGGCCCTTCACATCTTAATACCTTTTCAGAACAAGTCTGAACAACCAGATGGGTAATTAATAAACATTTTTTGGAATGTTTTACAGGTAAATGGAATCAATTGTTTCTTGTTTGATTCATGCCTTTACGTCCCCTTTAATATTCCTCTCCTTCCTCCTCTCCCTCATCGTCAATCGAGTCGACTCCAACCTCCTCGTAATCCTTCTCCAGAGCTGCCATGTCCTCTCTGGCCTCAGAGAACTCTCCCTCCTCCATACCCTCACCCACATACCAGTGAACAAAGGCACGCTTAGCGTACATCAGGTCAAACTTGTGGTCAAGTCGAGCCCAGGCCTCTGCAATAGCAGTGGTGTTGCTCAGCATGCACACAGCCCTCTGGACCTTAGCCAGGTCTCCACCAGGAACTACAGTGGGTGGCTGGTAGTTGATGCCCACCTTGAAACCAGTGGGGCACCAGTCCACAAACTGGATGGTGCGCTTGGTCTTAATGGTGGCGATGGCAGCATTTACATCTTTGGGCACCACATCACCACGGTATAAAAGGCAGCAAGCCATGTATTTGCCGTGGCGAGGGTCACATTTAACCATCTGATTGGCTGGCTCAAAGCAGGCATTGGTGATATCTGACACTGTTAATTGCTCGTGGTATGCCTTCTCAGCTGAGATGACAGGAGCGTAGGTGGCCAGAGGGAAGTGGATACGGGGATAAGGCACCAAGTTGGTCTGGAACTCTGTCAGATCAACATTGAGGGCGCCATCAAAACGAAGGGAAGCAGTGATGGAGGACACAATCTGACTGATCAACCTGTTGAGGTTGGTGTAAGTGGGACGCTCGATATCAAGGTTTCTACGGCAGATATCGTAGATGGCCTCGTTATCTACCATGAAGGCACAGTCAGAGTGCTCCAGGGTGGTGTGGGTGGTCAGGATGGAGTTGTAGGGCTCCACCACAGCAGTGGACACCTGGGGAGCTGGGTAGATGGAGAACTCCAGCTTTGACTTCTTGCCGAAGTCGACAGACAGACGCTCCATCAGCAGGGAGGTGAAACCAGAGCCGGTGCCACCTCCGAAGCTGTGGAAGACCAGGAAGCCCTGAAGACCAGTGCACTGGTCAGACTGATGACACAGAGGGAGAGACACTGATCACATATGATATACAGTTCATGTAATTTAATAGTTGAAATAAAAAACAGAAATGTATCCTTTCTGATATGAATTTACCCACCAGTTTGCGGATCCTGTCCAGCACCTGGTCAATGCGCTCTTTGCCGATGGTGTAGTGTCCACGGGCGTAGTTGTTGGCAGCATCCTCCATGCCACTGATCAGCTGTTCAGGGTGGAAAAGCTGGCGGTAGGTGCCAGTGCGCACCTCATCTTGATTTGAAGGGGGGGGGGGGGGGGAAGCGGGGGTAAGAAAAATTAACGTTTGGGTGTGTTTGGGTATATATAAATATATATATATATATATATATATATATATATATATATATATATATATTATCATTGCCAAAATGAATGTTCAGCCAGTGATGATGACACTTACCGATGACGGTGGGCTCCAGGTCAACAAAAACAGCTCTGGGGACGTGCTTTCCAGCTCCAGTCTCACTGAAGAACGTGTTGAAGGAGTCGTCTCCTCCTCCGATGGTCTTGTCACTGGGCATCTGTCCATCCGGCTGGATCCCATGTTCCAGGCAATAAAGCTCCCAGCAGGCATTGCCAATCTGGACACCGGCCTGACCAACGTGGATGGAGATACACTCACGCTGTGGAGAGCGAGGGGAAAAAGGCTGTAATGGAACTATTACATAAATTAAAAAAAAGCCTCTTTTGGCTAATTTTAACAAATGAGATGCAGAATGGCACTCATCACATGTTGTTCAGCCCTGAGCTAAAGCAAGATTGAAATGAGGATAAGAAAAGCTCTTTTGTAAAGAACCAGATACCAGAACATCAATACTTAAGTCCCTTGGTGAGGTCGTTTACCCTCAAAACAGAAACCCTCCTGAAAAGAAAATACACTAAAAAAAGCTGCTTATTCAGGCATATGTACTTGAGAAAGAAAACATGTCGTGTATCGACATGTTATGGGGTGGAGCACAGTGAACACAGCTGTATTTGCACATTTTAAAACAAAAGAAGTATATATATTAAATAGAAAAACACCCCACCAGGAGCTGAGTGAACAGGTTTTGTTTGAAAAGCCTGTGGTTGCAGTTTCATAAAAGCCAGGCCTCATCAAACAGACGGTGAAACAGGGGAATGTTTCAGGCTAAAAGCACGTTGTTCGCTGCCAACTAGGTCAATGTGCAGACAAGAAAACCGGAAACCAGTCGCAACTTAACTTCATGTCGACTTACAATTAATTTACCAACAGTGCAATTAAAACGACATATTATAACCCGACAGGTAGCGCAGTGGTAGATTACACATGCCATTGGCCTGGGGAAGCTGGGGTCGACTCCCTGCCACTCCCGGTTACCAAAATGGGCGAGGTTTGCGTCAGGAAGGGCATCGGGTGTAAGCGGATCATCCGCTGTGGCAACCCCGGAAAGGAGCAGCCATAAAACGACAACAATTAAAACGACATATTAAAGACGTAGGTGGCTGCGGCTAAATCATTTTACTTAAATACTGATGGTCGATGTTACCTCTTCAAAACTGCTAACTTTAGTTAAGCTAGGCTAACGTATCAAATGATAACGCACTCCCACAGCGTTAACTTTGGCTAAATGAATGCTTTGTTTCATAGTAAACGTACACTTAACTATCTTTTCATACTCACCATGCTTGTTGAAGGTTTGAAATCGGTATGAACGAAGGAGTGGAAGGAAGAAAAGTGCGCTCACCACTTGGCAGTTAGGCAGCCAACGTGAGAAATGACTGACGTTATTTTTCGAGGCGGGGTTATTTATACTTTCCTATCTGAAAACAAACTGCTGAATCCGATTCGTCCAAAGTCACGTGATATCGTTTTCTATTGGTTCAATTGAAATCGTATGTGCTCACGTGCATAGACATATATACGTAGGCCCAATCCCAAACCAAACCACGTAGGGCGAGTGGACTGTTGAGCCCTTAAGTAGCGAGTCTGCATCGATGCACACTAACGACGGTTTTAGCAGGAAGTGCAACTGCAAAAAAATGAAGGAGGAAACAACATAGAACTTAAAGTTCCGCATTATGTCCAGTATGTCCCTCACACCTCCGTCACACTGAAAGAAAATAATAATTTCTGATAATTAATCTAATAAATTTAAGATATAAAATATAGACATCCTGCTTATATACACCTACAGTTTCAGTGATTCTGTATGGTGGGATAGGAGAGTGCTTAGACTCTAGAACATGGTTACTTTAGTGTGCCGAGATGGTGTTCAGTGAGGCATGAGTTCAATTCCTTCTCGGGGTGATAAGGTGTGATTACTTTTGCTGGCAGATACAATGTAGCCTAGTAAAATTTCTGACATTGTAATCGATTACCGAGTTGTGTTTTTGCAATATTTGTGAAGCTTTAACATCATTTGTCCATCCACTTATTCAGTTGGACTGCTTTAATGATTACTTATTATCAATTCAAAATCTTATGTGTAACTGTGTTACACACTCTCATTTACAACTGCACTGTAACTGTCAGACTTTTATTTTTCTGTTTTTCTTTTTATCTCATAGTTTATCAAAAAATTGCACTTCATATTATTATCTATTATCATATTTTATCATGATCTGCACCTTGCATTCCTCTTATGCATCTATTATAGTATATATTTTGGTACTTTATGTCTTATTTTATTTTTTATTCTCCTGAACCCTACATGTCCCTGTGTGGTTCCATCTTTCAAGCTGCTGGAATTGTGAATTTCTCTGTGTAATGAATAAAATATCTATCTATCTATCTATCTATCTATCTGTCTACACTTATTCAATAGTGGGCTATCAAAGTTGTAGGCTAATTTGAAACTTCTAGGGCTACACAAACATTTGTTTTTAAAACATAACTTGCATCTTTTCACCTCAACCGTGAGGTAAAAGTTAAAGTGACATCCTTCATTCATGCTGTAGGTGGGCATCACAGGGTGCCCAATCCTGACATTTCAAGTCCCAAAAGAAAGAAGAAGACATGACGTCACCAGAACTAACTATTCCTTTGAACGACACAACTTTCTGACGCGACTTACGATGCATCATTCGTTACGATGTTTTTTTCTTTTTTTCACACCCAAATGAGCTTTACTCTATTGTGATGTTATGGTGGTGAAACAGAAGTGCCCATATCATCAGAGGGTTTTCCTGGGTGCTCTCAGTGTCATATATTACATATTTTCCCATGTGGAGGTGTTCAAGACCTCACAAATTTTAATTTTTGTAATTTTAGTTTTGGGGATTTGGAAAAGCGTTGTTCATGTTTGCTAATAACTGTGTTCGTCTACAGGAATAACATGTATGAATTTTGAAAATGGACATAGTCCCTCTAATAATTGTGTTTAATTAGTCCTTTGCCCTTAGGGTATACTTGGCCATTTTTCACTTCTTTTTGATTTTCCTTTATATTTCACCTTAAAAACTGTTTACCTTGCCTTGCTTCGTGTAGTTTTTTTCAGCACAACCTCACCTTTGTCACTAAATAGTGATTGTTTCATTTTGACACACTGTATTGACACATTGTACCTAAAACCACACAACAAAGATAAAATTTGAGTAAGCAAAAAGTTGATTTTTTTTTACTGAGAAAACTACAGGCATGTCTAACAAACTGTTTTTATAACTTAGAATGAACATATGAAGTGTGAATTTATAAAACTTATGTGCAAATTTAGCAAAAAATCATAAGATAATGGAAGTCGTTATGTTTATGAAGTTAAAAACACCTATTTATATGAAGAAGCAGTCTGTGCCTCAAGCATTTTTATATAAAAAATTACAAAAAGAAACAGGTGCAACAGAAATCACTTGTGCCACTCAAAAAATAAAATAAAAAAAATCACTCCAATTTTTTTTCAACCAATAGCAGAGTGGCTTTCATATTTTTGTTCTTGCAAGCATTTTCACCACCCGCTCTTCAGCTGTCTTTACCGTTTCAATGTTTCAACCTGCAGCAAACGTGCGGCGAACTTGTCCCGAACGCACGGGAAATACTCTGGAAAAAATATGAGTAAATTATTTACCATAACTCTGGATTTCTTTGGCCTATCAACACAATTTAAAAACTGGTATGCAGTCAGCACTTTCAAAACAAGTTGAAATGGAATCTACGCCAGCTCAAATTGATCACGTGATGTGGACGCGCTGGCACATCCCTGGACCTTTAGTTTAGTTCCTGTAATTTAGTTCCTTTGGAATTAAAAATATTTTTTCTTCCTTTTATTTAGTACATATTGTAAATATTTCTTCCATTATTTTTACTTATGCTATTATGTCATTGCTGTTGTTTATTGTTTATTTATTACTGTAATTTGTCTATACTGCTGTGGCAGATGAATTTCCCCTACTGGGGGATAAATAAAAACTATTATATTATATCATATTATATAATAGTCTATTCTATTCTATCTGCCAAATTCAAAAACAAGAGAAAGGGAATATTTAATGTATATTTGACAACTATCACATTTAACCCATACCTTCTCAATTTTACTGGACATTTTAAAAGATGGCTCCTGTAGGTTGTCAAAAAAATCCATGCCCCCTGGTTGGCAAATCACACTAAATTGCCCTCTTTAATGGAAAAAAAACACACTAAACTGCCCACTTGGTTGGTTAAAACAAAACAAAATGCACTCTTGGGCAGCAAAAACATGTATATAAATGCTCTCGAAAACATGCTGAGTGCCCGCTTCAGAGAACGCTGTAGGCCCCCTTTTTTATTTTCGCCCCTGCCCTTCATAAAGTGTATGAACGCCACTGCTGAAGGTAGCAGCCAAACTGAATCTCAACAATAGCCCACAGCGCTCCTCATATCACTCGTAATAACTCATAAGTCAGAGGCAGCATGTCCTCTTTCTGGAGAAAACTCAGCAGAACTCGCTCTGCTCTTTACCCTGGGAGCTTCTTCTCTCAGCGACCACGTCAAACTTTGTCTCTCGGACGAGCTGTGGGCATAACTCCCGAGAGAAAGTGCTCAGGGAAACGTTACAATGTTCCGCCGAGCACCCGGTTTGTTGCCAGGGTGTCGGGGATCCCCACCATGGCCAAGCTGCCTTTCCAGGAGACAGCGGACGGGCTCGATGCGGCGTTTATCGGGGTCCCCATTGACACCGGGACCTCCAACCGACCTGGAGCAAGGTGGGCTTTTCTTCCTCTGCTACTATGAGGAGCTACAGAGCTTTGGTTCATTTTGATGCATTGTTCTCCATTACATTTATTATTTACAATGTATTTTTAAACAGCTGCACAATCACAGCTATTATTTTTTAAGGTTGTAAATACACACTCAAACTGTAATTTAGTTCATAAGGGAGAGATATATTTCAGTGTTATTCTCAACTTTTTGTAAAACTTTAGGGCAGCAGTGGCAAACACCTTACACTGGTGGGCTAATAGTTTTTTAAGCTCTGTGTATTCAAGCACATAATTAGACATAAAATCGTCGGTAGCAGAAGTGTTGAGAAATAAGAAAATGCCCCATGCTTCCATTCAGTTTGTAACATCCAGAGTGATGTATTTATTATTATGTATATTGTTATTATTAAAGCTAATTTGATTGACTTCAAAATACTGGTGGGTAATTTATTTTATAACAGTGTCTCATATTAAAAAAGAGCAAAAAAAGGCCAACTTAGGCTGAGGCATCCAAGAGGCTTTAGAACAGCTTCAGACCTGAAACAAGTCGAGTTGACTCTTTTTTGCTCAACCTGGAAAGACTCAAGGTTGATCATTAGATGTGATATGCCTAACCCCATGTGATCCCCTAACCCTAAACCCTACCCAATGGGTAGTGCCAATGTAGCTCGATGTGGGCAGAGTTAAACTTTTGACTCCGCCCACATTGAGTCACACCCTGATCTGCCTACTGCAGGGGGGAACTTGACCTGGATGACTGAGAACTTCATATTTCTCATTTCTCATATTCTATAGAGCCATCATGTGTGTGTTAAATCTGTGCGTAAGTGTGTAAAAATGCAATATTTCCCTGTCAAATGTAGTTCTGTAGTGTCATAAAATGGAAATCACAGGAAAAACACAAGCACTTCAAAACTTTCATTAGGTACTGCATTTGAGTAACTGTAGTCTACTTTGTTAATAGTAACGCATCTGAAATGGTCCAGTTTGCTGTGCAGCACTTACATTAAATAGCCTGCAATCTCCCCTGCAGGTTTGGCCCCAGGCAGATCAGAGTGGAATCAGCATTATTGAGAGCTTACAACAGCGGCACCAGGGCGGCACCTTATGAGTCCCTTGTGGTCGCAGACATCGGGGACGTCAACGTGAACCTGTATGACCTGAAGGACACCTGTAAACGCATCAGGGAGGCCTACAGAAAGATCCTAGCTACTGGCTGCATTCCCCTGACGATGGGTGAGAGCCCAGATTCTTCTAAATGAAGGGCCACAGGTCAAAAGTAAAAACAGCTGTGTGTTGTATTATCAAGATGAAAAATGGCAGTAAAGCCACAATTTCCCCCTGATTAAATATCATTTAGTATTTACATATTTAACCCTCTGCCCAACTGCTGAATAACATTGGCTTAATTTCCAGTCATACCCAAAAATTATGTTTCCAAGACCATTTTTATATTAGGGGAAAAAGACATTATACTGTCCAAAACAGTATGGAGCCAATTTAACAAAAAAGGCATGTCAAAGAATCAAATCAAATGTCTGTAAAGGGGAGACTTGTGAGTACCCATAAACCCATTTTCATTCACATCCAGTGTGGACAACTGATCCCTGTGAAAATGACCATGTCAGGTTTTTCCTCGCCACAGTTTAGCCTAAATTTTCATTGATACTTTGCCTTCTTCCCAACATGCGAGCATGATATTCATGACTCGCCAACAGGTTCGAGTGTGGCTAGAGGACAGTGTCCCTGCACTCCAGGATTGCTTTGACACCACAGACTGGGATGAGTTTAAACAAGCAACCACACACAAAAACCACACAGACAGTGGGGAATATACAGAGACTGTTACTGGGTACATCAACAAATGCCATTCAATGCCATGCAATTCAATGACAGCAGAGACACACAAAGTCTGTGGCAGGGCATAAGAACCATCACAGACTATATCCTGCAGTCTGCGATCCAGCTCCAACAGACTGAAAAACAGCTTCTACCCCTGAATTATTGTATTACTGTGTATCTAATTATCTTTGCACAAGGACTTCTCATATATATATGTAGTTACACCCAAAATTATTCATACCACTGACAAATTTTGACTTAAAGTTACTTTTATTTAACCAGCAAGTTTTTTTCTTGATTGGAAATGACAAAGGTGTCTCCCAGAAGATAATAAAACAATGTACAAGAGGCATCATTGTGGAAAATAATATTTCTCAGCTTTTGTTTACATTTGAACAAAAAGTGGCATGTCCAAAATTATTCATAGCCTTTTTTGCCAGGGGTATGAATTTCAGGTCTAACTGTATATACAGTATATAGATAGATAAAATTGTCTGACTCAGGGATACAGCATTCAATTTCACTGTATATACTGCTCATATTGTGAAATTGACAATAAAGTTGACTTTAACTTTTGATTGTACAGCTCAGTAAACATTATATAACATTAAATCAAGCTCTGTGATAGACTGTGGTTCATACTTGTTGTTGGTGTCCACAGGTGGCGATCACACAATTGCATATCCCATCCTGCAAGCTGTTGCTGAGAAGTAAGTAGGTCATTTAACATGACTGTACAAATCAAGCACCATTTTGGCAAAAGGACCAAATTTAGGTCTGAACTCTAAACATTAACAACCTCTGAACCATTTCGTACAATGTGTTCCCGCTGTTTCACTCAGTGTGCTCTGTAATCAGGCATGGCCCAGTGGGTCTGATCCATGTGGACGCTCATGATGACACCGGTGATGTGGTCATGGGGGAGAAGATTGGACATGGCACTCCATTCAGACGTTGTGTGGAAGAAGGGCTACTGGACTGCAAGAGAGTGGTCCAGATCGGCCTGCGTGGTTCAGGCTTCTCTGCTGATTCATACGAATGGAGCCGTTCACAGGTAGCTCTGCTAGAATACATAAAGGCAATGTCTCAGCTGAACAAG
The DNA here is from genome assembly GCA_029721515.1 of Synanceia verrucosa. Classification (NCBI taxonomy): domain Eukaryota; kingdom Metazoa; phylum Chordata; class Actinopteri; order Perciformes; family Synanceiidae; genus Synanceia; species Synanceia verrucosa. The sequence goes on along the minus strand of CM056561.1, from coordinate 17,490,597 downwards.
AAGTGTTTTGTCATGGCAGCAGATAAAACAATGTCATGTCAAGTTCTTTCTGGAGAGATAAATGTATGGCTACAACACATGATTATTCTGATACTTCTCAATTCAGCATTTAGTCAGTGAAATGTATCATATTTAGTAAAATATGATGAAGAAAAACACATCATCTTAACAGACTTGTTTGACTGCCCGAAGGCACTTTCCCTCTTTCATTCTTTCTTGGTCACAGTTGTGATATTTATCAAAAAATACTGGTGTCAAAGTCTTTAATCAGTCTTTCATGTTTCTCCTTCTGACCAGAAATGTGGGCTTTTCTTTTGGACATGAGTCTCTGGAGATCTGTTGACGGGTTCGTTTGTCTACAACTATTGCACAGCAATGGCTGGAAAGAAAATGTATATACATATATGTATATACTGTATACAACGTACATAACTGAAGTGTATTCTGAACGCACTGCAAAGAATGCTCCTAAATCCTGAATTATACAAAAATGTCTGGTTCAGAATATGCTTTTTATAAATCAAATTCGTAACGTTGTCATATTTGGAATAATAGTGGAATTTTAGTGTGAATGCAAACGTGGTAAGTGAGGCAGCATAAACAACAGCAGGCAGCAAAATGGCCATTCAGCCATCTCACTATTTAAAGGCCTGTTTGCTTCTGGACAGTAACAATATTCTATTATTATCTATCATTATATTAATATTCTAGATTGTGTTTGACTGAACAACCCTGGTTTGTATGTTGTGCAGGGTTTCCGTGTGGTACAAGTGGAAGAGTGTTGGTTCAAATCTCTTGCGCCTCTGATGGCTGAGGTCAGGGCTCAGATGGGCAGCGGTCCAGTTTACCTCAGCTTCGACATCGACGCTCTTGACCCGGGCTTCGCCCCTGGAACGGGCACACCAGAGATAGCAGGGCTCACTCCCATCCAGGTGCACATGGCGTTGAAGTAGCCTCTCAATCTGATGACACAACCATGTTACAATTCACTCCAGTAGTTCAACACAAGTGTTCTCATTTACATTTTTAACACAAGGTGCTTATTTATCCTCTCTGCTGTATGAATATTAATGCATTTTTGTAATCTTTGTTGGATTTAGGGAGTTGAAATTATTCGGGGCTGCCGTGGTCTAAACCTTGTTGGATGTGATTTAGTGGAGGTGTCTCCACCCTATGACACCACAGGTACTTGGTGGTGTATTTTTCATGCATATTTCTCATCAAACTGGTGTATTCTATTAATATGACCATTATTTTGACTTTTTTCTCTCAACAGGGAACACTGCACTGACTGGTGCCAACCTACTGTTTGAAATGCTGTGCGTCCTCCCCAAAATGAAATACTACTGATCAGTACAGACCACACGGATTGTTACCTATGAATACAGATCAATATGAAGACAAATGAGCCAGTCATGTATACTGACTAAAATCACCATATTCTACTTATCTCTCAAATTATGTACTCTTTCCAATAATCCTCTCAGGTCCTATAGAAGATAGATGTGTCTGAGCAAATTAATGACATTTTTACAGTTCATGTTGACGGAACAAATGAATAAATCAAGCACCTTAAGTCTGACTTCATGTGACTCATAAATCTATATCATATGATTGTAGCACCTATTATAATATATGCAGTGTATCTAGGAGTTGTGTCTGTGGTGCACTGGTTCCTATAAAAGTTTTCATCAATGGGATGATGTATCTGAGTGGAGGATTAATCAATACAACTCAAACTGCTTGTTCACTTTCAGAATCATTGGGACATTACAGTTGCTATCTATTATGTAGATAATAATGCAATGTATGCAGAGTAATGTAAGTAAATAAAATAAAGAATAAGAAATGACCAATATAACGAATGTGTACAAATATGCATCAAACACACAATATATGACCAAAATAAATATGCAAATAAAAATGCAGAGAGAATAGTATAAATAGGAACGCAATTTGAACATGTCTTGAAATGCAATGAGTATTGCCCAATGATTGTTAAATCACTATTGTACAAGATAACAGTAAGTAACTGTGGGGTGGTAGATCACACTTCCTCTGGTGTTCTGTGGTGCATCTTGATGAAATGAGTCTCTGCTCCACATAACAAACAAAACCATAAAGATTAATGTCAGCAGAAAGTGTTGAGCTACAGAGCTGTCAGTGTCACATGTTAAAAAATGCAGAAATTTTAACGCCTGGTAACCTGACAAAGGTCCAGAGTCCAGTAGCGGTCAGGCAGCATGTTGATGATGTACTGGTTAAAGTGCAATGTGTGCAAAGTCCCTCTGGATCTCTGTATAGAAAGAGAGAAAAGTTAAATAAGGACTTGTTAAAGTGAAATCTGAAGTGGAGACACATTTGTCTATTACAATGTTCAGACAACAACTATTGATACAGACACCATTCCAGTCATGTATGTGTTTTTGGCTTTTAGAACGTGATAGCCTGCTAAAGCTTAAAAACAACACCATTATATTATTGGTTCAAATAACTGAATGAAGTTTGAATTGTCACGTTGCCACATTCTTTTCCAAGACACTTACAGACCCTGACTTAGGTCTGGCATTTCTGGTTCAGATCACGGCCTACATATCCCAGTTTGGCTCAAAACAACTATCAAAATTCAACACAAAGGTGAGATTTCATTTGGAGTTTTTTTTAAACCCACAACCGTAGTTAGAATTTAATCCAGCCACTTGCTTTATTTGTGTATGCGTGTGTGTGTGTGTGTTTGGTTTAATGTTCGCTGGCCTACCATATTTAGTAACCCATGAATAATGCTAGCTAGCCTAAAGGCAGCAGCGCGCTGTAAAGTGAATCAAACATGCCTTTCCGCGTGCTCTTTTTAGTGCACCAATCACAGCAGCCGGCGTTGTAAACAAGGAAGTGGTTAATTAAGCCACGCACAGAAAATAAAAGCTAACATCTGATATTTGTACACGAACGAACTTTGGCTTTAAATTAGCCAGTTAACCTAAGCGTGGTTTTGGATGGTAGGAAGACAGAGTACCCGGAGAAAAAACACGTAGACACGAGGAGAACAAACTCCACACAGAAAGGCCCCGGGCCGGGAATAGAACCAGGTACCTTCTTGCTGTGAGTCGACAGTGCTAACCACTACACTACCGTGCTGCCCAGCTAGCTCGTTGCATTGTTACACACCTGTTACCCTGCTTCCTATCAGTGTTGTTGTTTTTAGTAGTACTAATATCATGGTAGTTAGTCTTTGTATACAGACTTGCTATAGCCATACCTTTTGCCTTAGAAACCTAACCAAAATATTAAAAGTATAACTATTTTAAAAATAGTAACGTTCAGCAAAAGTTAAATGAAATTTTTAAATTGTGTTTATGTCAGAGTCGTATAAATTTTGTTGGTAATCTGGCCTCTAATTAAATACTAGCATACCAAATTACCCGTTTTCACATGCTTATGATATTTTAAGAAGAAGAAGAAGAAGAAGAATCCCATTATTAATCCCTCAAGGGGAAATTACAAGAAAGCCAAAACAAACAAAAACAGCTCCACACAGTAGCCTTGGCCTGCAACACCCAGACAACATTTTCTCGTCTTATGTTTCTGTCATTTCTTTACAGCAACCCAGTTCCAGTCCATGTGAATTAGACCTAAGACCTCAAAGGGAGATTATTCAGGTAGGTAACATTTATCTTTAACTTTTTTTTTTCAATCAACAGTAAGATAAAAGACTGTGCAGACACAAAACAACTTGTCAGACCTGTATTGCAAAGTTAATTTTTGTCATTTATTTCTGCTTTGTTCAATCTCATGTCCCTTCCTTTATAACTGAATATCCTATCTTTAACAGGAGTAGTGTCCTCATCTTCAACAACATGGCAAGCAGGAGTGAAGTGAAGATTCAGAGCTCCAACTTATTATGGAATCCAAGGCAAACTTGACAAGTAAGAACCATTTCATCTGCTTCAGGATCTAAAACCACAGCTAAAAAGTTGTTTAGCAAATCAAGTGGTCAGCTCTACTGAAGATTAGAAAGAAGAAGAAGAAGAAAAAATCCTGTATTTGATCCCTCAGTGAGGGAAATTACATTTTTATTCTGTTAGTGTATATTTTTTCTGTTGCACATTACACACACAAGTTATGAAACAAACACATGCACATACACTGGAGGAGAAGTGATGGGGGTTTGGTGCCTTGCTCAAGGGCACATCGACAGTGCCCAGGAGGAGGAACTGGCACCTCTTCAGCTACCAGTCCACTCACCAGACTTGGGTCTGACCTTGACTCGAACCAGCAACTCTCCAATTCCCAGCCCAAGTCACTACAGACTGAGCTACTGCCACCCCCAGTTATTGAGGATTGCTTCCTATATATCTGCTCTGTGGTTATGGTGGCGTCTCATGCTACTAAGGTTAAACGTGTTATGAGAAATCCATAATGACTGCAATAAATGGAGCTTATCTCAATAAAAGTTGTGTCAAATCAAGTGTTCCAAAGTCCATGCCATCATGGTCATCTCGGCTTGAGTCTGAACACTAACAACTTATAACGACATGCCTGCATTAAAAGCTGGGAAGCAGCTAAAATGAATTTTATTTGTGTTTGTCTTCAAGGTAAATTTTGACATGAGCCATAATGATGTTTCACTGTCCCTTTAAGCAACACAGGATAATTGTGTTTCTCTTTTGATTTGATAGTTGATTTGCTCCTTTCCCACTGTATGGCGAGGTCACCTGAGTCGTCAAAGTAATGCTGCTCTAACACCAGTAGAGGGCGCTTAATGATCATGTATACTGTGTTAGACGACAGCGATGTCTTTTTTCTAAAAGACATTTTTGGCATTTATGCCTTTTGTCAGCAGTGACAGTGAAGAGGCAGACAGGAAACAGATGTCCCTGGCTGGAATTGAGGCTTGAGAGACAACTATTTTATTGAAACCTGCAAAAGCAGTTCTATCTTCTATTAAAATAAAGGAATGACAGTCTTTTAATGATGAAGACCTTTCCATAAAATCATTTAAGAGACATTCATTTATTTAGTCAAACGCTTCAGATTTCAGGAATGTCAGGAAGGGCTTTGAAAGATATGCATCTTGAGGGCATGAGGCTGTATTATCAAAGACAAATTACAAGTCGCTTGTCTTCTATGTCTTCTATCTGCCGTGTTGATTTCGACTATTTTTTTCCATTCATATTTTTCATAGGCAAATCCCAGTGCCACCAGTTTTTTGTTCAGAGAGGATGCTGCTGTAAAATTTATTCCATCCACTAACACAATAATGTATATCCTACAAGAGCTCTCTCTATAGATCTCTGGCTCTCTCAAGCCAAGATCCAGGTGAGTTTTCAGACCTGCTGTATGCTTGTATATAAGTTTATAGGTGAGTCGTTTCCCTGGTACAGGGAAAGATATGGAACTAGAAATGTAATGAAACCTGTGTAAAATGTAACAGCTAATGCATCTGAAGCTTATACATGCACTCAAATTGGTGTTACAGGGAACATTTGTGTTGAAATTTGAACATGTTTTGCGGTGTCTCCTCGTGACATGATGGTTCCTACTGCTGGAGCAGATGACCAGATTTATGTGACTTGGATGTCATCCAGCAGCAACTGTCTGAGCACGTCTGGTGAGCTGGAGGCCAGAGTCATGCTGCTTACCCCAAAGGAACATTCTGGTGTCAACTTTTACCAGTGTACCCTATGCGTATGCATGCATTGCATTCAAGCATCGTTGTTTATTTTCAGTTAGTGATAGCACAGTCTTTTTGGATGCTGCTATAGATAGACTTGACTTGTAACCCGTCTTCCTGATGCCTCTTTGACCATGTGATTAACACAGTCTTTTTGGATGCTGCTATAGATAGACTTGACTTGTAGCCCATCTTCCTGATGCCTCTTTGACCATGTGATTAACACAGGCTACATGACTTGGTGAGACTGGCTCCTGGTGGGCTGAGACACTGGACTGTATATTTGGGAACCCACAATTGACGTGTTGATGATTGTGAGCCGCTCTCATTATTAGCTGGGGCCCTATTGAATCCTCTTGACCATTTAGTGTTTTTTTTATTTTACACATAGGCTTTGCAAGAAACCTCCTTTACAAATGTTTAAACCTAAACAAAATGGTAAAGATTAGCACGACAATCAATTTCACATTCAGGGAAGGAGTCAGTTTCAACACTGTCAATCATTATTCTAGCTTCTTTAATGTATGTCTCAACAGAGCTGCTGATGTATGTGTGGCTATGCAGTGTAATGAGTAGTTTTCCAAATTACATTTAAGGGTATGTGCCATCTAAGTTTTTTTAATAGTACAAAGTGATTATTAATATTTTTAGAATAAACTTCACACTAAAAGACAGGGAAATATTTGAAGGTGTTATTATTGACAGGTTTGTTATGCACTGCTTGAACTGGTCCGGCCTTCTTGAGAACAGATCGGGCTGAATGTGGCCCATGGACGAACTGTATATATTGTACAATAGTGTCAAACAAATGGTGAATACAGGTAGGCCTATATTCAGACAGAATGAGAAAATGAATGTATGTTTTGAATATTAAAGGATGTACACGTTTAACTCAAAACCAAAAATACAAGTACGAATCTAGAAATGAGCAGGATAAATCTTGTTAATAAACTGCTCTAATTAACAAAATTACGTTATTGGGTGAAAATGAGGGTGAAGGCAAGGGAAATTATGACCCATATACTAGTTAAATGAGTAGTGTGTGTGTTTAAAGGACTGAGAGAGGAAATGTTTTATATTCTTTGGCTGCTTCGTCGCTCATTGTCACAGCTGTGTTCTGCAGCTGCAGCTCCAGTTGGCAACAAATATTGTGCTGCAGATAAAAAATGTAACACACAGAGCTGGTCAGCGTTCAGTTAGTCATCTGACATCTTCACCACTATATACTGTACCTCATGGCTGAATCTAATAATGTGCACAGAGAGCAAGCACAGCAACAAAACCGGGAGTGAATCCGATTTGGCTTGTGCTCGCACTCCTAAATTTATAACATTATGAAGGATTGTCCCCACTTTGTTGTTTTTACCAATAATTTAGACTGTGCAATAGATCCTACTACTTTACTCCAAACTCCAAACACCGATAGATGGTGTTTGTGAGTCACAGAGAAGTCAAGGATGCCCAAGTATCTTTAACATTTCGTTGAATGCTACATTGGTTTTGGGACCTATAATAAGGGGTTGAGATGGTTTTGACAAAACATGTTTGACACAATATTTCCAGTCCTTTTCTGCTGACAGGAGGCAAGGGAGGAGTCCCTCAATCACACCACTGTGGTCAGTGAGATGCTTCGAGCATGTATTCTCAGTCGAAGAGCACAAATTATTTCTGTCATGTATTCAAGATGAGTCCAGAGAGCAAAGAAACAAATATCTGCACAGAGGCCTGTGTTTCACTTTGCGATTCAGCCTCTGAGCTAAAGTGTATATATACAGTGTATATGGTGCTTTTAAATATGCTGTAGTATTACCAAAGAAGCTCAATTTTTCATTTCAGATATTTCAAATGGTTATTATTTCACATGCTACAGCAGTTGTTCCAGGTGGGCCCTCATATCCCGGGCCCCCTGGGCTCATTCGTGGTGCTGCAGGGGTGTGTTCCTCCATGGTCCTGGTCGGCTCTCTGGGCGATGCCTCCTGGGGGGTTCCCTGTCTGGGCGGGACGGATGTTTGGCCGGCAGACCCCTGTTCTGTCGTCTTAGCTGCTCTGGGCTTCAGTGCCAATCATCCATGCATGTTGGCTCAGGGTTTACCAGCACCTCTTGTGTCTCATTCTTGAGTTCTGATTGGACCCACCAGAATGGGCTGAATCACTCTTCAAGCTTCACACTAAACAAAAGCTCTCTATAATTCCTCTTTCACCTGTGCCCATTGGGGCCCAACTCTCTGTCGGTCTGAATTTTTAAATTAATTAATTAATTTTTTTTCTCCTCTTTTTTTGGGATATTGGTTGATGGGAATAACATAGCAGCTCACACTCACCTGTTTGTACCCTTCCCTGCCCATCTTATCTCATCCTGTCTATCATCTGTTTCCCCCTCAATTCACAGAGGTGCAGCACTTTCCTCTCTGGCTCAAAATAGGAAAATCCAATAAAGAATGACAGCTTAGTTTTCAGGGAGAGCCGGTGATGGTCACGCACCAGCATAAAAATATTAATATATTTTTCTGCAAGATTAAAATATGCACCAATCCCATAAAAAGTTGACACCTTTTCTGTTTAACCTATTGGAATAGGTGCTGACAAAAGAAAAACAAAAAAACAAAATGGTGAAATGTGATGTGAGACAGAGAGGAGCGTCTTATGTTTTATGTCTTAAAACATATCTGGAAGGAATTTAATTTCCTAAAGTATCTACTGTAATCTAGTTAGAAAAAATACAAATGTCACAAGTGCTCTTTTCGTGACTTAAAAACAAACTCAATAAGCATGTTCAGTTCATGTTTCTATTTATCTTATTTTGGAAAGCAAATGAGCACATCTGCTCGCCAATTCTATTCAGGGTTTGGGTTTTAATTGGCAGCAGCTGTCTCTGAGTGTTACAGTGGGCTCTTTGCACCAGTGACATAAGTGGACGTAGACGTAAAGGTCTCCACACAGCTCCTGACTTCAGTGCTGACAAGTCGTAAACCACCTATCTTTGTGTGTGGACATATATTTAGGACACGTCTCTGTCAGGACAGCAACACAGAACAGTTAATTGTGCTTCTATTTTTGATGCTTGAGTTGGTTTTTAGTCAGCAGTGTAGTTCCCCTTCCACCGCCAGAGGGCGCTTAATGCTTAGGTATACTTTGTTAAACTGCTCTATTTTCTACCAAAATAAGAGAAAATTCTTATTTGAATGACCAGCATTTATCCATAAAAATATTTATTTACCGTTAATTTAGTTAGTTAATCGTTAAGTACTGTAGATCTACATTTCATGAATGTGAGTCAGTAAGGATTTATGTGGCTGGAGGGCATGAAAAACACTGCACAGGCGTGCAGCAGGTTTATTGTGTAAAAAAAAAGGAGGAAACATTGAGGATTAGGGCTTTTCTGTACATATTAAAATTTTTAGACTAACTATTATACAGGACAAACCAGAGAATGGTTTCATTATTTTAACCCACTACACATCATTTTCATATTTTCCAGTTATAGTTACTGAATTATGATGTATTAAACTACTTAACAGTATAAAAGTCTTCACTACATACATTAAACACATTTATGCATCAGAGTAATCACATGTGAGACTGTAATACTGAATACTTTTATTTTTAATGGTACAGTTTGCTGATAATACTTGCACATATACTATAAGATGTATGACTAACTACATTCACTCAAGTAGTGTGAAGACAAACAACTCTAAGGTACTTGTACTTGAGTTTTTCCATTCTTTTCCGCTTCTATATCAGGGGAAACATGGTATCTTTTTATGCCACTGCATGTACTGATTGACACTTATATTTACTAGTTAGTTTTTGCATAAAAAACTACACAATGCTAGTAATCTTCCCAGTAGTACACAAAGTACATACAACAACATAACATGCTCATACATGAAATAACAGTAATAAAGACAGAATGATATATTATTCTAATAATATAACAGTGAAATGAGTGATTCTGCTTAAATAGTAGTTTATTTTTTACTCAATATTTGATAGATAAGTCGTGTTTTAATTCAGGTATTTTTTTACTCCATGGTATTTCTACTTCTAACGTAGTATTTATTTTAGACCATACATTTACTTTTATGTAATTAGATGATCTGAGTGCTAGTAGTGGAAAGTAACTAGAGTCACTGTACTGTTTTGAAGTACAAATCTTTGTTACTTGTACTCAGCATGAGTGTTGTCATTTTATGTCACAGTACTTTATACTCCATTCCATCTACATTTTACTCCACTACCTTTATCTGCAACATAACATTACTTTATAGGTGAAGAGTGAAAAAAATGAGCTTATAATGCATTCATTGTTGCACCAAACAACAAAACAAATAAAAAAATAACGGTCATCTTACATGATAATGCACCAAAAAATGTCACACCAGTAGTGTCATTGCCTACTTCTACTTTTTAATTGCTACTTAGGTTTAAGTAAAATATGTCAATATAGCCAGCATTGCTATAAATTCAATATTTAGGGAAATAAAGGGACATGGAATAAATGCCAATAGCATTTCTTCAGGAGCATGGTGATGTTCAGGGCTAGCATGGTAATGTTCATTGGCTAGCATGGTGATGTTCAGGGCTAGCATGGTCATGTTCAGGGCTAGCATAGTGATGTTCACTGGCTAGCATGGTGATGTTCAGGGCTAGCATGGTTCACTGGCTAGCATGGTGATGTTCAGGGCTAGCATGGTGATGTTCACTGGCTAGCATGGTGATGTTCAGGGCTAGCATGGTGATGTTCACTGGCTAGCATGGTGATGTTCAGGGCTAGCATGGTGATGTTCACTGGCTAGCATGGTAATGTTCATTGGCTAGCATGGTGATGTTCACTGGCTAGCATGGTAATGTTCATTGGCTAGCATGGTGATGTTCAGGGCTAGCATGGTGATGTTCAGGGCTAGCATGGTTCACTGGCTAGCATGGTGATGTTCACTGGCTAGCATGGTGATGTTCACTGGCTAGCATGGTGATGTCCATGGCTAGCATGGTGATGTGCAGGGCTAGCATGGTGATGTTCACTGGCTAGCATGGTGATGTGCAGGGCTAGTATGGTGATGTTCACTGGCTAGCATGGTAATGTTCATTGGCTAGCATGGTGATGTTCACTGGCTAGCATGGTAATGTTCATTGGCTAGCATGGTGATGTTCAGGGCTAGCATGGTGATGTTCAGGGCTAGCATGGTTCACTGGCTAGCATGGTGATGTTCACTGGCTAGCATGGTGATGTTCACTGGCTAGCATGGTGATGTCCATGGCTAGCATGGTGATGTGCAGGGCTAGCATGGTGATGTTCACTGGCTAGCATGGTGATGTTCACTGGCTAGCATGGTGATGTTCAGGGCTAGCATGGTGATGTTCAGGGCTAGCATGGTTCACTGGCTAGCATGGTGATGTTCACTGGCTAGCATGGTGATGTGCAGGGCTAGCATGGTGATGTTCACTGGCTAGCATGGTGATGTGCAGGGCTAGTATGGTGATGTTCACTGGCTAGCATGGTGATGTTCATTGGCTAGCATGGTGATGTTCACTGGCTAGCATGGCTCTGCTAGGTGGCGTCTTTGCTCACTGGGATTAGCTGTCCTCTCTCTCAGCACTCCCAGAATTCCATTCCGCCTCTTACTTTTCCTGCAGCGCTCTCTCTCTCTCGCTCTCTCTCTCAGTGACTTTGCAAGGCTGCATTTAGCCACACGACTACTAGTTCCAAGTTTCGGAGTGCACAGTTTGGAGCGTTATTTTTTTTACGCCCCCTGCGAAAATAAAGGAAGAAAAGAGTCGGAAGGGATCGGTTTTACCTGTTGATGAAGTCCCACCGGGTGTGGGACGCAGAGGAGCTGTTTGGGTTTTTTTTCTGCCTGAAGAAAAGTGTGCAAAAGGTGCAGACAACACACCGCACCAGCGACCAGGAGCACTGAGGGACTTCGGCGTTTTACTTTCCCCCGGCATTTGCAGCCTGTGTGCTGGGTTGGTGGAAAATGGGCACTTCGGTCTGTGGACTTATCCTCTCTTTGGCACTCACATGTCAGCTGGTTACTGTAAGTGAACTCAAACTTTTTTGTTTTTTTCACTTTTAAGTTTCATTCATCCACTAAACGGACCCATAAAACCATTTATTCCCCCCAAAGGTCAAGTCAAAGTTCCACATCAGAGCTTTTATGACCCCAAAAAAGAAAAGTTACCAGGCATGTGTTGGTGTTGCTATTTCTGTTAAGTAAATAGTGTGGTGTGCTGCTGGTGCAGCAGGGCTGCTCACATGCACAACAGATTCCGGTCCACACCACACAGTCATATCAGCATGTACTGTAAAGATGCTTTTTAAAGTAATATGACAAACTAGAAGCTGCTGTTGAGTGAAGCTGGGCTAAGTTTGTCCATAGAAACAAGCTATTCATAGTCTCCCCTCATCTCCTAAACCTTCTCAAACTCAGTCAGGCTGCACTTTGCGCACACAAGCATGTTTAATATGGAGTTGGCAAAGCATATTTGGCATTGAGCATTTATTACTAACAGCATATGCCCTATATTGAGTGACCTCTTTTCTTTGTTTTCATTGTTAATGAATCAGTCCTGGTAACTCTTCAGACTAAAAGCTGGGGGTGACAGTGAGCAGAGGGTCTAAGTGTCATTCTCCTTGGGAGAATGCACCAATATTAGAATTTCATCCAAGTTCCATCCTATTTCCGTGCATTTATTATTATGCAGTACTAAATTAAGCTATTTTTTTGGCTTATTTTCCCTGCCCAAACATATTTTATTTACAGTGATATACACCAGAGAAAAGTTGCAAACCCTTCCATTTTTGCTTGATAAATGACTTCAACTCAAATCTCAAAATTGCTGCAGTTTAAAGGTGCGCTCAGTAACTTTTTTAGCATTTTTTTTTCTCTCTCATTATTTGTGGAAAAATAATCCTGTGTTTTCCTGATGGCTTTTGCAAGATTTCACTGTGCCGAAAAGAAAACAACCAGTCAGAGCCGAGGATTCTCTGGAGCAGCTGTCAGTCACTGTTCTTGAAACTCACAAACTGATCAAAGTGTCAAACTGGGCAGAGCAATATGAATCAAGATTCAGTTTGATCAGAGGTTGCAATTTTTTTTTTTTCCAGATATTATCTCTCATGCACTACTATCAGGATATAGTGTCAGTTTTATCAGAATAACTTTTTTATCACATTTGATCAAAGTTACGGACTGGAGCTTTACATTTTTCATTGATTAATTATCCCAGTCCATACACCGCTGGGGATTTAGTCTGACGTTATGAATGACGTGCATCTGAAATAAGATGTTTTTTCTCTGCTATATCTGTGGTATGAATCATATAGAAGAGGACTATTGCCTTGTCGCTGAGAATAGACTCCCCCCCACCCTCTAGAAATCCCGTCTGGTCTCTCACCTTGATGCCCTCCAATAACCAGCGCTGTCATGGTTGAGATATCTGTGTTGATTTGATCTGAGGGAAAAGCCTTTTTGAATGATGGGACATAGTTGCGGTGGCTTGGCACACATAAATCTCTCACCTGCTGGATATAGACTGTACGAGCACTAATATCCCAGACGTTTGGGAAGCTATAGGGTCGATGACTTCATGGTATATTTAAGCCTTTCCCTGCGGATGGACATGATCTATCACCTTGTGCCAGTTCACAAAGTTGACACAGTAGGTGCATTACCCGTACCGTCAAAGTCGGCACGTGTTGTTTCTTTAATATAATCAATCCACAGAAGCTATCCAGTCCCCTTGAGGGCTTTCATCATCTGTTGTGTCCTGACACTGGAAGGTAATAGGAGATGGCTTCTGCACTCTTTTTTTTTTTTTAACCACAGCCTTGATTGACGACTAGGCCAACAATACCACCCTAATTGAATTATGTGGAACCGCGAGCATCTGTTTCTTGCATTATGACTTTGAACTACAGCAGGCGGACTGCCCCTTGATTCAATTAAGCACACATACTGGTGTTACTACGGGCTCTCCTTTCTCCACACTGGAATGTCAGGGTCATGCGCATCGACTCAAACAATCAAAGTCAATAAAAACTCTCTGTGGGTAGGGGATCTCCATCACAAATGACTGCCCCTATCCTGCTGTGAGCCACCAGCAGCGCTGGTGTGAGAAATGATCTGAGTCAAGTATTTTTTACAGCTTAATGTTCCATAAAAAGAATCTGTAAAGTAACTTCCAAATCTGTTTTCACTCATAATTTGGGGGTGGGGGGGTCTGGATTCGAACTTTGACTCTGTAGTCTGCAGAGTGTGTGTCGTTGGCGTTAATTGTCATCTTTCTCTCTTGCGTGTAACTCAGCCCTTTCATTCACTGCTAAACATGATGCGGCAACAGTTTGATCTGAGTATTTATTTAGTCTGTGTTGGGCTATGTGTCCACTATAGGCGAGGTGGTTGGTCTCTCTGGGTGGCGCCTCGTCATTTCAAACCCTGAGCTAACTCCTGATTAATTCCCATTCAGAGTCGATGACGACTCCATGGAGTGCCACTCCACTGCACAGTTTAAACAGTAGGGAAGGTCTCTCCCCCTCCTCCAGACCCATTCACATAATTGCTGGAAGACTGGGTTCAGTAAACATTGCATTGTTGAATTATAGCCCCCCGGGGGAGAGGCCATCTTGGCCCATGGGACAAAGCTGCACTGACGTGGCTCACCTCCTCCTCGAGCCCGTTGGCACATATGGAGCGCAGGCCCAGCGGGCTGGCATTTGTTGACTCTGCAGTGAGGTGTGACTTGGGCCAGTGGCTCCCTGTTGATTCATTCACACCCAATATTAGCTGCTCCCACTGCACATCTTCCTAAACCTTTCACTTTTACTTTGACGTCACTTCAAGTATTTAATGCTCTGCATGTGTCCTCCAAAAAATGTGATGTGGTGCATAAGCAAGACCAGCAGTGGGTATTCCTCTGCTGTTACAAGAGCTCCATTGGATACAGGTGCTGAAAATATTTCTTTTTAGTTTATGTTTCTTTGCTCCCCTGTAGAGAATTGAGCGGACAGTTGCTTTTGATGCTGCTTGTAGCTTGGTAAAAGTAGAGGAGCACACCATCCTATGCTTGACTTAAAAGAACACAGCCTAGCGCACAGCCTTGCCATTTCTAAATCGCCAAGCCGACGTCAACAGTGGCCACAAATTTAAATTTACTTGACCCAGATTTTTAGAAATATACTGTATTTCCTATGTACACTACACCCTACATAATATACAATGAGCATCCTCTGTTTGGTTGCTGTTGAGATTATTCAGTGAGTGCCTGAGAATCCTTCCTACACTGAGGGATTTTTATCTGTCAATTTATGCTTTTATTTGTTGTCAGAGTTACATTTCTAGGCTTTTAAATTTGCATTTATGTCTACACTAAAATACAGGGCTATTTTTATTAGCATATCCAGTATGGGAAATCATTGGTGGTAATGTGTGAATGATACATTATTCATAATAAATTTGCTTAAAATAATGGTGTAGTCCTTTAAGGATCCACAGTTTGCCCTCAAGCTGAATAAAGTGTTCACTTTTCTTGTCTTCTAATTCCATTTGCAGCCACTGTCTCTTTGTGTTATAGTACTATTAGAATATAATCAATGCAGGCATTTCCTTGAAAGAACCATATTTGACCTTTGACCTCAAATATGTGTGGTGTGTGTACTGTAATAGATTGCAAAGATGCACTTTAAAGATGGCTAAAACATTTTGGTTTCCAATCCGCCCCTTGCCTTGGACACACACAAACTATTGTCTCCTCACAATACGCCGCCCTCTGCGGTCGAAGCAGCATTCACACTTTCATGCCCCAAGTTGCATCGGTGTCAGACAGAAGAGCCGACTCCAAACACAGCTGCACCTCAGCTGGTACAGCAGCAAGGCTGTACATGTGCTGACATGAGTGCACATACTCTCTGGAGCACCGCTTGTTGCAACTGGAGTCCCACTCTTTCCATTCACACCTCTTCTGGTTTTCTCTCTGAAGCATTTGTTATTTGCTGGCTGTTGTTTCAAAGCACAGTTTAACAGATTTATCGATTTATGTGTCATCCCCAGAGTGGCTCGAGTCTTCAGTAATTAAATCTTTACCCTTTAAGAAGTAATACATTTAAGCCCTCAAAACTCTCTGATGATTTGATATCACCAACACACTTTTCTCTTCAACAAAGCTTGTTAGAAATGACTCATATTAAATTACAACACTGGGGGCCAACAACTGACTTCCTGACTTGAAGTACTCATGAGCAAGACACTAAATCACTACCATTTTTTGGATTTTGCTCTTTAGCGAACCCTGTAATCTGACCTGTTTGCAGTGCGGCGTGTACTTCAGGGATTTGCTGACATGAATCGCTAAGACAGTGTGCTCACTGTCCACGTCACATGATGTAACTGATCATTTTCAGAGGTTGACAAAGATATTAATAGCTGACTGACAAACATTTAAACAAATAGTAAAACATGCTCAAAGTATCTGTCACTCTTCATTCCTGCAGTGTTACAGAGGTACAGGTGCAATAAAGCCGCCAGAGTTCATGTTGAGGTCACAGGATGTCCTGAGGACACAGCTCATTTAATACCACATGCAATAAAAGTGCAGTGATCATTTCTGGTGCAGCAAATCACTGTTTTTAATTTTGTTCTCTCCTCACGATTCAGTTCAATGCTTGTAGGAAGAGTGTTGGATTTTTTTTGTTGATTTATTTGTTCGATTTGAGAAAAAAAATCTTAATACAAAGTGCTTTTTTTCCTTCCACTCAGTTTTGTGAAATGGATGAGTGATGTAATGCTTGCTTTAATGTCAGCGGTCATTCTGCTCCTGTGGAAAGGGTGAGCTTTAAATCCAACGTGAGTCACTTGATAAGAGGAACAAAAGGCTGTAATAGACTGTTACAGACTCTTGACTGATTTCCTCGTCTTAAGCAGCCTTCTTCAATCTTTTCACATTGTCTAACTGGGCTTTTTCCCAGGCCAGCACTCATCAGAGATTCATTGAAATGCTAAGTTAACTGTATTGCACTTTTCACTTTTGAAGGTGCTCTATAGTTGTCTGTGTCCTATTCAATCTGCCATTGTCTTTGCTAGTGGCATTGATGTGAAGTCACTTGGGCATTCTGCTTGTTCCTCCAGGGAGCTGCTGCATTGTCTTGAACAGTCCCTCCCAACTTCTCCAGCTCCTCTGATGGGGGTTGTTGCCCTTTTCACCACAGAAGTTTTTTGTGTGTTGTGAACAGAGTAGGTTTTTTCCAGGGTACTTAAATTTGTTAACAGAATGCTGTCATTCTTTTTTTTTCTTCCCTTCCATTGTCTCTTAAACCCAGGTTTGACCCTGACATCCTGTGAAGTGTTTCTGAAAAATCCCACCCTGGTGACTTATCAGAGCTGATGATGTCTCGCTCACTGACACTAGTAACAGCCTGCCTTCACTTCCTCCTACTGTATGACAAGTCTCTACTTGTGAAAACAGAAAGAGTGCCATCTTTACCGAGGCTTTATTATAACCCTAAGGAGATGCAAATTCACCTAAGCCGTTGTTAAACCCCTGATGTTCTACACAATCCATGTTTTAATAACGGGAAAACTTAAGAAGTCATCTGGGGACAGCAATTTCTCATAATACCGTGACTGACATAGCAACTGCTACAAAATGTCTTCACAGGGCCTTTGAAGCCTCTGTGAAAAATAAAAATTGATGTTGAGGCTGCAGAGGCCCTCAGGAGAGACAGCACCAGTCTGTTCTGTGTTATCATGTCAGCTGCTGTCCCACGAGACATAACAACTCTTTCTCTTTGTTATACACACATCCATAAACTTGCTTCGTGTCCTCAGAGGAATTTTCGCCCGTTCCCCCACTGTCCTGCCCTCTTTCTGCCCAGTCTTGCTTGTGGCTTTTGCAATCTGTGAATCCTCGTGCATTGTAAATGAGCCGTAACCAGTATTTATGTCAACGCTGCTGCATGCAGAAGTGATTTTTAAACGCCTGACCGCCCTATTTATTCCAGCAAACAGGAAGGCAGTTTGGACAAGTGATTTGCTCCATGATGGGATATCTTATGGCTGAAAAGCAGATTTGTGTTGGTGGTGAAGAGGTCTGCCGGCAATCCATTGTTTTGGGGCAGTGGCTTGTGATGGTCTAAAACGTTTTGCCGCTTGCTGAGTCACCATCCTGTTGGGGAAATGAAACCTGGAATAATCTACAGGACAAGAGGACCTCACTTCCCCTGAAGCAAAGTTTATTCAGGCTTTCCTGTTTGCGGCTCTGTATAAAGAAACAACCCGCTTTATTTATTGTTTTTTTTTTTTAACCCCCATACCCATGTTTCTCCCTGACTTAATTCTTTTTTCTTTTTGAAGTATGTTTACACTTAAAAATCCCCTGTAAAGTCTTTATTTAAATATTTCCCCTGCGTCTTCAATCATTTATTCAGGTTTTTTTTTTTTTTTCATTTTTAAAATTGCACAGTTAGGGCTACTTCATCTGAAGTGCCTGTCAGCGGGTCATAAAGTGTGGCCATACAGAAGTTTTCACGAGTTTTCATAACTTGGCAAGTAACAAGCTGGAACTAAGGATTAATGAATTCCCCTGGACCTAATTATACCAAAGTACAAGCTCTTGTTGTTTTTATTTTTTTTTCTCTCTCAGCTAGAATGTGATATTTGAATTTCCTTCACAGCGTGTTTTTCGGCTGGAGCGGAGTTGCTTGGTTGGAAATATTTTCCATTCAGGTTTGCTACTTTTTTTTGAAGATGCACGTTCCATGCTATGAGCCAAACCGTGCTGTAATGGGGGAAAAAATCTTTGATTCAGACACAAACACTCATTCACATACTGTACTTTTCAATGACAAGTGAACTTGCGCCAAGTCACAGGAGCTTTAAAGGGGAAGTGCCCTTTTTCACAAATTGGACCTTGTTTCTGAGATAAAATACTGTCATTTACCCACAAATTTCACTTTGGAGTCCTTTAGAGTATTTCTGACGATTTTGGATTTGACGATATCCATTTAACAGGATTGAAGGGGGTACTGAAATGCAGCCAGTAAATGACACAAACGTGACTTTTTCTCAGATAACGGGTTTAATAAGATGGGCTAGAATACAGTATTACTATTCTCATTTAACAGTGCCTGAACTAAAACAAAGCATATATGCGTATGTGACAACATACATACATTCAGGCACTGTGAAGGACACATAGGTGGGCACTAGGGGGTCCTTAGGAAACTATGATACACAGGAAGTAAAGTCTGTTTACAGATTGAGTTTTCTCAAGTTACGGACAGCCCCGGAATCAAATGAGAATAGTAATAGTGGAGCCCATCTTATTAAACGTCTGTTATTTGAGAAATGGTCAAGTTTGTGTCATTTACTGGCTGCATTTCGGTGCCCCCTTCACGACTGTAAAATCCAGTGTAAATCACGTGACACAATAATACACCATCATTTCTTATCATAATACATGAAATCCTAATAAAATATTTTTTGCCTGTTCGCTAAGCCCCTCCCCCAGGTTACTGTTGCTATAGCAGTGAAGATTTCCATTCGTTAATTTCAATAAAGAGCAGGATGAAGCCAGTAGCTCGGGCTGCAGAATATGAGGGAAATATGCAATACAGTTGTTGACTATTGTGATAACTGTAACTTGTGAATTAAAAAAAGACTATTCACGTCAGACCTGCAGAGTACCTTTGCTTGTACCACGTTGCCTCTCCTGTATCCAAAATATTGCCAGACGGCTATTTCTTTCTCTGGCATACGACTTTCGTCTGGTGTAAGAAAATATCAAGTATTGCAATATAATGTTTTTTTTTATACTATATTGATTCTTGAAAACACAAGTCATTTTTCACTAATAGTTTTCCTGCAGTACTTTTTAATTTGTCAGTGCATTTGCCCTTTCAAAGTGGTGCTAGCCAAAGAAAGGTCTGTTGTGCTGGTGTAGTTTCCCCTGCTACCTTTGCACGATATTTCAACTGGATGTATCATCCAGCTGATGTGGTCCACAGGAGTTTTGTCTCAGTAGACCCATGTATTTTGTAAAATAGGGAGGTTTAATGGCGGTACACAGACAGTTACTTACATGTTAGGTGCATTAAGAATGAGACGCATTGATAAGAAAGGAATGTGGAAGCTGTTGGTGGTTGAGCGTATCACCAGATTAAAATCACAGCTTCTTATATGCTGCTGGAAAGCATCACCAGCGGCGTCCAGCCTTCTGATCATTTCCGAATAGATTTCTCTTGAAGCCGTTCCAGATAGTCATCAGGGAGAAGCCGAGTGAAGGATTTCAGATTTTTATCTTTATTCAAGTAGTGCATCGCCAACTAAATACAGAGAGTCCTTAACCACCATGCTGCCTAAAGCAGCCTAGCATTCATCGTGTTCTCAGTGGCTTGTGAGTCTATCCAGTACCTGGCAGGCCTAGTGAAGGCAAAAGGGAAATTCTGTGGTTTTTGGTCTAAAGTGGCTGTATATAATTTTCTCTCCACCCAAACCATCTGTTGATCCGGTGGAACGAGGAGTCGTCTAAATTCGCAGCTTGACGACTTTGTCTCTGAAAGTCCCAGTGATCAGAAATCATATAGATCATCGATCAAGACAACAGTGGATGAGGAAGTCTGTCAAAAAAAACCCCACCCAAATATTTAAATCAGCATTTCGTCACAGTGTATGTGTCACATAACTTCTGTGGAAGCATAAGTCATTGTGTGTGTCTGATGAGTCAGGACAGTTTACAGTAATAGCTGATATATATCCACCACCAGTGCATTAACGACACCACATCACTGAAGATACTTATGGGAACAGCACCTGTTTAGCATCGCATGTTTTTTTACTTTCAGCATTTGTTAAACACTGATGCTCAAAAGTTCAGATTTCTCTCCTTGATCTCTTTTTATACCCGTGTGAGGTACATTGGCTAATCTAAATTACAGATCTTTGGTTTCCCTTGATGTTCTTCAGCGATCAGAGACAGTGAAGGCCTCACTTTTCCGTTCCTCTTCATGCAGACAGGACCTCCAGCCAAGTCAGGCAATTATTGCTTTTAAAAGGGGTAATTAAACAGTTCTTCCTCTGAACCATGGGCCTGTGTGATTTTTGTGGATGGTGAGCACACAGAGGAGATTGGTTCAGCTGTGCCAGGATGAAGAGGCCCTGTCCTCCCTGCCAGGCTCCACCTGCTGAGGCTCTCATTATGACCCCGTCATGGGTACGAGGGGTGTATTTGGGGGCAGTCAGATTCTTTGGCAGCAGACATCAGCCTTGCCTGTGGGCACATGGTTAACCTCAGTCTGTTTTTTCACCAGGGCTTTCCCGGAGCAGGAATAATGGAAAACAAGATTTGAGGGAGATAATAGAAGAATGAGAGCAAAGTTGTTTTTTCGTGCCTATTTGTTTTTTAGAACGGGCCGGCCAGACGGGGAGATTAGAGACTGATCAGCCCTGGGTGCTTTGTCTCTGGGGGCAAGTCAGCACTATTGCTGCAGCCAGGAGGTGGAGCTTGTTCCTCTCATGCCATATACCATAATATACACTAACCGGCCATTTAATAAGGTACATCTTGCTAGTAAAACGTAGGACCCCCTGTTGCCTTCAGAACTGCCATTCCAGAGATTTTGACATGATAGCATCACATAGTTTCTGCAGATTTGTCAGCTGTTCATCTGTGATGCAAATCCCCTGTTCTCCCACACCCCTACCATCTGAATGTGAAAAATGAAGACTCGTCACACCAGGTCATGTTTTTCTTCCTTCTGTTGTCCAATTTTGTAGCCTCAGTTTCCTGTTCTTAGCTGACAGGTGTGGTCTTCTGATGCTGTAGCCCATCTTCTTCAAGGTTTGACACGCCTTCACAGATGGTATTCTGCTTTCCTTGGTTGTAACCAGTGGTTGAGTTACTGTTGCCTTTCTGTCATCTCCAACTAGTCTGCCCATTCTCCTGTGACCTCTCACATCAACAAGGCATTTTTGTCCACACAACTACCACTCACTGGATATTTTCTCTTTTTCATACCATTCTCTGTAAATCCTAGAGATGGCAGTAGTAAAAATCTCCAATTAGTAGTTTCTGAAATACTCAGAACAGCCCGTCTGGCACCAACAACCATGCCACATTTAAGTAACCAAGTTAGTCAAATCCCCTTTCTTCCTCATTTTGACGCCCGTTTAGGGTTCAACAAGTTGTTTTCTTGAGCATTAAGTTGCAGCCACGTAATTAGTGTGGCTTGTGAGTGCAGGTTTACACACTAATTTATTTAAATACATTAAAAAGATTCTATTTCTCAACACTTTTGAATGTCCTGAATGTATTGCATACACCAGGGAATTTTTTTTTACACAGTGTAGTGGAATGGGAACATACATACATAGTCATTAACAGCAACTGTTTTAAACATTTATTCAAAGTACCATTTTTTTATTGAGTGATAGCATGCATTATCTTGGAATTTAGTCAAGGAATGAGTGTTTGCTGAAATGAACACTTTATGTCACCTGTCATCTGTTCTTGTCAGGGGTTGCCACATCTATGATTTGGCATAATTTTTTTTTTTTCTCTCATAATCCCGTCTTCACAGCGCCATCGGGGAAAATGTCAGCATTACTTACAGCACTACTATGCCACCACTCCGAGTTAATACCTTAAGATTGATTTAATAATGCATTTTATTTTTAACAGTTACTTGTGCAGAAGTGCTGTTGCGGTGGCAAAGTTTTACTGAAAAACGGTCACTGTCAGAATGAGTGATGTCGCCTCACTGGTGAAAGCTGAGTCTTAAATTATCCCTTTTTTCTGCTCTTTTTTCCTTGAAAGGTCGTGACCTGGCTTGTGCTGGCTTGTCCATTAGCACAGTGATGAGTCACCCCTTGAGCAGACTGCAGTTAGTTTCACTGCGGTCTCTCTATACCTGACATGTTCACTTGGTCCGACGAACCACTGGAGAATTTTTTTCACACGAACACACAAAGCCCCCTTGTCTATAATTACCTCTTATTATAGTAGGAAATGGATCCCTCACATCTGCTTCCAATGAATGGCCAGGTTAGACCTCCTGCTTTCTTGTATTATTGCATAAACTCTTGGCAAACAGATGTCTTTGTAGGTGTGAGCACGCCTTCAAATTAAAGCCTGTCGTTGAATTATGAGGACAGGTGAATATTCGTCTGTCAACTGTAGAGAGGAAGATCCTCCCAGACTTTTGTTTATGGTTGTCAGATGTCAGGCCCCCGGGTTTGTTATGTAGTTCACACATAACACATTGTCTTTAAGTCGCTGTAGGACTTGAATATAGAGTGTTATTAAAGTGAGTTATCTGGAAAAGTTTGGTTTGTTTGAACGTAGATCACTTTTCTAATTGTAGCCCCTTTAATAGAATCATCCCACCTATAGTCAGCACTATGGGTTGCAATGGGAATGCAGACCATGTGGACACTGGTGTCATAGAGCTCCTGATCTCATATTTTATTGTTATAACATACATTTTGAAACACCAAATATGGAATAAGCACTCCTGTTTAATTGACCCATATTTTTTTGTTTAACTGTGGACTTTTACGTCCTGCTCTCCACTAATTGTAATGAGAGCTTTTTTTCCAAAGCACAGGGCTGGGATCATTAAAAAGCCTCTGTTTACACGGTAAACGTCTGGAATGAATGGCCTCTATAAAGGTTTGTGGCTCCAATTAGCTACCCAATGGTGGGATTATTACTCATTAGATTAGATACAAAGAAAACAAAAATATTTGTATTTAACATGTTATGGTGAGCTTCTATCTCGGTCACTTTAAGAAAATAATATTTAATTTTCAATAAGATACTTAAATAAATTATCTTATTGAAAATTAAATATTATTTTCTTAAAGTGACACTTTGGCCAGTTGGCCAAAGTGTAATAACTGCCTACAGACTATTCCCCTTTTTGGTGAGTTGTGCTTCATTTTATGACCAAACATACCCATATATATGTATTTGCTGACATGCTGTAAAATCATTCATTGTGTTTGTCCCTGCTGTCTTTGCATTTAGGTATTATTCTGCTCTGAATATGTGAGCAGGCAGTTTATTTTTGGACTATCTTGTGGAGGAAGAGTAAGTGAAGTTAAGGAAGTGTTTAAATTAGTTCAGGGATTTTATCTGACTCTCAAAGCGTAAGATCCGGCAGGCGTGGTCCTGTTGGGGGGAATTCCTTCCCCAAGTTCATCAAGGCTGCTGTCAGGCATTCTGAAGGGCTCTTTTATCACACTTATTATCCAGATATACCTACAACCAGAAGAGCATTGAAAGTTTTATTTTTATTTACTCTTTTATGACTCTATTGTTTCAGATGCGATCATTTGCTTTGTTTAATCAAAGTGTGAATCATGATAACTGAAACCACTTCACACTCTGCAATGCAGTGAGTGATCGACTGGCAAATGATCCCTGCAGGGAAATAGTCTAGACAGGAAGAGTCCTAGTCTAGGCGAGTTAATATACTGTAGGTTATTTTGCTGATTCAGTCTGTAACTAAATAGCGTCATAGCTTTATGCATGACTCATAGCATCTTATGTTCAACAGGATAAGTAGTAATAGGAAAACCCATTAAAAGCAAAATCCACTCCTTCAACCGCTGTTCAATGGGAAACCATGAAGAGTTATAATAAAACAGACTGTTTTAGCATGTTTTACAGTGTATGGTAAGACAGTGTGCTAGACGTCAGGCGTGCAAAACTGTAAATGATGCAGGAAAAAGTTGGAGACATCTCAAGAGGCTCTCGTTGAGCCCCTTGTTGACCTTGGACAAGAGCAATGACGGACTTCTGTTTATCTCCCATCCAACAGCTTTTCCCTTGGCTCTCGTTCATAACCATATCTTCATCCTGCACTCTCAGTTTGCTTATCCAAAGTCTGCTCTGAGACTGACTTTTGGTTCTGGCTGGCTTAGACACTCCATGCTTGTTTCTAAAGTTTAGAGGCAGTGCAGCAGTATATGGAACTTCTCATGCAAGAGTTCAACTGTGAAAACAAGAGCTGATTGAACTGCTTTAGCCCAGGGATTTTATCAAATATTCCTCTCATTAACATAGGAGTGACTGACTGCCTCTGTCATAACCTGCAGAAGACAGAAAGGATAAAAATGAAACATGAGCCGAAAAGAATGGCCAGTGGTTACCCCGAGTAACACAGATAAACTAATCCTATTTACAGGGTTGGAGGCTTTCTGACCGGTCAAAACAAAAGCGTTTTACACCTGGAGGAATCCAACCTTCACATCCCCGGGATTCCCCAGAGATCCTCCTCCTTGAAACAGCCTCCAAAACGTAATCCGGTTCTTTGCAAGTGTCCTTATCCTTTGTCAGGAGGTGATGGAGTGAGTCTGAACCAAGGGTTTAAAGCTATGAATGGAGAAGGTGAGAGCCAATCAGAATTGAGGCATTTCATACCTGCAAAGTGGGCACCTGATCCTCTCTCACATACGGAACCTGATAATTGGCTTCAGGAATGTCCACATTCATCTGCTTTAGGGTAACGTTAAAGAATCAAAGCTTGCTGGCTTTTTGGAGGGTGGTTGAGATTTGCCTTGATCCTCAGTTTGGGAAGGGGAGGGGGGTAAATCACTTCCTTCACCAAACATAGAAGACAACCTGCAGGAAAGTCCCTTGTTAGGCGGAAGATTTAAGGTTACATCTCCATGCGCCAGAGTGTGGGAGGATTTGCTCCAAAACATTCATGTCTATTTTTGGTCATTAAAAATTGGACACTGTCAAAACAAAATGTGCTACATCACTGTGCTCTGGAGAATGATGAAGCAAAGTCAAAGCAAGTATAAACAGAAAACTGTGTTCTGTGCACCATGTCTTAGAACTGAATCACATTCTCATAAACTCAGAGGTGCCTATTCTCACTGTGGGTTTACCAGTTTGAAGAGATCTCAAGTCGTGTGCTGTGCAGATGTGCAGATGTGGGGGGTGTGCCGCTATGCTGAGCAGCAGTTGGCTGTGCCTGCTACCACTCAGAGAGTTTTCTGAAACATGGCTTTCTTCGATGTTTATTGGTTCTTGTCCAGCCTAACCTCAAACGAGGAGTGGAGGGGGGGTTGCCAACCGCAGCAGCAGACGGCCTACTGTACTGAAGCTGTCTGACGATAGATCAGGAAAATGCATGTATGGAGTTTTTACCGGGGAGAGCCTTGCACAAAAGAATCTTTCACTGTTACTGTAATAGCTAGAAGTTCTGGAGAATGTGTGGCAACTTGCAATTCCTGAACTTGTTTTTGACACTTTAACAGGTAATAAGTTTCAAATCTTGTTGTAGTAAAGTCTGGAGACGTCTCCTCACTGGACCTCACCCTGCTCTGTCCTAAAGGGCCTCTGACGGAGGGTGTAATAACACCTGAGGTATTTTTATCTCCTCTGGAATTCCACCTCTGTTCTCCTTGCAGAGCTCCTGTCTAAATGTACGGGAACTCAGCCAGCACTGGTCCTCAACATAGATTTCTGCAGGTTGCCTGCCTCACTACGTTTTCTTCATGCTCTCTGACGTCTTGCCACATGAAATCATTGTTGGACCCAATGCACACTTCTTCCTTTGAGATTAGTTGTAAGCACACACACATTCCATGATCAGGTTGAAAATAGTGCTTTGCATCAGGGTGATGTAAGCCACCAGCAGCTGTTGAATTACAGAATAGCCAAGGTGAATGCTATTTTTTGGGCTCCCAAGAATATTTGAAACAGACCTCACATATTAAGGCCAATTTTTAGTACTCCGTAAATTACTCTACATGGACATGGAGAGCCCTCTACGTCACCGGAGAGCCTGCCCTAGAGCCTCTCTGTTCTGCGCCTGAAATATTTTTTAACTGTCCGTCACTCCGTCAAGGGAAAATGGAGATGGCACGGGCTGCGATCGGTCCTCTAAAAACATCACTCTGTCGTGCTTGCTTGCTGCGTGATTGCTTCACTTTCCGAGAGGGTGCGTTTCACAGCAGGGGTGCTTTCTGTAGCACAACACCAGCACCACGACAGAACACTGCGAGGGCTCGAGGGGTCTCCGTGGTGACAGAGTTGGATAATGTATAACACAGTTGGAGAAGTATATTCGGGGCTTTACACGCTGCTTCTCTGGCTGTGAGGTACGTAGTGTGGCCTCCGCTGGGCTTCCGCTCGGCCCTTGGGTGGCAACGGAAAACGCTCCAACACGTGACAAAAGAAAGGGCTCGTCTCCATGATGGAAAAAAACTCCAGCCAGACAATTGTCTTTTCTCTACCGAGATGGACAGAAAAGTCTTTTGGTTTAATTAAAGGCATTCGTTTTAAGGTTTCTGTTATTCTACAGTGTTGTTGTTGGTATTGCTATTGAATAGTTTCCAAAGTATGTTTTGTAAAATGGAGTTAATCAGGCCGACAACAACAAAAACAAATATCTGAATCTCAAAATTAAAAACCCAATACCCCCCTAATGAGAGAGAGTATTTTTTCCAGATGGTGGAGCATTGCAGAATCAGTTCAGCACAGAATAGATAGTGTGAGACAGGAAACCAGACATCAGATACAACAACATTAAAAACAATCATGTACATTATGCTATCTGATGTGATCTTGTCTGATTACTGCAAGAATTCTTGGTCTGATGACTGCAGACCTGCCTGTTGGCAGTCCCAGGGGTAATAGTCAAATATGGATCTCCATCCCTAAAATACATCAACATTTCTGCATTGTTCCATCAAAACATACTTATATAATGTGGCAACAGCTGAGAACGACCGATAACTGTGACTACCTCGGACGAGGGTTCGGCCATCATGCTTTCCCACATCTGTTGTGAAAAAATGAAGTTTATTTGTCTATACTAGGATGTCCCTCCTATAACACTGTAGGCTTTGTACTTAATGTAGTGCTGCTCCCACTTTCACTTTGTTGTGAAAGGATGTGAGATGTTCATGCCTGAAGACCAAAAGGAGTCCATCATCTTTTTTCTTACGATAGTAACAGATGACCCTCCGGAGCAATGTACCCGAATGTTTCTGAGTAGTATCGCAATTTTTCATATGTATTATTAATTGTTGACTGTGGGCGCCCAACTTGCGATACTCACACGGAGTAACATTAAAGATTAGAGAATCCTCTTTTGTGCTCTGTCTGTGTGGGCGGTGATGAAAGCTGACCTCTTCTTCTTGCCCATGGATATTTTGTGTTGCTCTGTGAGCGAGGCCGGACCAGATCTGATTCCTCTGTTCTTTCTCGTCTGCTCCCACTGTTGGGCTTTCCCATGGTATACACAGGTTACAAAAAACAGCAAAAACAGCTGTCAGGTAATTTCCAATGGGGAGGATGAGGGCACTTGAAAGACAAGAATAACCTCTGAATACCTTCTCCGCTTCCTCCCTTTGATGAATTTTTGTCAACATAAGGCTGCAGCGTCTTGTTTGCTCTGCAGCAGCGAACATCTGGAGAGGGAGCATTTTTTGTTACAGCCCTGATTTGTTTATATTAATGGCATAAACAGCTGAGAAAGAATATTTTTGTTCTCACGTCCCATCAGTTCTTTGGACTGCTTTTTTTTAATCTTGGCAGAGCTAACAGACTATTATTGAAAAAGTTGTTGGGGGGGAAATGAGACTTTGATGTGCAGATGGCGCTCAACAAAGAGTTTTGTTCCATCAACAGCAGGTTTTGTTGTGATATTATAAGCTCCAAGTTCATCTTGAGTTACCAAACAAAGACTGTTCAAAACTGGTTTGAGATGCTCAACATTTTGGAGCTGCCCTGCGTTCCAAAAGCTTCACCATGGTTCCCTGCCAAATCCCAGTTAATTATGAGATTGCCCTCCCAAACAGCATGACCTTGGGAACTGGTGGAAAGTGGCTTCACCAACAAGAAATTATTCCCTCCGGCCAGGACGCCTGGAGGGTATTCTGTTCTCACAAAGTCAGCTCATCGTGAGTGATCTGTTGTTGTAAAGATGCAAATTATTCATCTCTGCACCTCGGTGGAAAGCTTTCACGTATGTTACCACTCCAAGAATCCAATTTGTCCCAGAAATGGTTGCATAAGCTGCATACTTAGAGAGATTTTGGTCTACTTAGCCTACTTTTCCCACACAGTGAAACCATGAACTAATCGAGTATGATACAGGGGAGGGACGTGAGCTGACAGACCGAGCTAGCTACGGCCTTTGATTATGTGGAACAACGTGAGTGCGGCCAAGTCGACAGGTGGCATCAGCTTAGTCAGTCCTGAGACGAGAATGAGCGACAGAGGAAGAGAGAGGGGTAAATCTAACACTCAGTGTCGGGGAAACCAGAGCCTAATCACACAGTGGCTGTCACTTCCTTTGAAAAGGACTTATGTCTTGGAAAACCTCACATTTTCAGTGCTTGTGCACATATTTGGATAACTAGAGCGCCTTGCAACCCACAAACTGTGAAATAAGACAACCTGGTTAGTGTTTTTTGTAGGCTGCCTAGATCAGAATGTCACCTGTGGCAAACCACCCTTAGAAAGGTGCTCCGCATTTTTCTCAAAAGGCAATCAGAGCAGATTTGTCTGAAAGAGACAGGTGCTAAAACCTGGACAGAGGACGAATACTGTGCATTCAGACAGACGCTGTGAGAAAAATTATGTTTTTGATTAGTGTTTAAAAATATAATTTCACATACACTGGCTGAGTGGATTGCTTCGTTTCTCAGAGTATAAAGCCTCACATGACTTTAGTGACCCCCTCATTTTTTTGTTTTGTTTTTAGTGAAATTTCTCAGCAGTTGTATGAATCACCATGGAATTCGGAAAAGATGGCCGATGACCTAATGATTCAGGGAATCCCCTGGCTATACAGCTGGTGCTACTACCAGAAAAAAACATCTTCTCATACAACAGAATATCCACAGGGAGGATTAACCACTCAAGATTAGTCTCAGCTCAAACCACTCTGTGTCCAAGTACTCTCAGTATTGTTACAATGTGGCTAATATGTACTAGTATCTTAACTGATAGCCTATTCATTTCAAAGACATTGTAATTTTGTAGTACAGAACATTTTTGCAAACATCTTGTGACATGGTTTAATTTGAAGTGATGTCATCTGCATGTACAAACACATTGTTTCATACATTTCATGACAAGCATGGACGTATGGAGTGTGTGGTGTTTTCATCAGTGCTGGAAGCTTTGTACTGTAACTACCACCGGTCTTAAGTTACTGCACCTCAAAACTGACTGAATCATGGTTCTGAGGTGTTCTTGCATTTGGAGTGTCAGCTTAACGTTAGGGCATCTTGCAGATTCCTGATCCCTCTTGAGTTCTCCACCGCGAAGAAAAGCAGCCATCGTATAAGTGACACACGAGCTTTCAAAGGGGTCTTTTTCTGTTATAAATAAACAGGCCGGAGCTGCTCTTCCCCTCCGAGCTGCCACCAGTCTCCTCCTTGCCTGTCAGCTGTCGTCTGGGGGAATTGGAGCTGCCGGCCCCTCGGGGCCCCTCCTCCCAGCAGATCACTCTCAGAAATGTTACCGGAAACACTCACGCTATTTATAGACTTACGAAAAACTCTCACAGTGTTTATGTTTGTTGTGTGACATACACAGCTCAGTGAGACAAGATCTGGTTGTTTCATTTGTAATCATTCTGCTATTTTATATTATTTGTTTTGCCCTTGCTGTAAGTTGATCACTGTAGCCAGCCTTGGTTTACCAATTAAGGGTATAAACATTCACTGGGAAATTTTTGTCACGATAGTAGCACCGGTAGTTTTAAGAGCTCAACCCCAAATCCAATAAATTGGCCTTTCCCGCAAACCACAGAGCCCTATTAAAACAGAATAGCTTTGTTCCTGGCTGAAACAGTCGGTTGATCACTGTATGTCCATTAACAAGGTGTGTGTGTGCATTTGTTAATACCCGCATGTGTAAATAAGAGGGGTAGTTTCGGTGCTTTTGTTCGTCGGGGGGCCTTCAGGTTCTACCAAAGCTGGGACGAGCTTTGGCTGCTATTCTAGGTGGTCTGTCGACACGGTGTCCCGCTGTGGCCCCTGCTGGGGTGATAATTGAAAAGATGGTGTTTCTGAGGGTGTCAACTGGACCTTCACGCCTAGGGGACGTTTGGGTGGAATGTGGTTACGCTCTATTATCCCACCCACAGTGAAAATGTAATGTGGTATAGCTTTTAAAAACACTTTGAGCCACCTGTAAAGTAGCCTGAGGGATGTCAGTTCAATGTATCCACACTCTGCTGGGAAAAAAAATACTTTTGGTTATTTTATAGTCTTGAAAGCTCTAAAATTGCATAACATGAATGAGGGGACTCGTAAGACTTTGCTCTCCTGATCTTTCGACAAATCCTTGACAAATTCTTGTGATTCTGTGATCAGTCACTGCGGTGCGCATGGACAAGCTTAATCGCATAATAAAGGCATCGAAAATGTATCAGATTCACGTACGATAGGAACCCCTGGTTTAAGACGTTGTTAATGTGCTTTGTGCCTCTTGTGTACGGTATCGTATCATATTCGCGTCCTGCACATGCTCGAGCATTTCCACCAGGAACTTCACCTGGAAGTGGAAGGAGGCGCCGACGGTGTCGTAAATAGTAATGTTGTTGCCGCAAAAGTCAGACGATACCATGGCTTCGAAGAAATCAACAACTCACTTTTGGACGGACAAGGAGACAGAGTTCATGCTGCCAGATAGTTTATTGTTGTTGTTATTAACCGTCAACCGGAAGTAGTTCTAACACCACTTGTTGAAAGAGCTACAGCGCCACCTAGCGTAGCGGAGTCAGCCAGGCTGCTGGCCATTATCTGAATTAAACAAACTCCATGTTCTTGGATTTTGGGATAAATCACCCGTTAAGTTGCAAAATTGAATTTGGCGAAATCCAGTACAATCCTACCATGTGACTGCAGTGAGCAAGGCTGAAAAAAAGCCCATCAGAGATAGCATTTCATTTAGTGTTGGGCTGAGGTGTCTGGTTTCACAGCCCCCTTACGACCTCTGCTCTCTGTCTGGTCGCCAGGGTGTGACCTTTGGCCTGAAATACATTATGGAGACACACCCCCGCTTTGCAAATTGTGCCATTTGGAAGGACAGAGATGACACACAAAGTAAAGTTCAGACCAGTTAGTCAGTGTCTGCCACAGAAATGTGCTAAATTAACTTGCTAATGCTTTTCTGTGACAATGTCTTGTCGGAACCTGTGGGAAATGTAATTGTATAGCAAATTCTTGACATCTGATGCACCAAACGTGCAAAGACAAATGCTAAGACTTGTTTTAATCAGATGTGGTGTTAATTTACATTTTTTTTTCAAGCATGCACAGCTGTCTTTATGGTAGGGATTCATTAATTTACCCACCTGTCCCTTTGAGCCCAGCAGCAGAGACAGGAAGAAAAACCAGCAAATTTCATTTCTTGGAAAATTGTCGCCCTGTAGACATCCTTTCTCACCCCGTGTGTAGCTGCACCTTGTACACAAGTCCACACAGGCTGGATGCTTATTTTGACATGCCTCCCTAAACAGTTGGTTTAAAGGGAGAGGAGTGTGTGATGTTGTGTAGCAGATGCTGTCAGGCTGCAGGCACTGCTTGCTTTACCACAGAGAATGTTTGAGTGTGGTTGTGTCTCAGAGGAGACAGACACAACATAAAATCACCACACACTATCTTAAATCTTTTTCTTTAATCTGTTTCATCACATCAAGGCTTAAACAGTGAGAGAAGTGATTATCATCTCTGTGGAGTCAACTTTTACTAATTAAAGTGGAACTCCAATGCACATCAAAGTCTTGCAGGTGTTGTCGAGTGCTTCTGCATAAAGCCTTTTGTGGCTGCGCAAAGTCTGATTAATTGCTTTCAGCATTGTGGACTGAACATGACGGATTTGGAGATGGTGGATTTGGAAATAAGTTTTTAGCTGCTACTAGTAAAGCACACCTGACTGAACTGTGCACGGTCAAGTTGCATTGTGAGGATTTGTTGATGAGGCTGGCATGATAGTACAAAATACGGACGTACTGACGTCACCCATAGGTTTTCATAGGGCCATCTAAGCAGTGACGACACAGACACAGAAAACTCCTACCTAAACCAAAAATGGGTAAAGACGTTGATTGTTGGTGGGGCTGAGACAGCTAGTAGCTAGCGACCTGATGCGGCACTCACCAAAGTGCCATCTTGTTTTGAAGGGGAAGTGCTGAACTAAAACTAAGCATGTATGCATATGTGACAACATCACAAATAAGTATTTTAGTTCAGGCACTGTGAAGGCCTCATAGGTGGGCACTAGGGGTCTTTAGTAAACAATAATACACAGGAAGTAGAGTCTGTTTACAGATTGAATTTTCTCAAGTTACGGACAACTCCGGACTTAAATGAGACTAGTAATAGTGTAGCCCATCTTATGAAACGTTTGTTATTTGAGAAATGGTCAAGCTTGTGTCATTTATTGGCTGCATTTCGGTGCCCCCTTCACGACTGTAAAATGGATATCCTCAAATCCAATATTGTCAGAAATACTCCAAATGACTCCCAAGTGAAATGGGTGAGTATGTGACAGTATTTTATCCCAGAAATAAGGTCCAATTTGTAAAAAATGGCACTTCCCCTTTAAGTCATATAGTTTGCTCTTTAAAATATTCACTGCAAAAAAAGTATACTGTCCCTCTATGCACTTGCAGTTATAAAATATAGCTCTTCTATTCAGCAGCAGAGCCCAGTGATCATAACAACAGCTGTGCTAAGGTGCTAACAATGTAGCAATGAGTAGGAGTGATGTTGTGTGGCAGTTTTTTTCGTTAAAGGTCGAAAAAGACATTGCAGTTAAGTGCAAAACTTGTTATGTTTCCCGTGGTGGCACAGAACGGGGGGAAGTTTAATATGACCAACCTCACTGTGCATTTGAAGCAGCATCACAAAAAACAGCATTAGGTTTTTCAGAGTCCTCTAATTTATTTTTTATTTGTTCTCTTCAAATGTAGAATATGCTCATATTTAATTTAAACTAGTGGTTATTTTGCACTTTAAAAACATATTTTTTTGTTTTTATTGGATTTATTGAGGTTATTTTTTGGCGTCTTCCAATTTTTTTTTTTTGATTTATTCTCTTCAATTGTAGAATATTCTTATGTTTAAGGTTAAATTTATGTAACACATTGGTTAAAAATAAATTGGTCAGTATTTCTCATACCTACTGTTTGTGACTATTGTTTGATCAAGACTTTTCTAACATTCCAGACTACAAAACGAGTAATGAAAGTCTGTATGATTCATGCGGATATCGTATTGGATATCCCTGAGCACAGACCTCACTGCTTTGCACATCGCTGCAACACCTTGCAATAGAGAATATATCTGAAAAGGCATCATGAATGTCCAGAAAGTTTGGGTCCTACTACCCATTTCCACTGGGAAACCAAGCTTACTGTAAAATGCATGGCATGCTCGTTGTGTGGGAGAGAGAATGAATGACCTGGGGGAAGATGGCTAGGCAGCCACTCCAAGCATGTGTTCAAAAATGCAGACTTCTGTTTCACTTTTTACTCCCTGGCCCCCTTCACTCGTCTCTCCACAAGCCCCCTTTTTTTTCCAAGAAAATTTGACGTGTTTGTTGAGCTTGTGGCGTTGGTCATGGAACACTTTACGAAGACAATCCCTGCGCGTTGTCAAAGAGTGTTTGTCTGTTGATTGAAGAGCCTCCTTCCGCTTCCTCCCCGTCCAATCACTTTGGATTAAACCCTGTGGAAATGTCAAAGAGCTGTGGTGAGCAGAAGGGTCTCACTCATCGGACCCTTTATGCAGCCAGGGCCCAGGCAGAGGTTTTAGTGTCAGGAGTGGCAGTTTGTCACCCGCTCCAAGCAAGGGTTAGGAAACTCTGTCTCATTCACGCAAACATACACAAACACAGACAAAGCTTCCCTGTTGTTTAAAACCTTGAGACGTCTCCTGTTCTTGCAACTGTGTTTGAAAGAAAGAAACATTTCTCTGAGTCTTATCCTTCTCCCTCCTCCTCTTTCCATCACCCGTTTCACAACACAAGGCAGAGCACATCACCAAAAACGTGCACACATAATTTAAATTTATCACGGTGCCATATGCAACCCTGCTAATACTCCACTGATAGCAGCCGGGTCAAATAAAGGGAGTGCTGGATTTCCTGCAGCTCAGTCCTCCTTGGTGCCTGGTAGCGCTCGTAGGGCACTTTCTTTGCAGTCTACTCTACCTAAAGAGAAGAG
This sequence comes from Synanceia verrucosa, assembly GCA_029721515.1. Classification (NCBI taxonomy): domain Eukaryota; kingdom Metazoa; phylum Chordata; class Actinopteri; order Perciformes; family Synanceiidae; genus Synanceia; species Synanceia verrucosa. Next base: position 17,455,729 of record CM056561.1, on the reverse strand, counting down.
AGCATGTGTCAAGCTTTCATCCACTTAAAGCCCTCTGACGTTGACATTCCATTCCTGTTTAGTACACGCCGCAATTTCAAGTCTAAGCAGATATTGTTAGTCTTTAAGAGGGAGAGAGGAAAAAAAGAAGCGAAGGGTGGTTAGGGAGGGATGGAGGGTCAAGGAGGTTGGTAATTCATCTTGTGAAGGTTTTTCTGAGTGCCAGCGTACCCTGCTTCTTGAAAGGTCACAACTCTGTGTTTGAATTAATTGATAAGCACAAGCAATATGCCATGCAGCCTTTTTTTTTGCAGATTTCACCTTTTCTGTTTGCACTCCAGTGGCACCAAAAACATACATGAGCATGAGCTCACGAGATGCTATAAATGCTAAAACTATCAAAAAATAGCATCACATATTTTCATGAGAGACCAGTACTCCTTTCTGTGGGACTCTTGTCTAATGCGAGCAGCTTCTCGTTCGCTGTAACACACTGGTTATGCTTTTTGAGATGTTTCTCACAGATTGTTCTGCAGCTGCATCAGTGGGTTCATTGGCTGAGTGGGCGAATCGAGTTCCATAAAGAATTCTTCTCACACTGTCTTGGACAGGCGTTGGTTATCATGGGGATGTAACCAGGATGGGAATGCTGGAGTGTGGGTTTATGATAGCATGTGTATGAGAGCGTGGGTGTATGTTTGCATGTGCCACCATATGCCTGTGTGTGTGTGTGTGTGTGTTTGTGTGTGTGTATTTGTGTGCTGGTGGTCACACTCATGAAAGTGCTATTTTACAAATGCCTTGTTGCTCCAATTTGGCATAAACTTTGACCTAGGCTCAAGGACGAACTGATTTTGGAGGACAAATGTTACCATGACAAAACAAGAATTCATGTTAATTATCAAAAGTGAAGCCAAAACATCCCAACCCCTTGACACTGCATGGCTTCATTCTCCCCAATCACCACTGACTCCTGGCTTGTATCTGGGATATTTTGGCTTCATTATTATACAGTGTTGTGGAAGTGAAGTGGAGATGTGTTGTTCATCTATTTATGCAGTCTATGGTTTAAAGTGACTTTAAGTGCAGTTGGTTACCGTAACTTACCTTACTCAACAGGTGATTCAACACAGTAAAACTGTTGTGCATGTTGTCAAAGTTACTGTATTGTTCGTGTGGTAATGTAGTTTCAAGATTCACCCATTCGCAAAAGTTCATATTGAAAAGATTTTTTTTTTTGTTGATGCATTGCAGCAAACTCCAACAGTCTCAAACATCTGAGAAAAGCTGGCAGTGGAATAGCAAGAGCAAAAGCTCATGCATGCATTATTCTAACTTTGATTTCTTGAAGTTGCATAACAGGTGTTACCTGAGATATCTTATCCCTCAGTGCCATAGAGCAGATAATATCCCATCCCAAGGGTTGTCCAGTAATGCTCAAATGGCCTCCCATTATTTTGTTATCTGTGCATATATCCGTGTTAAACAGCAGCTGTGGTTAATATGGAAAAGTGAATGCCACATTAGTCACCACACCATTATGTCAGCATCGGTGTTATGATACTACAAATCTCCTGATGAAACATTTCACTTAGTTTTATCCCACCAAGTCAGATAAGAGAAAAAGTGAATAATGGACACGGCTGTTCCATTTATGAAACCATTTATGAAACATTTGGTCCTGTGGTCTTACAGATCAAAGCCGCTGAAGAGTGGGAAGCTTTAAATGGCTGGTATCAGTTTCTTATCCATTTCAGGAAACAAAAGAAGCATGCAAATCTGATTGGTTGTTAATGGTCAGTGGCTGTGGCATGAAATAAACAGGGTTGCAGTACCAATGTGCTTGTTTAGGAGCCAGCGTTTGTTTGGAAGTGAGATGACAGCAGGTCTCCAGCTGTAATATGTAACAGCAGCTGATGGAAGAAAGGATCTTGGCTTTAATTTGAATTTTTTTTCCATTAGAAGACCTTCTGTCCCATTGATTGTCAATTGTACATGGACCAAAATGCATTATTTCCCCCTTTGGTCCCACTAAACAACAGCTGGGCAAACTTAGGGTCTGTCATCAGGCTTCTGTGTAGCGTCATCTGTCACTTATTATCCATGGATTCTGTTGTTCCCTTTTTCTAAAGCTGCTACTACTTCATCCTGAAAGGCAAACATTGGGCATTGTGAGCAGAGTAATTCATAAGTAAACAGTGGAATTCCTTTATGGTTGGAATGTGTGTGCGCTTGCATGCGCGTTGCATGTGCGCACAGTATTTGTGCGTATGTGCATGCTGAGCAGCTACCTGGTTGCCATATGTCCCTCTGGAAATTGCAACAAGTTACTAGAGCGAGTGGATTCTCTGAGGCCGGCGTCCTCTGGGTGGGGTGGAGTTCAAAAGAATTACAGAGTCGGTCAAGACCTTTATCTCGAGGGAGAGATAACTTTAACACAGCAGACATGTCTTAACTCCAAGACTGGGAGCAAAGGTTGCGGCAGCTTTTTTGAACCAGAATGCGGTACCATAGTGAGAAACCAGATTCATACGAAGTCCTGAAGCTGACGCCAGGTTGACATGCTCAAACAAGTGTAGCTTAATATGTTAGCTTTAAGATTGGGTGCAAATATGGACTTGCCCAGCAAAGTCTACCTTGTTATTTTTGGGTAGTTTTTGCCCAGATAGCATCCAGCCCATCCAGATAATATCCCATTCCAAGGGAATGCAGGGAAGCAGGAGGTGATCACACCGATTGTTGGCTGGTTGTCATCACCGAAAAGAATTTGGTTTGTCAGCGGTTCCCCTTTGATAATGGTCCGGGATTGTTGTTGTAAGGGTGTTCAGTCAGGGGAGAGAGGATTTAGGGGGATAGATCAAGTTATTTATTAGCTGGAACCATTTAAATGGACAAACCACCATGACGAAGTTGGGTGGAAATACAAACTGACGGACCATACCAACTGGAAATGCCAGGGGTGGCATCATGCCAAGGTCTTATCCAGACTTCTAACCGAAGTCTGGGCAGTCTGGATGCCGAGATGGTGAGAGCAGAGATAACAAATCCACACTGTGCTGGGCTGGCACAGCGAACATTATCAAGATGATCAGACACGAGAGCGACTGGCCAAGCGTAGGGAGTGTAGATGGCTCCATGGGTGTAGTGCAAGGAGGAGGCAGCTCTGTCTTTTTATTAATGTGACTCATAAGGAGTCTCTATATATACTGACATAATCCTTTTGATAATAAAAAAATTGGTACTATTACACTTTTCCTGGTAGGAATAAATTCACATTCCTTAGAAATGTCAGTATGTCAGTAGGCCCCCTGACTTTTCTTTTAGTAGCACCATGCAATGCACCAGTTTCTCAACAACTGAAGGTTTGCAATTAAATATGCTACAGACATTCATGCCCTCAATTCATGAATTGTAATAACTTTTCAGATTCTTTAATTCATATTTATATCTAAAACTTTCAAATCATTACCTGAACACTGAATACATTCCCATCAACCTCAGCTTCACTGAGTGATAGTATTAACTAAATGCTAAACTAAGATGATGGACATGGTCAACATTATACCTGCTATACATCATGTTGAAATAGTCACTGTGAGCATTTTAGTGTTCTGATATTAGCGTTTAGCTCAGTAGTACAGACTCACAGAGCTGCTAGCATAGCTATAGGTTTATGGTTTATTGCACAAAGAATTTCTGAGATAGTGTCCGAAAACAAGTGTAAAAACTGTACCTGAATAAAACTGATGTGTTTATCATTAATAATCAGAAGGTGCCTGAACAAAGCATAAGTATTGAGGTTTGATTTCCTGTCCTGGCGTTGTGCGCTGCTCAAGTTCAATGAAATTGTACTCCACCGTGGCTCTGGGCCAGGCACTGCATTCTCCGTTGCTCTCACATCCTCCAGTTACTATTGTTCCATTCATACAACATGCTAAATGACAAGGTGATTACAGATTTTGAAGCGCTGTGACCTCCAAGGTGCTCCCTTTTATTCAAGGTGTTTTTACTGCGTCTGGCGGTGACCTCATTCATGATTGACGCCTTCCTAATTCCAGAGCAAGCAGCCGGTTGTGTCTTTTTTTTTAATTTTTTTTTTTAACCCAAAGGGAGTTTGAAGCATACTTGTAGAGATTTGTGTCTTTCTGATGTCAACCTCAGCTGCTTTCCCTGGCTTTCAGTTTTCTTGAGAATGTGTGTTCATGTGTCATTCTCCCCTCATGTGTGTGTGTGTGTGTGTGTGTGTGTGTGTTCATATGTGGGCCATTGCAGTGAGCTGTGAATATCTGTATTTAACTTCCACCATTCAGATTAGAAAAGCATACAGCAGCAAACAGGCATGATTTCTTTGGATGTTTGTGCAGCGGACAAACTCTCAGCCCTGAATGAGCTCTGTTCACACAGGAATCATGACCCTTTATTTGCATGTGAACTCTTCAGGAGGCCTCTCAAAGATAATAAATGGTAAAAGTAAACTCATCACAATGCCCCTTTCCTGTCTCAGCTTTTGTTTTCCCTCCAACCTTCCAGGGTCCATGTATAGCACTGGGTGTAACCTGTCTCCGAGGAGACTTCAACCCCCATAAATCTCTCTCCTGTGTTTGCTGCAGGTGACTCAGGCCTCCAAGGTGTGGGGAGAGGTCCCTCTGCCTGAAGATTTGGAAGGGGAGAAAGACGTCCAGGCGTCTCCGAGCTTATTGGACGACGATGAGGACTTTGCTGCTGACGAAGCTTCGGGAGGTGGGCTTGATAAGAGGCTGGGTGACTACTATAAACACCACAGCTATAGCTGCCCTTAATTTATAGGAGATGTTTTTCATTATGCATTCCATAGATTGTTAACCCATCCCAAAACTGGAAACAAGGCAGTGTTGCTCAAAAATGCACATTGACTACGTACCTGTAAGACTCTGTTTTTGTCTCCAAAGATCTGCCCAGCGGAGAGGGCGATGGAAGCACACCTTGGCCTCCACAGAGCACAAGTAAGGCACCAAGAAATCTAGTGAATCTGACCTCGTGGCAGATTTTGTCGATGTGTTGCGGCTCACTAGGCCCTCCAAAGCTGTCTCATCTGTGACTCTAACTTCAGCACGTGTGTGTGTTTATATGTGATGTCTGTCTATGCCAGAACGATGATGCCTTCACATCCTGATACACCACCCCTACCCCCATCCTCTTCTGCTTGCCAGACTCTGGTCATAACACACGCTTTGAGCTTCGTCTTTGAGACGGAAAAAAAAAAACATCTCCTCTCTCCTCTTTCATCTTTTTAACCGGCGGCAGAGGTGACAGCACAGTGAGATGCATGAAAGCGCCGTGAACAATAAGAGCTCCTCTGTTTTGCGTTCCATCCGCACTCCTGTGCTTTTCCCAGCGCCCTTATTTTTGTCTGTAAGACTTGAAAAAGCATTTATATGCGGGCACTCGACTGTATCACAGTAGCAGAGGAAAAAGTGTTCAAATGGCATATTAAACTTTGCATGATGGGCCTAACTCTTTAATCATGCTCGTGGTTTGCTTCTGCTTGTTAAGCTTCTGTTCTTGGTCCATTGTTTTTGTCTTTACCATCTGTAGTTTTTTTATATAATTGCAGGCAGCAAAACAATGAAGAGTTACTGTCATTTGGCTTATTCACTGAATATATTTGCATATATATTGTATGTATAGTGTGAAAGTATGAAACGCTCAATCTGTGGAGAAATGCACACAGCCTGTGTTCAGAAGCAGTGGTATTTTAATGGTTATCTAGAAATGATATCCAGAGCATTAATATAGTAGCTAACTACTGTATTCTATGTAACGATCAGAGAATGAAGTTGCTCTCCTGGTGTGTGTGTGTGTGTGTGTGTGTGTGTGTGTGTGGTAATCCGAGCTTCTCTTTGATACAGCAGTTGCACATGCTTTTAGTACATGTTAGTGCATGTGAGTGTGTGCTAGGTCATAGCTGTCCCTATGGACTGCTCTCATATAGCAGTTACAGCTTAAATGTAGCACCCACCCCCAGGTTAACTCTATTATCCATCTCTGCAGCGTTGCTTTTGTTTTCACTGTTCCCATTGCCAGCTTGGTTGTCGCAATGTTGTCAACGTAAATTTAGCTCACAAAAACCAAACATACACTGGTAGAAGTGCTGCTAAACTCTGTGTATCTGACACATAAACCAGCCTACCAAGCTTTTTCAGGAGAGAGTTCGTAACTCTTTGAGTGCCAGCCGTTTTTTAAAATTGAGTGCCTTGTGTCAGCGTTTTTGCCCATTTTTCAGTCATATTTCAAGACCCACAGCATATTTTTTACCATGTTTCTGAAAACACACAGAAGGTCAAATGAAAAAAGAGTCGTGCTATTTCATCGTGAAAAAAAATGTTTGTTTTTACCTTGTTTTGTGTGGAGGAGAGTAGAGGCCACTTTCACCAAAATCGCCATTTTTTTGTACAGAATCCATTTGTTTTGCTCTCTAAATGCGATTGTTTCCACTTCCTGCTTTGATCTCTGTGGCGCATGTTAACTCCTAATGTCCTGGCTACAAATCACAGAAGCCCCAACATTACTCACAGGCAGACCCTAATCAGCGACCAGCTGCAAAAAAACACTTTGACATAGTATTACGTCAGTGGCACTCAAAGAGTTAAAACTGAGCTTTTCAGAGGGTGAATACAGGTATAGCCAGATAGACAGTATGAGAAAAATGTTTGTAACTTTTTATTAGCACTACATCATGAAAACATTGTGGATACCCAAAAGTATGAACTTGAACTTGATTGATCAGTGTTATGTCCCCCATAAAATGATCAATGAGTTAATTTGAGTTAATTTGCATCCTACTCCTGCTAACATCTATCTAGAGTATGACTTTAGTTTCTGTGTATGAGCAATTTTGGGATGTCTCAGAATTTCTTTTATTATACATGTATCCCCCTGCAGGAAGTTTTTTTTACTAAAGCAGATGCATGTTAATATCCTTAGTAAAGACAAAGGTCTGTTGATTGCTGCTGAGTTTGTCCTTGGTGCTGGTCTCTGGCACTCGACAGGTAAGCAGAGCCAACTACGTCATGTCAGAATAATTGTTTTGGTAGCAGCATTGCAAGCTGACATCATAGCTGGGCCACATAGCATCATGTGCCTCATTCACATAAATAGCACTGCTGCGAGGCCTTGCTGAATTTGGGTTGTTGAACGAGCCAGAGAAGCTTTTAACACATTTACATGTCATGTGTATACAGCATTGAAGGCATGTGATTGTGATAGATTAGACTTGTGAGGGTTGAGTCAGTTTTTAGCAGAAGTTGATGAAGAAACTCTTTAGTTAACCTCGACAGAGACAGATTAATAAACGCAAAGTTATCAAAAATGTATTTTTTCTTCGCAAACACAGCTTTCACAGATCATTTCAGTTGATTAAAGTTTCACATCAGCCATCAAAGTCAAGCTTGTTTTGATGTGTGTGTGTTTGTGTGTGTGTCGCCTGGTGGGTACCCTCAGGTCAGAGCCAGTTTGGCGTTCACAAATGTACAAAAGAATATGAAAGTCATAGAATGCAAAACAAAAGTTTGTGCTGTGTGTTGACAAAAGAGGGTGGGGAAAATATTTTCTGTTGATCACATTTTGTGAGGCGACGTGCACCAAAAACATTCCCCGTTGCTTTGGTTTATTGCTGTTGTGTCCATAAACTTCAGCTTTTTTTTTTAACCACATAAAGGTCAGCATTTAATGTGGCAATTTAACAGAAGACTTGGATTGTGGAGTACTGTCTTTTAACATATTATCACATTTCAAAAGGTGGCAAGACATTTGCGTTCTGCTCAGTGCTGTCATGGCGGTATGATTAGCGGAGACGGGCTATTTCCATGTATAGATCTGTGAGCAATGGGAAGGAAATTTGGTTTCCTGTGCTGAAAGCTGAATGCTTTTCTAAGTGTCTCTGTCCTGTCGGCTGTCCAGACTGTTCACACAAACCTCTACCTTCCTTCTCCCTCCACTATAAAGTGCGTTGGTGCCACAGTTGCCCCCATTATTCCTCATATCCTGTTGTGCTGCTATTTGCCGATGGTTAAGGAATTCCCATTTCCCCACTGTCTTAGCCTGATGCATTGAAGCTCTTAAAAAAACACCTGGAGCCTGAACTGTTGTTGAGATAAAGCTATTTTTAACCTCTTTTGTCCATTGTTGTACTTAGTGCCCCTAATCATTGTCTGCAATCTCCTTCAGAGATACAGAGGCTGCGTCCCATCTCCTCCCAACCTCCCGCCTTGACCTACTCACTCAGATCTCGCAGAGATTCCTGGGAGACAAAATACTACTTATCTCATCTTGAGAGCTTTTCCCTGTTCTAACGGATTCATTACAGGCATTCCCATTGCACTGAGTGTATGGGCCACTTTGTTTGGAAACCAAAGAAACAAAGGTTACCATGTCCACTAAATAATGAGAACATGGTGGCTGGTGAGGGTCTGCTGGGGTTAAATTCTTCCCAGTGCTAATTTTGGATGAAAAGCTTGAGAATTCATGTTTCTAGAATGGTGGTTCCCAAAGAAGGTGCTGCAGCAGCCTGACTTAAGGTCGATAAAGGATGCTGCAAGATTTCTTCACGTCTATTGTGAGTTTTTCCACTGCGTTAAAATAATATTAAAAAGAAGAAATAAGCAATTATATTTATCAGCACTGTTTTGAAAACCCTGTTGAATATACAGTTGCTCCAGGTAACAACATGACACAAATAGGATTTACGCTACACTTTTTTTAAAAGTCAAAATGGCCATCAATTAACTGTTTGAAGCGTCATTTATAACATTGGCATTCAAATTATTATTAAAACCTTACCAGACAACTTAACAGAGGTCAGCAGGTCAGTGATTCGACCCCCGGCTCTTCTAGTCCATGAAATGTCCCTGGGAAAGATACTTGACCCCAAATTGCTACTCAAAGGCTGTACCATTGGTGTGTAAGACAGTATGTTCCAAGCCAAGCTATTGGCACTAAGCGAGCTAAGGATATACCTGGAGTTTCTGAGAAATCCAAGTGTACATACACAGCAAGGGAATTAGAAGAAGAAGAAGAAGAAGAAGAAGAATTCCTTTATTAATCCCTCAATGAGGGAAATTACATTTTTTCACTCTGTTAGTATATACAGTCATGGAAAAAATTATTAGACCACCCTTGTTTTCTTCAATTTCTTGTTCATTCTAATATCTGGTACCACTAAACGTATAATACAATGAACACAACAAAAAATGCAGCTGGTCACATAATACTTTATGTCCTATTTGACATTCTTAAGCTTAATTGATTCCCAGGGTATATAAGAGGCCATTTCATGTCACAAGCAGCACTGCACATGCAAAGGCCTAGAGTGGTTTCCTGCTTACATTCAAGCCGTAGCACAACTCAGAAGTTGTCAGCTCTCACATAATGCCTAAAACAAAAGAATTATGTGAAGCAACAAAGGCAGCCATCTTGGCACTGCTGGAAATTGGCATGAGTGAGAGACAGGTAGCGAAAAACTGAAGATCTCCAAGACAGCCGCTCATTCCAACAAAAAAACAAGCTGAACATGGCACTACCAAATTGCTACCTGGCCGTGGCAGGAAACGCGTCTTTCTACCCCACGAGATGACCGTGCACTCATCCGCTCCTGTGTCAGGAATCGTCGCCAGACCTCCAGGGACCTTAAAAATGAGTGGGCACTGTCGAGAAATGTGACTTGCTCGGCAAGGACAGTTCGAAACTGACTTGTTGAAGCTGGTTTGAAGTCACACAGAGCACGCAAGAAGCCCTTCATCAATGAAAGGCAGAGGAAGGCCCGGTTACTCTTTGCTCGAGACCACAAGGATTGGACTGTTGATGATTGGGCTAAGGTTCTCTTCAGTGATGAATCCAATTTTGAATTGATGCCCACTCCAGCCAACTTACTGGTTAGGAGGAAGCCTGGAGAAGCTTACAACCCAGACTGTCTTGCCCCTACAGTAAAACATGGGGGTGGATCAGTCATGATCTGGGGTTGTTTCAGTCTGAGTGGAACAGGGCAAATGCAATTGTGTGAAGGCCGAATGAACCAGGTCAAGTACAGGACTACCCTTGAAAACAGTCTTCTTCCATCAGCTGGAAAACTCTTTCCTGCCTCGAATGACTGGATTTTCCAACAAGACAATGCCCCTTGCCACACGGCAAGGTCAGTTAAAGCCTGGATGGAGAACCACAACATTCAAGACCATGCCTTGGCCTGCTCAATCACCAGATCTTAATCCAATTGAAAACCTGTGGAAAATCATCAAACTCAAAATGGAGAACCACAAGCCCAAAAACAAAGAAAATTTGTTTGAATTTGTCCAACAGGAATGGGCTGCTGTGACAGCAGAACAATGTCAGAAGCTGGTGGAGAGCATGCCAAGACGCATGGCTGCAGTCATCAAAAACAATGGTTATGCAATCAAGTATTAACTCTTGTGTGTATCGTGTGTTTAAAGCAAACAGAAAAGAAAACATGGAATGCTTAAAAGTAGTGTTTTTGGCGGTGTACAATGCCATAGCTATTGATGTAAGAATTTAAGTAATTTTGGTTATTATCAAGAAAACCATGGAAAATGAATAATCCTTAGTTCTTAAATTAAACTCTCATGAGCTATTTTTGTTGTTATCATTATAATTGTCCAAACAAATGTACCTTTAGTTGAGCCAGGCATTAAAATTAACAAGAAATTGAAGAAAACAAGGGTGGTCTAATAATTTTTTCCATGACTGTATATATATATATTTTTCAATTGCACATTACACACACAAGTCATGAAACAAACACATGCACATGCATTAGAGGAGAGGTGTCAGAGTGAGGGGGCTGCCCCTTATCCAGGCGCCCCGAGCAGTTGGGGGTTCGGTGCCTTGCTCAAGGGCACCTCGGCAGTGCCCAGGAGGAGGAACTGGCACCTCCTCCTGGGCACTGAATTATTGAGTAAGATATGTTTGCCTTGAGACACAAGGTGGCGCTACACGCCCTTTCATATTGGCATTCTTCCAGTTCTTCTGCTACTATGTTGTTGTCATCCCAATTCTGTAGTCTCGTCACTTCTGGAAGGGGGGAGTGCCCAGGTCAGTCGCTAACCGTGGTTTGCATATACATGACGGAAAGCTCGATTTGGAGCAGCGTTATCTGGCACGAATAGTCCGATTCTAAAAACTCCAGTTCAGTTCAACTACAGTCCGACTAAGGTGTATATATGGCTTTTAAAACTTCAATATTAGGCGGACTAAGGCAACAAGTCAAATTTCTCTTAAGTGCATGTAAACGTCATGAGTAAATGGGTGAATGTGGGCATTGCTGGTAAAGAGCTGACATTATGCCTCACCTTACACAGAAAAGAGAATAATATATCAACTGTATTTATGGTAATAAAATAAACAGTGCCACAAACTACTTTTGTGTAGCTTGGTATTTGTCAGTTTAATAAAGTGGCGGGTTAGCAGAGAGAGAAGTGCTCTGTGTTTAGTCTGCAGGGATGTTCTTTTGTCAGCTCCAGGGTCAGGCTGTCCTTGATCCACTGACTCACCACAGACAGGTGTCTGCATTTTCCTGAAGCCTCAGCTGGTTCTACATCAATTGCTTGCTGAAAAAACACAATCCTGGTTTATATTCTTCTGTTATCTTTGGGAGGAGAACAGATGTTGAAGCATAAGTGGACAATGCATCAGGGTAATGTAGCCTGTCTTGTCACTTTGGTCTGGGCAGAGGAGTGAGGCTGAGGCCAGGCCACCCACTCAGTGTTTCTTCATGAGCAGTTTGTGAGATCTCTCTGTGGCAATGCTTGTGTGTGTGTGTGTGTGTGTGTGTGTGTGTCAGTCACACACTCCTTGGTTGTTACACAGGGGGGACGAGTTCTGGCAGCTGCAGCTATTTTGGTGAGGTCTTTGTTGTCGACCCAAGAGTACAGCAGAAACTTGCCTCACGTTATAATCGGACTCTTGTGACTTTTGTGAACAAAGCAGACACAACACCAGGGCTGTTTTGTCAAAGGACACATTTGGTTTCACCTTTTATCTGAATTGTCAGCCACTGATAAAAACCATTCCCAGTTCATTGTCAGTGCGATTGTGTATATTTTTCCGAAAGACTATAGCTGATTGGACTTTATTACTGCACTTTGCCCCATGACGACACGCTCTGTTGTACCACAAACAAATGCGTTGCCTTGGAGAACCCTCATGCACCGCTCCTCTTTAGGAAAGAGATGTTGAGGGTTTCATTGAACAAGACTGCATGCAGCTGTTTCAATAATCACTTTTTTCTCAAGGACAGACTTGAAACTGATACACCTGTCTTTTTTTTGTCAAACCTCACTAAGATCTATACCACGGCAGAAGAGAATACCACAAACTGTAGAAAAGATAAAAGATGGTTTGTTGTGTCACAAAGTAAATAGTGAATTAGAACTTGTGGTTGTTGGCCGGGTATTCAGCCTCCCTGTGGTTTTCTCAGATCTGAGAGTTTATTTTTATAAAACTCCACAGTTGTCCAGTGGCTTCCTGGTTGAACACCAGAGAATAATCTGTATCAAATAATACCTCCCATGGGTTTTGTGAAACTATTTTTTTCCTATAGGAAATTACAGCCGGTGTATGTGTTTACTTTCAAAAGATATTACTCCTTTCCTGATTGGAAAGAGGGGTAATTTTGTAAAGTTCCTGTCTGTTGATGCTCTTGTATAGTGACTGCTTTGTTTCAGTCAATGATCAACATAAAAGAGTGGAGAGCAATAATGAAGTCTTTACCCCCTTCTCTCCAGCTCTCACTCCTATTCTGATAAGGATCACAGCATATCTACAGCTTTTGAAGTTAGCTTTGATTTGTCACCATTCTTAGAGGAGGGACCTCGCATGGTTTGGGTAGGGCAAGTTTTCTATCAACTGTTTCCTGGCTGTAATTTGTAGACTTCAAATAGTTTTTTCCCTTTTTTGCAGCACGGCTACAGTGCCCATCCAAACCCAGAAGTTGATTGGATGACCGATTCTCAAGATATGGACACAAAGAGAATTCTTACTTTATTATTGTTAGATGATTGGCTATTGGCCAGATGGAACTAAATTTGCCATCCTCTCAGACATCATATCTGTACCAAACTTGGTCCCACTACCACAAAAAATTTAGAGGATATGTTGTTATATAGGGCGGCACAGTGGGGTAGTGGTCAGCACTGTCGCCTCACAGCAAAAAGGTACCGGGTTCGATTCCCGGCTCGGGGCCTTTCTGTGTGGAGTTTGCATGTTCTCCTCTGCGTGGGTTCTCTTCGGGTACTCCGGCTTCCTCCCACCATCCAAAAACATGCATGGGGATTAGGTCCAGGGTGTACCCTGCCTTCCGCCCTAAGACAGCTGGGATAGGCTCCAGCCCCCCTGCGACCCTATGTGAGGATAAGCAGTAGAAAATGGATGGATGGATGGATGTTGTTGTTATTATATAAGCCCTGCCCATAGCATTTCAGTTAACTTAGATGGCCAGCTGTAGCAAATTTGAAGGATGAGTAGTGAAAAAAAAACAATTTTGGACAAATTTCAGAAAATCTGTCCAAATGGACATGGGTTATATCTATTAGTGGTGTGACTATATACTCAGCTCAGGGTACACAATATAGGATTCACAAGATTGAGACAATATTTTCACATTACTTTAAAGAAAACAAAAATGACAAAATGTATGACTGGACAGTCATTTAATTCTTTAGTTTAGTTAAGTTTATTTAACTCTACCTCTTAAATAATTCATAAAAAAAATACATTAAATCCCTATTTGTCAAAATCAGAGGTGAGTGTGTCTGAGTTGAATTTGGTGATGTACAGTTCATAATGTTTAAATTATCGAATATATTTCCCATAAAAATCAAACAATAATTCATCAAAATTACATTAAATTACTTCTTGTCAAAGTCAGTGATGTAGTATCAGCAGCATGAGGTGAGGTGACGTATATATATATATATTTATAATGGGAAAGCTTTTTGTTTTTCATCCTGGTGTTGCACTTGTAGACGGTCCCTGCTCTGTCTCCACAATGGCCGATGCTCATTAGGAGCAGTGTTTTCCATCGTGCACCGGTAAAATTACGGTTGTAGCTCATCGTGTGCCTCACAATCTCGCGAGACATCTTTTCACTTAAACAACAAATATCGGCACTATTTAATCTCGCAGTATCTCATGGCACTACATTTTGTCACACCCCTATTATCTATAGATTTCCCTGGATCCACAGGATACACATGTGGTTCAAAAGTGATGGGCCAAAACTTGTTATAGTGCATCTGGTCAAATTGCACCACATTTTCACTGGACTCTCTTGGGTCCCCAGCTACACATCCGCCAAGTCTGAAAAAAAAAAACGGTTCTCAAGATCCGTGAATAACACACAGACAGGCAGATTCCTGCCATTATAGATTGATTCCACCTGACTGTAGTGGCAGGTGGCAGCAGTTACAGTCAATCTGTAACTTCTTCTTAATCTCCTGTCCTCTGAAAGACGTGCCACAGGCACAGTAATGATGTATCACAAGCCATGTGTTTTTGTATGTGCAGCTGTAAAACAGCTGGATCCGGCACACCCACTTGATTATGAAGGAGCTGTTGTTTACTGCTCTCTAAGGAGTGGATAGGAGTACATAATATGGATGGGAGCGTGAAAAAGTGCACAGCGTTTGCGTAAAGGATCAAAAATCGAGTCAAATCTGTATTTATCCACAAGATGACATAGTCGCTGTGTTTTTGAAAGACAGCAAACAGATAGTTAGAAAACTTTGTGCCTCTCTTAAAACCATCTTTGTCTCAGAGTGGCCGAGAGGCCTCCTCAGCTGACATTTCCGAGCATGCCCCCCGGTGTTGTAGCATCCAAAGCGGTGGAGGAATGAATGAGTCACCACAAAACAGAACATGGTCATTGTTGCCCATGCCAGCACAGAGGGCTGAAATTTTGGTTTAAAAAATGGTTATAATGGGGCTCAGTTCTTTCCATTTAGGAGGGAAAACAGGAAGCAGCTCCTCCCTGTATCTCTGCAAAAACCCCTGTGTGTGTGTGTGTGTGTGTGTGTGTGTGTGTGTGTGTGTGTGTGTGTGTGTGTGTGTGTGGATAGCAGACATGTGAAGAGCTGCGCATGAGAGCGCGTGTGTTTGGTTCGCAGGATATCCTCTTTGTTCTGTCGGACCGGAGAGGAGTCATTTAGAAAGAGATGCCCTCTGATCTCATCTCCTTGACGCTGTCATGCGAGCAGACTTCCTTGTGTTTCCAGACAGACGGCGGTTGAACTCATTAGTCAACAAAAACCACAGGATCCGTTGTCCCGCTGAGCACCACTATCCACAACATGTGGAAGTTAATGATTAGCGGGGCAGCTGATCACGAGAAATCAATGCTGACATTACTGCTGATTGTGATGACAACTTTATTTCCCCCTCCTGCTGTTGTCTTGGCTATTTTTTATTTTGTGATCGGTACACTTCCATTTGCTGTCTCATGACAACTGTGTATTTCTTTAATCATCTTAATGACTTTTCCTGTTTCTGTTTCAACTCTTGTGGCAATTCACTTTCTGATCACTTTCTATTTTTTTCTTTCCTTGCTTCCTATCCTTTCCTTTTCTAACTCTCCTTAAATTGTAACCTCTCTGCGCCTGCCTGGCTAACTCGTTCCTTCTCCCCGGTCCTTGTGTCGCTCCTCTTGTTTGATACTTGACCTCTGGCTCCTGTTTTGTGCCCCTCGACCTCTGCGCCACGCCCCCCCAACCCCTGTCTTTCTCGCTCCTTGCTCCTCGCCTCCTCATTTCTTGCCTTAGCATACTGGTTGGACTCTTCATATCTTGGGAACATACAGAGCCCAGTTGAACCAGATTACAGTAAGTCCTCAAGCACTTTTTTTCCTTTTATGCGGTTTCTCCTGCCCACCCACCCCTCACTCATCTTTGGCGCACTCTCCCGTCACCTGCTTTACTCAGTTATGCACTCTCCTTTCCAAACACACTCTCAGATAACATTCCAAGGAAGACTCAGCTTGGGCATGCAGTGTTTCAGTCTGACGAGTCTGTTTTTTCCATGCATCTCTCAGGCGTCTCCCAGTGTTTTCTAATGCCAGCGGAAAGTGACGCTGGTTGTTCCATCGAGTAATAGAGTTTATCCTTCTTAAGTGGCAACACTTGCATTTCCAGGAGGGAACATCTTTGTGAAGATATGATGGAATTATGCTGCTGTTCATCCCTGTGGGCAGCCAACACTTCTAATTCCACAATTTCATTTGAAAAGTGCCCATTGTAATTTCATCCTCATGCAGAAGGCTCGTCCCAACGATACGAACCAGCTGTTTTCAGAGAGTCGCTACAACATGAGGATGAGGACGTGCTTTGTTACGCACAGTGGTGGTTTCTGATGCTTGCACAGCAAGTCGTGGGAGAGCGAGATGGGGCAAAGCCAGAAGTTATTCCCAACAACTCCCCGGAGGACAATGAGTAGACTTGGAGACAGAATTGTTTGGCTGGCCACCAGCAAAAGGGTTAAGTAGCAGGGGTCCTGTCTATAAGAGTTAAGCTGGGAAAGAGCCAGCAGGCATATGAATATATTACAAGGGAGAGAGTAATATTTGGAAAGAGGAAAACCCCTGTGCTGGGGAAAAACATGTACTATTAAAGAATTTTGATTTGATTGCCAAGTTATGTGTTTGAGGCTTTGTTCTTATAGATTCCCTCTCAATAGCTCGGGTGGTGCTGGGCCCGATGCCGTGGGCGCAGCCTTGGGGGTCGGCGGTCGACCCAATGCGGCTGGGCTTTAAAGGACACGCTGGGCCTGCTACTCAATCAAGTCTTTGTCTTCTGCATAGGCCTCTATGTTTTCAGAAGGGGCCCGTCACACAAAGCCACCACAGTTCCACTGAACAGCTTTAATAGCTAAATAAGTTTGTGAATTGAGAGTGCAGAATGGTTTTTTTCCCTTTTTTTCCATTCCTCCTGTCATGTCTATACTCAGTTTCATCACTCTTGATTGTAGCATCCCCCCCCACACATACACTCCCTCTACCCCCACCGCTGGAAAAGTGATGCACCAGAGAATGGGTCCTGGAGTTAAAGAGCTGCTCGTTAGCAGCAGGGCACAACCCGCCGCTCTAATCAAAAGAGCTCAGGCGGTGGCGGTCCCATACTCGCCGGTTTGTAACGTCAAAGCGGCAAAGCTCAGACAGAGCTGGGGCTACGAGCTGCCGTTAACCCGCCGGCAAATACCCACTCAAGTGATTAGATTATACGCAGGTCAAATGAAGCGCTTTGATGCCTAACTTTGATGTTGCTTTTCCACATTCAGGCCCAACAATTATTCCTATGAGTCCAACAGTAACAGCCTGCAAAGCAAACACTCCGGTGCCCTGTTAGGCTGCTTGAAAAGCTGTTGTTACATGTTCACCTCACTGTGTGTTTTCATAGGCAGCAGCTCAGTGTACTTTGTCATAAATGTGGCTTTTCCTCACCAGGAACAGGGATGTCTTGTTGTGCCAGTGCTGTGTGTAAGGAAAGAAAATTCAGCAGCTGTTAAGCAGCCAAAGCACAGGCAGTCTTTAACACAGAGAGCACACACAGCCAGAGTGTGACACTCAACATCTTTGACTTTTAATTAAGTAGCCCCTGGTAAGCATGATAAATGCCTCAGTGTCCTCGTGTCTGGTGATTATCCAAGGAGAAAGGAAGGGGAAGAAGCGGTATGCACCAAGAGTGTTGGTGTTTTCTGAGCAGATTTATTGTTCTGCACATATTTGGGCATGAATGTTTGTACTGGCGGCTCAGGAGATGCCTACTTAGAACACATCTCTTTGCTTTTTTGGCATGGCAAGTAGCATCTGACTGCAAGAAAAAGTGCAAATATTGACTTCCTCCCTAAACCCACACTGGCAGTCTGAAATCAGAGGCTGAGCAGACCCATCCTAACAAAGTGTTGGCAGGCGTGTGAGAACAGGGCACCCTGCGGGCCTGGGCTATTTTAACTTTCATGGCCTCAGCCTGTGACATTAGAAGCATAATAATATAGCTGACATTTGTGTTGATAATGAGTCCATAATATAGCTCATCAAGACGTTTTATACGGGAAGTTAGAATTTGACAAATGTGTATCTGTGGAAAAGAGATTAGATGCATTAATCCTGTTTTACTTGGTTTAAACTGACACTGATATACAAGGAGTGCACCATAGAGAGTTAATAGCATACTATAACAGCTGGTGAAATAAAGTTGTAACACTTTGATATGAAGCATCAAGCAATCGCATGTTTTTGTTTCACCCAGTTTTGTTCATGTGCTGTTGCCTCATAGCAAGGCTAGAATTTGACCTTCTGTGTAAAGTTTACATGTTTGTAATGGTAACATAGTTAAAATAAGCATGACGTTGTGATATATTGCATAAAAAAACTTTTTTTGTGGCTTGTCCACATATTAGGAGTTTTGTATGTAGGGCAAAAAGAACAGGAAGAGGAATCTATTGTCTGTGTACAAAAACAATTTGAACTTTGCGTTTTATCCCCATTCCTTCAGAGTGGTCAGAGGGCAGGGTCAGGCATAACTGAGTCACATTCTGGGTTCAGTGCATTACTCAAGGGCACTTTAGCAGAGACAATGGTCTCAGCAGTAGAAGAGGAACCAAGCAGCTGCTTGTAACGTTTTGAAAGTGAAAGGTGAAGCAAAGGGAGCTAATTGCAGCTTGTGTGATTCATGTCAAAGTGCCCTACGTCCAACCAGTTGACCTATATGTTTAATGAGCGGTCAGAGCGGCTAATGCAGTCTCTCTGCAGAGTCCATTGATATATAATCCCAGCTGCAGCCCCATCCGCTGGTCTCAGTACATGTGGAGGGAATGTTGAGCCACCCCCATCACCTCCACGTCATTCACAGAGGATTTTCTTCCCACATACCCTCCAACTCTCTGATGTCATCGCTGTTCAATGGGGGGTTTCGGTACAAACTTACGGCCCCATAATTTTGTGTTTGAATGTTTGCATTGATTAGGTATCACACAGTGTAGAGAGACACATACAGAAACACAGAGAAAAGACATGTTTGGTGTATATTTGAATATTTTGGTGCATGTGTCAGTGTGATCCTCTCATTGGGGCCGGTGTGGGGCTCAACGCTGCAGTTATTGGTTTAAGCGCAGACCAGGCCACAAATAAGATATGGAAATAGAGGCCATAATTTGTATTTGGCTCTGATTTAAGCCACAGTCACACTCTCTAGTTTTGAGTCGACTTTCTCAAACATTCAACCAAAGTCTTTTTCCTCAGGGAAATAATTCCCAAACGGTATCCGATATCCCATTGTCTTTAATAAACGTAACCACTTGATCTCGGATCTGGCTTATATTATCTAAACTCTGCAACAGATGGGACATTAACGCTGAGCCTGTGGTCGTCATGTGTTATTGTGCGGTTTAGCTGACGGGTTCTCCTCCCCTCTGTGTGTTTCTAGTTTATTACAGAGCTCTCGTCAACTTCACCAACTCCCTGGTCTACAGCCCAGAGCTCGAGGACATCTTCTCTCCGGCCTTTAACGAGATCTCTGAAGCAGTGGTGGACACGGTACGTCCTATTCTCACAGGATAAACTCAACCGCATAGCATGTCATGTACTGCATTAAAAGATTCAGGCATGTTGTTTATGACTTTAATGACTTGTATGTCTGAAAATAAGGCACAGACTTGTATGTTTCAATTTAACCAAGTGTGGTTTTCCCTCCACAGCTGGAGTCGGACTACAACAGGATTTCAGGTGTCCAGACAGTCAGCGTGGTCCTCATTAAGTAAGAAAACAGACCCTTTAAATCATGCCTTGAGACACACAAAGTAGATGCCCTGCAGCTCTGTGCTGCTGCTGCTGCCTGGGTGTCTCACTCTAGGTGATATTTCTTTTCCTTTTTCCAAAACTGCACAAGGCCAACACTGGAAGGCCTGTAGTCAGTAATTCATCAGCAGTGAGTAACTCCTCTCAGGGACATCCAAAGAGAAACCTTACCTCTACAAGAGCTTTCCTGTTTAACCGTCTGCGCAGCACTCCACACATTCGATAGCCTCACCAGGCCTTTTCTCGCTCTTTGCAGGAAGGTGGTAAGAGAGGATGGCGTGGACATATTTGTGGAGTTGGACGTGGGCTCTGACTACAACAGCAATGACGAACAGATCCGCAGCGTGCTGTACAACGTGGTTAAGGAGGGAGCCATCGCTTCCTACATCACGTCAGTTCAAGGCTTTCAGTTCAGACGGCTCGGGGAAGGTAAGACCTCAAAAAAAGAGGAACGTCACTTAATGCAAAGTGACTGTCACACAAGAGTTCACTGTACGTTTATGGCGAATTAAGGTCCAGCAGAGCGGGAGGCAGTGCCCTTAACGTTTCCCTCTGGTTTCTAGCTGAACCTCTGCCTCCAGTGGAGCCCATAGCAGTGCCAGGTTTGTATTGTGCCATGCCCTCTGCATGGTGACTGAGCTGACCGTAGAAGCCATAGGACGACTGTAGTGTCTTTTTTAGAAAGAACAGTCGAGCATTTCAGTCCTTTATGATGTTGAAATGTTACGATGAGTTTCACCTTGATGTGTACGATTAGGTCACATGGTTTAAGGAATGTATTGCATGGATCACCAGTGTAGAGTAGAGGTTCAACAGCGCACACAGTAAACAAGGAGTACCTTTGCATGGCATGAATTTTCTGCTGCTTGTCACTGCAATGTAAACCAGTTTTTGATTTATGCAAATCCCACCAATCAGTAGACAGCTGCTAGAGGATAATGGTGACTTTGTATATCATGTCTTCATTATATCTTCAAGATAATAGGGTAATAATATGTTGGCCTATCTTGTTTGATTGTCTTTCTTTCCATGAAGCCATATGGGTCTGTCTGTCTATATTTCTTGTCTTGTCTAGTCTAATCTAGTCTTTGTCTAATTAAGTCTGCTTAGTTTTATTTAGTCTAGTTCAGTGTGTTGGTCCAGTGTAACCTGTCTAGTCTCGGGTGTCTCGTCCAATCTACTCTGGCTAGTATAGTCTTGTGTTTAATCTAGTCTTGTGTTTGTAATTTAGTATGTGTCTCTCATCTAATCTAGCCTCATAGTCTATGCGTCTATTCTGTTTAATGTAATCTGTTGTGTCCATCTATCTATTTATCCATCTGTCTGTTCATCTGGCCTTCAATCCTTGAAGTACAGAGTGGATTTTACACCCTGCAGAAAACAATGCAGAACAAATATGTTAGGCTATCCTTGAAAAACTTCTCCAGCACTTGAGCACCCCTAACAACAGTCATGACAACATGCCTGAATTAAACTCGCTGAAGTAACATAACGGCTAAGAGTCCCAGGATGCTGTTGTTTTTCTCCTCACTCTGTTTTATTTGTGCTGTGACGTGATGTTGGTGTAATGTGTCGGCTGTACTGTAGCCTTGGCTTGCATGTACTTGATCCTCCCCCTCCCCCTTCCCTCTGCATCTCTCTTAGTAACCCCCGGCATCAGACCCTGCATGGCTGATGAGCACAGGTGTGGTGATGGGACATGCATCCTGATGGAATACCTGTGTGACAACAGACCCGACTGCAGGGACATGAGTGATGAGAGCAATTGTGGTGAGTGGCTTCAGCTTAACGGGCCGGCGAGTTGGATGTGAGATGCATATTCACATAACCAAGTAACCGTTTTTGCTTTCCCTAAGTTTAATCAGCAATTTGTTTCAGAAACAAAACGGCCGCCCCCTCCAGCCCCGACCACCCCTGCCACCACAACCACCACCGCCAAGAAGCCCCCGCGTCCCCCTGGCCCACCCGGACCCTGCAGAGCGGATCAGGCCACATGCCAGAGTGGAGAGTGCATCCCTCGAGACTACATCTGTGACGGAGAAAGGGACTGCTCGGATGGAAGCGACGAGATCAGATGTGGTATGCGATGCAGCCTTGTGCATATGTTGTGCACGCTATCAGGTGACGACAAAACACACTCTAATTATCTTCTGTCTTTTCACAGGCACTCCATCTCCCTGTGAACCCAATGAGTTCAAATGTAAAAATGGCCGCTGTGCCCTAAAACTCTGGCGTTGTGATGGAGACAACGACTGCGAGGATAACTCTGACGAAACAGACTGCCGTAAGTCTCCATATCTTTTGTGGGTCATTAAAGGTCTGCCTCAAACGAATAGGGGCAGCGCTTTGGAAAATATGCTCATGCGCTTTCTTGTTGCGATAAATCTGCGCTTTTTGATCGCTACAGCCACCAAGGGTCCTGGCGACAGGTGTGCTCCTGAGCAGTTTGAATGCCTGAGCGACCGCACCTGCATACCAGCTAGTTACCAGTGTGATGACGAGCCCGACTGCCCCGACCGTTCCGATGAGTACGGCTGCAGTAAGTCTCACACCAACAGCTGTCTCTGCTTGTGTCTTTCTGTTTCTGCTTCTCTGACTCTCCTCTACAGTCACCCTCTGAGTTCCTTTGTATGTTGTGACTAATTCTCTGTGAACCAGGCTCTTTTGACACACGTCGCTGGAGACACAGAGCTTTTTGTGAACCTTCCATTCCCGAGAACTGAAAGGGAATTGTCCGTCCATGGAAGAGAATTATGTTTCCTCTGACTTTCAGGCATTTTATGAGCTTCAATGGATCGCCAAAATTCCAATCCCATGCCAGCCTCTTTGGTCATGTGCATTTATTATGTGGTTAAAACAAGTTTGTGACCCTTTGCAGCCCCTCCCTCTGTGACAAGCCCACCAGAAGAGTCCATTCAGGCAGCGCGCGGGTCAACGGTGACATTCACCTGTCAGGCAGTTGGCGTGCCGACGCCCATCATCACCTGGAGACTCAACTGGGGACACATTCCTCTCAGTGGCAGGTGGGTTTGATGAGAAATTCTCCTTCTATACTATTATTAAAACTGAGTCCAAAAGCATGAGTTGCACTGTTTGGCCAAGCTGTCTCAAGCAAAAAAGCTGCATCTGGTGAAAGCCAATCTTGCCAAATTGATCTGCAGCAGATCATGAAGATTTGAAAAATGACTCTGAATTTATCCTCTGAACACATTTCTCTCCTGACACAATGACTGTCTACAGCCCTGTTATAGTAATGTTTCTGCGTGGACTGCGATTCTAATTATGGGGATATCTGTGAGTGTTCATTCTGAGTGTAGCTGAGTGCTGTGTGTGGTTCATTTTTAAGTTTTTTTTTTTTGTTTTTTTTGTCACAACATTTCTGTTTAAGCAAAGAGAAGGCCTCCAGAAATAATCGTTTGTGCTGTGTTTTTGTGTTTCCAGGATCTCCTCGACTAGCGAGAATGGCCGCGGCACTCTGACCATTCGCGATGTGAAGGAGGCGGATCAGGGAGCGTACACTTGTGAAGCCATCAACGCTAAAGGCCTGGTGTTTGGTATCCCTGATGGAGTGCTAACTCTCACATCGAATCCAAATCCAGGTACTAACGCCTCACTTTGACCATTGATTCAGCATCAGAAATACTACATATACTACAATTGAATAGTATTTACAATAAGAATGTTAATTAACTTTTCTTTTTTTCCATAGGCAACTGTCCTGATGGCCACTTCAGTGTGGAAGGCCGCTGTGTGTCCTGCTTCTGTGCTGGAGTGTCCAAAAACTGCAAGCGTACCGGTCGCTACCGCAACCATATCAGCCTGCGTTTCACAGAGGAGGAAGACTTCAAAGGCACTGATGCTTATGAGATTTACGGAGTGCTAACACACTGTCAACTGAAATCAAGTGTGACCATTATAGAGCTTGAAACACTGATTGAACCTGGAATTTTTACTTCCAGGAGTGAATGTCTCCTACCCGTCCAGGCCAGGCACTCCTCCTCTCTCCTCCACTCAGCTCCTCATTAACCCAGAGATGGAGGAGTTCCAGCTCGTCGACCTGTCGCGCCGCTTCCTCAACCTCGACTCCTTCTGGACCCTGCCTCGCCAGTTCCTTGGCAATAAGGTAAGGAATAAAATTAGCTGCAGACTTCACCAGTGATCACATATAATCATTAAAATCATCTCATCTGTTTTTAGATTGACTCCTATGGAGGATCCCTGAAGTTCAAAGTGCGGTACACGCTGGCCCGCGGTCTGTCTGAGCCTGTGGAGAAGCCGGATGTGATGTTGGTTGGAAATGGCCGCAGGCTTGTGTACCGCAGAGGCAGCCCCACCCCTGCCCGAGTGGTCAACCAGAAGCAGATTGAATTCACTGAAGTAGGTCTTTGGTGAAGAAAATGCAAATTCTGCACAATCCTGTGCTAAATTTGTGATGACGACATGTAGTTATTTCAGTACAGAAATGTTGCAGAGGTTGTCCACAAAATTTGACCATAACACAATTTTGACCAAATTTAACTTGCACTAACATGTAAAAATCAAGAGTTAAACAAGTGTGAAGTACATGCATCAGTAAACTGCTTGTTATTGTTTCAGGATAAATGGCAGCAGTCCAACGGCCGACCTGTGAGCCGGGACGAGCTGATGATGACACTGGCCAACCTGGACAGCATCAGCATCCGCACCATCTATGACAACCACATGGTCAGCGTGGCGCTCAGTGACATTGTCATGGATACCACCACCGTAGAGTTCAGCACTCTGGGTCATGCTAAGGATGTGGAAGAGTGCCGGTAAGAGGGGAAAAAAAAAGACCTTGAACATGATACTGCGATGTTAATGAGATCCATCGAGCTGTCAGTAAACAGTCAGAGTGAAAAGCTACATGAATAGCAGCATTCATATTCATAAGGTTGGTTGAATAGCCATGCATGGTGTTATGCAGGCAGCTGATGATGATGGTCCTTGTATATTTCATTCCCAGATGTCCTCCTGGATATTCAGGCCTGTCGTGTGAGATGTGTTCCTCTGGTTTTGAGCGTGTGCCTGGTGGCTCATATCTCGGCACCTGTGCCGGATGCAACTGTAATGGACACGCCAGTGCCTGTGATCCAATCAGCGGACACTGTCTGGTAATGGCGCACTCTCTTTTTGGCAGTAATGGCTATTGGTAGGGCTGTGTGTTGGCAAGAACACTCGAGACGGGGAAACTCAAAAATATCTTACTACTAAGACCAGATTCTTTATCGGAAAGCTATCTCCTCCAGATTTCAGTGTTTGGGCTATGGTAAGCTATTCAATGCCTAGCTCTAGCTTCATATTTAAAGTACAGACACAAAAGTGCTATAGATGTTCTCATTTAACGCTCACTGAAAAAGTGTGCAAATAAGTACATCTCCCAAAATGTCAAACTCTTCGTTTTCTATTTTGCGTGCAAGATAATGAGCAGTGTGTTCTCCCTGCTACAGAGCTGCCAGCACAACACAGAGGGTCCTCAGTGTGACAAGTGTCGCCCCGGCTACTTCGGTGACCCGAGCAGAGGTCGCCCAGACGACTGCAAGCCGTGCCCCTGCCCGTACTACGAGACCTCACGGCGGTAAGGTCACAGACCCACCCAGACCACACACACATTTACTGTGCAACAAGGGGCACACACATACAACACACAAGTAGGCATCAGTTAGATTAAATGTACAACAGTGTGTTAATGAGTAACATGCTGAATGAATACAGATTTTTTTTTTTCAATGGGCTATGCAGGTTTTCTGACACCTGCTTCCTAGACGTTGACCAGCAGCCAACATGTGACGCCTGCAGGCCTGGCTACATAGGAAGACGCTGTGAAAAGTGAGGAAACCAATATCATCAATTTTGCCTTTTAAAGGAATAAAGGATTTGTATTTTTATGTGGAGTTGTATAAGGCACGTATTCAGTGTGTTACCTATGGCACACCCTCAGTTTGGAGAAACAGAGCAGGGATGCACAGAAGCAAAAAAAAAACTCTGTTGTGAGCTGGATGCACAGCAAAATATATTTTAGCTACCGAAAAGACCCAACTAAAAAAATTATATCACTTTAAGTGTACGCTATATTTAAAATATCTTCAGCTGTGTGAGACCTGAGACAGCTATGCAG
The DNA here is from genome assembly GCA_029721515.1 of Synanceia verrucosa. Lineage (NCBI taxonomy): Eukaryota > Metazoa > Chordata > Actinopteri > Perciformes > Synanceiidae > Synanceia > Synanceia verrucosa. The sequence continues at coordinate 17,429,786 of CM056561.1, read as the reverse complement.
TCTATTTCCAATGGGGAACTAAAGCCGTTGTATCCATCTATGCTCTCGCCAAAGCCACCAGACAGTTATGTGTTAGTTAGAGATTCAACAACAAAAAAAGTCCAGTAACCACTGTGTTCTGTGAGGTGAAATTACAGGTTTTTTTAAGTGGAGTCTGGTGGATTTGATGAGAGCACAGATGGTTACAACTATTTCAGCTCCCTATTGGAAGGGCTGTCTGGTGGCAAGATAATCAGTGAAAATATTCTAAATGCTCACATATTTAAAGTGATATTTTTTTTTCTTTTAAGTTACAGTTCAGATTGGAGATAGAAGTAATATGATGTCACACTGAAATCACTGGTAGCAGTGAACATAAATCATATCTTTTTTTATGTCTGTTTTATTTCAGGTGTGCTCCTGGTTACCAGGGCAACCCTCTTCTGCCTAATGGAAAATGTGTTCCTAACAGTGAGTATATGTTTAACAAATTGCACCAGCATTTTTGGAATTCTCATTTCAAGGCATGAAATATATTGAAGCTGCACCTGGATTGTTTCACCACCCAGCGATATGACCTCAAGGAGGTCTGTGTAATCATTACCATCGTTCAATCCCCCCCCCCCCTCACTCCACTGGTGTGGAGTGAGGAAATGTGTACAGTAGGCAGTAGTATGTTGTCATGGCTCAGGTATGCAGAATCACTGGAACACTTCCAGGTGCACTTTCCACCCCATACAGTATGTCATCTTCTTTCCATTGCTCTCTCTCTCTGCAGCAAATGCAAAGTGTGATAACAGAGGAACCATCAGCTCCAGCAGCAGACCATGCAGCTGCAAGGTATAGTATACAGCATGCATACAAGATTATTTCGACCGTTTATTGCAAAATCCGTTGTCTATTTGGGGCTGATATGTCTCACTGTTTTGTTTTGTTCTTCTCATCATCTTTTATGGAAGAAACAGGCTTGACAGCCAGATGGATTACACATGTGCATGTGCTTGTGTGTGTATTTCAGAACAACGTGGCAGGCGATCTGTGTGACGAGTGTAAGGCCGGCTTCTTCCACCTATCACAGGCCAACCCGGAGGGCTGCCTGCGCTGTTTCTGTATGGGCGTCACTAAACAGTGCGCCAGCTCCACTTGGACTAGAGATCAGGTCAGTTGCCAAGTTACAACAGAGTAAAAGGAGGGGCAAATATTTTTTGACATCAAAGTTCGACTCAGTGTTTGTGCAGTCGTGCAGAATCAGCAAATCCTTTCAGATGCTAAATGGCCGGATACAATGTGCAAATAGTAATTGTGTGAGCACATGTTAATCTCAGTTCACCTGTCATTGACGCAAATTGTTTGTGTCTCGCAGGTGCGAGGAGGGGTGAATGGGCAGCTCTTCTCCCTGTCCAACAGCGGCAACACTAAAACTATCTCCGAAGGAATCTCCCAGAGGGGCTCCTCTGAAGTTGTCTACCGCTCATTCTCCAGCGTCCCTAATGACATCTACTACTGGGTTCTGCCTGAGAGCTTCAGAGGAGATAAGGTGAGAGGAAAACAACAGAGTAAAGAGTAGGCTAGGGGATAAGAGAGGGAAAAAAACTGCCAAGGGTTAGTCAAGATAGATTTCTCTGCCCTCTCTGTCCCACTCAGTCATGCCTTAACATGTCGTTTAGTGGAAAAGGCTGCACTTACCCACACAGTAAACCTCCTTTGAACTTTTTGGCTTGAATTCAGAGTTGAGCCAACAAGGGTATGGGTGTCTTATGATTTCTCCCCCACAGTATCATAGGGGTGAAATACCTTTCCACCATCCGCTTTTGTCTTTTGATGAGCTTCTTTTTGTAATTTTGCTACCAGGTGACAGCCTATGGAGGGGAGCTTCGCTACACGGTGCGTTTTGAGCCATTCCAGCGCTCACTGGTGATTGACGGCCAGCCGGATGTGGTTCTCCAGGGCAACGGCATCTTCCTGGAGCACTACTCTCAGACCAAGCCTCTTCCACGTGTCCCGCAAACTGTCACCGTGACCTTCAGAGAGGTGTGCTTTGTGATTCACAAGGGAAAGGATCTTTCAGCTAAATATGAATCTGCACACAATGTTAACAGGCTAGCTTGTTTTGCTTTTCTTCATTTCTCACCCTATTCACTGATAGTCTGGATGGCGTCGCGCTGATGGGCAGCTGTGTACTCGCGAGCACCTGCTGATGGCTCTGGCTGACATTACAGTTTTCATGATCAGGGCCACCTACGCAGACAACATGGCTGAGAGCAGGTATGGTGGGAGCTTCCCTCTGTCACTGCACAGTTCTTCCACATGCATCAGAATCAATGCCATTATTTGCTCTTAACAACAACATGTTTTTGTTTTGCATTAAATAGCATCTCAGACATCAAGATGGATGTCGCTGTTCCTCACCCCACTGGTAATGAACGTGCTGTGGAAGTAGAAGAGTGTGCTTGTCCTCAGGGATACAAAGGACCATCTTGCCAGGTGCCCATGCAGATTTTTTTTCATTTAACAGATTTATTTAAATTAATTTAAAAGAAGTTCAAAGGTCCATTTACAAGCTATGGAGCTTTCATATGCATTGCACGTTCACGTATGCTCAGTTGTCATGGATGTGGCTTAACTCTGTTAGTGTCACAGTTGAGCCATCTCCATGACATCTGAACAAACTCTAATTAAGGCTCTACGTTGGTTACATTTATTTGAACTAGCACTTACCAAGGTCAAAAATGAAATTTCATGCTCAAGATTAGTTTACTTCCAAAACAGGATGGAAAAGTAACACAGATGTGCCTCAGCTCGTTAATAATAGCACAGTAAAGTTGTTTCCATTACAGTCCGTGATGATAATTGCAGTCTGTCTACCTGCTGCAGTGGAACAAAGATGTATTCCTCTGTGTCATCACTTGTCTCTGGCCTGAGGTGTTTTTTTGCGTGTCGTTGCAGGAGTGTGATGAGGGTTACACTCGGACCAGCTCTGGCCTCTACCTGGGCACATGCGAGAGGTGCGACTGCAATGGTCACGCCAGCAGCTGTGACACAGAGACTGGCGCGTGTCTGGTAGTTTTTTTTTTTTACGCTACTCGTCCTCTTCTTTCCTCCTCAGTTCTTTGCTCACATTGAACCTGCTTTGATCTGTGCAAAGGAATGCACTAATGGTTTCTTAGCAAATTCTGACATGTGGAAACACACCATCACTCCTAAATGCTATATATTCAACTGTTCCATGGATCTCACCTCTTTTCTATTTGTGTGTGTGTGTGTCCTGACCAAAAGCAATGTCTCCATAACACTGCCGGGACAAGGTGTGAGCGCTGTCAACCTGGTTTCTATGGAAACCCAGTAACGGGTGGTGCTCAGGCCTGCCAGCCCTGCCCCTGCCCTGGAACTGCTTCCAGCAACCAGTGAGTTCACATCTTTTGGGTTCAGTGTCAATTTTATTCAGTTAGTATAGATTAGGCTACTGTGATTTTTTTTTTTGTTTAATGTTGACTAGGACAAGTAGGCAGGGGTTGACACTGCTCAAATTCCCCATAATAAACAAAAATCATACTGTAAATTAAATAACATGATTACTACCCTGTTGGCACAGATTCTCCCCAACGTGTTATCTGGATTCTGACGGTCAGCCAACCTGTGACAGCTGTCCCACTGGATACACTGGCCGACGTTGTGAAAGGTATGACCCCCCCCCCCCCCTTCTCTTTCAGCTTTTTCTTTTCCTCTCTTTCTTCTTCTCACTGTTGTCACTGGGCAGCGAGGTTAGCAGCGGCTGGCAGTATCACCCAGAGATTTCATTCGCAGGAAAGGGATTCAAGCATGTTTGTGGTTCGCATTCTCTCTTGTTTTTTTGTTATTGAGTGGTGTCGGTCCAGGGATGGGATACGCAAATCTGTGCCACCCATTCTGGAGATTTTGTCCTGTGTGCTGGTTCTCTAGATATACTGGTGGATATTGGTTTCGTGGATTTGTTGATTTGCAAAATGTAAGGTAATTTCTGCTGCTGTAGAATAATACATCTTTGTGATAGGCTAGGGGGCTTTTGGTGGTACTGAGTGTGTCATCACTCAGATTTTATTGTTCGTGGAAAAGAAATGTGCCAGAAATGAAAAATGCTGTATGTCCTGAGAAAACCTGAGATCTTCCTTTTGCTCTCTTCTGTCCTTTGCTTTTCCTCCAAATGCCTTCTCATAGGTTGCTTTCTGCTTCAGCTTAGCGCTTTGCCAGTAGTGAAATGTTAAGGTGTTGGCTCATGTGATTTCGGTGTGTGCACAGACCAAAGTTTTCTGGGTTTCTACGACATAAATGTAGATGTGGCATTTATGAGGACTCCTGTCTGGCTTATCGATCTTTGCCGCTCCCAGGGCAAAGATGACGAGGTGACTTGGGTGTAAGACGCAGCATTTGAATCATTTATTATTTGAAGGTCTCTGTCTGCATCATACCTGATTCTGCTGTTTTGACATTAAGAGAAGAGATGCCGTCTGCAGACAGTTGTGGGGACCCCTTCTTGGAGAAGCACATGGAAGGCCTCCTACCTGTGGGATGTGGAGCTGAACCAGTATTCAATTTCAGCTTGGAGAAAGAGATAGAACCGCATGGCAGTGGAGATGATGATGATGATAATGATGAGACCATAGGAACAACAGTAATCCCTACCAGAACTTTAATGTCTTCTGCAGCTCACCATCGCACCACTCCTTCCAAAACAGCAACTGGGGTGGGCGTAGTCTCCGTCACCCCAAACAGATCGGTATCCAGACTCCCACCACGCTTCACACCCAGCCCAGAGAGCAGAGATTCCAGCTTTCAGCACCTCCTCCGGATTCACCTGAACACCTTTAACCAGCGCCTGAGCATGCTGGAAAGCAACACGCTGGACATGAAGGAGAGCATTCACAGCATGGAGGACCAGCAGAGTCACCTCAGCTCCCAGCTGAAGGAGCTCATCGCTCTCCAGTTGGGTGGGGAGAAGAACAAGAAGATTAGTGAGCTGGAGAAGAGCTACACAGACATGGATGCCCGTCTGAGTAGGCTGGAGGGAAGGCTGGAGATCCTGATTGATGGTTTCACCGCCTTGGCTCAGGAGATGAACAAAATGAAACGTGTTAGACATGTGTCCCGTTCACCCCAAGAAAAGAGGGCTCTGCCTTCAGTTACGACAGCGCTTGCACTCCCATCGCACTCAACACCTCGGCCTCATGTCAGAATTAAACCCACAGAGGCACCATTCAGCAGTAGAGCCACAGTGCCCAAAAGCATACCTACCCCGGGCCTCCCAGCAAACAAACTCACTTCTGCCTCTCAGAAAGAGAGTAAACTCAAGTTGGCAACCACCAGTACACCTAAAATAAACACAGTCACAAGATCATCCAAAACTCAAGTCTCAACAAGGTCAGCGATTAAGTTAAGGACCACCCTGAGTAAACCTAGGACGACTTCAAAATCTTTATCTGAAGCTAAAACAAAAAGGCCTGAAGGTAGGAGGTCTGATGAGGCAGCTAAACATGTTTCACAGCCAAGACAAACAAAAGTTAAATACGCAATTACTAAATTTCAACTGGAGCCACCATCTCACAAACCCGAGCCCGACCAGGCTAATAAAAACAACAACAATGGACGTAACAAGGCGTTTAGATCAGATGCGCCAGTTCCAAGGAAGGTACAAGAAGGTGGAAAGTCTTCAAACAAATCATCAAAAACACACAAAGATGACACTAACCAAGATAAGAAAAAGGCGGAGACCAACTCTTATAAGTTGGCCTCTCACAATACAAAGAATAACACGGCAAAGACCACAGTCTCAACCACAAAATCTACCAAGTTTACCAACGCGAAGAAGTCAAACACAACAGTTAAAAAGAAAACTCCTGCAAAAACCAAGGCTACTACTGCGAAGAAGTCAAACACAACAATAAAAAAGACAACTACTGCAAAAACCAAGGCTACTACTGCGAAGACATCTAACACAACAGTAAAACGAAGGACTGCTGTGAAAACAAAGGCTACTACTGTGAAGAATAAGTCTAACACAACAGTGAAAAGGCAACCAACTGCCCCTAAAACCAAGGCTACTACCACACAGAAAGTAACTAAAAAAACTCTGAAGAAAAAAAAGAAAACAAACACACAGTCTGGTGTTTTGGACCTACTGCGGCTCTTACAAGGAGATCACAAGTCTGCAAAGCAGAAGAAGAATCAGGACGGTTCACTTCATGTTGTCTTGGGAAGGCTGGCCATTCCTATCAGAATTATTCCTGATAACTAGAGAATAACAAGTTGACTTTGATTATTTTAATTTGTTTTCAATGTTTGTATCTCTAGGTTCCGATCCTGATATTTATGTATATGTGTATGTCAATGCAAATTAATGAAGGGACTGATTTTATAACGCTGTGTTATTTTCAAGGGATGTAAAATAATTATAATAATGGTGTATTATATAATAATCAGAACTATTCATATACTATGCTATGAAGAGATAGATTAACAATAGTGCCTCTCATTTGTCTACATTTGTCCATAGTGTTATGTTCAGACTACCTCACACTGTAGAATGATCTCCTCCAACCCTTTGTTAGATCATCCTGAAAACCTCAGCCCATCATTTGTTTTCCTTCTACATAGGTGTGCATTTGAAATTATGAAATATGTGTTCCAGAAAAGCGCTTTACATGCCACTGGTGGTCGTACATGCTGTAATAACAATTCTATGCATCAATATGACAAAACATTATTTTAGTTCTAAGTTATAGAGCTTCAACAGTAATGGTGGATGGATTGGATGATGGATTGCTATTATTTTTTCATAAACATTTGTGGTCCCCAGAGAATGAATTATAATGATTTTGGTGATTCCCTTGCGTTTTACTTCGCACCATCAACAGTTCAAACTGTATTTTTTCCAAATACTTAAATTTATGACTTACTGGGAAAACTAATGTTGGCAGTCCCATCAGCCTCAGATGCACTTTGTACTTGCTAAATTAATATGGTAAATGTGGTAATATGATTATGAGTATGCTAGTTTTTAGCTCAAAGCACAGCTGTGTCCATGAACATCATCGCACAGCTGCAAGTATTACTCCAAACTCTTTCTGTTAATGAGGCGCCTTGGTGGACAGTCAACATTACGGACTGATGGTGACTGTAGATAAAAGGTCATGAGTCCAGCAAAAGAAATTGGGCTTAATCAAATCAAAACTCAAAAGCTTTAATTGTCATTATATGACAGTGCATACAGCTATATTAGGAGCGTTGCGCCACATGGTGCTGAGTACAAGGAAATCCTAAGAGGTATAAAGATTGCTCACAGTAGATGTCATGGAAATCCATCCATTTGTTTTGGAAATCATATAGAAAACGTTATTCTATGAAAGTTAAATATATTGTATTGAATATTTATCATTTTTTCATGATCGCTAAGCCACCAGAAACATCACGGAGAGGCCATGAAAGGGAATCATCCTCTTTACATTTTTATATTTTGTGTCACCTGTTTATTTTTTTTGTCTAATGGTGGTACTAGAAGAAAGGACAGATGTCCCTGAGAATAACTGGATTTATTTTCTGGAGATCACTAATACGCATAGAATACGCATTTTGACTAGTGATAGTAGTAGTCGTCAACAAAGTACTCAATGCTTACCACCTACTATTTCCAATAGTGAGACCAGCGTTTCATCTATCGCTGAACAACATCATATCATCAGCATATAAAGAAAGCTAAGGATTGCACAAACAAAAGATTATTGTATGATTTTTGGGAGAAAAAAAATTGTGAAATCACATTGTTACCGCGACCACATTGTTTGTCATGTTGTGTTCATCATGAGCTTTGTGTCCTTTATTATGCTTTTTTAAGCATTCTCCCATGCTCATATCCATTTCCATGTATTTTCTATTTTCCAATGTATTGATGTACATCCTTATCTTTAAAATGTATGAAACAACACTGACTGGAAGAACTCAGTCAACCACATTTTAGGTGTGATTGTACATCTCAGGAGTTAGTTTGAATAAGGTTTCTCAAAGCAAGTTTATAGCATGGAAGTCCTATCGTTGGCTGTTGTCCGGCGGACCTGGCAGAGGACAGGTGAGGTAAGACTAACAGCAGCTGCCCCTAGGACAGCCTGCTCAGATCTGTGGTTGGACAAGCCTTTGCTCTGGTGGCAGTGGCAACATTTGCTTGGGTTGAAGGCGTTTTGCTCTGCTATGTCACCGTGTCAGAAATAACTTTCCTTTTTAGCAGCTTAGCATCTGTCTGTCTTTACCTGAACTCACTTCTGCTTTGTTTTGATATCTTGTTCAGTTGTTGGCTGTATTTGTGGTATTTGTGTTCTGAATCTGGTGACATTTTCTCTGTTAATGTCTCTGTTCATGTACAAAGGTGTATCGCTCTTTATATGGGAGATGGAATCAACATTTGAGACATGTTGAATGTTTGGGCTGTGGCTGTGCTTGATCCATCTCCAAGCAGTATTTCGTCATCTTTTTTTTCTTCTGGGAAAACTGTATTCAGTGGGTATGAATATAAGTTTAGCACTTATTGCAGATATGAATACTTACTAGATGGAATAACAGAATAGTTTGTATGTTCCTTGTCTGAAGGAATCTGTCCTTTGTTCATGGTTGAGATCTGCCATGGGTCACGAAGACTCCCCAAAGGATGTTATTCATCAAATAATCACCTCTTGCAGACTTCCCAGCTTCCTGCCTCATTGCTCTTTGGGTTAAGACGTGTATCCTCCTTGACTGGAAATGTTTACTCAAACACATTGTCTATTTTTATTTCAGATGTGCCGCAGGATACACTGGCAACCCACTGCTTGGACAGAGATGTACTGTCGGCAACAATTTTGTCAATGGTACTTTTTATGTTTTGATTCAGGAATGTCACAGATATTATTCCGGCCTCTGGCTTGTGCTTTATCTTAAAGGGATAGAGGTTTTGAGATGGGGTTATATGAGGTACTGATACACCCATAGTCAGTGTATTATCTACTAGGGGTGTGACGTGAGATTAAATCGCTTAAGTGAAAAGATATCTCACAAGCACAGGGCAGAATGAAACCTACCAGACTTTGAGCTATCTAAGCTTCTATTTGTGACCTGTGGGTGGCAGTAATGCACATTTGCTATGTCTAGTCTGCCAAAAACTTACAAGACGAAGGAGAAGGAAAGCAGCAACTGCAGCACTTGGGTAAAGTTAGAAAGATATTGGCAGATTCTAACTTCCAAGATCAATACGTCAAATCCAGTTTGATCAAAAACTGTAATCTTACCTCTTAAAACATGGTTGCCGATCTACCACCGCCTCAATCAGTTAGATTGTGTTATTGCGTGACTTTGGTTAGTCCAGCTTTACCAAAGTCACACAACAGCACAAAGTGACCACTTAAAGCAGTGGTAGACCAGCAACCCCTGCGTTGTGAAAGGAATCTGGTGTCTTGGGGAGAGCTTACTTTGATATAACCATAGGGCCGTCTGACGGCAAGGTCAAGTGGTGAAAATACTCTAAATTTAGCATTCCCTTAAACTGATATTAATTTTCTTAGGCGAACCTTTCTGTTATTTGTCTAAAATAAATTTTGCTGCTGGCTCCACCACTTCTGTGTGTGTTGCAACTTCTAGTCATTAATCTGGATTTAACAGTGCCTTTAAAGAGAGAGCTGTAACACACTGTAACTATCTGGTTTACTGTCCTGTTACAGGTAACTGCTATAACTGTGATCAAAGAGGAAGTGAGGGCTGCAATGGTGGTGTGTGCCGCTGCAAGGTGATCAAACAAACCAACTCACTAGTTGTTATCTTTTATTTTTTTTGTTCATCCTCATTGTGTCTCATTTCCTTGATAATAATTGCAGATGAATGTTGAAAGCCCATCTTGCTCCAGCTGTAAAACTGGAACGTTCCACCTTAGCGCAGACAACAAAGATGGCTGCCTGTCCTGTTTCTGTATGGGCGTCACTCAGCAGTGCTCCAGCTCCACCCACTACAGAGACCTGGTAAGGCTTTAAAGTGGTAAAGTTTGAACTGGATATTCATCTGTTTCATTGCCGAAAGATGTGTGTGGTCTAAATTTGGACTCATCACACCAGTCATCAGTGGTTTTGAGCCAGTGAGATCACATCCATTGGTGGTGTTGGCCAGAGACTGACTGATATCCCTTCATGTAGGCAGTCATATCTGTGGATCTACCTTTTCCTGAATAACAGTCAGGATACAGTTTGACTTGTCTCTCAAGGTCACATACAGACATCACATTTTGAGTAAGCCTGCACAGAAAAATAAAAAAAAAACAGCTTGATAGGCTGGGAAACTAACACATAAAGTGCTGTGTCCTTCCAGTATAGCCAGTTAGCAGAATTAAACTTCCAAGACTCCAGCTTCAGTGTTGCATAAGCACTTTGCAGTCTGCTGCTAAAATAGTCATTAGTCAGTAGTAACCTGCACACTGTTAGAGGTCAGAACTGCAAGTATATGTTTTGTTCTGTTGGTACATCATTTTGCATATTATTTAAATAAAAAAAATATGATAAATAAAATAAATATCTTACTGTATGTATGTATGTGCTTTTACAGGTGTCATCAGTCTTTTCTCCAGGAAACTTCCAGGGATTCGCTCTGGTGAACCGCCAACGCACCAACCGCATCACCACTGGCTTCACTGTGGAGATTTCAACTGAAGGCACTCAGCTGTCCTACACCAACTTTGACTACCTGGGACAGGAGCCTCATTACTGGCAGCTTCCAGGGGCCTACCAGGGAGACAAGGTCAGCATCAAAAAGCACATTTGACAACAGTGGAAGTAGCCCAAGCAAGACTTCAAGCCCCTTAATGCTGCATATATGGGGTTGAGCAACACTTGTCAGAAAACTTGTAGACCACTCTCATTCTATGGCTGCTTCCATTTTTCTGCTTCATCCTACTTCAAACTTTTCAAATCTTTCTTGTCAGTCAGATTTCTTTTTCAGTTTATGTGCAACTTAGGAACACTACATTATTTATAAATGATAAAATGATAGTTGATTAAATTTAATTAAGAGTTATTTTACTGTTAACAAACAATGGAATTATTCAAATTTCTAACTGTTAGAGATGCTAGAAATTTTATTTATTTATGTGCTCATGATTTCCAAATGATTTGTAAAGCTTTAAGAAACTGTAAAACATTGATTAACACAAACCAGTTATTTACCACTGACAAAATATTAACTAGGTATATCAATAGTGTTTGTCAATACTTTACAAAGTATTTATTAAACATTCAACAAGGTATTTTAATCATCAGTTGCAACTTTATAATAATAACCATCCATGGATCTTCATCATGCAAAAAAGGTTTGTTTATACCTTGTTCCGTTCTCGTTTTATCTGGAGTAGAGGCCAGTTTCATCAAAATCACCACTTTTTATCCCGATTCTGTTTGTTTTGCTCTCTGATTGTGATCGTCTCCACTTCCTACTTTGATCTCTGTGGCGTACATCATCTCTGTATGTCCCGACTTCAAATCCCAGAAGACCCAGAATTACTCAGAGGCCGTGTGAGAGCGCTCTTTTGTCCCTGCCGCTGAAACATACGTACATGTTTGGCACTCAAAGAGTTAACAGTAAAATAACTAGTAACCAACTTTAATTAACGATTAATTTACCATTTATATATATACTTTTTTGTGTGTTACTACAACTCCTTTGCTTCATTTTGTTTCATCTCAACTGTGTGTTCTCAGGTTAAAGTAATGTGCCACTTTCTAAACGTATCTCTGCGGTTCTTTGTGTTTGACCCCACATTCTCTACAGAGAGAATCTGTCTTTGCTCGTGCGAAACGAGCGGCGCAGGTAATGGCAGTCGCTGATTGTCATGTTGTGAATGTAGTGGGTTTTTTTGTTTGAAGTCGTGTGCTGTTTGGCATGTTTGATATAACCGTTGATGTGGCATATCCATACATTATGGATAGAATTTTGTTGTGGTTTAAATTATTTCCCTGTTTGTTAGAAGCATTGCGTTTTACAGCAGTGCATGCAGTTTGCAGCTGGAGCTGTCTCTTAGATTTGACCGCTCTCACTGCAGTGCATATCACACGCAGAAATTGCTTTCTGCTTCACATCACATGAGCTGTGTAAACGGATTGATCATTAATGGTCCATTAAAGAACTTCATACCGTTTATCTTTGCTCCAACAACACTGCTGTAAAACTCCCAAATACCATCAGCTCGGTGGTAAGGAAAATGATCAGAGAGCTCGCTTTATTCACATTGATAGAGCGTCTCGTACTTGCCAGAGGAGTGGCTGAGGAAGGATGCTTCTATTTGGAACCTAATGGCCTCTGAACGTAAAGACATCCGCAGATCCAAAAGAGCTAGCCAGGTATTTGGTATGAACCGCAACTTAGATTGAAATCGCAAAAGTGACACTCGCACATCTAATGGGAACAAGCGTTGCACAGTGTTTCTCTCATTGTATGTGAACACGCTGAGAGTTTGTGGACTTGTCTTCCCTCCATTCATAGATGTAGCAGCATGGAGAAGCACCTTGGTCTTTGGATGAAGGGTCACAGAGCAGGAGCATGTTGTCAGGCTCTATTTGTGCATCTGCATGTGTGTGAAACACAAGGAGCCCTGAGTTGAGACGGTTTCCAGCAGACGCTGATTTGTGTCTTTTATTTGTGTTTCTACTGTTTGGAGTGAGAACGATTCCTTCAGCAGAACCACAATGTTGTTGTGCAGCACATCAAGCATCATCGACTTCAAAAGCATGACTCAGCATGTACTTACTGTGAGGCACTTCATTATGGAAAAACTAAATTCTAAACCCCCATCGCCATCATTTTGACTGTTCCCATAGTTACGTATCTTTTGTATCTTCCGGTACCCCACTTTTCACCTCTCCAGGGTGATGTCAGACAGCTGGATGATGAAGTCTGGGCGCTCTTCTCTAACTTCTCCAACAGACGAGCTGCTTCTCCTCCTTTCTTTTCTTCCTCCTCTAAATCCTCTTTCTCTTCCTCCTCCTCCTCCTCCTCTTCTTCATCTTCCCCTCGGGTACCAACTTCTTCCTCTTCATCTTGGTGGTCTTTGCGTAACCGGAGCCCCCCTCCTCCTCCGTCTGGTATCTCCTCTTCAGTTAGACCAACCAGACCCCAGCCTTACTCCCCAGGCCACTCTCCCCACCTGCAGGTACACTCTGTCAGAGACAGCAAGAGGTTTACAAGCATTTTCATTTTCTTCATCATATTGGTGACTTTTGGTTTTTCTCTTTGGGATCCGGCCCTGCTGCATCCGGATTGAATAGAGCAAGAACTCATTGAGCAAGACTTCTGCTCGTGGTTCTGGGAACAGCAGCAAGGTAGACAGTAGCATGATCTGACTGGCTGACTTCACGTCTCGCCTCTTGGCGCTCTCTCATAGGAAACTGTAATGCTGTTCCTGATAGTAAAGCATCAAAAGTTAATGAACAACCAGCCGTCCAGGGCAGTTAATGTTTAGTTTAGAAACCCCCATAGCACTTAAAAGATTCTGATCTACTGAAGTAATGCAGCATGTATTAAGTTCCCAAAGAATGGATGATTTAAGCAATCCGAGCGCTGGGTGACTGGGTGGTATTTTCCATTGTTAAGTAAATAGCTCCCACTCGGTGCTGTCACTGTAATTGTCCACTTGGGAGTAACATTGGTTTTCCTATGCTCTGTCATTATTCTGTTGTCTGCTTTAAAACGGCCTCTTGCTAAAGCACACGTTAAGCTGTCATTGTCAATTATTGACAGTTGTTTTAGTTGTCAGATGAGGCACAGCAAGACTTCTATGCTGTTATCAAACTGTCAGCGGTGCCTTTAATAGCAGACATAAGAAAGAACATGTATTTTAAAGAGTTTAGTGGTATTGTCCCCAGGATCCTTTGTCGTGCTTTACTCTTCGGCATGCTTGCACTTCTCTTTTGCCTGCTTATTATTTAGTCTCGCTCCCTCTCTCTCCATCTCTGGCTTATTCTCTTGTGCCTCCTCTTCCTCCTCTGCCTCTCAGTACGCTCTGGTCTACAAAGGTTTCAGCTTGCACCAGGATGATCTGCTCTACTGGCAGCTCCCAGCGCAGTACACAGGGGATAAGGTAACTGTGAGAACTCTCGGGTGATGTCCTCTCCTCAACTCTGCTCAACCCTTCAAGGTCATAGAAAACATAGCACCTGGAGTAGCATCCTCCAGCATTCCCATTGCACTCATCCTTATACTCCCAGCTCTTCACATGTCCACACTTTCTATACTTTATCCCAGCCCTTCCCCCAAACTGTCCTTTTGACTTTCTGGTCTACATTCCTCCTTTGTAGTTCAGTAATAGAGGTGTGTGCCTTGTTACCATAACAGTTGTACGTTTTTTTGTTCATAATCTCCACACATATTCCCATCTTTTACACACTATTAGAAATAGAAATTATAAATAGAAATAGGAAGGGTTCAAAATACAAAATACCAAAAGTCATATAATTGTCTTCTGTGTCATTAAAGGGGCACTACAGTAATTGTAGAGCCCACTTTACTTCACTTATTTCAAACCCGACACCCCAAGTTTCTGAGGCAGGCTTCTGTTAAAGAATCAAAGCCTCAACTCAAACTCAGACAATCCTGATGGCATCACTTTGACAAGGAAACCTAATCCTCTTAATGTGGCAACTCTCACATGTTCGAACAAAAAAAAATTGATGCTCTTCTAGTACATCGGATTTGATGTAACTGCACAATCTGCTCTAAGAAGCCATCAGCACGCTTTGACCTGGCAAAAGTTCTAAAGTCTTGCTAATCATGTTTCAGGTGGGTTCTTATGGCGGGAAGATTAAGTACACCATCTCCTACGTGGCTGGTCCCAGAGGAACACTAATCGATGACGGTGACGTCCAGATTATTGTGAGTGTGTGTCATCATGCCGAGGAACAGTTTTCACCCGTTTTCACATGCATTGCTGACCTGTCTGCATTGCTCCTGTAGGGTAACGACATCACGTTGGTCGCACGTCAGCCCTGGCAGAGGAGGCAGCAAGGCAGCAGGGAAACTCACCAGTTTGAGATCGTCTTCAGAGAGGTCAGTGGCTCAGACCAGCGCTGTTACATGATGAACAGGAAGTTGACAGTGTCAGCAAGCATCTAATCAAATGATATAGGAGTGGATGACTATGTTTTTATTTCTGATTAAAATGCACTAAATGAAACAATACAGTAATCCTTGCTTGATTGTGGCAGTTGTGTTCCAGAAACCATATTTTTATATGATCATTTTTAAGCCCTAATAATGTTCTCACATTCTTATAAACATGCCCCACACAGTTATACAGTATCATTTATATTCTCTTGGATATTAGGTATGATTTGTTGAAATTTTGTGTGTAAAATCACTGTTTATAGACTACGCACAAATATACTTATTTCAACAAAATTAATTTCAGTGCCCATTATACATAACCGCGATACTGTAATAACATTGCATTTTGCTTCACAGGAAAACTGGCGTCGTCCCGATGGCATGCCTGCCACCCGAGAGCACCTGATGATGGTTTTGGCCCATCTTGATGACATCCTGATTCGTGCGTCCTACTCCACCGAGATGCGCTCCTCCAGTATCTTTGACATCAGCATGGAGGTAGCGGTGCCTAACTACAGTGGCTTGGCTCAGGCCCTTGAGGTGGAGCAGTGCCGCTGCCCACCTGGCTACCAGGGACTGTCTTGCCAGGTAAAGGATTCATTCTCAGTTTCTGTGAATAGTTAACTTCATCAGAAACAGCACAGGCTTCCTTAAAATGCTTATTAATATATCAAATCCTATGACGTGTCTTAAGGACTGTTCACCTGGGTACACTCGTACTGGAGGAGGTTTATACCTGGGCCACTGTGAGCTCTGCGAATGCAATGGACACTCAGATTCCTGCCACCCTGAGACTGGCATCTGCACGGTACGATATAATGGATTAGCGCATGGCTCATATTGGTCTTGTTGTGGCTGCATTATAGCACCTTGGTGAGATCTCTAAACGCGATGTGTTTCTCTGTCCAGAGCTGCCTGCATAACACTCAGGGAGAGCTCTGTGAGCAGTGCGCCCCTGGCTTCTTCGGTGACCCCACTGTCGGCACTCCAGAGGACTGCCAGCGCTGCGCCTGCCCTCACACTGACCCAGACAACCAGTAAGTACTGGCACACATGCCAAGACGTCACATTCCACCTTTATTAATAGCCCAGGACATCTCTGCGTACGGCTCACTTGCTCTTATTTATGCAGCAAATTATACTGTCTCATAATTTCTGGAATTTGACTGATTTCCATTACTAACCTACTTCCAGCTATTATTATTATTACCTTTCCTGCTGAATCATCCCTTTTTTTATCCTTTCTTTCTTTCATTTAGACAGTTGGTTATTGATACTGATTTTTTTTCTCCTCAACCTTTTCTCTTCCTGTCTGTGTGTCTAACTTATGCCACAGATTCTCTCCCACCTGTGAGAGCCTTGGAAATGGAGGCTACCAGTGTACTGCCTGTCAGCCTGGGTACACCGGCCAGTACTGTGAACGGTAAGATAACAACACAAACTTTAGATTGCATTTACTGTCACAACCATGAATTGCAATTTTCCATCAAACTTGAAATAAAAGATAATTAAATGAGGCAACTATGTCTACTTTTACCATCATCAGTTGCGCTCCAGGATACGTTGGCAACCCACAGGAGAGACAGAAGTGTCGCCCATATGATGGTAAGATCAAACCAAAAATGTTTTTATACTTCTGATCTTAGCAGGTCATGGATGGCCGCTCAGTGTGGGAATATTCCCTTGTGGCACCTCTTCCCAGTACTGCTTCATCAATTCATATCGATATAATCATGTGTTTATGATTAAGTTCTATATAAGAGCACAAGTGCTTTATACAGCTAGCCTCTTAATTTTACTCTTAAGGTGACAGGGTCAGGTTCCAATAAAGGCTTATTTCAGGTATACACAGAGTATTATCCAAGGCAGAAAATACTAAAACGTTCTTCAAACTAGAAAAGCACTCAGGGAGCGCCAACCTCCGCACCGGGGCTTGTTTGTTTGTTGGTTTGCAAAATAACTCAAAAAGTTATGGACAGATTTTGATGAAATTTTCAGGATTAGTCAGTTAGTTTTGCAAACCAACAAATAAACAAACCCTGGTGAAAACATAACCTCCTTGGTGGAGGTAATAACATAGTTTAATGAATATTACAAGCAGCAAATCCAAGAAACAGTACAACCACAACTTGATGCTCTGATCTTGTTTATTTTGCTCTTCCCAAAGAATATTTCTCAAGAGTTTGTTTTGAACTTTGCTCTTTGCAGCTGCAGCCTCCCTGGTGGTGAAGGTGTATCCAGAGAGGGTCCTGTCATCCCAGGGTGGCCCTGTCACTCTCCGCTGTCAGGTGTCCGGCTCTCCTCCACACTATTTCTACTGGTCCAGAGAAGACGGACGGCCCATCTCCAGCAGTGCTGACAGACGCAGACAAGGTACGGCACACATCAGACCACATGGGATGAATAACTTTGGTCATATTCTGAAGATGAAAGAAATTCCCCAAAAAATGTCACTGAAGTATATTTTATCTGCTCTTTCTTTGGTTTTGAATATGAATATGTGTCACACACAACTGATTCTCATCTGTGTGTGCAGGAGCAGAGCTGTACTTCCCCAACGTCCAGCCGAGTGACGCCGGAGTTTACATCTGCACCTGCAGAGACCAGCGCAGCACCAACAGGAGCCGTGCTGAAATAGTTGTCACAAGTGTGTATGGTCTCACCACCATATTAGCCAATAGATTTTTTTCTCCTCATGCAACACACTAAATAGATACTAATACATAGTTCAACACATGAGTTTGCTTATGCATGTATTATGTAACACCCCATTCCTGAGTTTAATTAAAAAGTTTGATTAGAAGCTTCATTTTAAGATTTTTGCTGCTTTTTTGCTACAGTTTGTCATTTTTACATTTATATTCCTCTATTGATAAAGACAGGAAAAATAACAGAATGTGTGTTACGCTAACTGTATTTATAATATCTGCATACACTCATTGTCTATCTGCATTTCACCAGCTGTCCCATCCAAAGCCATTGAAGTAACAGTTGAGGAGCCTAAAGCCCAGACTGTCAGGGTGGGCTCTACTGTCAGCTTCATCTGTACAGCGAAGAGCAAGGTAACACTGATCGCTGATTATTGTTATTTTACATGATTAGCTTTTATAGTAAGGGGAATTTCTACAGTTAAAGCAGTAGTTTGAGATTTTTCGGAAATACTTATATTCAAGTTCTTTTTGAGATTGATACCCCTCTGATGTCTGTCCATTACACATGATGCTGACACCAGAACTGAAAACAGCTCATCTTACTCTGCCTCTCAATGTTAGTTGTCGATTAAGAGCTATAAAGGTGCTGTTGGGAGGCATATTTTGTTATTTTTGAGAATGAGGCCAGCTGTTTCTCTGTTTTTAGTCTTAATGCCAAGCAGAGCTAATTGTCTGCGGGCTGTAGTTTCTGATACTGTATTGATCCTGTAAATTTCTCTGTGAGATGAATAAAGTATATATCTATCTGATCCTCTCTGAAAGAAAGCAAATAAATAAAATGCTGGTAAAACTGCAATTTTAACATAACATCTATATTCTCTCTCACTATATTCATTAAAGCCTACAAAATGATAGAAAGCTTGTGTTGCTTTCAGTGCTGTAAGCACATACGACTGAGCAAATTTCTGCAGCATCTCCAGTCTCCCATATTTGAGATTGCATGCATTGTGTGATTTGTGTGCATTCATGTGTTTGCACAGTCACCAGCCTACACCCTGGTGTGGACACGGAGAGGCAACGGGAAGCTGCCTAACCGGGCCATGGACTTTAACGGCATCCTGACAATTCAGAACGTCCAGCCAGAGGACGCGGGCGTCTACGTCTGCACGGGCTCCAACATGTTCGCCATGGATGAAGGCAACGCCATGCTCTACGTGCCAGGTTCGTGATACGGCACCACATTCCATTTCCCATCATCCCCTGCTACCCTACCAGCTCTGGCTGCCATACTGTTTCCCTTCCCCCCTAAACTTGAGTCCCCCTCCGGCTTGCAGTGGTGCATGCTTCTTTTTTTTTTTTACTGCATCTCTCATCATGCACTGTAAACAGCTCTAGGTTAATGGCATAATAAGCTTGCAGTTCTAACTCCAGATGCATTTGTCTTCTGCTGTCAGAAACAAACATATAAGCTGTGTCTTATCTTCACACTGTCAATTCAGCTCTTCTTACTCGCTGTCTCATTTGCTGGATTTTCCTGTACTTTATATGAAGAAATACAGCTTGTGGATTTGGGTAAATCTAAAATGCAGTACAAATTTTCTTAAAATACAACGGTTCAAGAATGCAGCTTCAGATTTGACTAATGGGCACTCAAAATCATGACACATCTATTACACTTGAGGACTCTTTTGGATCAGTGATTTGTGGGTAATGCTCTTCGCTAACACTACTGAAGCTACGGCAGATTTTTTTCTTTCCTCTTCTGTATTTTTCACATGGGTCAAATTAATCGGTGGTGGTTCAGTTGCTTCTCAATCATTGGTGGAGTTGCTGGGTTCTGCTGTTAGAGGTTTTGCTAGCAGGGTGCGGGATTCTGGTGATTTTACCTTTTGGGCTCCTGGGGCCACTCCTTGCCTGAGCTGTAGTGAGTGATGATGAGGAGGAATGTGGACGCCACGATTGGTGCTTAGTGACTCTGCGACCGACATTCAAAGAGGACTTCAGTGTATCTGGAAGGAGGGAAGAAGTTGGAAGGATCCCCACTGCCCCTGATTTCTTTGTCTTCCACTCCATACAGTATTGCCTCCTGAAATTACAGTCTTCTGAATAAACAACAACGGTGCTAATAGCCATGCAGTTGGCTAAACCTGTGGTTAAATTCACAATCTAAACATGCTGTTATACTGCTGTAATAATCACTCTTTCTTCCATCAATGTCGTCAAAAGTCACTCCTTTTTGTGCCGATTGTTCAGATTTAGTTGGTAAAATATTTAAAGAGGACTGATTATGTTTTTGTGCTTTTCTTTAGTGTGTTATACAGTGTTTTTGTTCATGTAAAAGATCTATAAAGTTATAATGCCCACTGTCTACCTGAACTGCCTGAAACACTTTGCTCCGTAGGTGGAGCAAAGTCTAGACTTTTTTGGTTTGGTTGACCAATCACTACAGTGGACCAGTTGACCAATCAGAGCAGGCTTGGCTTTTTAGAAGGATGGGGCTCAAACAGAGCATTTCAACCAGAGGCTGAAAAACGGTGCTACAGTACAGCTGGTAACGTTAAAGTGTGTAAACATGTTCTTAGTAGAAACCCAGAATTCAAATATGCACCTGAAAATAAGCATAACAGGTCCTCTTTAATGTCTGATTTGCATCTGAAATGAAAAAAGAAAAAAGTTAATTCTTTTTTAACTTTGTCAACACTCATATGCATTTGTATATTTTGTTTTTTGTTTTTTTTATCAATGTTGTTGGCACATTTTCTTTTTTTTAAATTGAAATATGATATCCTGAAATGTTTCCATGAAATCAAAATGTATCAGAAGTGTTCTTGTCTTGATGGTAATTTTTTTCAAGGGAATTGGCCACGTGGGCGCAGTTACCTTTCATGATGTCTCATAAATTTAGCTTTTACAAGAAAATATTTTTAATCTATCTCTGAGAACATATTATGCTTCAATTACAGGTCACGTTTAAAATCTTTTTCATATGATCCTCATTACTTTACACTGACTGACTTAGCTTTATTTTTTCATTCATGTTCATATACCTTATGTTTTTTTTTTTATATATATTTCTTTTTAAAGAATACCTGATGTAATGCACACAAGTCACATTGTAATGTATTTATCTTAACTGTGAAAATATTTTGTGGAAAAAGAGAAAATTGATTAAAATAATGACAATTAATCAAAGTGATTTGCTAATTCGTGGGGGTCATCATACTGTACATTTATAAATTTGATCAAGCCAGGATAACCACAAGCTGTATGTTGGCTTTTTAACAGCTGAAACCAGTGTTTCAATTTTTAAAATGGCTTATTGCTACTAACCTGCATGTCTCATGTCATGTGTGGCTATTGTGCTCAACTTCATCTCCCCTTGTGCTGCTGAACATGGTCATGATTTTTGAGTGAATGTGGGTGTTTGTGGATTTGAATTTGCAGCATAAGAAGCATTTCCGAGTGTCTTTTTGTTTGTTGTTGTTGTGAGTTAAGCATGAACAAATGGACATTCTTCCCAACATACTTCAGTTCACGAAGTTCTTCATTGTCAATAAATATACATCAGGTAAGTGTATAAATTTAATGAACCCAATGGCATGAGCCATTATGATTAAAAAATATATCAGGTTGGAAAAAGTAAATCACAAGCTCAAATGGTTAAAAAAAATGAGTACCAATTTATAGTTTAATTTTTTGCATGGGATGTTTTTTTGGAAAAAAATGGACAAAAACCACGGCGGCCCACAATTGGAGGTAAACTGCTGTTTCCCTGAAACCTGACCTGTCAGTTTACGTGTCCCCTCCCTCCCTTCCTCCCACGACTCCAGAGGCTTCACAGACTCAGATGTTTTACACAGCCTATGAAATGTTTGAAGGACACGGAAAGCGTAAGTCCGCATGGGCATGGTTTCCTTTCTGCAGGCCGGGCTCCCTGGAGGGACCTGCCTCTTCCTCTCTCTCTCTGCGTCATGCATGCACTCATCCTCCTCAGCATGGATATACTGGTGGCCTGGCAGCGCCTATGTACAATCAACCAAGCAGCTTCTGCGGAAACGCTCTACAAACAGCATCTGTGCTGTCTCATGCTCTTCGTAGGCAAGCATCTTTAGTTGAATATGGAGCTAAAGATGCATATGTGTTTTCACTACATTAGTATTTTGGTCCTTGTTCAAGACTCTAAGCTTGGATTGTACATGAGCATTGCTGGCTCCTACCTGGCTCTTTGGGTTCATTGGGGTCCACCACTGCAGGAAAAAAGTGCACGTTCATTCTTATGGGCAGCTCCTCATGAATGTTGAGTCAAGTTTCCATCATTAAAAAAAGATCACGGTCAGTGTTGAACAGTTGAACAACTACAGGTCTGAAAATGGAAAATATTTTTCAAATGCGCTCGTATGGTAGATTGCAAACCTCTTCCACTACTCAAGTGTGGGATAAATATAGGAAAATGTCCCTCTAATTTGGAGGAAAACAAAACGGCTATTATTTCATGAATTATTTTGTTAGTTATTTTATTATCAGTAGTTAGATGCTTACTTTATGCCATCTCCACATTCAGAGACAAGAGATGTCCCTTCTTCTTCCTCCTCTTTGCACTTTGCTCTTTTCCTTTTCTTCCTCAGGAAACATGCTATATTAAGAAATAGCTGTCACCTGGGCTTCAAACATCATACTGTGCTTAATATATCCCATCACAACCTCATTACATCATAGCTGACTGTGGGTAGCAGATTTCTGTCCAGTGTAAGAGGCCTAGTTTCAGTGTGTCACACAGATGGGCGCGTACTTCAAATTGCAATCATTGTGATATTAACAGACAGAAACTGTATTACACACCATTATGAAGACAATGGTTTTGTGCATTCAAAGTCTAATAAAACATATTTTCATTCCTCATTTCTAGTGGTATCTAGCCTGTATCTATAATTATGTTGTGTCTTTCTGGAATTATATGTCGACCCACAAAATATGAAATTTCTCAATAGCTATTGGATGGATTACCATGATGTTTGGTACTGTGAATATTAGCATACTAGCATACTAAACCAAAAATGCAAATATAGTGTTGGCTTTACATCAGCATCTTAGCATTTTCATTGGCATTTAGCTCAAAGTAGCATTGTGTTTGAGGCTAAAGCCTCACAGAGCAGCTATAGACCGTATATTCCTTTCACCTCCATTGTACAGGATGAGGCAAACTGGTCAAACCAAAATTAACCTCTTTGGGTAGATACCACTGGAAATATAGTGTAGTGAGAAATGATGTGATTTCTTAAATTCAATCACCCCTTAAATTCTCATCTAGTGATGCACTGATTCCGTCATGACGGAGACAAAAGGCCTGTATACCCACGCTCATCGTTTAGCATTCGTAGGTGTTAACTTTAGGCCGCCATCTCTGCCCCGCGTCCCACAGAGTTCAGTGAAACTTCTTTTTCATTCTGGAGTATTGGTGTCACCAAGGTCATAGAGTCGATGCTGGGCCCGGGCTACAACAGTCCCAGAGGTTTTCAGCCTGCTTAGATAGCCTCATACTCCTCCCTCGCTACTGAAAGAGGCCTTTCTTCTGCTCCGTCATCCTGGGATCATGCAGGAGTGAATAGGAAGTCTTGCAGCCAGCCAAACTGGCGCAGACAGCAGTTTGCCCTGAGGCCATGCCAATGCCTGTCTGCCACTTCTCATCTGTTTGGTCTACTCTGAGGACTAAGACTGCCAAGGGTGAGGGTGGGGGCATGGTCAGGCAGAGGCCACCGCTCTCTCCCAGTTTGAGTCATTATAATCAAAGGCAGTCCCACTACTTAATGTAATGCCCAAGCAGTGGTTGTAGGATTCATCTTCCATTTCTCTGCATTATCACAATTTATTTCTCCACATGCCTCTGGGATCTTATACTCTGTGGTCTGAGCTGTGTTTGACTGGTGTGTCTTGTTCCATAGCTGCAGAGGGCGCCCAGCCTGTGGCCACCGTCACTCCCTCTGTGCTGAATGTCCAGCAGGGCCAGCGGGCAGAGTTTCGCTGCACTGCCACTGGGAACCCAACCTCTGCCATCGAATGGACCGGTATGACCAGTCACTTCTGTCGTCTGAGTGGAAATGCCATTTTCTGTCCAAGACAAAGTCACAAATCGTAACCCTGCATCCCTCAGTGACAAGAGTGTAACTGTGTGGTTGTCCTAGGAGGTCCAGGGAACAGAATGAGTCCCAGAGCTGTGGTACGAGGTGGCGTACTGACATTCACAGCAGTGGACCCAGCTGATGAGGGAGATTACATCTGCAAGGCCCTGAACACTCACGGGGAGCACACAGCACGGGTTTCCCTCTTTGTCCAAAGTATGTTTTATTTTTGTGTGTGTGTGAACATGTATCAAATAAATCTGTTCACTCACTAACATTGTGGGGACTCACTGCCACTTTTGGGGACAAAATGCAATTACCCACAATGTAGAATATTCTGAAGACTTAGGGTTAAGCACGTAATGGTTATGGTTATAATTATGTAGCCTGAGTCCTAGGGTTTAGTCCCGAGTCCTTGTATGTCACTGAATGTCTCCCTAAGTCATGGAAACAAGTGTGTGTGTGTGTGTGTGTGTGTCAATGTGTGTTTGGACTTAGGATATATGTTTATTAAGAAAAGCAACAAGCTGTGGTGGGTATATTTTGAATAATTTTTGAACGACCACAATTCATTCTTTCTGGTCAGAGTCTAACCCAAGTGGCCTTGGCACCCAGCCTCAAGTTCAAGTCAGTCCCCAAAATATTGAGGCCCACGAGGGCGATAACGTGAGGCTGTACTGCCGAGCAACAGGAACACCCACCCCGAAGCTCACCTGGCTGAAAAATGGAGGACAAATACCCCCACAGGTGAGACATCTCTTGCTGCCCCAGCACCTTGATTATGACTTAAACATGGATCCATTACATTCTGCTGTGCTATATACTGTATATACTGTATCTCTTGAACTTCAAGGTGTGTCCGGTGCTGATGGTATTTCATCATACTGTGTCAGTTTTTATGACTGTTTCAGCATTTTGACCATTTACCTTTATTTTTCCCTCTGTTTGTCTCCTCATCCTCCCCTTTTGTTGTTTTTGATCCCACCCCGTTCTGACGTTTGCTCAGGCCATTCCCTCTCACGGTTTCCATCAGTTTAAAAGCAACAGTCTCGATGTGTTACAGAGACGTATTGAGGAGCTGCAGGTCTGTCCATCTGTCCACTGTCTGTCTGTCCTGTCTCGTAGCTCACAACCATCGTCCTCCACTGACCTCGTCTTCACACATTGTCGACTAAGTGCATGATCAAACTTGTCCTTGATTTACATTTTGTAAACTCCGTTAATTTCCCACAGCTGCTCACTCAGTCCCTTTTAGAGTCAAATACATTAAAGTCAACCAGCTGGGTCTGGTCAACTTCTTAGTGTATTTGTACATGTTTTTATGTTGCGTTTTATTAATAAAAGTGTTCCATAGTCTTTTGTTTTGTTCATATCATACCATCCCTGACTTGTTTGGGCTCTCAGCACTCAGTTGACCCTCATCATCCCATTGAGTGTATTAACAGGACTAAGTATACAGGAGGTATACTGTAGGTATTTCAGACATATTTTGCTCCAAGCCAGGCGCAGCCCGCTGCCCCCCTACCCAAAGGGGGTATTGTGTTCGTCTGGTCTCTGAGCAGCCCTCCTCGACTCAACGAGGGCTCCAGGGCCCGTTTAGTTCTGCCTCAGAGAGCTGCTGCGTTGTGTCAGCCTTTCCCATGGGGGAGTCTGCCTCTGCCGTGCGACCACGCAGAAATTCTGTATGCTCTAGCAAACGGCTTGCTTTGAAAGCTCCTCAATGGGTTCAGACACACATTGAGCCGGGGCCCGCTTCAACCACTGCTCGGTTTAGCTTCCCTCACGGTTGAGCAGACTGGAGCTAAGCGGCTTTGTCCATGGATGCCCCAACACCCCCTGGATACAGTAATCCCTCCCCCAGACCCTCCTCCCCTATTCCCCTCCCCTCTGAGGTGTTTCCAAACTTTATGAAAGCTCATTTTCAGCCTTGCTGGGCCCGGGCTGCCATGTGGAGGAGTAGTGTGCAACAAGTCCCAAGTTATTGATTGCGTATTCACCAAAAAGTCATGCAATTTCTTAAATATGACTGTTGAAATTAACGCAGGGTTTCATTTGATGGTCAATATTTTACTTTCCAGGGCACTGGGCAGTGATTGTTCGCAGATTTGTCAGTTATGAACTGTTTGTAATTCTTTTTGAGTATCCTCTGTCTCAAATCAATGCGTCACAAACTGTCAACTCTAACTCTCCTAATTTTTCTCCAGTTTCTTAAAATCAATCATCAATCTTGTTATAGAATAAAGATACTAGTGTAGTAAATGTAGTCACCACTGATCATGGCATATTAACACTGTAACTGTAACCCCACCGATCACTGTAGAAATGCTGGCACTACTTTGTGCACTGTTCGGTGTACAAAGTACTGTGTCATAGAAATCATGAATAAAAATCCATTTGCAGAGAGACTGAACTGTAGCAATAACAGCTCTTGTCTTGTCTTAAAGATCCAGGCTGTAGTGCTTTTGTGTCGCTATTAGCTAGTCACGTCATAATGTCAGCGTTATATTTGTGTTTCAAGCGACGCATGACAGGTAAGTGATGTGCTTTGGCTTTGAGTTTTATTTTAAATAAAAAAATAAATGTAATGCTCAATGGTGTATATGATGGCAGCTATAAGGTGTCTAATTTTGTGTCTGTGTGTCCGCTTCAGGCCCGCATGGACCGCACCGACATCGGTACTCTGCTCATCCCCAACATCCAGAGGTCCGACTCTGGGACTTACATGTGTGTTGGTAGCAACAGCATTGGCTCAAATAGTGCTCCCATTAAAGTCTCTGTGCACAAAGGTGAGATAATAAGTCAGATAATAACCCTCCAATATCCCCACTCAACATCTGAAAAACACAGTAATACAAGCTAGTTTCATTGTCATTTTCATCATGTCAGTCAACAAAACCATTATTAAAAATAAAGGGAAAAATAATAGTACTGTCTGTGTTTGTGCAGCGGATCACAGCTCATCTGTGGTCAGCATCCAGCCGTCGATAGCTGACATCCAGGAGGGACAGAGTCTGGAGCTCAACTGTTTTGCCCCCGGAAATCCTCCTCCCCAAGTCACCTGGGCGAAGGCCAGTGGACGCCTCTCCTCTAACCACCAGGTAATTGTCAACTCAATTTTATATTGATAGTCCAATATCACAAATCACAAATCTGTACAGGATATGAAACCCACTGTCCTTTACAAACGACCCTCACATAAGGACTAAACAAAAACTCCCCGCAAAAAAACTTTTAACAAGGAAAGAGAAATGGAAGAAACCTCAGGAAGAGCAACAGAGGAGGGATCCCTTTTCCAGGATGGACAGATGTGACATAGATGCCATGTGTATAGAGTAACAACAATGGAAAACACACCTGGACATTCCATATAAGGGTTAATACGTATGAAATTGTATGGAGAGAAAATATCCAAAGGAATGATGAGCAGAATTAAGCTATTAGCAACTGAGTCACATAAAGATTGAAATAATGGAAAAAGGCATCACTGTACCGCCTGTTTGGGTACATGTGTGACACGTTGGTAATGCCTTTCCAGATCTTTGAATGTGATGCAACAGAAACCTT
Organism: Synanceia verrucosa; assembly: GCA_029721515.1. NCBI lineage: Eukaryota > Metazoa > Chordata > Actinopteri > Perciformes > Synanceiidae > Synanceia > Synanceia verrucosa. The sequence continues at coordinate 17,402,347 of CM056561.1, read as the reverse complement.
TGCAAAATGCTGATTATTTGGGTCAGAGCACTGACGTTATAGTTATTACAATACATGGATCTAGATTCCAGTGTGTGGTTTAAATTCTTCTATACACGTTCAGTATGTGTTGATTGAATGCATAGGCACTATTTTTTTATTTTCCTTTTTAAGGATGTAGTATTGCTTTTCAGAAGTAAAATGAAGATTTTTCTTGTAAGGTGAACTGAAGTGACTCCCTGTCTGCTGTGTGCAGGTTCTGGGCAGTCAGCTGCGGATCCTGTCGGCCACTCCAGAGGATTCAGGGGAGTACATCTGTCGAGTAAAGGGCAGCCCTGGAGACTCAGGATCTCACGTCCACCAGGCCTCTGTGTCGGTGTCAGTCACTTCATCTTCTTCACGTAAGTCTGTCAACACGTGGCATATTAAATGTCCAGAATAAAAACAAAGAGCCCATTTGTGCTGCATGTGCAGGTGATTTAATTAATCGGGACAGCTGATGGCAGCATCAGTCAGAAGGCTGGTTGTAACATATTACACTGCAGGGTGTTGTTCTCAGACTGACTGTGACTTTGCTTCATGAATGAACTATCCAGTTGTACTTTTCCAGTGTAGCCCAGTGTGACCTCAGATTCAATGTTTTTCCTTGCCACTGTCCCATGATCTCATCCTCGTTCACTTCCTGGCCTTCAGCAGTGCTTGAGGTCTTTAACTGGTGCCAGTGAAGCCATTAGCCACACCAAATAGTGTGTTTCTTCTGTGAATAATAAGTAAGCTAAATGAAGCATGATCATGAACAGTGATGCTCAAAAATAATCTGTCCGTAGCCCAAACATTGGTTTCTGCTGCAGGTCTTCAGAGTCCGATCATCGCCGTTGAGCCTCACAGCGCTGCAGTGCGTGTGGGGGAGTCTGCCAGCTTTAGATGCAGGGTGTACAGTGGAGCCCAGCCTGTCAGATTGGAGTGGAAACTGTCCGACAACCAGCCTCTGCCAGGTAGTAACCACATGCGCACAGGGGAATAAACCTGCTTAATGAGTTCTAATTTTATGATGTAATTATTTGCAAGCAATTACAGCTGCAACCCGCCCATGAATTACTCCTCCGTTACTTCATTTAATGACTAATTTAGAACGCAAATCCCTTTTCTCCAGACTCACACTGACAATTTGGCATTAGTAAAATATTGCATGTCATGTAGCCCAGGAAGATTTGATGACATGAAGCATCTTTCATTACACTCCTAAATGCAGACATCTTTCACACCTCCAGTTTGCAATTTACTTTCTGTTCAAATTTAACCCGAGACAACCAGGGTTATTAAAACTTAATAATGCTCCCTTTGTGTGCTGAGTATAAAATGAATGGACTGCCCCTTTAAATTGCAGCACCTACTGCAGATATAATGTTTCCTTTGCTTCTCCGTTCTGCAGATAATGTTAAAGTTGGCCCTGATGGTTCTGTTATTAACATTACCAATGCCCGCCCTATGAACCACGGCACCTACCGTTGTGTGGCGAGCAATCCGTTCGGCATCACCCACACCATTGTATCCTTGATTGTCAAAGGTAAGCTACATTTCAGTCACTGTCACACTTCCAGAAAGCATTTAAGTGAAGGGTTCCCTCTAGTGGCTGATGAGATACAGAGTTAGACCAGTGTTTTGTGTCTTCAGAGTCTCCCGTGGCCTCTGTCACTCCTGTTGGACCCATCAGGGTCAGGGTGGGTGAACCCATCAACTTGGAATGTCAGGCATCAGGATCTCCGCGGCCCTCAGTCTCATGGCACAGGCTGGACAGCAACCGCAAGACCATGCTGAGTAGCCCCGTTCCCATGGACTCCAATGCAGTCATGCAGGTACTTATAAATCTCATACCTTCATCAACTGTAGAGTGCTTCTGTATGAGGTATAGCATTTTTTCCTCTTGTGAAGATACTCGTGGCACGTCCAGAAGACAGCGGCACATATGTGTGCACGGCTCGTAACAGCCAGGGCACCACTGAGACCAAGGTGGAGGTCATCGTTGAGGGAGGCTCTCAAGTACCCACATTCCCCAGGGCCTCTGTCCCTGAGCCTCTGATGGTTGTGGTGGAGGGACAGACTGCGACGCTGCGCTGTGAGGCCCACGGTAATGGAACTGGAATTAATCCAAAGCTTTTTTTGTTTGTTTGTCTTTTCTGTGTTTTATTTGCAACTCCATACCAAAGACTTGGAAATTTCAAAATTAGCTCAGTCCAGAACTTTGTGTGTTTCTAGGTTTTCCGTCACCCAAGATCACTTGGTCCAAACTGCGATCTCCATTGCCATGGAGACACAAGGTGGTGGACAATAGCCTCGTGCTGCCCAGTGTGGGTCGCCAGGACTCTGGAGAATACATCTGCTCTGCCACCAACAACATGGGCACCACAGAAGTCACCATCATGCTCGATGTGGAGAGTGAGTGTTGAATGGACCATACTATATTTTTCTTGAGAAGTGTCTCATCAACCTTTTTTTCCAACTGCCAGCTCCTCCATATGCCACTTCTGTGCCTGACGACGTGGCTGTGCGGGTCGGTGAGGTGATCAGGTTGCAGTGTTTGGCCCACGGCACTCCTCCCCTGACCTACACTTGGACCAAGGTGGGAGGAAGCCTTCCCCCGAGGGCCCAGGTTAGCGGAGGGGATCTTCAGATCAACCTGGCTACCACTGAGGATGCTGGGAGCTACAAGTGTGTGGCAAGCAACAAAGTGGCCAACAGCGAAGTCATCGCTAAAGTCACAGTCAGATGTAAGTTTGCTGATTTGACATATTATAAATAACCAATAGCTCAAAACAGAAACTTTCACTGTTGTTAACCAAATCTGAAAAAGACAATTTGTGAAAAGCAAGACCTAAATCATGTCTCTTTCCTTCCCCCCGTAGCCCCCTTGGCAGTGCGTGTGTCACCCCAGGTTGAAGTAAAGGCCCGGGGCAGTGCTGTGGAGTTCACCTGTTCAGCAGCAGGCGGTGTTGAAACCAAAATTGAGTGGTTGAAGGAAGGAGGAGCCCTGCCACCAAACCACCATGTCAAAGATGGCGTGCTAAGGTGACTAATAATACACAACAGCTCTGACTGTTTCAATATGTTTGATGTTAAGGGACCAAGCTTTGCTAGCATTTTTTTTACCCATGAGCAACCACTTCCAAAATGTAGAACAATTTATACATAAATACCTCAAGGGAGAGCTGTTTATCCATTGTCAGTGTATTTCCTACAGTATCTGACAGTCAGCACCCATCTTGGGGAAGTTGACAAGATTTACTGTACAAGACAAAAATCAATGTACTGCTGTGGAAATGAGCTGCATCAACACATATTTCACCATTTGAAACAAACCTAAAAAGCTAAATTTAGAATATTTTCTTCAGTTTAACTCGAGGTAAGACAGCTATACAGTTTGTTTCTGACAGGGTACTGAAGCCATGATCTTTGCTCTTGAAAAACTAAGTAAGACTCCCTCGCTTGTTCTTTTGTGTGACTTTCATGAAGCCAAACTAACCAAAGTCACATAATAACACAAACAAACTAACCGATCAAGGCAGGCGTAGATTAGCAACCCCTGTTTTCTGCAAGGTTTTTCAGTGAAGTGTGGTGGCTTTTGGGTGAGCATAGATGGACAAAACTGCTTTGGTTCACCCTCGGAAAGGGCTGTCTGGCACTCATATAACCCCACTGCAAAATACCCCAACTATCCCTTTAAGGATATAACCTCCCCCGTCTGTGTGGACCTCAGAACAGATCCCATTGATTCTGTCTGATAATGTAAATGTTCTTTAAAAGAAGAGACACAAACGTTAATTTTTTTTAAATTATATTTGAAGGTAATATTTTAGAAAACAATTGGACAATGTAGTTTTATTGCAAACATTACTCCTGGGGACCATTTCCAGCCACATATTTGCTGCCCTAGCACAAATCTAAAGCAGCTGGACAGTCTACGGTATGTGGGATTGACTCAAAATAAACTACATGGCCCATGTTCACGCTTTGGCAACATAGATTTGTTAGTAGAATGAATTTTAATTGTTAATAGTCCTGTAATATGTTAAGTAAAAACCTAGTCGTGGCTTGTTTTCATGCATTTAATTGAATGTTTCTGCAGGATTGAGAACCTTGAGCAGAGCAACGAAGGTGTTTACATCTGCAGAGCCAGCAGTGTGTACGGTCAGGCCCAGGATGCTGCAAGGTTGACCATCCAAGGTCTGTTACTTTGGCTCCAAACAAACAACAAATGATGTAACATCCTAGTATACAGCCTGCTTCATCAAAGCCAAATGTAACATGTTGCTTTTCCGCTCTTTTTCTGCAGCCCTCCCAAAGGTGATGATAAATGTGCGCACCTCAGTGCAGACCGTCATGATAGGGAACTCTGTGGAGTTTGAGTGCCAAGCCATCGGCGACCCAGAGCCCACGGTCAAATGGAGCAAAGTCGGTGGGTCTCTGCCTGCTCACATCATGGTGAAGGGCGGCATGCTGAGAATCGACCAGGTGACAGAGGCTGACGCCGGCCAGTACCGCTGCACCGCTACCAACAACGTAGGCTCAGTGCAGTCCCAGGTGGTCCTCAACGTTCAATGTGAGTGCACGAGAGGAAAAACTTCCTCTACACATAGAAAATACATGCATTTTCACATACAATCATTTCAACCCTTCTCCTGTTTGTACAGCTCTCCCTCAAATAGCAGCGCTGCCTGAAACCAAGGAGGTAACAGTTGGGTCTGATGCAGTCTTGCCTTGTGTGGCTTCAGGATACCCTGTACCTGAGATCAAATGGTCCAAGGTAACCAAGATATGTCTTTAATTCAATCAGCTTATTTTTTCAAGTTGAATGCTTAAATCAAACACTGTCAAATACAATATGGTGTGTTTTGTTTGTACTGATATTATGCATTATATTGATTGTGTATTCTTAGGTCGAAGGAGAGCTTCAACCCAAGTGTTTCCAGGAAGCCAATGTGCTGACAATTCCTCGCGTCACTCACGAAGATTCTGGGACGTACGTTTGCACGGCCTCTAACAAACAGGGGAAAGTGGAAGCCTTTACTACCCTTCAAGTTCACGGTTAGTCTGCAGAGAGGAGTGTACTGCAGGAAGGAATGTCATCACTTAAAAAGAAAAAATGGTTTTAGTATGAATTATGTGTTTTATTTTTTTCAGAGAGAGTGATGCCATACTTTGCCCAAGAACCCTTGTCCTACCTCACACTGCCCACCATCAAAAATGCCTACAAAGCTTTCAGCATTAAGATCAACTTTAGGCCTGATAATGTTGATGGTAAGGAAATGTAGCGTGCCTATGTTTACTGCTGTTTGTACAATGTTGTGTACAATGTTTGTCATGTTTCCCCATGTATAATTTTACTGCGTCTTCTGTCCCTTCACTTTCTCCCTCACCTGCATGGTGGGAAGGTCTCATATTGTACGCTGGTGAGTCTCAGTGCTCGAGAATCACAGGAGCTCCACGCTGATGTTGGCAGAGCTGCTTTATGATCCATCAAACTTTCACATAATGCATCCAGCTCAGAGTCAATTTTAGGGGCTGTGAAAGAGATGGTGCATGTTTTTCATACAGGTTTTTTTTTTTTTGGTCATGATCACAAAACCCCATCAGCTCATTAATAGTGTGGTTCCAAATCTACCTTTACTCCCCAGCTTCTACTACAGAGCAGCACCTACACATTTCTGTAGGTGTCCTTTTAGTTAAACATCACTGCGGTCTGAAAATAGTGAGAGCAGTAACTCAAATTGCTTTTGCAAAAAAACAGGGTTTTTTTTGTTTTTTTTTTAAAATCTACCCGCAGTTGGTGCCTGATGTGTGGGAGCGTGACAGCGAAATGAGTAACAGTTCAGTAAACTGTTGGGAAAATCAAAGGAAATTATACAGCTGTTCTTCTTTATATTGACTCGAAACTTATGCGTGACTGTTTGGATTTTTGCTGTCTCAGCACATCCCACGCATCAGGAAATAAACAAGCTGCACATTTATTGCAAAAGCTATTTGTGCACACTTGACTCCTTAATGTTTGAATGTCTGATACAAACATCTACAGCATATAACTGTATATGTAAACTTGCCTTACATTTGACGCTAGGGTTGGTAATGTTAAAAAAAAAACACGTTTCGTTATTTTTGGTGAAATTCTCTGTAAATCCTGAAAGCAACTGCTGCCACAGGACTGTAATAAGCCCATTCAATAATTTAATTTTGAATCATCAAACACTTGCGAGATGCTTAAGGTTAGGTATTGACCTTGAATAATAGAACAGAACAAAATAGAAAAGAATCGATCTTTATTTTCATTGTCGTTAACAATGAAAGGCAGTTCAGCATTCTTCACTTTAGCAGCAACACACGTGAAATATAAAATGGCTTATAAAATCAGAATAAAAATAGAGTATGTATTGGGATGAATATGTACACACTGTTGATGGCATTGAATAACAAATGTGCTGAGTCTTGTTGTTTATGTTCATCATGTTAATTTATTGACGCCATTGTTTTTTCACTTGGATTATTTTTGAATTCCTCGCAAAATCTCGTTGGTTTCTCATCATTACCAATCCTAGCTTTAAACTTTATGTTGCACATTCTGCTCACTCATTTTCACAACTGTCAGAGATGATTTAAATGATTTAGAGGGCATGTCCCTGCTTTCTCCCGTGAGCCTGTGTGGCTTGTTTATAGCATGTGTTCCCGGCATGTGGAGACAGGTAAAAGAGGACAAGTAGCAGCCCATTGATGTCCAGATAGGATGGCAGGTCACAACATCGTAGCTTTGGTTGGCTTTTAAACTTGCCTCACCATAGCATGCTGCTTTATCATCCAGCTTTTAAAGCCCTTGTTTATGAATGACACATTGCAAATAATGTCCATCCTAACAAGTCATATTTGAAAAAAGTTATACCAGTGGGATCTGATGGTTATTTCAGGAATATAATAGCTGAGTAATGGAAGAAGAGTCCACTTGTTTTAATAAAACTACATTTAATGACTTATTGAGATGGATATTATGCATTTCGCATTATGCTTTTTCTATTTGTCACTCATGCTGTTTTGTGGCGTAGGGATGATCCTCTACAATGGCCAGAGAAGGACCACAGGAGCAGACTTCATCTCTCTGGGACTTGTTGGTGGCCGCTTAGAGTTCAGGTCAGTTTGTACAGATCTGAAACGATTTTCGGATTGACTAAAACACAGAATATGTTAATATTGATTCTCATGTTGTCGCAGGTTTGATGTGGGCTCCGGCATGGCCACCATACGTGACCCCAACCCTGTCAAACTAGGAGAATTTCACACGGTTGAGCTCTATCGCAACCACACCCTGGGTTACATTATTGTAGACGGAGGGGAGCCCATCAATGGCAGCTCACAGGTACGTCTGTAAATGCAAATGTAACTCATTGTCACATGTTTTTTTTATTTATTTATGTGAACATTGCCTGCCCTCAGGGGAAGTTCCAGGGCCTTGATCTGAATGAAGAGCTGCATGTGGGCGGTTACCCCAACTACACAGTCCTGGCCAAAACTGCTGGAATCAAGACTGGTTTTGTTGGTGAGACATCCTTCTGTTCATCATGAAAGGAAATATGGGATGGAGGGAAAAAAAAGTCCCTTGGCTTGAAGGCTTGTCCTTATCTTATATCACTACCATGCAGGTTGTATCCGCCAGCTGGTCATCCAAGGCGAAGAGGTCATCTTCAAAGATCTCGACCGCAGCTCTACCGGTGTCACGAACTGCCCCACGTGCAAAGACTACCCATGCCAGGTCAGTTCCATCCATCCGTGTGTATTGGTAACGTTCTGTATGTGTTTTAAGTAGGGTCCAGTTCATTTCTTGTGTCATTACTCAGAATGGAGGGAGGTGCGAAGACTCAGATGCCAGCTTATATAAGTGCAGCTGCCCCAGAGGATTCACAGGCAGTAACTGCCAGCACCACTCATCTCTGCACTGCCACTCAGGTATATGAGCGTCTCCACAAATATATCCTGCTTTGCTATATTATCCCTATGTGCCATATTATACCAGTGAATAATAAAAATTTTTAAATTTCTACAGAGGCCTGTGGGCCAGACGCCACTTGCATCAACCGCCCGAGTGGCCTGGGCTATGACTGCCGCTGCCATCTTGGCAAGTTTGGAAACAAATGCATGGATGGTAAGACAGGATTTTACACTCATCACTTATCACATATATTCATTATTGGTATTTTCCTTCAAGAAATCCTAAATGTATTTTTCCTGCTTGTTCACTTTCACCAGGGGAGCTGGTGACCACTCCGCTGTTTGATGGTGAGGAGTCGTACATAGCCTATCCTCCCCTGACCAACGTCCATGATGACCTGCGTGTTGAGCTGGAGTTCAAACCCTTGGAGAGAGATGGCCTGATGTTCTTCTGTGGGGGGAAGAAAATGAAGGTGGAGGACTTTGTGGCCATCTCCATGGTGGAGGGACATGTAGAGTTCAGATATGAATTGGGCACAGGTAAAGCATCAACAATCAGTTGTACTTTCACAAAGATGTATTGATGTATTTGTCCATAGAATAATAGTGGTGTAAATATTTTATTGGATAAACTAAAATTAAAAATGAGTCAGAAAGAGTTTAAGATCTCTATGGATCGATCTTGATTTTTAGGCCAGGCGATCCTCCTCAGTTCAGAGCCAGTCTCTCTGGGTCAGTGGCACAGGGTTGTGGCCGAGCGAAACAAGAGGGCCGGCTACCTGGGGGTCGACCAAGGCCCAGTGGAGAGGAAGACGTCTCCAGGAAAAGCCCAGGGCCTCAACATCCACACCCCCATGTACCTGGGAGGAGTCCCCAACATGGACATCCTGCCTAAACCCGCCAATGTCAGCGGGCTGTTTGAGGGATGCATAGGAGAGGTGAGAATTCTCTGCGCTAAAAACTGGCTAAAAACGTCATGCATATTTTTCTGCATGTGGTTGATTTAACTTGTCTGTGCTGCATACTTAGGTTTCCATCAACAACAAGAAGGTGGATCTGTCCTATAGCTTCACAGAAAGCAGGCTGATCCGCAAGTGTGTGGACAACAGTCCCTGCGACCGCCGGCCCTGCCTGAACGGAGGTCACTGCATGTCGAACATTGAGTATGAGTACCAGTGCCTCTGTAAGGATGGATTTGAAGGTAAGTGTTCGCACTCAAAGTCTTCAAACACTGGAAGAGACATGGCAAGTATCAGATCTGCCTAGAACACTGGCAACATTTGCAAATCTTTCTCCATGGTTCTTTGGTATTTGCAATACAACAGTTCTGGATTGCATTTTTCCTTTACTTTGATTATTTTCTTGGGTGTGTTTTGCGGAAGGGTAGCATCTTAACCATGTGGATGCATCAGGGCATAAAACCTGCTTAGAAATCAATTCAAACAGATTTGCTCCTTGAAAAATATCTGGATAGTGAAAATTAGTTAAAAAAAAAACAAAAAAAAAAAACAAGGACCTTTTTCTAATGTCCCTGACCTTTGACCCCTGAATCATTAACTGACGTGTGACCCCACAGGTGAGCGTTGTGAGGTGGTCAAAGACACGTGCCAGAGCAACCTTCAATGCCAGAACGGCGGCAGCTGTGTCGACGGACATTGTGTCTGTGCGCCGAGCTACACTGGCCTGAACTGTGAAGAAAGTAAGTACTGATGTGCTGCACCACCATATATACTAAATATCTAGGTCTGTCAGTGTTAACGTGTTAATCGCAAATAGATTAAAGTCACAGATAATGCCTTAATTTTTTTTTAATAGCGTGCTGCTTTTTTGTTGCTTCCACGCACCCTTACTTGCAGCAGCTTTCTGCTTCCTCTCTCTGTAGTCATAGAGAAGAAAGTCAGCAATAAAAACAAAAAACTTCCACAGATCAGTCGACAAATCGAACGTAATATGCACGCTACCACACTCCTTTGGATTTGACATCTAAATGTGAGGTTCATAAAATGAATTTCTGTATATTCATTTGACATAAATTAGGTAAAAAAAAATGAGATTACTCTTACTCCAGCAAAGCATCAAATCTCCACATTACTGCATACACCTGCATCCTATAGACATACAGTATTCATCAAAGCAGAAAGCCTGTATAACTCTCACAAGCCCTTCCAACATCAGACAGCTCACTCCCAGCATCACACTGCATGCTCGGAGGGTTAAATCCAAGTGATCGCGTATGTCTTACCCCTGCACTCTCATGGCTATATATATCCTGCACACACAGGCCAGGTCTCCAGCTTCCCCGAGGCCCTGAGGAGTTTGGAAAGTAGCGAGGCAAATGGTACAGTATCTCACTACTCAGTCTGCCTGACACGACTGTGACTAACAGGGGCCCGTTTGAGCTCGAGGGACCCTCGTCCCTTCAGAGCTTGACCTGAATCCTCTATTGCCTAACACATGTTTTCACACATACTGAACATGACTCTGTGCTCAGCTGAGGCTCTCATCCCCAGCAGAGTGTTGAAAGAGGGGAATTCTGCATCTGTACTAAAAGGTACCAGGATGTTGGACTGTACCGCCTGTTTTTGGACTCAAATGGAAATGTGGAATTCCCCTTGTTTTTCTTTTCCTCCTATCGTCATGTCAATGCCTGTAAGATGGCTACTCACAACATGTAATATCATCTTCGTCTACGTCAAGAATGCCTGTCTGTACAACAAGAAAATACACAAAAATACATGTTCTTCTCTCTGAAACTAAGTCAGAACACATTTACACTGCTACTAACAACTCAAACATAACTGTTGAAAGAACAGTGTGAGGGATTCAAAGTGAGATGTATTTCAAATGTTATTCTGCACTTAAAGCTGCAGTTTGTTTGTCATTTTTGGTCAAACTGTCACTTGAGACAGGAAGTCTGTCCTTTTAGTGCTCCAAATGGCATTTTTCAAGCTTCCACCTCGCCCAAAGAAAGACAACCATTCAAAACCGAGCTTTGTCCAACGCTGTAGCTAATCAGTGTTCTTGAACTCTGATTAACTGTCACTGTTCAAATATGAATCAACATTAGGTTACTGTAATGCCCCTTTTTTGACTAAAATGTTTTCACAAACAAATGTTTTCACAAACATTTTAGTGCTATGTAATGTTCAGGTGTTCTTATTTTACAGCTAAACACTAAGCTAAAATATATTTTGTCTTTTTTTTTTTTTTTTTTTTTTTTTTTTTACAGATTCTGTCTCATGTAGGCTACTACTGCCAGGGTATAGTGACAGTTTGAGGAAAAAAACTTTATTTTTTTTCAAAAGTTACCAACTGCAGCTTTAATGTGGTACCCATGCTTGGACCCGTGGTGAGTTCAGTGTGAGATGCTGCAGCTTGGGAGGAATGATGATAATGTGTTGGTGAGGACTGTCGTGAGTTTGCATCATGGAGCCTGGTTTGGTCAACATTAAGATTTTTCTTGTTTTTGGGTTTTGAAATGCATTTAAAGTGAGACCATGTAGCTTTTGAGACAAGAAACAACATGAATCTCCTCTTTCAAATGAAATGTTGCAAGCAATAAAAGTGTGACAGTAGCACAGAAGCTACATCATAAATAAAATCATAAGATAGGTCAAAGTTGGCCATTTTGTTGCTTGTGAATTCCACTTTTCATTCTTAAGAGGAATAATGTGTCTTTCTTCTTTTAAAAGTCACTTTATCACAAATAAAACACTTTGCTGATTCCAGTGAAAGATCTCTTTGTCTGTTGTCTCCATCAAAGCCTGTCCTACCAGAGTTTCTTCCATGCTTTCACCACTGGAGGGCACCATAGTGAAAATGAAAGTCCACTGCATTCTTACTATAATTTCAACATCATTCTGATGTGCATTCACTCTACTTGTTTTCTAGATTCACCCTATCAGTACGCAGCTCATTTCCATGCTGATGGATACATCGCCCTTCCTAAGTCCATTTTCCCAAGAAGGTAACAGCTGTTTGCGTTTAGCACATATTGTTGTAGCACTGTGTTTACTGGGTACTTTGGAGTACTGCAGGTGTGAATTTTAAATATCATAATTTTACTTTTTTATTTTATTTTACTTTTACTATAAGTTCAATAAAACCCTTATTAAGTTTTATATTAAAGTTTCCATATTGTGAAAAGTATGTTTCCAAAAGTTTCCCTTTTATAGCAGGTTAAAGTACTAGAAATACTGTGAAAGTACTGAAACTCTCAATCCACAGAGGAGTACACACAGTTCAGCTCAGTGTACAGAAACTGTGTTTGAAACAAGCCGTCAGGATTTCTGTCCATTTGGGATGTCACAGATCTACAGCATTTAAGCCATCACAGTTTTACACAAAAACATTCCAGTTTGTTTCTAGTTGCAGTGCCCGTGAAAGACAGGGTTAATACAGCCAAACATCATTAGAGAAATACTTTTTTGTTTTTTAAACATTTAACATGTAAATATGCTCTAATAGAAACACGAAATACAGCTACGAACCTGAAAATGAGCATGATATGGGACCTTTAAATATTCACGTTGTTTGTGCTAGATAGAGGGTAGTTAGTTGGGGAAAAAAAGTATTTCAATGGGAGCACATAAATGAAAATAAATGTGTTATTGGGATTTGATGTAACAGTGCGTCCTGGCTGTTATTTTTCCTGTTTTAGTGCCCATGACTCGCCAGAGACCATCGAACTGGAGATCAACACAAGCTCCTCTGAGGGTCTGATCTTGTGGCAGGGAGTGGTAAGTCCTGGTCCTGTCCTGATTTAGGACTTGAGCCACGGTTTGATTCAAATCTTAAACCTGGTCCTTGCTTCCGTTCCACATTACCATCGTCAGCCTAACATCATCTGTAAAGAAGTGGTGCTCATTAATGTTCTCACAGCATTCAGTGAGGCTTGTCACCAATAATACAGTCACTTACTGTACATAATAATGCATTCTCTGCTCACCGTCTCATTCTTACATTGTTGGGCATGTTGGCTGCGAGCCCAAACCTTTCCTCACACCACTAAATATTTGCATGTTGCTTCTCTAACTCGCATCCATTTTCCTCAGGAGACCAATGGCGCACGCAATTTGCGAAAGATGCATGCTAGTAAAAAGGTATCCACTCAAACACAAGACACTCCTGATTGATGTTGCATGTTCCTCATTCATGTATGAACAGTAGTACAACAGTTATAAGATACTATGGAGAGCCACCACTGTGTGTGATGGCTTCTGTTGTCACTGTTATTTTGCATGGAAGGTTTCATGTCACACTTCACCACAAATAACTGTTTGGAGCAATCTGTTCGCATTGCTTTGTGTTTGCTGTTATAACAGTTGGTGCAGAAAATGACTGCAGGGCAGCTGTTCAGTGGATCACACTATTCAATCACACTGCTTCCTCTCCATCTGCTGACTTAACACATTTGTTTCAAGGAACTTGGAGAACACGGCAAAGGAAATGACTTCATAAGCCTCGGTCTGCAGAATGGACACCTTGTTTTCAGGTAACCCCCGTAGCTCTGTTCTGTTGACCTCTGTTTGGTACCTCCACCATGGAGGTTATGTTTTCACCGGGGTTTGTTTATTTGTTGGTTTGCAAAATAACTCAAAAATTTGTGGATGGATTTTGATGAAACTTTCAGGGTTGGTCTGAAGTGGTCTAACTTAAAAGTGATTCATTTTTGGTGGTGATCGGATCTGATTTAACAGCACCACCAAAAATTAATCAGTTTTAAGTTAGGCCACTTCCGGCCAATCCTGAAAATTTCGTCAAAAACCGTCCAGAACTTTATGAGTTTCTTTGCAAACCGACAAACCAACAAATAAACAAACCCCGGTGAAAACATAACCTCCTTGGCGGCGGAGGTAACTTTAAATAAAGTCGCTGCTGCCGTGGTGTTCTGCACTCTCTGAGTGCTTTTCTAGTTTCTAATGCTAATGATTTGTGTGATGTCCAGTTACCAGTTGGGAAGTGGAGAGGCAAAGATCTTGTCCCGGAGGTCCATCAATGATGGAAGATGGCATAAGGTCACAGCAGTCAGGTATGTTTGCATAAAACAATATATCAGCTATTATGATTATTTCAGGTGCGAGATGTGTTTGTCTCATAACGTTACTGTTGTCTTGCAGAACTGGAAAAGATGGATACATCCAGATTGACGGAGGAGCTACCCAGCATGGGCAGTCTAAAGGCAGAAGCCTCATGGTCAACACCAAAGGCAGTATATACCTTGGTGAGAGGACTGGAAGTGAATGTTGGGCTCAGTGGTCGATGACCGTCTGTGTCAATGGTGTCATTCCTCAGACCAACCCAATTCACATCGAGCTCAACTTCATGTGTTTTAAATAGGACTGTCAAAGTTAAGCAATTTGTGCAACAGTAACTCTACTGGGACCTAATATATGTAGACAGATAGATACTTTATTCATCTCACAGAGAAATTTATGTATTTAAGCTGCTAAAATCAGTGACGCCACATTAGCTCTAATAAGCGCTGTGTTAATGAAAAGAACATCTTTTTTGCTTTTCATTTTCATCCATTTCACATCACAAATTAATACTTTAACGATGCTCTATAGTGGATTATTTGTTTGCTGAATTACAGGAGAAGCTTGGACAGACTCAAAAAAAGATGGTTAATCTAATTTTATCAGCGTGTTTGATTCTTAGTTATGACTGCGTTATTAGTTTCCTTGATTTACCTGAGTTCTGCTTCACGACCTGACAGCACGTCTCCGGCAGTTTGTCCAAGTAAAGTTACTGTCGCAGAAGTTAATGCATTAACGCTGATTAATCACGTTAACGCACTGATTTTGACAGCTCTAGTTTTAAAGTTAAACTAGCTATGCACGCGATTAAAATAGCTAACTGCTAACTGATTGCTACATTTTGTCAGTTTTGTGGCCCCATAATACACTGATCGAGCAAAACATTATGACCACCTGCCAAATATTGTGTTGGTTCCTGCTTTTACTGCCCAACCAGCCCTGACCTCTGACCCCTGAAGATGTGCTGTGGACTCCTTTCTATCAGAACCAGAAACTTTCTCACTGGTTGCCTCTTATGTGTGTGTTGTGTCTTGTGACAGGCGGAGCTCCAGACATGGCTGCTATGACAGGAGGGAAGTTTTTATCTGGAATGACGGGCTGCGTGAGGAACCTGGCTCTGATGAACGCCCGGCCAGGGCAGCAGCCGGCCCAGGCCATCGACCTGCAAACCCACGCTGCCCACGGCGTCAACGTGCTGCCGTGCTCTTTGTAGATCATCACACACACACACACACACACACACATACACAACACACACACAACACACACACAAAGACTATGGAGTGATGTCACACACACGGCACTCACACAGAGAGACTTGGTGCTTTGCTGCTACCAAAAACAACAAGATGACACAACAGGTTATGTTTCTCTGTGTGCAGTAAAACCAAAAAATAGAGAGAAAAACAAAACAAAATGATATTAACAAAGTCTTCTCTTCCACAGTGTTGTATTCTCAATGAAGGACTATTAACACAGGAGAAACCAGTACAGTTTACATACTTTCAACAGTAGTTTTAGCCATGAGAAGAGTTAAACATATTAGGCCTTCTACGATGGGTCAGATCCTATGGAGATGGAGATGTTTTTACAGCACTGAATTTTTATTTATATACATATGAATATATATATATTATATTTGTGGGGGGAAAACATGCAAACTAACCATAACTGCTCTTCAACCTTCCTAGAGTTGATTCTGGGTTCTAATACTGTGTGTCCGGGGCTTTTTACAGGCCTAACTGTATTAATACTTGAAGATGTTTAGGCCTTCTTTTCTTCACTTCTGTAGAGGAACCTTTTTTTTTTCCTCCTTTCTTTCTTTTTTACGCTGCACAAGCATGCTTACAATCTTTAGCAAATCAGTGGGAGAGGAGCACACGCAGTCACATGCGGCTTCAGTGCACAACTTGATGTTGTTCAGTACGATTTAACAACAGAAAATGTCGCCTCTTGTACTGCAGCTTTATCACAGACGATTTTTTTTCTGCATTGCGATTCGTTCAGAGAGCTGTTCTGTCTGCTTTTTTTCCTTTTTTTTTCACGAAAATGAAAGAAACCTTGGTGCTAACGTCAGACATGAAGATACAGAACATAGTCATGTGGTTGTCCGTCTGTTACACGTAGTTTGATTTGGTCATTCAGATGAAGAAAGCATCAGTATATGCTAGTTTGTCAATATGCATGGAATTTGAGGTTGATTTTATAAGAATGTGACATGATTTGTTGCCTCTGCAGCCTTATTTGATTGAGTAGATCTCATAAAGAACTGAAAAGGGTGTCGTTTTTTTTATGTGCAGTCACTGAAGATGTCGTTTTATGTGTAAAACTATCTGCCAGACAGGTAGATATCTCTCGTAAAGATGTTACTTATGTGCATCTCAGTCTTTCCCATTTCTCACAAGTCACTGTACTTTCAGCCCCAGCATGGAGTCAGGTGTGTGTGTGTGTGTGTGTGTGTGTGTGTGTGTGTGTCTGTCTGTCTGTCATTATCCACATCCTCAGGAGGGTCAACCCAAAACTGCCTCAAGATTGTTACTTCATTTTCAGGTTTTGGTAGCTTTAGCGACAGTTCAGTGAGCTATAGATCGCCTCTGTGGTCTCCTCTGCTGAAGGAGCTTCATCACAGTTGGGATAACGTCCGGTCATGTTGGAAATGCGGCGGAGACCTGCAGGCGCTGTGACCAGTCGTGTAGCTCTGACGAAGCATGCTCGCCCGCTTTAATCGACCACACCACACCTCCACGATCGCTTCAAGGGTCCGCAATTTTTCTCATTTTTGTAAGCTTAAAATATTTGTATTAATATCCTTTTTTCCCAAATTAAAACCAGCACTATCCTTTTGCATAGAATTGCTTCATTTTTATTTATTTTATGTTTTTCTTCTCTTTTTCGTCACTTTTGTTTTCAAGGCTGTTTTTAGAGGCTTGACAACTTGCTGTTTTCTTTCCTCTGGTTATTGTGTATTGCCTCCCACATCCCCTTGTTTCTCCTCCCCTCATGTTTGAGTTTGAATACAACACCCCCCCCCCCACACACACACACACACAGGGAGTTTGTCACAAATCCCCAGTAAAGGCTTAACATGTTAAATCTAGAGTCCCCTGGTCAAAATGGTTGAAAACTGGTCATAGTCTTCACTCAGTGTAAAAGTCTTATAGGCAACAAATGGATTATTTATCTGCGCAGGAAGTTTTGTTCGGATATGAACACGACATTACTTATTGACCAGAGCTACTGTTGTGGTCCAGGTTTAGGACACTAATGCAGAGAAAGACGGTGCCATTTTTGTATGTCTACTGTTAAACTGGCCATTGCAAAATATGACAGGTGCACTTTTAGTAAATGATGTACATTTTTATTTTGAAATTTGTTTCACTTTTGAATGGCAGAAAAAAAAACACAGATAACTTGAGTAAATGAATGAAATTATGCCAGATGAAATATCGTCTGTGTCAGGACGACCCCGACTGCTCCAATACCAATGTTGAAAAGATGCTCCCCTTGCCTTTGGTGTTTAATTAAAAACAAAATTCATGTGCTATTTGTAATGTCGTGACGTTTCCTTTTTTCACTCTGTATTGTTGTGTTCTTCACCATGTTGACTGCTTTCTTTACATGGAAAGTTTTCACTTCTTTGTTCAAAAATTATCCATTACTGTGAAGGTTAGCTGCTCCCTAGAGAGACCAATTACACCGCCTATTAAGAAAGTCAAGATCCAATGTTTCCTTGTGGAGGTTACACCCAAAACATACAGTAAACCTGTCCCATGGTGCAGTGCTCTCAATTTACAGTCAGACACTGCTTTTTATTTATGAAATTACCTTGTCAACAGATAAATACATAAAGCATCATGTTGAGGGAATGCTCTGGTAAAAGCTGGATAACCAAACAAAAAGGGTTATGGAGGTTGTTAATGCTGGTGTCACAGTACTATACAAAGTCATTCACATGTGTAGATCACATAGCTTTGAATTACACATCCTGAGGCAGTGCAATTATGCCACCAGAGATTAGAAAGGCCTGTGCAGAGCCACAATAATTCTCTTTCGGGGGATTTTGCCAGACAGAGGTGGGTTTGGGGTGGCTCAGGGTTCACATTGTGTAAAAAAAAAAGTTACTTCAGATCTCACATTTGTTTTGACTCAACCTGGGATATGTAGGTAGCCTGGCTATCGCGACTACTTGCTCTGCCAGTGAGGAACTTTGTGCAGCATCACAGGAAGTATGGGCGGGCCCAGGCTAATATGTAGGCTGTTGTGGTCTGAACCAGAAATGCCAGACCAATGCCAGGGTCTGTAAGTGTCTTGGAAAAGAATGTGGCAACATGACAATTCAAACTTCATTCAGTTATTTGAACCAATAATATAATGGTGTTGTTTTTAAGCTTTAGCAGGCTATCACGTTCTAAAAGCCAAAAACACATACATGACAGGAATGGTGTCTGTATCAATATTTGTTGTTCTGAACATTGTAATAGACAAATGTGTCTCCACCACCTTTTTTTTCTCTCTTTCTATAAAGCCAGAGGGACTTGGCACACATTGCACTATAACCGGTATATCAACAACATGCTGCCTGACAGCTACTGGACTCATTTTTTTAACATGTGACACTGACAGCTCTGTAGCTCAACACTTTCTGCTGACATGAATCTTTATGGTTTTGTTTGTTATGTGGAGCAGAGACTCATTTCATCAAGATGCACCACAGAACACCAGAGGAAGTGTGATCTACCACCCCACAGTTACTTACTGTTATCTTGTACAATAGTGACTTAACAATCATTGAGCAATACTCATTGCATTTCAAGACATGTTCAAATTGCATTTCTATTTATACTATTCTCTCTGCATTATTATTTGCATATTTATTTTGGTCATATATTGTGTGTTCGATGCACATTTGTACGCATTTGTTATATTGGTCATTTCTTATTATTTATTTTATTTACTTATATTACTCTATTATTATCTACATAATTTGCATTTTTATGTACTCCTTCATTTTCTACTTCTTTATGCTTATATCCATGAGAGCAACTGTAATGTCCCAATGATTCTGAAAGTGAACAAGCAGTTTGAGTTGTATTGATTAATCCTCCACTCAGATACATCATCCCATTGATGAAAACTTTTATAGGAACCAGTGCACCACAGAAACAACTCCTAGATACACTGCATATATTATAATAGGTGCTACAATCATATGATATAGATTTATGAGTCACATGAAGTCAGACTTAAGGTGCTTGATTTATTCATTTGTTCCGTCAACATGAACTGTAAAAATGTCATTAATTTGCTCAGACACATCTATCTTCTATAGGACCTGAGAGGATTATTGGAAAGAGTACATAATTTGAGAGATAAGTAGAATATGGTGATTTTAGTCAGTATACATGACTGGCTCATTTGTCTTCATATTGATCTGTATTCATAGGTAACAATCCGTGTGTGGTCTGTACTGATCAGTAGTATTTCATTTTGGGGAGGACGCACAGCATTTCAAACAGTAGGTTGGCACCAGTCAGTGCAGTGTTCCCTGTTGAGAGAAAAAAGTCAAAATAATGGTCATATTAATAGAATACACCAGTTTGATGAAAAATATGCATGAAAAATACACCACCAAGTACCTGTGGTGTCATAGGGTGGAGACACCTCCACTAAATCACATCCAACAAGGTTTAGACCACGGCAGCCCCGAATAATTTCAACTCCCTAAATCCAACAAAGATTACAAAAATGCATTAATATTCATACAGCAGAGAGGATAAATAAGCACCTTGTGTTAAAAATGTAAATGAGAACACTTGTGTTGAACTACTGGAGTGAATTGTAACATGGTTGTGTCATCAGATTGAGAGGCTACTTCAACGCCATGTGCACCTGGATGGGAGTGAGCCCTGCTATCTCTGGTGTGCCCGTTCCAGGGGCGAAGCCCGGGTCAAGAGCGTCAATGTCGAAGCTGAGGTAAACTGGACCGCTGCCCATCTGAGCCCTGACCTCAGCCATCAGAGGCGCAAGAGATCTGAACCAACACTCTTCCACTTGTACCACACGGAAACCCTGCACAACATACAAACCAGGGTTGTTCAGTCAAACACAATCTAGAATATTGTTACATAGGGAGGACAATTCATTGTCTGTCCACGTAGACGTAATGTCTCTGTCTTTTCATAGCAAAATAGTTGTTTGCTGTTATATCACCGTTCTGAATTTCAGCATATATTATTATTTATAACACATATGCTTTTCATGCTCAGACAAGTAAAAATACTAATGCTAGAACTTAATAGATAAGCATACTTATCCATTCATATGGTCATTTCTTTTAAGACTAACTTTTTCATACATAGAGCACATTAATCTGGAGCTGCACTGTTTGTTGATTAATTCATCAGGTGATGTTAAGAAAAAATCATCAACAGCTACTTTGATAAACATTTTTTTGTTTCAGTCATTTGTCAAGCAAATATACCAAAAATCAGCTTGTTCCCAAATATTAAGATGATGTGTCAATTGTGTTTTCAAATGTAAATTAAATAGAGATGAGTAGTCAGAATAATTATTTGTTGTAGGGATACATTCATCTCTCCAGAGAGAACTTGACATGGCATTGCTTTGTTTCTGCTGCCATGACAAAACACTTCTTGTCAAACCAGTGATGACACAAACTGCCACCTTTGGATAATGTGGTAAAACCAGAATATTTTCATTCAGCTGAGACATTTCCTTTATGTATTCTAGCAGAGCTACCTGTGAACGGCTCCATTCATATGAATCAGCAGAGTAGCCTGAACCACGCAGGCCGACCTGGACCACTCTCTTGCAGTCCAGTAGCCCTTCTTCCACACAACGTCTGAATGGAGTGCCATGTCCAATCTTCTCCCCCAAGACCACATCACTGGTGTCAGCGTGAGCGTCCACATGGATCAAACCCACTGGGCCATGCCTGATTACAGAACACACATTTGTGTTTACCTTGTTCCATTCTTGTTTTATCTGGAGGAGAGTAGAGGTCACTTTCACCAAAACCACCACATTTTGTCCAGATTCTGTTTGTTTTGTTTCTTGAATCGTGATCGTCTTCACTTCCTGCTTTGATCTCCGTGGCGTATATTAACTCTTTATATCCTAACTACATCTCCCAGAAGCCCCAAAATTACTCACAGACTGTGAAAGACAAGACTGCAGAAAAAAACACTTAGACGGCTAAAGCCCTCAATGGCACTCAAGCATTGGATTTTGAATGACGTGAAAAGCCGTCAATAGCACTCAAAGAGTTAAAGAGCAACACTCCCGTTCCCAGCCCATGTCACTACAGACTGAGCTACTGCTGCCACCCAAAATAGACAAGATGGTGCTTGATTTGTACAGTCATGTAAAATGATCTACTTACTTCTCAGCAACAGCTTGCAGGATGGGATATGCAATTGTGTGATCGCCACCTGTGGACGCCAACAACAAGTATGAACCACAGTCTATCACAGAGCTTGATTTAATGTTATATAATGTTTACTGAGCTGTACAATCTATCTACTGTCTAGATCAAAGGTACTGTCTTTTGGAGGCTGTTGGAGTGAATGTCATGAATATCATGCTCGCATGTTGGGAAGGAGACAAAGTATCGATGAAAATTTAGGCTAAACTGTGGCGAGGAAAAAGTTGACATGGCCATTTTCACAGGGATCCGTTGTCCACACTGGATGTGACAGAAAGTGGGTTTATGGGTACTCACAAGTCTCCCCTTTAACAGACAGTTGATTTGATTTGGTGACATGCAGCTCTTCTATCCAGCAGCAGAGCCAAGTGATCGCAACAGTTTTTTTTTTGTTTTTATCGGATTTATTGAAATTATTTTTCAGGGTCTTCTAATTTATTTTTTATTTAATTCATTTTTAGAATATTCTTATGTTTAAAGTTAATATTTGTGTGACCCATTGGTTAACAATATATGGATTGTTTTTTCTCATACCTACTGTTGCTGACGATTGTTCTCTCTTTGAGTAATATTGTTTGATCATGCCTTTTCTGACATGCCACTATTCATAGGGTTGACTATGTAAATGCTAAATGATATTTAATTAGGGGAAACTGAGGCTTTAGTGCCATTTTTCATCTTGATAATAAGAAAGTTATGAAGGTAACCATGGTTCTATGAATCCCGGATGACAGGGATGAAATACAACACACAGCTGTTTTTACTTTTGACCTGTGGCCCTCCATTTAGAAGAATCTGGGCTCTCACCCATCGTCAGGGGAATGCAGCCAGTAGCTAGGATCTTTCTGTAGGCCTCCCTGATGCGTTTACAGGTGTCCTTCAGGTCATACAGGTTCACGTTGACGTCCCCGATGTCGGCGACCACAAGGGACTCATAAGGTGCCGCCCTGGTGCCGCTGTTGTAAGCTCTCAACATCGCAGATTCCACTCTGATCTGCCTTGGACCAAACCTGCAGGGGAGATGTGCTATTTAATGTCAATGCTGCACAGCAAACTGGACCATTTCACAAAGTATACAACTACATTTCACACACACACACACACACACACACACACAGATTTTTCACATACAAGATGGCTTTATACAGTATGAGATATGAGCAATAGGAGGTTCTCAGTCATCCAGGTCGAGGTAAACCAAAAAGAGCAAAAAGGAGTCAAGTGGACTTGTTTCAGGTCTGAAGTGAAGAAGCCTCTTTGATGAGAGGTGAAACATCTTCAACAAACCTAAAGCAAGTCCAGTCAACTTTCCTTTATTGTTTTTATTTATGACTTATAGATTAAACTACCCACCAGTATTTTGAAGTCAATCAGCTTTAGCCTAATAATATTATAATAAATATCACTCTGGATGTTACAAACTAACATAGAACATTTTCTAATTGGCCAACACTTTTACTATGAATATAGTATATAAAGTATATAAATATTACACCACTGCCCAGTGTAAGGTGTTTGCCACAGTGGCCCTAAATTATTACTGATTACATATTAAATATTTTAAGATTCTGTAATGGTTAATCTACCAGTATATGCAAGCTCTTCAATATTTTTTGTTTTATCCATGAATTTTCAAATTTACTGTTTTCCAAAACAGCAGAAAAAAAAGCAAACCAAAGGAACTGTACTGTACTGTATGAAAGCACTCTGTAGCTCCTCATAGTAGCAGAGGAAGAAAAGCCCACCTTGCTCCAGGTCGGTTGGAGGTCCCGGTGTCAATGGGGACCCCGATAAACGCCGCATCGAGCCCGTCCGCTGTCTCCTGGAAAGGCAGCTTGGCCATGGTGGGGATCCCCGACACCCTGGCAACAAATTCGGCGCTCGGCGGAACATTGTAACGTTTCCCTGAGCACTTTCTCTCAGCTCGTCCGAGAGACAAAGTTTGACGTGGCCGCTGAGAGAAGAAGCTCCCAGGGTAAAGAGCAGAGCGACTTCTGCTGAGTTTTCTCCAGAAAGAGGACATGTTGCCTCTGAGTTATGAGTTATTACGAGTGATATGAGGAGCCACTCCTCCAGTTCTACTGATGCCTTCAATGCTTCCCAATAAGCGCGTAACTTTCTCATATCACGTACAGGAAATGACAATAAGTACACAGTGATTGCATGAAATGTTAAATGAAATGATCACTTGCTGTTGATTTAAATGAACCTTCTCCGGGTTTCACATTAACACCGTCTCTGCAGGCTACAGCTGCTATTTTTCATGTCGTTTATTGGCTTGCTTGTGTGTTTCACTAAATGGTGAGAGAGTGTGAAGGCAGCATGAGTCTATAAATACTGAAAGTAACGGAGCTGGAGGAGGGTCAGCATGTGTTTTCATTTGCACAGTGTGATTTAATTTGAAACGTTCTGTAAAAATGCAATATGGTTAATGAAAAAAAACACTCAAAAACACACAATGTTTAATATTTAGATTATTATCTGTGATAATGACAGAAACAGTGGCGTGCATAGACTTTTTGAAGGGCAGGGGCGAAGAGAAAAAAGGGCATCTATAGCGCATAAAAGGGCACTTAAGCATGCGTTTTTGCCTCCCAAGAGGACATTTTATAATATTTTAACCAGCCAAGAGGGCAACCAGAGGGGCACTTTAGTCCACGTTTTTGCCTCCAAAGAGACACATTTTTCAACAATCAGGCCACAAGGGGAGTGACTGCAAAACTGAGACAATATGGGTTAAACGTAATACTTGTCAAACATACATTAAAGGGGGATTATGCCCATTTTCATGATTCATAAATGTTACCATGGGGCAGCATGGCTCAGTTGGTAGAGTGGCAGTCTTGTAACCAGAGGGTTTCTGGTTCGATCCCTGGAGGTGTCCCTCAGCAAGACACTGAACTCCTAACTGCTCCTGATGGATTGTGGTTAGCATGTCTTGCATGGCAGCTTCCACCATGAATGTGTGAATGTATTCTGTGCAGCATTTTTGCTGCAGGTATAGTAAAGTAAAAGCGATATAAATACAGACCATTTTCCATTTATCCCTATAGAGGATTTTCAGTCATTCCCTGCTTTACTGCACATGCCGACTGCAGAAAGAGAGAAGCAAGAGCCTCGATCATGTCTTGTTGTTACAAGCCTTGTCATTTTGATAAGAACAACAAAACATGCAAGTTTTACAGAATAGAGCAAATATGATGCACTCAATGCATTCCTGTTAGAGGTGGGCATACACTGTGTGATTTTTTTTTTTTTTTGCAAGTTCCTGTGGATGCCTTTCGGCCTCAAGGGTGCGGCACAGTTCCAGTGCCTGATGGACTCTGATGGATCTGTTCTTCTTTGTTTACTTGGATGACATTCTCGTGGCCAATGCATCCACGGACGACCACCTGACACACCTCCGGCAGTTGTTTGAGCATCTCAGCGAGTATGGCCTTATCATCAACCCAGCCAGGTGCGAGTTTGGTCGATCATCCATCACTTTCCTCGGCCAACACATCATCCTGAAAGAGGCTGTCCCCCTCCCTGCCAAGGTGCACACCATCACCAATTTCCCATGCCCCAGCACCATAAAGTCCCTGCAGGAGTTCTTGGGCATGGTGAACTTCCACAACTGTTTCCTCCTCCACCTGGCCCACCTGATGCGATCCCTTGTACAAGGCCTTACAAAGAATAAAAATCTATGGATGAGGCGGGTTGGTACCCAGAGCATGTTGACGCCCCCAGTGCCGCCCTGTCCAAAACTGCTCTTCTGACACATCCGTCTCCTATCGCCCCGGTCGCCCTCATGACGGATGCCTCAGCCTATGTCGTGGGGACAGTATGTGAGCATAGTTTAATTGAAAATAAACAGAATTTGACTAATACTGACATCACCCTTCAATTCTAATCTCTTATCTCCGTTACAGTGGAGCTTTCCTGTCAAAAATCCATCACTTTCTTGTCTTGGGTGTGTTTTGTAACAATGTCATGCAGATTGCAGTTATTCTACACTAATGCTGGTTACTTTATACTTTTCTTCCAGTGACATTTAACAACTGGGCCTTGGGCTTTGCCAGCCTAGCCAACGCCTCAGTTGTTATCTACAGAAACTTGATAGTTGCAGGTGCTGCCCAAAGGCAGAATCTAGACTCAAACACTGACTTTCTCAAATAAAAGACAGTGAAACACAGTTCAGTTTGTGTGTTCTCTAACATCCCCTTTAATTCATTGGTTCTATTCTGATTCTTGCTCATGCTGGATTAAATCTATCAGATGGCGTTTGTCCCTTTGTCATATCCATAATCATAGTTGTCACGCTCACATGGGAAGTGTATTATCAAGTTGCTCTCTGTTTTTCTCGGCCTGAAGTCTTGATTTTCACCAGTGTGTGTCAGATCATATATCATATCTCATATAGGCTATCATATCATAGCATTTAAAACAGCAGACTGAACTGGAGAATTGAATGTCGGTCAAACACTCTGTCAGTGACACGTCAGAATGTTAATTGACATAATAAATGGAAAAACAGTTGCTATTGTTCAACAGACAGTTTTAGAAGCACTGGAAGGTTTACCTTCATAAGTACAGCAGCTTAAAGGATAGGTTCACATCTTACAGGTCTATCTAATAACAATACTCACATGGTCACACGTACATCGTTACATCACTGTAACAATACTGAAAAAACAATATTGACCAAAGACTCGCCTCCAAAGATGAACTTTGTTTTTTTTTATATATACATATTCATACATGTTTTTTTTCTTAGTCTGGAAACTGGGTCATAAATTCACTTTCTCTTCAAATTATAATTTGAGCGACTCTCAACAAAGATAAGAAAGAAGATGACTCATCCCTTGGCGATTTTTCATATAGAGCAGATCTTGATATTTTTATTATTTACAGAAACCCAACAAGAAATCCACCATGAGCAAGAAAAAAGTTTTAATGGGTAGTGACATTGGGCAGCACTGATTTAAATACCTGACACAGCATTTTACTTGCCTAACATGGTCATTTACTTGCCCTGGGCAATAGGTTGATCTGTACTGGCTGGGTAAAAGAGCTTCTGACATTTAAACAATGACAGTCTAGGACATACTGTGCTGCAGGTATCACTTTACTATGCGTTATTTAAAAGCTTTTAAAGGTCACAGCACATAATACAGTAATTGGTAGCATATCAAAAGATGATGATGATGATTTTAAAATACATAGGTTTTGTTCGTCTTTATAGTCCAGACGAGACAAGGCAATAATTCCATCAATCATAAAGAAAACAGTGCTGCTTGTTTTTCTGAATATCAGTTTTTAGCAGAGAGGTGGAAGAAGGAAGGGACTGAGGCAGAAACATGAACTTCCTGAGAGAATCAGTGCGTTGGTGATGCTGCTCACTGGGGAGGCTCAACCTCCGTGGGAGGAGCAGCGATGCACATATGCCCTGAGCATGATACACTGGTGTTACACATGCTGTCAAACACACTCTTCTTCAGAGGAGCCCAGCTTTGTCAGGGACCTCTCATTCCCACGTTAATGAAGAACTCTCTCCTCATAAGAGAGATTACCAGACAGAAAGTCATGCTGGTCTTTCAGGTACAGTTTGAATTTGTGCATCTTCAACTGATTTCAGTTGCATATCTCATTACAGTGCATGCTAAATGTAATTTATTTTTGCTATTCTAGAGCTTTGCAGTGTGGTGTCTTCTAGCATCAGGTAATATAGTAAAATATTGTTTCATTTCTTAAAATTCCATACACACAATCATTTATCAAAAATGAGTAATTAACTATTTTTTTTTCTTCTTCTTCTAGACCTTCAGTTCTCTGCCACTGCAGTGGAAAGTAAGTCCTGCATTATTTATTTGTCAGAATCTATTGAGAAATGAAACATTAACCTCATTAACTTTGCTCTTCCTTAGCCTGTAAGACAGCGTGGTTCGATGAGCGTAATGTCTCCAGCGACGGGGACTCTGAGCTTCTGAAAGACTTGAGAATGAAACACTTGACGAGGATCTGCTCCAACCCGGTGGACGTGGAGGCTCAGACGGTTTCTGGGGTCAAGTCGCACCACACTGGCAACAGCTTCCACACGTAAAGCTGATCTCACATCAGAAAGCTGTAGTTTGATTGACAATGTTGCACAAAGTCTGAGTCAAGAACTGTTTCTTTTTGTCTTTTTGTGTAACAGATATTTTCACATTTTTAATGTAAATTAAATAACATATTTGTCTTTCAGATATTAATACTGCGTGTTCCTAATACACAATATGAGCTGTTTTAGTCTTAACAACAAATGGTAGATAATATTGTTAATAAGATCCTCTATGTCCCTAAACTAGTCCCAAAACACCATACTGGTAATGACGAAAATAGTGTTAAGAGACTTAAGATCTTAATTAATACCAAATGAAATTCTTCTCAAAATTCTGAAAAAGAATGAGAAACACAACAGAGGAATTAATATGGCATATTAAAACAAAAATAATCAATGAATTCAATATATATATAAAATAAAATAGAAATGTTATATTACCTAAGATATTCTGTTATTGTGTCACTCATGAAAAACATTTAGTGAAAACTGATCATTTGTCTTTTTGCTGGGGACCACTAAAAACCCCTTCAACAACAAGCGGGCAACTCACACAGGGCCAGAAATACTTCAACAAGGAACTGAACAGTAAAGGTGTAATTGGATATTTAATGTGGAGAGATAATTGGTCAAATGAATGCTGCATATATGCCAGATGGTGTTAGACGTTGAGACCATGGAACCATGTTAGTCTCAGGCTTTTGCTTTATTTCCTTGGTGGTGAATGTAAACCAAGTGTAACATTAGGATGGGGTGGTTGTGTTTTACAGTTACAGTGCATCACACGGCGTGGTGTGCCTTAACTCAGAGCAGACCGGGAGACAGTGTGACAATTACAAGGTCATGTTCACCTGCACAGGACAGTTCTGCTCAGGTACACGACACAAATGACACAACCTTAATTTAAAGCTATAGGGTGTCATTTTTGCAACACACTGCCCCTTTAAATTCAAGGAAAAACATGAGCTGGTGTTCTAAGATAATGACTTCTTTGATTGTTCACAGAGTGCAGGACCCGTTGGTTTGATCACGACGACCCAACAGGATACGGAGACTATGAGGTCCTCAGTGACCTCCTAAACATATACCCAAGAGAAATCTGCCCACAGCCAATAGCCATCGAGGCCCAGACCATCTCCGGGGAACCTGCCTCCAACACCTCTGACACTTTTTTAAAGTATAATGAACATTAGCAACATGAGACAGAATGTAAAATGTTGAAATACGTGACAAGAGACACGCCGCGCTCATTGCTTTCCTCTCCTCTTTGTTGCAGTTATGACGCCACCTATGGATTTGCCTGTGTAAATGCAGTTCAGAAGAGCGGGAAGTGTGAAGATTACCAAGTCAGATTTACATGTCCGAAAGAGTTCTGCCAAGGTACATGTTGCATGGTTAATCCACCAGTATGTGCAAGCTCTTTAATCAAAATGATATATTTAACGATAAACTATAAGAATTATTGTTATCTATTAATTTTCAAATTACTGTTTGAGACAAACAGGGCAGGTGGTCTAATAAAGTTGTTAAGCACTGTACATTTTTATCTTCATTGATGCAGTTTAAATGACAAAAATACATAAATATTTTCTAAATTAAACTATAAATATGCGTGTGAAAAGTGACAATTCCCTCCTCTCAAAAAAACGGGTTAGACAAATAACTGTCACACGAACCCTAACAATGTTTTTGCTTAAATCCAGTTTTGATTTGTAATTTCCACTCAGTGTCGGAGCAATGTCGAACACAGTGGCTGAACAGCGATGACCCATCAGAGGAGGGAGATGTGGAGTCCATAGTTCAGCTTCTGAAAACTTTCCCTGATCAAGTCTGCAGAAAGCCAATCAGCATTGAGGCCAAAGCAACAAATGGAATATCTGCCAAAAACACTGGAGACACCTTCCTCTCGTAAGGGTGTTTTCAGTCATTCATACTGTTTTCATTTGGCTTTTATTCAGCCTTTTATGAGTTTTATATGTTTTTTTTTTATTATTATATTCCAGCTACGATGTTGCTTTTGGATTTGCATGCATCAACGAGAATCAGAGGAGTAAACAATGTCAGGATTACCAAGTAATACTGACCTGTCCCTCAGATTTCTGTCATGGTAGGTTTTCATTATTTTTTCCTATAAAGCTGTTGCTTTTTGAGACATAACAGAAACAAATGTGTTAAATGTGTAAAAATTGCTGAAAAACAAATAGCAAAACAAACTTGAAATCCGTGAAAGTGAGGTTACATCAATGTTTCCATATGCTTTCAACTATATTTCACTGTCTGGCAGGTTGTAGGACACGTTGGTTCAACGTGGATAATCCCACAAATCAAGGGGACTATGAGACCCTCCTCCAGTTGCAGATGCTATATCCCAGTCAGGTCTGCTCTCAGCCTGTGGCCATTGAAGCCATGACGGTGTCTGGTGTCCCTGCACATCAGACCGGTGACATCTTTCAAATGTGAGTGCTACCAAGTGTTGATGGATGAGTAAAACCATCTGTCATAGTGTGTCTGTAGATGATTGCATAAATGTTAATGTGGATATGAATGATATCAAACGTGATAAGTAACTGAAAGAATGGGTTTGTGTTAAAAGGAATCGTTGACCTTTTAGGGAAAGAATTCACTTGCTTGACAACGATATTATTCATGTCTATAAGATAAACAGCAACGTTACAGTCGGCAGTCAGTTAACTTAGCTTATAAAGACTGGGAGCAGGGGGATAGTTAACATTTTTGGCTTGCAGCAGTCTCCACTGGTTGCCTGGCAACCTCCCTATGAAAACAGGAAGTAGGCAAGATTTAGTCAAGCACATAACCCTATACCCCCTTAGAACCCCATAATTGGTTAATTTAAATTGACCTTAGGTGTGAATGTGAGTGTGAGTGGTTGTCTGTCTCTATGTGTCCTGTGATGAGGTGACGACTTGTCCAGGGTGTACCCTGCCTTCCGCCCTAAGACAGCTGGGATAGGCTCCAGCCCCCCCGCGACCCTATGAGGATAAGCGGTAGATAATGGATGGATGGATAACCCCTGTAAACCATGCTGTATTGATTTTACTTATATGAAATTGAATGCGTTAGTTGTTGAGATTTTGAGGCAGTTTGTTACTTTGAGACAGAAACAGTCTTTATGACAGTCTTTCAGACATGGGGTGTTTTTTTCTCCTAGAATGTTGAACTATTTCTTTATATGGGAGATTAAGGTTGTGTGCAGCACACACTTTTAAGGTATTGATCAGTTTAAGCCAGTAGCAAAACAGTTATAAAAAATGACAAATTGTTTTGCTTGCAAGCATTTTTTGATTTGACATGACATGGAATTACTCTGAACACTAATATGTCTGAGCTAGGAGCTAGCAGCTAACAATACTAACAGTGCAAACAGCATTAACAATAGCAACAGTGTTGACAGAGCTAACAGTGTTAACCTAAAGGGGAATTGGAGGGCTCTTCCACAACTACATATGCAGTTTGGATGGTACTGTTATCAGCGGTAACTGTGCTGTGTAGTGCAGCGATGTTAGCCAGCAAGTAGGACACACATACACTATATTGCCAAAAGTATTCGCTCACCCATCCAAATAATCAGAATCAGGTGTTCCAATCACTTCCATGGCCACAGGTGTATAAAATCAAGCACCTAGAAATGCAGACTGCTTTTACAAACATTTGTGAAAGAATGGGTCGCTCTCAGGAGCTCAGTGAATTCCAGCGTGGAACTGTGATAGGATGCCACCTGTGCAACAAATCCAATCATGAAATTTCCTCGCTCCTAAATATTCCACAGTCAACTGTCAGTTGTATTATAAGAACGTGGAAGTGTTTGGGAACGACAGCAACTCAGCCGCAAAGTGGTAGGACACGTAAACTGACGGAGCGGGGTCAGCAGATGCTGAGGGGCATAGTGTGAAGAGGTCACCAACTTTCTGCAGAATCAATCACTACAGACCTCCAAACTTCATGTGGCCTTCAGATTAGCTCAAGAACAGTGCACAGAGCTTCATGGAATGGGTTTCCATGGCCGAGCAGCTGCATCCAAGCCATACATCACCAATGTAAAGCATGCCGCCACTGGACTCTAGAGCAGTGGGGACGTGTTCTCCGGAGTGATGAATCGTGCTTCTCCATCTGGCAATCTGATGGACGAGTCTGGGATTGGCGGTTGCCAGGAGAACGATACTTGTCGGACGGCATTGTGCCTGCATTGTTTTTCAGGAGCTGGGCTTGGCCTCTTAGTTCCAGTGAAAGGAACTCAGAATGCTTCAGCATACCAAGACACCCCATCCTCTTCCAACATGACTGTGCACCAGTGCACAAAGCAAGGTCCAGAAAGACATGGATGACAGAGTCTGGTGTGGATGAACTTGACTGGCCTGCACAGAGTCCTGACCTCAACCCGATAGAACACCTTTGGGATGAATTAGAGCAGAGAGTGAGAGCCAGGCCTTCTCATCCAACATCAGTGTGTGACCTCACAAATACGCTTCTGGAAGAATGGTCAAAAAATCCCATAAACACACTCCTAAACCTTGTGGACAGCCACACTCCTAAACCTTGTGCTGTTCTATAAGTAATAGAACAGCATAAAAACTCTACAAGAACATAACAACACTGTAAATTACCAAGGAAGAGATTGAAGTGCCATTGGCTGCTGAAGTGATGATGTATAATGGTGTAATGATTTAGCCTATAATATTGAGAATACTGTGTACAAAAAGCATCATGCATTTATTCCTTTGATGTCTTATTGTACCTCATTTATCTCAACATTCATGGTATTAATATAATACTAAATATAGCCTGTCACATGACTCTGGAGAAATAGAAATAGAGTTTTGTTGTATTCCTTTGATGACATGATACAGCCTTTGTGTGTCATTTTTTTTAGTTTACCTTAAATACAACACCATGTCTCCACATAGTACTTACAGTATATCAGTATCCGTTAAATAATAGCCTCCATCGTATTATAGAAGAATCTCGAGCATCTCTTGGCAGTGAGAGCGTCACTTCCGGTGGAATGTTCCAGCGGCTGTATCCTGGCTCTTTAAAAGGACGCGCTGAAATAAGGGTCTGAGAAGGTGACATGTTCTGTATGATGCTGTTGACAGCCTAGCAACTTCTTACTTTAAAACACAAACCAGTTCACTGACTCAGAAATATTAATCAGTAATATTAAAAATCAAAAAAAAATACGAGAGACAAAGTGCGCGTTTAGCTCAAGGGGGCAGTTGTGGGTTCTCCAAGTGAGGACCACTTCTGCGTTCAAAAAGCTGCAATTCCCGTCCAGCCGCTGGGGGCTGGCTCTGGAAGTGAGCAATTCTCCTTTGACCGCCATGTTAAAATAGCCGACTTTATAGCTTTAAAAACATATTTACAGCCTGGTACATTTTATTTCGGCTTAAAGTTCTTGCATAAATTAGGGCGCGGTTACGTTGAGTGACAGGTTCACAGACAGCTATCGGCAGTCAGCGCCTTTCTAAAACATCGGCTGAGCTAGGCTAGGCTACACCCAGAGGTCCGTGTTTGTTTCTGGCAATATGGCGTGTGTGGGCGGCACGGTGGTGCAATGGTTAGCACTGTCGCCTCATAACAAGAAGGTACCCGGTTCCCGATGTGGAGTTTACATGTTCTCCCCATGTCTGCGTGGGTTCTCTCCGGGTACTCCGGCTTCCTCCCACCATCCAAAAACATGCATGGGGATTAGGTTAACTGGGTAATTTAAATTGACCGTAGGTGTGAATGTGAGTGTGAATGGTTGTCTGTCTATATGTGTCCTGTGATGAACTGGAGACTTGTCCAGGGTGTATCCCAGGGCAGAGGAGCTGGCCCTAAGCCAGAAATTCACACACATGATGGGATGTGAGAGCATGACTGCGGTTGGTCATGTTGCAAATGTCAAGATAGATTATTAGATTATGGACTGTGACGTGAAACTATACCGCTCAAAAAGATAACTGTCCGGAAATGCGTGAACATCTATGCGCGGTCGCCACGGGACTCTAGAGCAGTGGAGACGTGTTCTCCATCTGGCAATCTGACAGACGAGTCTGGGATTGGCGGTTGCCAGGAGAACGATACTTGTCGGACTGCATTGTGCCTGCATTGTTTTTGCACAAATGAAGGTCCATAAAGACATGGATGACAGAGTCTGGTGTGGATGAACTTGACTGGCCTGCACAGAGTCCTGACCTCAACCCGATAGGACACCTTTGGGATGAATTAGAGCGAAGACTGAGAGCCAGGCCTTCTCGTCCAACATCAGTGTGCGACCTCACAAATACACTTCTCCCATAAAATTCCATAAACACACTCCTAAACCTTGTGGACAGCCTTCCCAGAAGAGTTGAAGCTGTTATAGCTGCAAAGGGTGGACCGACGTCATATTGAACCCTATGGATTAGGAATGGGATGTCACTTAAGTTCATATGTGAGTCAAGGCAGGTGAGCGAATACTTTTGGCAATATAGTGTAGCTTCCATTCACATGATGGCTAGCCTATCAAATGAAGTACTTGGCAGTGCTAGTAGCACTAGTGTCATAATTTTTCAATGATACCCAGCCTTACCAGGATTTAGCATTACTGAGCAGTTCCCCTTCCTTGTGTTGAGTAAAATGAGATTGCACCTTTAATAGTTAGCCTCTTTGTATGTTTTGCAGGTATGATGCTACTCGTGGCTTTGCCTGTGTGAATGCGGAGCAGCCGGGTGGAAAACGCTGTCAGGACTACAAGGTCCGCTTTACATGTCCACTGGCTTTCTGTTCAGTGTGACCTACTCTTAGTTCACATTTTAGGGAGGGATTTACTGTTGGTGCAAAATGTATAGTGACTGGGATCACTATGATATATCATCAACCTATAATCAGCATTTAATAAGACACTTTAGTCTCCTTCCAAATACCCACCAGCCTCCCCTCAGAACTTGAAGAGTAGCAGAGTAGAATTTTCTGCTAGTATGTCTTCAATATTAATAAATATATGTTGTGATGAAAAGAAAGAATGTCACATTATTTGGGTGTAGTTTTACACTTAGTTCAGCCTTGAATGAAGAGGCCATTTCCATAGAAACAGGACATGTTTGGGTTCATTATAAATACAGTTGCAACATGCATATTCATGGAAACATTTCCAGATCCTATTCTTTTGTGGTTAAGAAAACAAAGGATTAAGGATTGTGATTGTTATTAGTATATAAATATTTCTGTTACATAGAGCATAATTTGAGTCACTATATCTTATTTTAAAAGTGTATTGAACTCAGCGACTTGTATTTCCCTTGGTCTTGATAAAGTGTTCATCTGTGGTAAGCTTATTGTCAAGATGTCATGGTTTCAGCAGTTTTGCAGAACAGAATTATGTAAATTAATACAAAAAACATTGACGGTCAATACTTTTGGAAAAACATGCACCACCATATGCTTCACTGTATGATAATGGTCAATCTAATAATGTAATTAAAAGAGAGTGAGTGAGTAGTGATGCTAGGATAACTTTTAATTTGTATGAAATAAAAAGTCATCATCAT
Organism: Synanceia verrucosa; assembly: GCA_029721515.1. Lineage (NCBI taxonomy): Eukaryota > Metazoa > Chordata > Actinopteri > Perciformes > Synanceiidae > Synanceia > Synanceia verrucosa. The sequence continues at coordinate 17,367,316 of CM056561.1, read as the reverse complement.
ATATATTTAGTGAATGTTTTCAAAGAGATACTATTATAAATAAAATATATACACTACTCACAAAAAGTTAGGGATATTTGACTTTTGGGTGAAATTTATGGAAAATGTAAAAAGTTGATACTAAAGTAATATTATATCATGAAAGTGGGGCATTTAAGTAGAAGCATGCACTGGTAATTCCTTCATCTCATACAATTTATTTAAACAAAACAGTATACCACAATAAAAAAATGTCAGTGTCTCAATAACATATTGTATGTCCTTGAGCATCAATTACAGCTTGACAATGACGTCTCATGCTGTTCATAAGTGGACTTTGTCTGCTGAGTCATGGTATTCCACTCTTCTTGAAGGGCTGCCCTCAGGTCATTGAGGTTCTAGTCTGCGGGGTTACACCCCTCAACATGACGACTTATTGACTTGTCACAGTACCATTGACAGTAGGTGTAGATCAGTTCTGTATTGACTAGACACACCTGCCCAGATTGTAACACCACCACCTCCAAAGGCTGATGCATAACGTCCGCCTTGATATCTCCAGCAGTGTTGTCAGCCATCATTTCTGCTCAGTGTGAATCGACTGGTTCCTTGTCCAGCTCAAATGCTCCCTGCCTCCCTGATGATGATGCTTGTCCCTGGTGGTGTGGTCAGGTACCCTTGCAGGTCGTCTTCCACGCAGACCATGCTGATGTAAGCGGTTTCGAATGTTCTTATGTGACCCTTGGGTGCCTCTCACCTCCCTTAAACGTGCCTGGAGTTGAGTGGCATTCACCATCTGGTTCCACAGGGCACTGTTCATACTCTAAGCTCAGTGGCAGCTTCCCTCTGAGAACATCCTGTTTGAAGCCTCACAGTGACCAGGTACTGCTGATCGATTGTTAGGCAAGAACATCATGTTATGCAATAAATACTGAAACACTGAACAGTTTAATAAAGTACATGCCATAGTAGGGCAGCTTAATAGTGCAGTGTCATTTTGTAGATATTTATGAAACAGCAAAAACTGTTTAAACTGTGCAGTATTTAAGATAAAATAAAACTTTATTCATCTCGGATGATTTTTTTTGCACAACCATTATATAACACTATAAAAGACATCAAAAAGAACATAGGAACACTATAGGCTGCCAAGTAAGAGATTAAAGTGTCACATGCTGATCAAGTGGCACGGTGTAATGATTTGGTATTACACATTTAGCCTGTAATATTGAGAATAATATACTGAAATAACATCATACATTTATTCCTTTAATGCCTTATTGTACCTCATTGGTCTCAACATTCAAATAATGTTAATTGGCTACTTGTAGCCTGTCACATTTGATAACACGATACAGCCTTTGCTTGCATGCATAAAATATATATACGCAAAATGTACTCAATAAAGTACGAGAGAGCGCAGTACCGATGACACCAATGACTGCACCTCAGGAGACCCAAATGTGAAACTCTTAAAGTTCGCAGATGACACAACAGTCATCGGCCTCATCCGGAACGGAGATGAGTCTGCGTACAGACGGGAAGTGGAACAGCTGGCCTTCTGGTGCGGTCAGAACAACCTCGAGCTGAACACACAAAACTGTGGAGATGACAGTGGACTTCAGAAGGAGTCCCCCAACACTGCCCCCTCTTTCCATTCTGAACAACACAATGTCTGCTGTGGAAACCTTCAGGTTCCTGGGATCCACAATCTCCAAGGACCTGAAGTGGGAGCACAACATCAACACCATCAGGAAAAAGGCCCAGCAGAGGATGTACTTGCTGCGCCAACTCAGGAAGTTCAACCTGCCTCAGGAGCTGCTGATCCAGTTTAACACCGCCATCATCCAGTCTGTTCTCTGCACATCCATCACTGTGTGTTTTGGATCAGCCACCAAACAGGACAGACACAAACTACAACGGACAGTCAGGACGGCAGAGAGAATCATCGGTGTCAGCCTGCCCTCCATTCAGGACCTGTATGTGTCCAGAGTCAGGAAACGGGCAGGTAACATCACTGCAGACCTCATCACACCCTGGACACAACCTGTTTCACCTCATTCCCTCAGGCAGGCGCTACAGAGCTCTGTACGCCAAAACAACCAGACACAGGACCAGTTTCTTCCCTCAGGCTGTCACTCTAATGAACATTTAACACCAGTCACAGAGTGTCAGGAACAATCCCTGAACCATGAACACTCATTGACCTCACCTATATAACTCTTTTATATAATAAATATATATATGATACATTCTGTATATACTGTAGACATACTGTATATGCTGTATATAATGACTGTACATAATTTTTCTGTATATAAGCCATCTTGCACTCCATAGTCACACTTAAGTTATGTTTATGTTCACGTTATGTTTGTTTATGTTTGTTATGTTTATGTTATGTTACATTTATGTTATGTATATTTATGTTATGTAAGATATGTTTATTTGTTATGTTTATGTTATGTTATATTTATGTTATGTAAGTTATGTTATTTATCTATTTCTATTTTCTTGACCTTCTGGTACGAGAGGGTACTGCAAAAACCCGGAGTCGAATTCCTGTATGTGTAGACATACTTAATAAAATAAAATAATAAAACTGATTCTGATTCTGATACTGAAGTACATCCCACAGAGGGCAGCTTATTGGTGAAGTATCATTTCGTAGGTATTTGTGAAAGTGCAACAGTGTTGACAAAATATGCAGTATTTAAGATAAGACTTAAGGATATTTTTTGCACAATAGTTGCCATACACAGTAGAAAACTTGAAAAGTTTTTGTATACATAGTACAAAATAGTGCAAAAATCAACAATATAAGTAATAGAACAGCATAAAAACACTATAAGAACATAACAACACTGTAAATTACCAAGGAAGAGATTGAAGTGCCATTGGCTGCTGAAGTGATGATGTATAATGGTGTAATGATTTAGCCTATAATATTGAAAATACTGTGTACAAAAAGCATCATGCATTTATTCCTTTGATGTCTTATTGTACCTCATTTATCTCAACATTCATGGTATTAATATAATACTAAATATAGCCTGTCACATGACTCTGGAGAAATAGAAATAGAGTTTTGTTGTATTCCTTTGATGACATGATACAGCCTTTGTGTGTCATTTTTTTTTTTTAGTTTACCTTAAATACAACACCATGTCTCCACATAGTACTTACAGTATATCAGTATCCGTTAAATAATAGCCTCCATCGTATTATAGAAGAATCTCGAGCATCTCTTGGCAGTGAGAGCGTCACTTCCGGTGGAATGTTCCAGCGGCTGTATCCTGGCTCTTTAAAAGGACGCGCTGAAATAAGGGTCTGAGAAGGTGACATGTTCTGTATGATGCTGTTGACAGCCTAGCAACTTCTTACTTTAAAACACAAACCGGATCACTGACTCAGAAATATTAATCAGTAATATTAAAAATAAAAAAAAAAAAATACGAGAGACAAAGTGCGCGTTTAGCTCCATCATTGGATTTGTCTAGACTCTGTAATCTGTGGAGGTCCTTTCAGGTAAGATGAGCCGCATTACATGCAATAAATGGAGCCTTTTCCCTCAGCGTCAATAGTCAATGAGTATTTTTAGAAACTCAATAATAGACCCGCTCTGCATGAATCCATGACAGTTTGGTTGTGACGCAGTTGCGCATCCCTTTCATTAAAAAGAAACGCTGGTGTGTTAGACACCTCTAAATATCCACCTGTGGATGTAGATGAGCATAATTCTTGTTATTTTCATGCCTGTGATGATGTTTTTGCGAGGAATGCGGCCTGTTAAGGACTGTTTAGACAGAGCGCTGCCTATTAAAGCCTTTCAGTTAGAGACATTTTCAGCCATATGCTGCTGTCCTGCTAATAAAACTACAATATGTCTAAGCATGTGCAGTTGAGAAAGGACTGCCTGCTAAAAATGTCATACTGCAATGTCATTTATACTAAGTAAATACTTTGAACTCTTCACTTCACAGCTGATTTGTTGTAAACCAGAGACAATCATGATCCTGCTGACTGCCTCCTCTGGTAGGTACTTTACCTCATAATCTGGATTACTGTACTGTACTGTGTTTGAGATTAAATCCCAGGTATGCTTGGATCAAATTAGGCAGAACAGCAATTGTGAACCTGCCTGGGGAGTTCTAAAGATGCTTGGACTGAATAAAGTAGAATAAATACAAGAATTTATTGAGTTAATCACAGAATACATATAATATAATGCAGTGATAATATTTCCTTATTTAAGATATTGTCTAGTGACACCATCACTATATATGAATAGTTCATTTTTCCATACACACGCACGCTGCGTTTTGTTCATGCTGTTCATGCATTATAATAGAAAATTCAATTGTTGGTAATCACTCCCATATCTAATTGATAAAAATAGGAATAAATAATATATAAGAATAATTGAGCGGTGCATATTATTTATCATTAATAACAATTGTACTGCCAGTTATTTTTGATGTATGTCATTAACACTGTTAAAATGTAGTTTACATAGCCTAGGTCAGTTAGTTCTCTTCAAATTATCCCTTTATGAGCTGTTATCCTTGTTTTTCCGTTTAGTCTTTATAATTGTTGCCAGGTAACATAGCAGGGTATTACATAATAAAAAGGAGCTTCCCATCATGCTTTGTGGTCATTAGTCAGCATTCCAGAAATAGAGACAGTGATTCTGGCTTCATCCTCATTTGTATTAGTGACCAAGACAGTGAATTTAGTGGTTAGAGTAAAACATGGTTGTAGGATCTGCACCCTCACTGACTTGGAGTTGCAGGTGTGGCTCTCTGATAATTTATTTTTCATAGCTTGGCATTTATCTGATTTTCACAAGAATGCAGAATCTGCATTAAAGGGGACCTATTTTGCTTATTTTCTGTTTTTTTATTTGTATTTTAGGCCTTCCACTAGAACATGCTTTTATGTTGTGTTTACTGTTGTGATTCGTCGTCAGACTCGACTCCAGCTCCGTTCCAGCTTCAGCTTTGTTAAACGCCAGGCAAAACGCGTTACTTAGTTACTTAGTTACTTAGTGCGTCTGCTTCGGAGAAAAACTCCCTTTCACATGGACTAACTTTGTGCTTTTACATGCACAAAAATTTATAAAACACACTGAAAGAAAGGGAAAAAGCACAAAAGCATAATATGTCCCCTTTAACTGATGTGCTGCACATGTTTACATATGGACATTTGAGATAATCATAAAAATACCAGGTTGTGATTTGTTTAAAAAAAATAAAATAAAATTGGGGAGAAGAAAGCATGCTGTCAAGTAAAAAGTATAAGTTATTGTTGGCTTTTTGCTATGTCTCATACGCTGTTTTCTTTCAGATCAAGAGTCTCTTGCACTCGTCTGGCTTTGGAATCACAGGAAGTTCAGGGTGAAAAAAAACACTTGAAGGGTTGCTACTGCAACATTTTAAAAAAAGAAAACAACGTTTAAATTTTGCAGGTCATCTTATCTGTGCATTCAGCACCGTGACTTGAGAGAATAGCAATAAACTCCCAACAGAGGAGGCAGACAGAAAACAAAGATTTCTTTGTTTGACTTCATTAGAAAACATCACAGCTTTGTGGGGGCAGAGGCACTTTTTGGCAGAGTCAGCAGTTATTCCATCTTGCTGACTAGGATGTAGTGTTTGCTGTCGTTCATACTGTATATATTATCGTAGTTTGACTGCATTATAAACAAATTTCATAAAATGATTGCAAAACGCCTATGCAGTTTAGTATTTGCATAGAAAATTGTGTTATAATAAAGGAGAGGTTGTAGATCAATTTTTACCACAATCCCCATTAAAGCCGAGGCAGCAGCAGTATTTATAGATTTGATCAGTGAGCTACTGCCATGTCCTTGTCTCAGGTCACTATGTTTGATCTCACTGGTATATGTCAATGCAGTAGGTCCAACTCACGCTCACTATAGCCAATGGTGTATGTGGTAGTTTCCTAAATGTCCATACCTTATCCCCTCAGTACCAATATTTGTGTGTATTTGACCCCAACTGAGCACTAACACTTCATGTGCATCCTGTTCAGACATGTATCCTTTTGATGTTTATTTCCTTTGCATATTACCTTTTAATGTTTAAATCTACTGCATGCTGTTTTCCGGTTAAGTTAAAATATGTATAGCCATGTTTATTTTATAGCTATAACTAATAATCTAATGAGACACTGTCATTTTGCATGCTGTAGGCTGCGAATGAACATATGTACAGTAACAAATGCATTTTAGAGGTCAGAGAGTGGATGAATGTATCGTAAGGTTGGTCTCCGTCCAATAAACATACGTCTTGGTAAGTGATGCTTCTTTTACATTAGACAGGATTCAATGTTGACGTAAAATTTTGTTGAAAACAAAGGAGAAAACACGTATGCTACAATATCATCCTGATATGGATTCCCATTACATGGTGTACAAAATATTATTATTCAGATATGACTGGTAAAGCATTAAGGTGACGCTCTGAATTTTTGCACATTTTCCTTTCACTTCAGCTGAAGGGGTATGATGATTAAACTATTCCAATTCACCTCCATCAAAAGGTCAACTGGTATGGTCACCCAGTCACAATAAGAATTTAGTTTTTAGCTTTAGCAGGGCAGAGGTTATTGGCCTAACACAGGCAACTACTAACTGCTACTGTTGTGTGGTCTCAGGTTTTTTCCAGTGCACCAACAAGCTCTTTCTGAGTGATGAAGCCACAGGAGTCCAGATCAAGGAGTTTGCACGTAAAAATGCAGCCAATGCTCTGTCAGTCGCCAACATGGTCATGGGCATGGCCTCCATACTCAGCAATCTGAACGGGTGAGTCAATATGTCATGATTGGATTTTTATCTGACACACAAGTTACGCTTATCATTATAAGCTAATTTTGAGTGAAACAAAACCAAGAAAAGTAACAATATTAACAAACAAATTAAGTATTTTTTAAAGATTATTTTTGCACTTTTAGCTTTATTTGATATTTATAGACTTTAGTACTTATGGTGGCCTGAAGGGTAAAAAAATAAGTGAAATAGAAACCTTTACGTAAAATGTGTATTTAGAAAACACGTTAAAAGTCTCGTTCTTTCACATTTGTATGTAGATGAATAATAATGATAAGAAAATATTCACAGAGCTCGAAAGGTGGTTTGCTTTTCCTAAAAAAAGAATATTTTGATTCTGAATAAAATGTTCATGGTCATTTAAAAACTTTTTGCAGGTCAAAAATGTTTCCTTTATCACTTTATCACCTTTAATATGTTTAGAAAACCCCCCAGTTTTTTTTCCTTTTTTTTACAAAAATGCATTAACAAACTAGGAAAAAAAATATAAAAATAAGCTTAATGTAAAGAGGCACAGGTAAATGCAGATAAAAAAATCCAAGGCCATTGTCAAGAATCTTAATTTGGAACGCTGTCGAAATCGAACAGCCCTTTTTCACTGTTGAGAAGCTTCAGATAGTTTACCCTTAGGTAAACAGGTCACTGTCATCAACTCGCTAAACCCTCACTTGTTTTGTTCAGGCACCATCATGCTGCGTGTTGGCTGGTCCTGATTGGCTACCTGCTGGATTTGGCAGATGGAGCAGTTGCCAGGCGACTCAATGCCTGCTCTGCACTGGGTAAGTGGAGTGTTGGTCAGTAGCTCTTACCAAAGATAAACTTCCGTTGGGATGTTGGCAGGATTCGCTGCACAGTCCTTTGTCTGGAATTTCTAATTTGGCCACACAGAGTCATAAACAAAGGCAACCAGTAAAAGGAAACCCTGCCATGAAATCATTGGGATAATCTTACAAAGTATCCAATAGAAGAATCATACATATTTAATGCAAAGTAATCAAATCAGCAGCTTTTCACTTTTTCTGGGATTTTTGAGTGTGAATGGCCTGACATCTCTTTTCTCTCCCATCTAAAGTAACAAGCATCCAATGCGAATAATGCAGCACCGTGACTGTTTTTAAAAGATCACAGCACTGTATATAGTAAACCAAGAGGCACAAATAGCCTTTAGTAAAAGTTCACATTTTTTTCCAAAGCCCAAAATAGCTCCCAGGTGCATCACAATACATCGCTGGCTGCACATTTCAGGGGGCTTTGTGTTCCGACTGGGTTTTTCTGCATGACTTTGCAGGTGGATGTTGTTGTGTCCCCACACGTATTCTGTCAAATGAACAATCACTTTCTGATTAAGCAGCCTAATTCCACGGGATCACGCTCCAATTGTCTATTTTATCCCGTTGCTTTGAGTTCTCTGCATATCTGAAATTGCTAAAATTGTTGACCCTGGGCTGTGGAATTCCACTTCGGTCATTTGAGCTGCAGACTGAATCACCTCATCCTCATCCTGCTGAAAACATGCTCCGTGCTCCTGAGGGGATAAAGAGATGAGGCAGTGGAGAATGTTGTTTATAGGATGGCTGACACAGAAATTTCCATGTTTATCACACATACACAACCCCCTGTCATGTGTCAGTAACACTGGCAGTCATCATACTGATGAGGTGGACGCTGATAGAATATAAATTCATGATTAAGGCACTGTCGGACTGAAAGAAGTGTAATAATAGAACAGTTGGCGATCACTAGTAGCTTTTCTAAAGCTGATTATTCTGAATACAGTGTTTTTAGTACAGCTAGTGTCTGTCAGTAAGTCCAACTGAATTCCTCTTCTTTCGTCATGTTCAGGAGCAAAGCTAGATGATTTTGCTGACTTCACGACCTTTGGGATTGCAACGTCATTGCTTCTAAGGACATCTGACCTGCTGGACAACATCCTGTGTGTGTGTTATGTCTTGTCAGTGTTTGTCCGCCTCTGTTTCTTTTCAAGTGGTGAGTTCAAAAAAGGTAGAGTTCTTGTACGCAGTAATTATTATTACTTGAATGACTGACTGAAGTTATATTCTTGTTGGGTCCCTAGGGATCCCGTTCATGTACCGTGGTCTGCCCTGCATCTACTCCTCGGGCATCCTGGCCAGTGCCTCTCTGCTGTCGGGGGAGAACCTGGCCATGCTGCGGGTCACTGCAGTGGCCATGATCCTCTTTATGATCAGTCAGAACTTCTATCCTCATGACAGAGTGCTGGAGTCCCAGGCTTGGAAGAAAGTAGTCTACGCTGGAGGTAAAGCATTTAACCAAAAAGTCCAGTTTGATTCTCATCTCTCTTTGATAAAAGTGTTATGATCAATAATAGTAACAGCATGACTGAGTATAATTCACATAAGGAAAAACCTGCATGTCGATATTTCCTGTAACCAGCATATTTCTTTTGTGTAACATTTGGGTTATCCATTCTGAGAAATCAATCAAGAGATACCACTGCTGAATCTCATTTAATCTCAGAACTAGATTGCTTAGCTTAATAGCTTGGTCCAAGTTTCTTCATTTGCATAGGGTTGGGATTTTTTAACTTTATGGAAATACAGGCACTCTCCAACTCGCTGCATCACTCCCATCATGCACTGGGCGAATGCTTCTTCTGCTCTCCATCGCTTGTTGAACCAGGAACACAGGCTTAACTTTGAACGTTGCGTGTTTGCAATCATCAACGGACAAATGTAACATATTATATTTTACCTTCTCACTCAATTCCCATTCTTTTTATTCCAGGTGTCATCATGGTGTTCTGCTCTTCATTCCCGCCTGCATGTGTGTACTACCTGCTGTGGTCGGTCTCCTACATTTTGTTCCCAACATCCCTTTGGAGCAGTAAAGTGTAAAATGGGTGCTGGCTTTGTCCAACACTCCCATGTATGTTCACCTCTCTTACCCTCATCCAGGACCACTGAGACTTCCCGACTGCTGCTTCTTTCTGCCATGGAGGATCCAAGCTGAACATGGTCCACAGGCAAACACTTGCTAGATTTGACCTTTTATTTTGATGTGACACCTCTAAAACTGAACCCAGATTGAAGAGAGTTAGAGCCAGAGATGTGAAGGGGAGGGCATTTTTATTTTACTGGTGAGGATTAACCTTCTAAGGTTAAGTCTTTGTCACATTTTCACTGAAGCCAGGGTTCTGAACTTGTTTTCATCAGGTTTATCTCCCGTGTAATCTCCCTACTTGACTATTAATCCAATCTTTCATCAGTGTTGTGACCATGGGCGGCAGGGCACATCATTTTCTCACAGGACAACAAAACTGTTCATGTTTAGACCCCAATCGAACCCAACTCTGGCTTCTGTGAATCTGGAACTTTAGTTTTTCAAACTTTCTACCAAGTTGTGGCTCTGTCCAAGATGTGGTTGATTTCCATATTTCTTCTTTGTGTCATTTTATTTTGTAATGCTAATGCTTCTGTTTTAAGAGGCATTATAGCTGACGACAGCTGAATCAGTGGCATCAGTGATTGAGACGGTGTCAGAAATTCAACAACATCAGTGGACACACAAGTAGTACCAGAGAGACAGTTTTCTGTCTTGTGAATCAGTGTGAATTTACCCTTAGAGAGCAATAACACAGACTGCTAATGCTGCTTTTCCTCACCTTGCTGCACGTTCTGCTTCCACCTTAAAGGTGTTATAACATTGCACTACAGTTGATGTTGGCTGTGTGCTACTAGTGGTGGAGCAACTTTAAACCCACAAGGAAGGAGAGTTTAAGTGTGTTGTTAATCTTTAACTTGGCCAGTATTCATTCTGAGGGGCATTACATTTTTTAGACTGTTTTACAACATGTTTTTATGCTTCTCTGCATTGTGTGTGACAAATTAGGAGATTATAGTATACCCACATTTTGTGAAAACAGTCATATTTGAGCTTGTTGTCAGAGGTGTCAAAATAATAGGCGTGACTTACCTTCAAATATAGCTCAATGATTTTAACAAGGTTGATTTTAATGATTTGAACTTAAATACAAGCAAAAATAGAAAAAGGTTATGTCATTGATCTAAATCCACTGTGGTTCTTGACATGGTTATAATAACCAGTGTAGTGAAGAAAATCCAGTGTGAAAGTGCACACATGGACTGAACACAAATAGAACATTCAGCTCTCCTGTGTGGGCGTTCAACTTTGTTTTTCATGAATGTATGCATGCCAAGAGCATTAGACATACAAAATCTGTGCTTTGCCCAATGGTTAAAAAGCAGATCTAAATGAATAAATGTGCTTTTACTCTCACTATCTGTACATTTTTGACAATAAAGAGGTAATAATGATTGATGTTTGATTCCTGTTTGTTTGTCATATCTTTAAAGGTGCTAAAATCAGTTTTGTTTTCTCTTTTGGGACCTTCAAGACCCTCTCAGCAACTTTATTTCTAAAACTGCTCATTCAGACCATCAAGGAAACAACAAGAAATCTGTTATATACTCAGTTGTAATTCATTCCCAATGCTACGACTTCAAGCAACCTTTGGAGCTAGTGTTAGTGTTATTTTCATTGGAAAAGTGTTGGCAGCACTGCCCAGGATTCATATGTTAACATAGCATCATTCCTTTTAAATGAAAAATACCATCACTGACAGCACAAGGATTGTTATTACAGTGTTTTACGATTGCTTTTGAGGCTGCATACAAATTCAAAACTGCAACTCACCATTCATTTCTCACTCCAAATTACATCACAGCCAATAATGTTTATTAGGCCTAAGTTGTTTTTTTCCTACCCATCTTTTACAAAAAATCTACAATAACTGGAGGCTACTTACCGTGATAGCAGTTGTTTGCTGATACTATATTAATGCTCTGAATTTCAAATTTAGCACCTTTAATGACTGACTGTAAAACTGTGAAGATCCATGTATTACACTACATATACATACATATTCAACAGTACTCAATTGATTTCACATTGCATTCTCAGAGATAGTCACAGTGATATGTTATTAGTGTTATTCGTGGGTGTTTCTATATTTGGTAACAACCCTATGAGGGCAGTCCTGCCTTTCTCTTATACTCAGATACGTCTATGAGCTCAGGAACACAAATGTCTTTTGTAGCCGCCAGATGCTGTGAGGACTCCAACAGCTTTATGATGGCCGAGAATGTAGGACGGTCTTTGAAACTCCACATAAAACAATACTTCATCAGATCATACCTAAAAGCATACAAAAGGAATTGAAAACATATCAGACTTAAAGAAGTAGTTTGACCTTCCTTAGCAAAAGTCAGATGAGAAGATACCACCCTCATGCTCCAATGTACAGGATTGTTGTGTTTTCATTGTTTAGAATTAGACCTTCATATCTACATCAGTACACTTAAGGAAGGGGAGTGTAAGAGGCTGCATGTACTGTATGTATGTGATATATATGTATGTAGTGACTATTTTTGTAATAATTCAGGTTAAGTATTTAAATGAGTTGAAAAGTACTTTCATTAGTGTACATTGACTCGATTGCTGATGGATTATTCCTCCCCTATGTTATGCAGGTTTATATCTGACTTACAAAGATCCTCCACAATTCTCTGGTCTTTTCATTCGATAAGAGCCCTGCAGCTTTGGAAGCACAGACTGAGGCTCCAGCTCAGGGTATGGAGGGGCGCCTGAGATGAAAATAACAAAGGAGGGAAGAATTCTTTGTTAAATGTAACTGGTAATAGTGATGCACAAAGTTATGTACATTAATAGAAGAAGCAGCTTTAGCCTACCTAATGTAATCATTTCATACAGTAAGATTCCAAATGACCACCTATAGGGAAAAAATGTTTTGACTCCTATTAATTCAAGCTGGGTTTTGTGTGTGTGTTGTTTTTTTTTTAGCCATAACTCTGCCCTTACACGTCGCTCCTGTCGATACTGAGCTGCATCGTGATCCTCTCTGGAGCCTGCCATTTCAGAGGCACCTCTGCTGTCCTCTGTCTAATTGATGGATCCATTTTGCGCCCTCCAAATGCCACGCCCAGCCCAGACACCTGGGCTGAGAGGCCTGGGCCAATTAAGATGTTCCTGGCGGCAACATCACCGTGCACCAGCCTGTGCTCTGACATCAGGTAATCCTGAGGGAGTGGCCAATTACAGCCAATTACAGCCATACAACATCATCAAACATCTTTGAAAGATCAGAATTTGAAACAAACATTGCTATGCAGATCATGACCTTGCATTGCCAGCAAAACAAGACATATGAAATTATATTAGTCAACAAGAATGTGACCTCACCAGTCCAGCTGCAACCTGCTTTGCCACCAGAAACACTGACCTCTCAGAGAAGTTGAGCGATGGATCAGCAATGCTTGAATTCTTCTAGAGACGATGGAGAAATGTCACCATCATTGTGCTGCTGAATTTAGGAACTGGAGATTGCGGATTTGAAACCAAAGCTGTGAACCATTCTTACATTTCTGAGTCTCCAGAGAAAGTGAAGGAGGTTTCCTGGGCTGCATGCATCTAAAATCAGACACATGGGCACACGCTTGGTTTGACAGTAGAGCATCCGCACTACGTTCTTGTGTTTACACACTGTGGCGTGGAAGAGGGCCCACTCTGCAAACTCATTAGCTTCAGGTTGGTTGGAGCCATCTAGATGGTGTTAAAAACAGAAGATTAACTGACAATCTTATTATCTGTTATTGATTATAATGACTTCCTTGCTTCATGCTGTACCTCGGAGGGACTTAACCACCACAGTGGATGAGGCTCCATCTCTCCTCCTTAGCAGACCTTTAGAAATGGGGCCATAGCGACCCGTCTGCCAAAACTCAAGTCCCTCAAGAAAACACTCATCAGGGATTTCCCAGGGATACAAAGCTGCCTGGACCTTTGGAGTGCGTACTGATGCTGCAGTCAGGGATACACTCTGCTGGCCTGTTAAAAAAGCACAACAGTAGATGCAGGTTTATTGTGAGCCAGAGGCATATTAGTGTTGCTCTCAGGCACTAATGATTTGTTGATGTTGTTCAGTGTTTTTTATACAGAACATATATAGCTATTGCAATACCATTTGTAAAATGAGCTGAGGTGCTCTGTCCTCTTTGTTTGTTTTTGTGGAGGCTGTAGAAAATCAGAGCCACCACTAAAACTGTGCTCAGGGCCAACAGACAAGGAATGATGATTAGAGCAAGTGGACCCGCTGACTCCTCATCTAAAACAAGAGGAAGCAGGTTCAGAATAAGAAAAGAGGAGAGGAGCAATAAACACCATGTCTACTAACTTACTGCACATGGGGAGTGACGTATCGTTGTTACATCCACTTGGAGCAACTGGCATTTCTCACATAGGAGAGAAAAAAATCCCTGTGTAGAGAGTAAAACCATGAAGTAAAAGACAAACAAGACAGGACTGCAGTCTATTTGTGACAAATTACTCTGAAAGTTTTCCTACCTGACAGCTGATGACACAATGTTGGAGCTAACACACATTTCCAACCTTATAGTATAAACATGAACAGCAGCAGCAAGTTGAAAAATCCCAGTGACCATGCTCTTTATCAGTTGCTTTTAAGAAAATGGGCTCAGCTTTATCAGTCTGCCTGACAGGGCGCTGACCATAGAGGTGAGTCTGAAAGTTGACCGAGTGTTAATCATTAACAATTCTCCACAAATGAACACTTTAATAGGAGCACAAGCTCACACCTACTAAGTGATGAAACTCTTTATGCACAATAAAGTGTTACTTACAGTAACACCATGTGGGAAAATTTGTCTCCGTCTCATCAGACAAGAAACAGAATAACAACATAAAAGTAAACATAAATCAAACTAGATAAAAGTAAAAGTGTGAATGCTGGTTATCAAATCAAAATCAATCAAAAACTTTTATTGTCATTACATGACAGTGTATACAACAAAATTAGGATCGATGTTACACATGGTGCTTAGTGCAATGTGAAAAATAGAAAAAAATAGTCAAGATTTAAAAAAAAAATAGAAAAAAAACATATAGTGTTTGTAAAAAAATAAAGATAATATTTACAGAGTGTAAGGCACTCTAAAAAAACAGCTATTGCACATTTGCAGAAATTGCAAACTATTTATATATTTATTCAGTTACAGGTGGTCAGGTGTCAAATTAATATATTAAAAGCACAATACCTCTGTTTATTTTTATGACATTTTATTATAGTAATACAGAGGCACCAGTATTGGTTGTGATGAGGTGGCTGCCTCTGACCTTTACCACCACAAGAGGGCAGACTTGCAAAAGATATCGCCTTCAATAAGCCGCAGAGTCCTCAGCTATGAGGAAAAGGTTGCAGTTTGCATTTCAATAAAGCTCAATAATCACACAGAAGTTGTAGTCCATTAAATAAAGAATATGTTGGGCAGCTTGCGCATGAACTGTAATATACATTTCACAAAGATGTATCCGTCACTGTGCGGGACCTTCGTCTTGAACACTCCATGTGAAACCAAATCCAACGTTTCCCACATCACAGAAGCCCCGCCCCTTGTTCATCCCCTATTGGTTCAACCGAGAAGCTTTCGGACGCCTCCCCGACATCTGATTGGTCAGGAGCTCCCGCACTCAGGAGAGCAACACGGAAACAGATCAGAAAAAAAAAGTTATGGAGTGAAGCTTAAGCGGCTCACGTCTGTTGCATGCTGCTGCTGCGTAGTTTTTAGTAGGAAAAACATCACCGCTGTGCTTCGAGAAAAGCGAGAAAAAGCACGAAACGCCTAACGAATAATAAGAAGCGGGACTCAAGTGTTGAAAGGAGCAAATAACCGGCCGGTTCACAGAGAACAGCCAGGTATGTTTTTCCGTTTCCAAGGGCTGCCTTTGCTGATGTCACCGCGGAGGAGGAGGACAGGAGAGGAGGACAGGTGAGCAGAGCAAAGTTGACTCTTGGCTCGGAGGAAGAGCGGAGACTGAACCGTGAGAATATATTTTTGGAAAGTCAGTTTATATGTGTTTTCTTTTTAAATAAGTTTTCTTTTCTGTCACTCAGTTCGGCTGGTATTTTCTCAAGGTGGAATATATTTTCTCCATGCTTTTGGAGCTGACAGGGGCTCAAATTATCCGTCCTGCTCTGTAATATCGATGTTTTAACAGCGTGGAGGAAGCTGCTATTGTTGTTTTAACCTGGGGGTGTATGGGAACGAGACGCCCCAGCATCACCCAGCACTTTCCGCTTCAATGCGACACTGACGCAGCTGATCTCGCATCCCAGTCGCAGACAGGTGATGTTCGAGTAAATTAAATGGAAGTATCGAACATGAACAGGATAAGTTTGATTATCTGAAGAAAGAAAACAAAACAGCTTTCCACAACTAGAATGGAATACAAGCCAAGAAATCAGCCTCAACTTCTCTAATGTGCAAATGATTTTCCCATGCGTCATTGCGTCTCGCTAGGAGCCGAAGCGTCGAAGGACACTCGTTCTTGGGACTTCACGAGAGCTACACTAACAACATGTCCAAGACACTGAAGAAAAAGAAGCACTGGTCCTCCAAAGTGCAGGAGTGCAGCCTTTCGTGGGGGGGTTCCGGGGAGTTGGTCGCGGTGGTCGAGGTGCGAGGCGGCGCCGAGCTCGGAGAGTTCCCCCACCTCGGACACGTAGTTGCGGAGGCGATGGTGTGTCACGCCGGGAGGCTCCCCTGCAGCGGGGACGTGCTGCTGGAGGTTAACGGCACTCCGGTGAGCGGACTCACCAACCGGGACACGCTGGCTGTCGTCCGCCACTTTCGGGAGCCCGTCCGCCTTAAGACTGTGAAACCAGGTGTGTATTTAAATCACAAAGACCCCCTCCTCTAACCTCACACACACAACCACACCTGTCATGTTGTTCTGTAACTTGAAGAGTGAGAAGCCTGGGACAGGTGAGACTGGTATAATGGATAAGTAAGAGGGACTGATAGGGTAAAATGTTGATGGGTCAGTGTCTACCTGCATCCCATTCAAACAACACACGTGAGGGACCCACTAAACTTACACACTCACATAGACATGAAAGCAGACACAGTGCTTTAATGTCATTGTATTTCTCGTCTGTGAGTTTCACTCAAAGCTTATTGATTGGATTGACGTGTCTGTTATTGTTACCTGACTCTGTTGACAATTAGTTTTGTGCTTTTATTATGTCTCACAGACAAGCCAAAGTGAAATATGAGTATGTGAAATGTGCTAAAACATACTGGCAGTCAAACTCTACCGGCCATGTGGGACAGAAGGTGTGTGTGTGTGTGTGTGTGTGTTTATGGATGGCTGGATTTGATAGAGCACTGCTGAGTGCGGCTCTTCGCAAGCGCTTATCCAGGATTTGTTAATGGTTGCCAGCTTAGAGAACGTTTCGGCCTGCTTACGTTGAGGTGAGTCCAAGTCTAATTGAATCAATTGTGGCCCATATCCTTAAATCCCTAGCATGCTGCATGCATTATTAGCCTGGCAACACAGTTTGACACCATGGCTGTCAAGCAGTTGCAGTGGTTGTCTTGTTTATTTATCTGTTCATTAGAGCCAATGGATGTGGTTGAAATGATCATAATCGTAGTACTTCAAACACACTTTGGTGGCATTTGATGATGTTGTATTGGCGTGGCTGTGTATTCGTTATTAGTTTTCTTGTGTTTGAATTTGAATCAGCTCTAGTAGAAGTACAGTTTCTCTGTTATGTAATATTAGTTGTCCGTTAAACGATACTTGAGATGCCTACCAGGGGCTCCTATGTTCCTGTTGTGGCCCCTCTCTGTGTGTTTGTATCCCAGTCCCCTTCCTCATGATTAATTCAGGCATCATCCATCATTAATGACTTTGCTCCATGTCAAGATGAGATGGCTGGTGGGCGGATCAGATGTTGGTCGACTGGCATGGATGTGAAATTTATACTGTTTTGTGATTTCCAAAGTTGGGAAGGATAAGCCAAAGTAAGAGGAGTTTTGACTTGATTACAGGTGAGATTTGCGTATCTATTTCCAAAGAAACTGCACTGAAAACATCAACCTGAAGGGAAGGATTTACATTTTATCTCTCTCTCTCTGTGTTAGATTTTTTTCCCCTCTCTCCCTCCTTGCTGCCTAGTTTGTCTTTACTTTATCTTCTCTCCTCAGCAGATTATGCCTTATCATCACATTTTTCCTCTCCAGCTTGTCTCTGGTATTTTCTTTGCCTTTCTATATTATTTTATATTTCACTCTGATTCTCACTTTTGCCTCTGCACCCTTCCTTTCAATCCTATTTCATCATAAGTATAATATTCAATTTTTCCACCAACCACAAAGTAAATCCAACAAATGTGTACAATTCTGCACAAACCTTCTTCAGAGTCTTACTCCCTTTAGTGATTCCCACTTTAGGGAGTAATTTTGCTTGCCATGACAATTTCACCTGCAGCTTCTAAATCAAACATCATTTACCATAGTTGAGACTGCTTGACACTTCCCTTATGCCGTCAGGACAGAAAACAGAAGTTTGCCTGGAGTGGTCCTCTGGCTCCAGACCAGGCGATGCACTCAGTATGCAGCGCCCATCCAGAGAGAGGAGCAAGGCAAGAGGCAGTAACCTTGAGGGGCGATTGAGAGTAGAGGCGTATAGCGATACAGATACCTATTGCAGCTTCGAGACTTGTGAGTGGGAAGCTCATTGATTAATGCTGTAAACAGACTTGGATCTGCCTGTTTTTGCCTCATGGAGCTTAATGGACAGACCATTTAGATCTCTGTTCCCGGAGCAACCAGGATTCATAAATCAGGTCTAAAATGGAAACTGGGTTTTCAAAAGCTTCTACTCTCTCTGAATAGTGTTACAGACTGCAAGTATTATGCAGTCAAATGTAATGTCAGAAAGTGGATAAATGCACTCTAATGCTTGACAGTATGAGCTCTAATTGTATTATGGCCATACTTCAATGTAGTAGTTAGACCTGTCATGATAATTAAGGTTTTATTGTATGACATATGGACATAATCTTAATAATTTTTAACATTATTGACCTGTTGTACAGTATACTCAACTCAACTTATATGGACATAATCGCAACGATTTTTACGTCGTTGATTTATTTCATGATATATGAACATTTTACGTTATCATCTTATCAATGATATAAGGACATGACAGTATTATTTATCGCAATTATTTCTGGCAGAATGTATCATCCAACAAAATTGGTTATCAAGACAGGCCTAGTAACAGTCTTCACACATTTCAACATGAAATATAATACGCCATTATTTATATAAATGCTCAGTGGCGCCAGTACACACAAAAGTAGGACAGTGATTATCCTATGAAGCATTTTTTCTTTATAAAAATGCAATGGGTGTCTACTAAAGGAAAAAGAAATCCTTTTTTATTCAAACGATGAATGAGGTCTTGATAATCTCTGGGGTTCTTCTAGCTCCACAGCAGCTTTCTGATATCAAGTGTATATCAGTACATCTTCTAGTCACTATATCCCTAGTATCTAGTGAGAAACTAACTGCAAAATGTGTTTTTTCATACAATTCCACTCCAGTTGAGGTGATCCCACCGGGATATGCTCACTAAATTATCAACAATTCAGTTTTTAGTTATTGTTTTAGGTCAAATACAATCCTTTCAAGCATGTTTTCTTTTTTCTGTTAAAATCAAGAGACCAGAAAGGTCTAATGTTTTCCTTAACATCATGTGGTAATTTGCTGCTTTTATTCCTTCCGACCCCAGTTTCTTTTCTTTTTGCCTCGCTGGTGTTGTCATCCTGAGGGTAACACTTCATACATTTGCCGTCAGCAGCGCAGCAGAGCAGTGAGCGCACACACAGTCTGTGCTAATGTGGTTCTCCCTCCGACGGTGCAGTTAGTGCTTCTATGACTAAGCTGCTCTAAACCAGCTGAGGGGAGCTGTCAGCATCTCTCAGGTTCTGTTGCTCCTTCTCCCCACAGCAAATGCAACTTCTGTTCCAGTCGCTAGTTGCCTTTTGTCATATCTGAGACTGAACGGCACGGCACAGTATTTACATTGTGAAGAATGTGGGAATTTTACACAAAAAATGGATGGTTAACAATACTTGACAGTTGAAGCGACCGTTGTCCTGCAGCTCTAAAACATGGAGGCCATTCCATTTTGTGTGTGTGTGTGTGTGTGTGTGTGTGTGTGTGTGTGTGTGTGTGTGTGTGTGTGTGTGTGTGTCACAGCTGTACACCTGATGTGACATCCACCCATCATCCCCTCCCACTGGCTGCTCTCCCGGCTCATTCCCCAAACCTGTCACACTTCTCCGCCCTCCACCCTGCCAGCCTGTCGGCGGTGAGGGATGGCGGATGCGAGCTGATGGGCCCCCATACAACAGCGGCTGCTGGTGAATACCAAAGTGAATACTATCCCCTCTTTTCCTCTGTAGAGCAGCAGCCCTCTCCTCCTCTTCCTCGCTTAATCTCCTCATCCACTCCCACCTGTCTAACGGCAGTTTG
Source organism: Synanceia verrucosa (assembly GCA_029721515.1). Classification (NCBI taxonomy): domain Eukaryota; kingdom Metazoa; phylum Chordata; class Actinopteri; order Perciformes; family Synanceiidae; genus Synanceia; species Synanceia verrucosa. The sequence continues at coordinate 17,347,063 of CM056561.1, read as the reverse complement.
CACCCCTGCCTCCTCTGGTCTTGCATTTCTTTTCTCCTTTTCCTGCAGTGCGTGACAAACAACACAAAAAATGAATGATGGAAGATGCCCAGTATGGTTACTACGTCATTTTTTCGAGTCTTGGAGTGAAAGGCAGAGCTCCCAGAATCAGCCCCAGATGTTTAGTGACATGGGCATCCCTACCTCGCCAACACTGTGCATGGAGCCGCATTGCGGGAACGGAACAGGCCAGCAACAAAGATAGTGTTTTCAAAACGAGCCATGCCTCTTCACTGGCAGGCAGGCGCCATGACTTGGCAGGCACATGTAAAGGCAGTGGAGATGAGTGTGTGCTGATTCACCAAGACTGCCTCTTTCTGCTCCCTGACCGGTCGTGCTGCGATGTCAGCAGCAGCTTGCTTGGTTGCTGCTTGTGGAAATGGATTGTGTAGTTGAGAGCTGTGTGTGTGCTCAAAACTCTCCTAATTAGTCTCCCGCTAACAAAGAGTCCCTTCAGTTTGAGATAAGATGACGCCAGCATCTATAAACAGTATATACATAACAAGGAATTATAACATCCATGTTGTTTAAGCTAAGATTCACTGTGATTGTTTTTTCATGTTTCTAAAAGTTTAGGTTTCTTGCGGCAAAAATAGGGCCCAAGCTGACAAACAGATGTCAGATTCTGTTTTCTGAAACTGAAAATATTGATGGAATATGATATATGACTCAAAAATAAGTACAGTATCACTGGTATCTTGTTCTGTCCTCACCATTTAAAATGTGTTGATTCTGATTCTTCAGCATTGAACTCTTGGATTGCAGGTCACCAAGTGACACAAACATCACCTTATCCAGATCAACTCCAGTCAATCTCAAACTCCAATCTCCTCTCCCATACATTTGAAGAGAATTTGGTCTTGCTTTTTGTTCTTCCTTATTGTTACATATTAAATCCAGGATTGGCTGGAAGTGGCTTAACTTAAAACTGATTAATTTTTGGTGGTGCCATTGAATCAGATCTAATCACCACCAAAAACGATCATTTTTAAGTTTGGCCACTTCCGGCCAATCCTGAATATTTTGTCAAAATCCGTCCTCAATTTTTTGAATTATTTTGCAAACCAACAAAGAAATAAACAAACTCCAGTGAAAACATACCCTCCTTGGCGGAGGTAAAAAGTGTTTGCCACTGATGGCAATCATGGCCAAGAATGTCCGAAATCCTTTTGCCAGTAGCAACCTTGGCAATCTTTACTTTCGAGTGCTGCAGAAGGACACAGTTGGATTTTTGTGACATTGCTTCTGCTAATGAAAGATATTGAAGACACCAACCAATTTTCACATTTGAATGTTCAAATGGTTGGGGATTTTTTTTCCATTTAAAAAAAAAAAAAAAAAACATCCAAAAAACTAATGTCTTTAAGACATCATGGACAGATTGTCCACAGCTTTATTAACAAAGAACTCGTGCCTTTTGCGTAGCTGTGAACTGCCTGCTAGTTTGTTCAAAAAAGGAAATTGAGATGGTGTGACAGAAATGGACTGTTATGAATCAATATGCAGGTGCAGATGTAGATAGAGGGATACAGGCGGTAGGTTATCTGATAGTTGATTGAAGTGAGTTTCCTCCAGATGCACCACTCGCTGCCCTCTGCAGAGAGCCTATTTGGGGACTTTGTCTTTGGATGGCTCGGTATGAAATGTCTTGTGGTTTTGCAACAGAGGCCATAACAGGAACAGCGCAGAGAGGAGGCAGCTGGCACATCACTGCTCTCGAAAATTTCCCAGAGAAGGATTCTCTTTTGAAAGATATGTTGGATTTAAACTGTAAGGATGAAAAAAGAAATGGTGTTTAGAGGAGAAGAAAATGGGGTCAAAGAGGGAGGGGAACGAGCAAGAAGGAGCAAGAGTACAGGGGGATGGGAGTGGTAGGAATAGGACAAAGACGATGAGAAATAGCAATAATAATCTCAGTGCTGAGAACAATTGTGTTCCCATTAATCACAATGATAGTATTGATTCTCTGTTGTGACTGTCTCAAATGATTCTACACACTGTTCATCAAGCCAGCATTTACTATTTCAGACTTGCCACACAGTCAGTATTTCCAGTCATGTCTGTGTGTGTGCAAGCATGCATGATAATGAAAAATTAAGCCGCATCTGAATTGCTTTCCACTTCTGGTAGCCCTTTGAGTCCAAACGCAATTATGGAGAAGGACAGTGCGTTTTTTTTAAATGCTGCCAGAGCATCTCGTCTTTAATTTTGCAGGTTTTCCTTTATCCCTTTTCTGTGACACCGAGTGCTGTTTGTGACTTTCTTGGATTCTTCATGAGTTCAATTTGGAAGAAAATGATGAGACTAAGAAGGATTGCCTCTGTGTTTGTGTGGACTTCCCTCCATCCCTTTCAGTTGGGATCTTTTTTTTCCCCTTAACGCTCTGGGTAATAAATCAGCTAAGAGGACTCAATCTCGGAGTTCAATTTCCTCTGGTCAGCTGTGGCACTTCAGGACTTGGCACCGTGCCGGTGCTGATGGGCCTTCGTCAATACTCGTTCTGCAAGCGCAGCCCTCTAGCTGTTTAGTCGCGGTGTTCCACCTCAAGGAATCGATTTCAAGGACCATTCTGGTCGTGCCCATGACAGCATCTCATATCAAACCGATGTAAAGTCTAACGCCCTCCACGTACCTTCACAGTAACCACCTACTCAGCCAGCTGCTGCCTTGGTCTCATCTGCTCTCAGAGCTGCTGCTTTTTTTTCTTCCAAACATCTGTATGAGATCTGACCATGGAAGATTCTTCATTGCTGTGTTTGTCCCTCTGTAGAATAAAATGAAATGCCATATGGATTGATTGATCATGGGCTTACAGATGGAAGCAAAACTTGTATCAGAAGTTTTGACTGGAAATACGCAGCGTTTTTTAACACTGTTTACACAAGGACAGACAGACAAATGGATGAATCGCATTAAGACAAACAGCTGCAAGTCTGAAGATACATTTCTCCTTATGTGGACACATGAAAGGTGGCCATTTTCTCACTGTGTTATCAATGCATTGTCTGCCCTCCCTCCTTCCTGGCATGGCAGAATGTCATGCTCCATGGAGACAAGGTTTCCTGAGTGTCCTCATTAGAATTCATGGGTGTCTCTCAGCTCCTCTAACAGGTTATTGATCTGGTCCAAATTCGTCCCTGTGAAGGAAAACCGGCGCATCCGGAACCACCATGATGTGCCTCAGGGCCAGCTCTTTATGAGCAGTTGAGGACACTAGGAGGATGACGTCTTGCTCACAGTGTTTTTCATTCACAGCTCTTCTTCATGATGTTTTGCCTTTGCAGCGGGTACTACAGTAACCAGTGATTGTATCGGTTTTGACAGCCATGCCCTCTCAGTATGCCGCTCATGAAGGTTTTTTTCTTATTATCTGCTAATAAGCCAATCCCAAGACACAAATTGCAGAATCTCACTGAAATGGGAGGAAGACTTCATCCTCTGCACTTGCGAATGTGTGTGTTTGTGTGTGTAGTATTTCAGTTTTTTTTCTCCAAAAACACACACACAGTGAGAAATTTGCCCCCAGGCTTTGGCAGCAGCCTGTCCGTCGCCAGCTCTCTGAGGTCTTTGAGCAAATTGACTCAAGAGATCGCATGCACATTACTCACTGTTTGAACTAAGCAGACGGACGTGTGTCTCTGCAATCCTGACGTCGCAGTAATGCAATCATTGGCGTATCCACTACTGTCAGTCATCAAAGCTTGACGTACTACGGCGAGGAAGGTTATTTCTTATAAACAATATTCATCCCTTGAAGAGAGTCTGTGAAGAAATGCACCGTTCAGTCCTTTCTAAGGTTTTCTGTCCTGGTTTGCAGAGTATAAATAGATTTTCACCTGGTTAAGAGATGATGATCAGGTTATGTCACATTCATTTAGTGTAGGCCTGTTATCATGAGTATGTTCAAGTGATTAGTTGTACATTATATGGACGTGGGCTTTATTATTTTATTTTATGTTTGGACTTGTAGCACAATGTGTGGACATATTCTCGATAAGTTTTGTTTTTGTGGATATTTTAATGTTTTGGTAACTTTCTGAATATTCTTAAAAATTGAAAGTTCATGCTCTTTGAAAGGGGTTGCTTGCATTGTTACGCTATCATATTATCATATCAGTGGTAGACAATGATCTTGACAATAATATTGCTTATATTATTCTTGGGGTGGTATGTTTTCCAACAAAAGTAGTTACTGTGACAAGCTTTACTTTAGGGTAGCATTTCCTGTATATTTCCCATCACCTTTTTGACCTTAGTGCGCCATGGGGTTCAAACGAGTGGACACATATGCTCTGCAGTCTTTTTCAGACTATATTTACTTTTCCTGTCCCCTTGATGACCTTCAGCCACGGGCTGTAACACTGTTTTCTGATGTTTGCTGAATAAAGTTTATCATTGGTTTTGGCTCTGTCAGCTTTTCCAGGGTTCATTCCAACAAGCGCTACAGTAAGAACAATTTGTTCAATCATACATCACTGGAAAACATTTTCTTCAGCAACAGAACTTGTTTCTCAACTGTCAGTATGGAGGATGTGTTATAATTTTTTAAGTACATAACAACCTGAAACCGTAATATGTGATGTTGTGCCTTGATATATCTGATATAGTGCTTTGACAAATGACTTAATTGTTGTTGATGCATGAGCCACGCGCTGGGAATGGCGATCATGTGTGGAATGCAGTTATTTTAGTTTTGTTGAGCACAGTGAGAACTGCTGTAAAGTTCTCCCAGTGTATTGTTACCAACAGGTGCTTGTTCTGGCGGACACTTCACATTGTTTCCCTCCCTGCTAGGGGATCATGGTGAAAACATCTACGTCAGGAAGGCAGTTGCTTCCATCATCAAGGCATTCGGCTTATACTGTTGCCCTTTTGAAAGGAAAGGCACAACAACAGCTTGGATTCCCAAAGTGACGATATCAGAGCGATCAGAGTGGTACTGAAGAGGATCAGCACCACAGGCTTAATCACAACATCCAAAACACATTTTATTCTCACAAAGTAGCCATTTTATTTTGTGTTGGAAGTCTTGTCCTTTGTTCTTGCGTGTATGCGTGACCCAGTTTCTTCACTACGATGAAAACAAAGTGGCATTTACGTTCTATTTATTCATCATATGTCATGGTATATAGAAAGTGGTTTAAATATGGTGCAGTCCAGAATTTTCTTAACCACAGAGATAGAGATCCCACTGAAACATCTCCCCAGAAAAATCACTCAAGTGGTTGTACTCGTATGACACGCCTGCATTCTTTGACACACACTGGAGGAATGCAGTCCAACTGGTGCTACTGTAATGCAGATGTGCAGCCTGTTTGCTCCTTCTCATGTGTAAAAATGTCCTTCAATGAGTCAACTGGATGTTTTGAAGTTGGGTTGTATGATGTACTTTTTACCATTTTAAGTGTACAATATGCAACTATAAAGTCTGTGTTCAAGATTTTGTGTGTGTGTGTGTGTGTGTGTGATTTTGGTTTGGTCCGATTAACTAGGGGGGCAGCTGTGGCTCAGTGGTACAGCAGGTCGACACATACCTAACCCCAAATTGCTCCCAATGCTGTCCCTTGGTGTGTGAATATGAAAGAAAGTTGATGGTTGTCTCCCACCATCAGTATGAATGTGTGTGTGAATGAGTAAATGTGATGTGTGAGTGGCCAAATGAGTAGAAAGGCGCTATATAAGCACAGATTTACAGCCCATTTAACTAAAGTTTCACTATAACGCAAACTTGTGTTCTGCAGTTTAAAATTTCATTTTTTCTCAATGGAGTCTGTAGCTTTAGTAAGAGCATAGATGAATGCAAACAGATTCAGTTACGCGTCAGAAAGAGCAAGGTAAAAGTGGCAATCCTCTGTAGGTAACACTGACTGTGGATAGCATACCCCACTTGAAAACACCCAAACTAGTCCTTTAAACTATCCTGAATAACCTCATGTCAACTGACCTTTTGGGTCCAATCTTAAGTGTCTTTACACCACAGACTAACTATAGAGCTGACTGATGAGTCTGTCTCCCAGAGCTGAGCATAACTGAGCCCCTTGGCCGAGGAGAAAAAAACAAAATGTTGAGCAGAAGAACTGGCTGTCGACTTGAAAGGTCCAAAGATTTGACTTGAGCTAGTTCGAGGAGTGGTAGAGGCCAGGTTCACCCTGCTTTTATGATATCAGACTAGTAGAGCTGTTATGGGATATGGCATCGCTGTTGTCTGAGTGCCCAGGCTGCCTAAGAGCCTATATGCCAGGGGTGTCCGTAGGAGCTGGCAGAGCAGCACAGCTGACACTGATTCAACGCTTCTGTTGACAGGAGCCACAGCTAGGTTGAAGAGTAAACACACATGTACAAACACACACACGCAAAATGATGGATAAAGTTCAGATTCCTCTTGACAGACACCCACCCGCCCGTTGACCTGCATGACCCCTCACAGCAGTTTAGCACGAGGCGGCTCCAGACTGGACAGATGGGAATAAGAGGAAATAGATCCTCTTGTCATGGAACATGCAGACCAGTGTTGCTTTCAAGTACTGTGCGATCACAATGCAGCGTGTCACCTGAGATCGATGTGTTATGTTAGCTCCATGCTTGCTTTGCAGATATTACTGTGAAATTAAGGTGTTGCCCCTTTCTCTCAGGATTCAAATGTGGCAGAAAATCATCTCTGCTGTCTTTTGTTGAGTCATTTTACTGCCTCGTTTGAAGTAGTAAATAAAACACTGATAGCGGGAAAGCCTGTTTGAGTTTTAGTTGTGCAGCAAAATATGTTGTCATAAGCATGTTGTGATCATAATGGCTTTATGGCCAATATTTATTTGTTAATGAATTATATTCTGTCATAGCTGATAAAAGACGATAAAGATTACTTGATTACTGATTATATATATTGATGATTTATTGTGAAGTGTTACCAATATTTTTGACTTTTGGACTGTTGTATTTTTTCCACATTTATGCAAACACTGATACAAATAATAATAATAATAATGATAATAATAATAATTAAGTATTACTGGTTAAAATAGTTAAATCCTAAATGGTGGTGCAGTGGTTAGCAGTGTCACCTCACAGCAAGAAGGTGCCGGGTTTGAGTCCCTACCCGGCGCCTTTCTGCGTGGAGTTCACATGTTCATGCATGAGGAAGGTCAAGTGGCTAATTTAAATTGCACATTGCACGAGAGTGTGAGTGTGAATGGTTGTCTGTCTGCCCTGTGATGAACTGGCAACTTATCCAGGGTGTACCCTGCCTGGGATATGCTCCAGCCGCCCACGATCCTGCGCATGAAAAGCGGTTGATTATGGATGGATATACACTGCCTGGCCAAAAAATAGTTGCCACCAAAAAAAGGTCACACACACTAATATTTCGCTGGACCACCTTTTGTTTTGATTACGGCATGCATTCGCTGTGGCATTGTTTCGATAAGCTTTTGCAATGTCACAAGATTTATTTCCATCCAGTGTTGCATTAATTTTTCACCAAGATGTTGCATTGATGATGGTAGTCTGACTGCTGCGGTTCTTGGACTGTGTGGTGGCCAATCCATGTGTGAAAATGATGTCTCATGCTCCCTGAACCACTCTTTCACAATTTGAGCCCGATGAATCCTGGCATTGTCATCTTGGAATATGCCCATGCCATCAGGGAAGAAAAAAAACATTGATGGAATAACCTGGTCATTCAGTATATTCAGGTAGTCAGCTGACCTCATTCTTTGAGCACATACTGTTGTTGAACCTGCAGTAATTATCCAATTGGAGGCTCGTACCTATTTGCTTAATTAAATCCAGGTGGCGACTTTTTTTTGGCCAGGCAGTGTATAGAAATAAACAAATAATAATAAATAATGATAATAGTAATGATAATAAATACATATTATTGTTACTAGCATGAAGACTGAGAGGCAGGATGTGTTTATGGCTGTTGTGGTTTTTCAGTGTGGTTGGGGATGTTCTCATCTTGTATGAGAGGGATGATCATAGTGAGACCACACTAAGTTATAGCAATTTGACATCAGTGATGCTCCAGTCATATGGCTGCTTATGGCTTACAGTCATTCAGTGGCTTACCACAGTAGCAAATAGGAAACACACACAGACACGTCAGCTAAAGGATAATATTCATTAACCACATTACTAACCAATGACTGGTGTATATTAGTCATTTGTAGACAATAGAGTCTGGAAAACCATCAGTGTTGCCCTTAAACAGCATATTCAGATGAAGAACAGTTGGAAGAGCGTGAGCATCAGTCTGTACAGGTCTTTGATAGCCGTGTTTTCTCTGCCATCTCAACCCTTCTGTTCTCCCAGTGCTCTGTTTGTTCCAGCCATCTGTTTGTTTACCCTAATTTATTGTCCGCTTTTTTTTCTACGATATGCAAATACACGACCAGCTCTATCTCCGGCAGTTAGCGGCGCCTTGATCCTGAAGATTGCACGAATACCTGATGGTCGAGGAAAGGGAGTGGCGGTCGGCCTGTGTTTGACTTTGGTGTGGACGGAGCGAGCTGAGAGATGAAAGCTCTGATTTGAACATTGTTTTTTGACTCTGACCCTCAGGCCTCGATGCTACCTTTTTAGAAATAGAAACACATTTGGCAGTTACCTCCTGTAGGTTGGCTGCTGAGCTGATTTGACAGACACGATGAACTAGCGTCTAATATGTAACACACAAATATACTTAGAAGCACACGTGATTCCCCAGAAGCCTGCTGTTTTCTGGCTAATGATCGGCGGTTGCTATTATTGGGATGCGCTTCTATTCATTCATCATTGGCTGCTTGGTGATGCATGGTGGCGGGGCGCACAAGTGGCCCCTCACTACCCTTCTCTCAGCCCCTTTATCAGAACCACCTCCACCCGTCCTTCTCTTTTTCCTCTTTTTATCTCCTATGGATGCTTTATGTAGGAGAGACTGGTTAAGTAGAGCAGCTTTTCCACTCTCCATCTGCGTGGTCGATAGCACTCCCTCTCCTTAAAGGAAAGAGGGTCTGTTGTTGATGACGGGAAGGGGAACAATGCCCTCTAATGCAGTGCACATAAACATCATCAAAAGATTGTTATGTTCAGTGAAACTACAGGTGGAGACTCAAGTGTTTTTGATGTGCAGTGTGTAGCAACAGCATTGCTCTGGACATCCTGTGGCTCGTAAGAAGCAGCAGGTGCACATAATTCAGTTTAGTGCGCCTCAGCTTACTTCCTCGAACTCGTGTAAAACTCATCAGCGCCCTCCTCCTTTTGTCTCCAGAGGGAGGCTCGTCTATTAACCATGTATGTAAAACGAGCCACACTTGTTTGTTGGTTTCGGGGGAGTTACTGCTAAGCAGTGTTGAATTTCCATTCCAGGAGCCTGTTTTTCCAGCTCGAAGAATGATGATGTTTCGCCTGTCTAGCAGATTGCTGGTGGAGATTTAGTTCATGAAATTTATTTCTATCAGTACAAAAATACATTAATCTGAAAAGTCAGGAAAGGTGCTGTTAGCCAGAAACAACACGACGACAAATCTTGCATCAGCTTAACCTGCAACCCTGAAAATACTGTTGTTTTCTGACAATAACACGACAGAGTTTTGTCCGTTGCTGTCCTTGACAACCAGTGTGGCTTATGAGAGTATCAAGCCTCTGTGTCGATCTCCCAACTGGTGTCAATTACACCCGCCACCGTCAAAGCCCTGGTGAATGGGGATGTCTCTTTCTCCTTTTCAAAGATTTAAAGAGAATAGCTCGCAGACCGTGCAGGGTTTAAAATGACACAGAGGCTTACAGCCGCTTTAACCTCAGCCGCTCACCTGAGGACAGGTAAACTGAATCCTGTCAATCGCAGCGGTAAGGCCGCGATTGTATGAATTGTATTTTGGGGTGAGCTCAGAACGAAGATGAGCGCTGCCAGGATGTAGTGAGAATGTGTGCAATGCACATTAAAGAATAGAAGGAAGACAGTGCAGTGAGACCAATTAGCCTGATCCCGGGCCTGCTGGGGGATCTCTGGGAGCTGGGTCTGACTTCCTCACTGGCATAGCAGCACTGCTGCTGTACACATGCACACAGCTTGCTGCAGTATGAAATATTATATTCTGTCAAATCCATACAACCCTACAACTGTTTCTGTTTGTGATTAGTTGTCAAGCTTGGGAGTGTTTTTTTTTCTGCATCACTTTTGATCTGCCTCACATCTAGTACTGTCTTGTATTTTATTCTTTTATTAACCCTTCTTCAAGGTACAATGCATAGTCTATTTCAAGCCTTGCTTACCAATCATGTGATATCAAAAGGCTGTTTGATGACGCTTCAATAATATATTTCCTTTTCTGACAGCACTGTTAGTCGCCGTACTTGCTGCGCCACTAAATCACTCCTAACCAAAACTGGGATGTTAAACTACATGTAACTGTGTTTTAATAATGATCATAACTGCTAAGACAGTACTGTTTGGCCTTGTGTTTTGGTAGGTAGCAACAGGGTGGAACACTCCAGAAGTGCATGAGAAATGAATGCCTTTTTGGTGGCACGGGGTGCCTCGGAAAGCTCTGTAATGAGGACGAGAAGACATTTGACATTCTCTGTCACAGGCTACAGGCTGTTTCAATTCAGTGCAGAAGTAGAATAACAGAGAGAAGATGAGGACGTTGAGGCAGAGAGGTAGGGGGAGGGAGGACTACAGGAGATGAGAAAAAGGAGGATTAGAAGAGGAAGAGGTCTGAGTTAAGCCCTGTACACCGTCAAATTACGGCCAATTGTGGATAATGGCTGGTCGGAAATGTCACAACAATCATGTCTTGATTGGCGCCAATCCAGACGCTCAGCGGTGTCTGTCTTTCAGTCGGTCATTAAGCTGGAGAGCAGTCAAGTCAAGTCAAAGTTTATTTCTTTTTTACAACTTTGGTTGACCAAAGTGCTGAACAGGGTACAATATAATCATACACACTTAAAAATAAAAACAGTAATGGAATAAAATGAACACAATATTGAAAGGCAAAGAATACATTTGAAAAAAAAAACTTAAAAAATGAAAAGAATAAAAGAAAAGTAAAGATAGGGAACAAAAGATAAAGGTATATAAGTCAGTACTCCAGTATGAAACAAGTGTTAGCCCAGTGGCGACTGACTGCAGCTATGGCACTATTTCAACCTTTCTATCCACACTAGTGACACTAGTTGTCTGCAAATTCTTTTTGAAATGTAATAAAAACACTTATGTTTTTTTATTTTATTTTATGCCCTTTACTGATTGAGTTTGCCCCCAAGTCTGGACTTTGCCTTGTTTGACGGACAGCTAGCCTCATGTTAGATGATGAATGATTTTGGATTTTAGCCTATACTGGTACAGCATGACAGCAGCATGTGATTGTAAAAGCACATATTATTTACAGACAGATTTTATGTCTGTCAGATTACATTTGACCTGTTGAGCAAAAAATTCAGCATGTGATGGTTTAAGTCGGCCGCTCTACGTCCACTTGTCGGTCACATGCTGGGCTTCGGGTCTGAGCTGCTGCCCATGTCACGTGGCTCAAAAAAATGCACCAGCAGTATTCTCAAACATCACTGCACTCAGAGCACCAGATCCACGTTAAGACCGGATTCTCTTTGAAAACTGCCCAAGTTATACAAAATCCCATTGGTGCAATGAACCTTGTTTGTTTGAAGTGGTTGCCCTTTGAAAGAGAGCTGTCAGAAATGCTGAGGTGAAGAGTTGAAAGGAAGTGGACTTTTTTTTTTTGGATGGTGTCTCTATAACAGTGCGATGTCAGTCCTGTTCGCTCGTGTGGCTTTCTCACACTGACACAGGCAGGGAGCAGGGGCCTTGATGAATAACAGTTCAAGTGAATGAAATCATACCCTGCATGGATGTGTTTGCATACTGTGGTGACATAAGGTTTTGTTTACCCTTTATCTTTAGAAATATCCTTACAATGACTTTGGCAGTGTTTCACTGAGAGCAGACAACATCTTAATCCTGAGCTATTTTAAAGCTGGGTAATTTTCTTCCAAAAGAGTAATTATGTCATTATGTCCCGACAGCAGTTAATGAATCAAATGATATGACTAAAAAATATATATATATATTTTCAGTAAATCAAACCAAAAATCAAAAGCTGTCATTATTTTTCAGTGAATACAACAAAACTAGGAGTGCTGCTTCAACTTGGTGCTTTGCAAATTTACAGACAGGAAATAGTAGTGTAAAACATAAATAGTTAAGACAAAGGTAAAAAATATATTGTGTTATATTTACCATTATCACAATGAAGATTCACAGCTATGTCACAGGTATTCAATAGAAGAAATATTGCACAGTTATTCAAGTTAAAGTTTTGTATGTATACAGTTATTGCATGGGTATTGATTTACAGTTGTTGTCCTTCTGTTGTGCAGTTGTACTTTTTCTGCACGGTATTGCACATATTTTACCCCACATCCCTGAGTGATGTGATGAGGTGATATTGTGTTCAGTGATTATTGTGTCGTTGTGCGTTCAGAGCACTGATGGCCAAGGTGAAAAATCTGTCTCTGAGTCTGTTAGTGTGGGTTTGTGAGACCTATCAACCCTGCCAGTGGGCAACAGGGTCCTTCACAATGTCTGCAGTCCTGCTGTGGTGGCAAGAGCTGGCAATGACTTCCAGAGAGAGCAGAGAGTGTTGATCAGCCTCTGCAGAGCTCTCACTGTCTATTGCTGTACACCCAGCGTACCACACTGTGAGGCAGTAGCAGGATGCTCTCCCCAGTGGCTGTGAACAAAGTCACCAGCAGCTTCGCATCCAGGTTGCTCCGCCTGAGCGCTCTCAGGAAGTGGAGTCACAGCTGGGCCTTCTTCACCATCACTGTGTTGTTAACAGTCCAAGAGAGGTTGTTTGTGTGAAGTTGTTGCGCTCCGCTAACTGTGCGAGCCAAGTGGCGTGGCGGCCAAAGAGACACTACTATCACTGCCTTCAGGCCAAGTTCTTGTCTTCCCACTGACAAGGTTACATTTTTTTAATGCTCAGGGGTGTTATTATTCATTAAAAGTAATTACACAACTGTAGGAAATATCTCTCCCGAGAAAGGGAAGGAGCTGAGGGTGGGCTAATGGAGCCTATTGTTCTCCTGAGCCGTGTTCAGACTTCAGACTTCAGGGTGTGTGTGTGTGTGCGTGTGTGCGTGTGCGTGTGTGTGTGTTAAGTAATGCCCCAGCTGGGTTCCACTCCTGTTGTTCTTCCTGACCCCCAAGACAAGGCTCAGCCAGGCACGCACATCACCTCACACAACTGAGCCAGTGACAAACACACACACATGCACGCATGCACACACACGCACGCACACGCACGCACACACACACACACACACACACACACACACACACAGGCACAGACGTGCATACTTTGTTGTAGTTCAGTGAGCACAGCCAGTCATTGTTAAGTGAACCATGGATTAGTGTGTGTCGGGGTGTAGGGTAGGGTGTAGATGTGTATGCGTTAGTTGTGTCTATTTGCTGTGTGTTTCAAATATGAACAGCATCAATGTTGCACGAGTTACATCAGCTCTCTGTGTTTGTGTCTCTCTCATCTCATCTCCCTGTTTCATTTGGCACCTTAAATTTCACTTAATCCCAAAGAGAGCCTCCCGACAAGACGCTGGGTTCACTTTCCACTGTAATAGTACAATAACAGTGTGTGTGTGTTCTGTGAGTGCCATTGACGTATTTCGCCACCATTCAAAATCTGACGCTTGAGTGCCATTGACGTATTTTACCGTCAAAGTGTTTTTTCGACAGCGGGTTGCTGTTCGCGGTCACCTGTGAGTAATTTTGGGGCTTCTGGGAGATGTCGACGAAGCATAAGGAGACGTTATACGCCACAGAGATCAATGCAGGAAGGGGAGACTGTGGAGATTAGAGAGCAAAATGGACGGATTCTGGAGAAAATGTGGCTTTTAGGGTGGGAGTGGCCTCTACCTCTGATAAAACAAGAACAGAACAAGGTGAAAACAAACTTTTTTTTCATGATGAAATAGAGAGTCTCTTCTTTCATTTGAGCTACTCTGTGTTTTCAGAGACCTAGTTCAAAATTCTAACTCTTGAAACTCAAAATGGGGAAAAAATGCTGGCACAAGGCACTTTCTGTTTTAAAAAACGGCTGGCACTCAAAGAGCTAATGAGATCGATCCGTGTTGTTGTTTGCATGCTTATCTTCCATACTTGTATGCTCAGTAGAAGCAGCTGCAGCGTGTCTCTAGATTCCAAGTGATTTATTTTTTCCTTCATCCATGTCTTCAGTGTTTCCTTCAGTGTCCCAGGCCACTCCCGCTCCAAGGCTTGCCGATTACAAGGCCTTTTTCCACGCATGCCACAGTGCCGACTCGCTCTCTGTTCCCTGACTAGTGTCTCTCTGGAGATAGGTTCAAAGTGAACCTAGAGGCTGTGAGTTTGGAAAAGATATTCATCCTCACAGAACCTTGGGCAGGAACACCTTGGTTTGTTATACTGAGACGCTCTTGTGTGTTTTTGCGCCTGTGTTTTGCGGTATCCCAGTTGGCTTATTTTGGCCTGTGTGCATATAGTGTGCATTTTCTCTACTTTGTGAGGACAACAATTTCTGAAACTGGACCAATATTGAGGGAGAGCACTGTAGACAGCAACTGCTTACCAGCTTTGTAATCCCGTTGGGGCTGGCACCGTCATTTATGTCCTTTAAAACTGCTTTTTTTTGTGGCAGCACGCTCACATTGTTACTGTAAGTGTCTGACAATGGAAATGACTCCATATGGAAATAAAACCTTTGCTGTTCGCTTACCTTACACTGATGCTGCTCACCGTTTTGTGGCTGCCGGTGACTGTGTTAATCCGTCAGTGTGGGAACAATTTAAAAAATTGTTGTTTCTGTTAGTCATTAGAACACAAAACATGGGAAATAAGGTGGAAAAATACTGAAGTTCCCCTTTAATACTGAGCAAAGTTGCAGTTGCTGACCTGCTGATCGATACTGCATCACATTTAGGCCCTTCAGAATCCCTACTGGTGCAGTTCTGCCGAAGGACAGAATAGTTGCAGTCTTTTGTTGCACTTTAAAATGACTTGACAAACAACCCAGCGCCGAACCTTACTGCAAACCATGCCACAATAACATGATGTAACTCAACCAAGGATTGTTTTTTTCCATTTTACCTGGAGACTGTTTATCTTCTCTTGCCCGCCGTCTGTTTCTGCCCTTCTTCTTATTAGTGTCTCCACATCCTCCCTCACCTCTCACTGGAGACATTCAGAAACACTGAGCATTTAGAATCACAAAAAGCTCCTGTCTGCCATCCAGCTTCTGTCAGCGTGCATGCAGCCACTCTGATATCTTTATCTACCTCTGCCCAGAGTTTCTCAGAGCTGTCAGCACCCAGCTCAGCCACGCCAGCAACCTCTTCTCTTTGTCCTCCGGCTGCACAGTGAGATAGAAGTAATCACGTCTGAAGCCTTCTCTCCTTTTATTTGTCAAACTTGTACAAAGTTTGGGAAGTTTGAGTGTATGGCACCTCGTTCTTGTCATGTGGAATCCAAGAGCTGAGTGCAAATGATCAGCGAGTGTTCTTGTGTAAATCCATGCCCGTGAACAATAGTCCTTTGTCTCAGTGCGATCTCATCGTGCGGTCCGAGTGTCAAGAAGAGAAAGAAGGCCTGTCGCTACAGAAAACATTAAAATCAGTCAGGGGCCTTGAGGTATTTTTCAGTTAGCATTGATCAGATGTTTTTGCATTGACAGAGGCTCTTATAGTTGCTAAGTGACCACTGAGAGACTATTTCAAGCATAGCGTATAGTTGAAAGTTGAAATTTCACTATCATTCTTCACACTGTGCATCATTTTAGTGATGAAGAAGAAAAAAAAAACGACTGGTTCTTGCTTTTGTTATTCAGTCAAATGTGGTGAGAGGTAAGCACAACTGAACTCATTTTAACCTTGATGTTATTTGTTGTTCTGTCATAATTCAGTTCAAGTTGAGACATGACATTGTGCCTCAAGCAACATTCTCAGACATTTCTTTTAATTTTCTGCCAACTTGTCCATCTAAATCTGCTCATACCCAGGTGTGCTGAATACCACTCATACAGTAGATTGTTAGGGCATGGTCAATTTATTATGACCTTCACCCTCTTAACTCTATATAAGGATGAAGGATTCTTGTTTTTCTGGAAGGATGACCACCAAGACTAAAGAACACATTGTAGAACAGCACTAGTGAAATCAAGGCACTGATAAATAAACCTAAACAAACTGTTCTTATTGCCTCTGCATCAAGTGGACCAATAGTTTTCAACAGATTTAAACCTCCAATCGTTGTAATTATTCCAAAATCTTTTTTGTTTTGGTAAGAGTACAAAATCTTAGATACAAACAAGAGGATACATGTGTGTATTCCTTCCTGTATGAGGCCTAGCGTGTAGTAAGACACAGTGTTTGCATTTGCATAGAATTGAAGTTTTCTGCATATTCAGAACGTGAGTTAACAATACCAGTTTCGATTTTCTGTAACGAGTGAAAAACTCACTTGTAAGCTGCACTTTGATGTCCATAAATTGATGATTTTAAAACAAATATTGCCTTGATTGAAGACCTCTGACCACACAGCGTGTCGGAAGCCCGAACCTCCGTGAGCTAAATTGGTCCCCAGGTGTAGCGATCGGACCGAATCGATACCAGCAGACTCTTGCTTACTTTCATTCTGACCTAGTTTGAGGTGGAATTGCTTTTTTTTTTTTTTTTACAGAGCTCACAGAGGAACTGTACATGCGTTTTATTGATTCTTTAAAAAGCCATTGTGTGAGATAAACAAAGGAAAACAGGTTTTAGTAACTCACTACTGTAATCTTATCTACAGATTATATAAACTGAACTCTGTGATCAAATTTCACTCTGCGTAATCAAAACAAAAACACACCAGAGAGGCTTTCTGTATGCGAAGAAACAGAAATCGTTTTCTCTCTCAAGTGGAACCAGCTAAAAAAAAACGATAATACTCTAACCTTCCAGTCGCTGGCCTCTGGCGCTGGCTGGCTTAGCTCGCCCTGCGGTGAACTTACAATCTTCAGCTCCTCTCCCGGCCTGTCATTCTTCTGAATCAGCCGCCACTCACCCACCAAACCCACCTCATCCCCGTACACACTCCCATTTATCCAGTCAGGTAGGTACAGAGCCTTTAGGGGTGTGTCATGACCGTGAGAGCGGTGACCTCGACCACTCCAGACATTTTACCTGGGATTTGTGCAGCCGCTTGCAGATGAAACTCAATCTACCATCCACGGTTGCGTGGTTTGTAGCCATGGGAGCAATTATGTGATCAAGAAGACTGATCAGGAGAACACGAGATAAGAAAACAATAAGGCTTCGATTCTCTTCTTTTTTTAGCCCTGATTTAATGCGGTTTAATCAATACCCCCAGCAACGACGTCTAATAGAGATGATCAAGAGTGATACAATAGGCCCATTAGGAAGACACATCCATCATCGCCATCGGCCTCTCCTGAGACTGAGATAAGATATCGGATTGGAACATGTGAAGGTCACCATGCTCGCCCCAACCTCCAGACCCCACGGTGGCAGGTCACAGACAGCAATCTGTGGCGCAATTGCCACTGTGCCTTGCAATTTGGTGGAGGAGTGGAGGAGAAAGTAGCAGGATAAGAAAGAGGGGGAGGTGCACTGAACAAGGGTGTGAGATGGCGGAGATGAGAATGTATGACAGTGAAAACTGAAAATTTGGGACTGATGAGAGCCTGTGTCATGGTGTTAGGTCTGGACTTATCATGTGGGACTGACTCTGTTCTCTTATTCTGCCTGTTCTCACTTTCTAATAACAAAGGCAGCACAGACATAATGCACCAGGAGTTCTTCCAACAGGTCTAATATGCAGGTGGAAAGAGAGCTCTTGCTGATCACTCCGATGGGAAGGATCAGAGAGGCAGAGTGTTTGTATGTCAGTGTGAAGAGACGGCAGCAACCCTCTCCTCCCCACAGCCTTGTTATTTATACACAGCGCCTTCCATGGCAACACCTCTGATCCTCCCACTCCCCTCTGTCTTGTTCACCAGAGAAGGGATGGTGTATTATTCTGCTGCTCGTTCTAAAATGCATGGCCTCAGGTGGGTTTTGGGGGGGCTATAACCCCTCAATCATGCTATCTATTGATCTGTCTTGAGACCTACAGGTGCTGCATTGCAATGCAGCACAAAGGATAATATGAGAACAGCACACAGTGAGGGCCTCTGACACTAGTTAAAGTATTACCTAAAGAAGTGGTCACAGTTTGGACAAGAAGACAAGAACACTAGAAAATGACTTTAGTCAGTTGAGTCTGGTGGCTTGATATTGAGTGATATGGCGACTTTGTTTCACCATTGCTTAACCTTGACCTTAAATGCAACATGAACTTAAACTCCTCTAGATTTTTTTCAGTGTTCTTTCTGCTGCTCCCATTAAAGCCCTTTTCCAACGAGGACTGCTGTAGAAGCTGCTATGTCGTCCTCTTCGGATTCACCAGACTCCATTTTGGAAAAACAAGCCACTTTACCCTCCCTTTATTCCCGTTTTCATATTGCCTCTCTGTTTGTCCCTGTCCTTGTTCTTGTTTTTCCCCCACCTCATCTGTTGTTGGCAGTCTTCGGCTATGGGGGCGTGGGGTGTGCTACAGCGTCAGGAGCCACGGGGGGCATATGTCCTACTCCTGATCCCTTTTATGTAAGGGGCTTTGTAAGGGAGTGCTTGGCTAGGGGTTGGGTCATAAGCTGAGGCTAATTGGCAGCGGGCGACCGGTACCCTGTGGGGACAAAAAAAGAGGTGAGGAGTGCAGAGGCCACGCCGCTCTCAGGGAGGGCCCTCACAAAACATATGGCAACACGAGCTCTGGTCTTGTTGATTCCAGTTTAGGAGGAGGAGGTGGTGGTTTGGCTGCAGCACTGAGTGGAACGAAGATGAGGGGAGGGGGAGGAAGGTAGAGGCACAGATGCAGTGTAATTAACAAAGGTTGCCATGACACAGTAGTTGATAACACCAGACGCCTGTTGCTCTCTCTCTCTCTCTCTCTCTCTCTCTCTCTCTCTCTCCCTCCCTCTCTCTCTCTCTCTCTGACACACACAATCTGTCAAGATATTGTTTCTCCAAGACAAGAATTATGTCTAAAGCTTTTATTGTGAAAGGAAAGAACAGGTTGATTGCATCTAGTGTGTGCTGTCTTTTACCACTTTCACGCTGAAATTAGCCTTTTCTAACAAGCGTCACAGTGATAGACAGGCTTCTCAGTGACTGAAGCAGGACGTGACAGGCAGCTATATCAACGTCATCGGGTAAATAGCGAGTTGAAGTGGGTCAACACGGCTCGACTTTCACACTGTAGCTGATCCGATCCGAGTCCTTAAACCCCCGGGTCGATTGCCGAGTCGTTGACCCGTGTCAAAATGTTGCGTTGACCCCTTTCACACTGCACGAAAAACGGGTGTCTGCACTTTGTCTGGCACCGATAGTCTGCAATTCGTGTAAGGGATTACTTTTCTGGCATTTGTAATGCTGCTCTTGTGTAATCAAAGTCCTGGTTGGCTAACATAGCATTTGCTAAAATGATGTCCTGAGGCTGCACCTGACAAAAGGTCTGTCAAACGCATGGTTAAAAAAAGGACAATCTCCGCACTCGATGATTTACAAGAACACATTTTTTTTGTTAAACCGATTTCCTACAAGATGCCAGTAGTCTCTGGAGGATTTTTTTAATTCTTTTTTTTGGGCTGCAGAGATCTGCAATCTGGTCAAACATTGTTTTTCCATCTGTGGCTCTACATCACCGATAGTCTGCTGCTCCCAACATGATGCAGAGCAGAATTACAGCAGTTTATTTTGACTTATTTCTGTTTCTAAACCGAATATGCCTTTATTTGTGTATCAGCTGGCATCATATTCCGCCTACTGCTCTTCGGAGTATGAGAAGAAGGATTAAGTGAGCAGGCCCAGCGATGCTCTCTGTCCACACACATTGGCCGGATTATGACTGGGCTTGACTCCCAGCATGCTGTTCCATGCTAATTGCAATTGCCTGTTATATAATAACATTTGTAGAGTCAGTTTAACATAAAATCATATCCACGGTATTAAGATCGACATTCTCGTGATGCACATGGAAGACATATTTTGGTATATTCAGTCAGCTCACATTTTTTTTCTGTTGCCCCTCCCGCCCCTAGATTTATCTGTCCAATCTGTCTGCATGCGTTCTCCCATCCGTTCCTTTCTTCATGCAGACATCCATAATCCTGCACTTTGTCTGGTACCACCAGGGATCGCATTGATTGAGCATCCATTCCCTGCAGCTTCCTGCATCCTGGACTTGTTTTCCAACTTGGATCAATACTACGTCACCCCCTCTCCACCCACATTTTTTCCTTGCCTCTATCCCTGACAGGAGTAACACCTCCTGTCATACATTTCCATCCTTGGGTGTCGTGTGTTTTGCACCCCAGAGCAGCAGCGAACGAATGAGCCTCGTCCGACAAAAGGCAGCATCGATTTATGCCAAGCCACGCGAAACGCCTGGTAGCATTGAGCCATACGGCATTGAAATATTTGTTCCTTTTTGAGAGGAGCTTGCATGTTCAGTGGGGTTGCCCATAATGGTCCAGTTGGACGTTCAGAAGAAAGCTTTCACGTTATGAAAGCAGAGCACGCCAGGGAGGTGACATGTTACCAGCAGTTTGGTTGCAAAAAGGATGTTGATATCCTGCTAAAGAATACCATACACCAGGGCTGCAATTTAAGATTGTTTTCATAGTTTTTCGATTAATTAATTTGTCTATAAAATGGTGAAAATGATGACCTGTGTTTCTGAACCCAAGGTGACATCCACAAATGTCTTGTATTCATCTCAAAACAAACATATTTGATTTTCTGTCATAGAGGAGTATAGAAACCAGAAAATACTGAAATTTAAGAAGCTAGAATCAGAATGTGTACTCCTTTTTAAAAAAAAAAAAGACTAGATTCCAGACTGAAAGAGTGTGTCTAACTCTCTTATTCAGTGCTTGTGTGAATTGCCCTTGGCATTGATGTGCAGACTCATACCTGACATACCGACTCGTATGCACCACTGTCGTTCACCCACAGGCACCATCCCGTTGATGATGGGGTCAGAGGAGACGCAGGTCGTCTCTGCTGACAGCTCAGGGCGATCTTATATCTTTTGCTCTTGCAGGATGGGAAAGCAGGTACAAGCGGGTAATTGCTTTGTTTTTCTTTTTGACGCCTGCTCCTTCTCCACCCTTTTCTCTTGTCTTCCCAATCAATCTCTCTCTCATTTCCGCTGTCTTCAGTTCTCAACCTCCTCATCGGCCTTTTGACTCGCTCCCCATCCCTCACTGTTCCTTCGCCTTCTGCGTCAGCTGTCCTCGTCTCTGACATGACTTGAATTACACTGTTTACCTGTTTGGGCCCTCACCTCTGAGTCACTCTTGTCCTCCGCTTTCTGATCCCCGGTTGCCGGCTGTTCGGTTGTTCAAGAGCTATTGGATGAAAATGCCAGAGTTAATTGCCTCATTACTAAAGCGGTGTCTGGACCACCCTTATTAATGTAGGAGCTGATAAGGTAGTATTGACCCAAGTATGTTTACCTCTCGTGTTCTTTTCTGTTCTTTCTTTTTCTGTGTATCATGGGGTGCAACATTGTACGATTGTGGCAGTCGGAAAATCATTATAAATATTTAAGACATTGGGGATGATCAATAAGTCTTATTCCTACAGCCGCTCCACCCAGGCTCCAGTAAACAACCCTGGTATTGAATCAAACTTCAAATCCCTCCAGAGAGAACACCTGCTTAATTCTGGCCACAAACCATATTTCCTGAAAGGGCAAACAACATGTTTTTCCCTCTGCTGAATTTTTATTGTCAGTATCTCATTAAATTCGAATATCATTGTCCATTCACTGTTCATATACACACTGCCTTGCTCGTGTTCATTTCATTGGACTTCGTGGTCTCACTTTAATGATGTTTTGGCAATTTGCAGGCTTACACCAACTAATGCAAATCAAAACAAAGGATTAGACTTTTTTGGAGGGAACATATCAAGAGAATTCATTTTTTTCTGATGTTGAAACTCAAATGAAATACATAGAAAGCATATCCCCTGTGTCATGTGGGCTTAAGTTATCAATGAGAAATATTTGATCAAATTATACTGAGGTTGTAGCAACAATTTTGAACATCAAGTACCATTCAGAGCTGAAGTAATTCTTCTTTCGTAGCCAGCAGATACTGATGATGCCTCAGTGGAATCCCAGTGGATTGTAGGATGTAATATGAACCCATATCAAATGAAATTGACTTTATTGACTTTAGATTATTGTAGATTCACTTGTTATCCTGTTAAGTTTAAAAGAGAGAGCAAGTTTTCCTACTATTTCCACTGTATCATAAATGCAGATTTGATTTTGCTTGTTTTTAAAGTTCTACTTCTGAACACCACATTTTTCAAGAAATACTATGATTTAATTAAACAGTATAAAGAATTGTGCAAAAATTGTGCATGTTTTGGATGTTTTAATTACTCCTAGTCAATCAGATTGAAAGTAACACACCTCATCGCCTCAAAGCACATTTCC
Organism: Synanceia verrucosa; assembly: GCA_029721515.1. Taxonomy (NCBI): domain Eukaryota; kingdom Metazoa; phylum Chordata; class Actinopteri; order Perciformes; family Synanceiidae; genus Synanceia; species Synanceia verrucosa. The sequence goes on along the minus strand of CM056561.1, from coordinate 17,324,430 downwards.
CAGGGAAATGTGACTTCATCTCATTAAACTATTCATTTACTATTGTATTACTCACATGGCGTAGATCCAGGTGCCTCAGAGCTGCTTCGCCGCTCTCAGTCTTTTCCTTCCTGCCTTTGTAAGGAGGCACAACTTCTCTCCACGGAACAACAGCCGGACGAGCTCCTGCTGCCTCATTGGTTGCTGCTGAAAATTTTAAGGTGTTTACATCATTGAGTAATGTGGAAATAAAACATGTGCTCGCGCATACACACACCCACGCGCATTGGTTTGACTCAACATATGTATTTACACAGGCATAGTTGCAGACATACTGGTTTGCTGTAAAATAGTTTTACACTGAAATATATTTAGTTCGTCCTGGAGCTTGGACAATGGGTAATCAAACTGAGTGTATAGTCTGGAACGGAGGATAAGCGAGTGCGTGTTTGTTGGTGTGCGCTACTCCCAGTGAAGGCCACAGCACCCAACAATGAACCACAGTTCGTCTCAACCTATTGGCTCACACCACCACCTGCAGATCACTGGAATAATGTGAACCCATTGGCAGGAGTGTGTACCGCATCACCTGTACATGTACACCACATGAAGCAGAAGAAGCATCTCCACAATACTACTAGCTCTTGAAAAATCCACAATCATGTTCCCCACTATAACTGTATTCACTTTGTTGGATGTGTGTATGTGTGTTACTGGCGATGTTGGTCGCCTTATGCTGGGAAAGTGGGGGGACGGATCGGTGCTACTGTGAATCTGAGGGGACATGTCCCCCCCATCCCTGCTACCATCTGCAGGCATGGCTCACAGACACTTGGGTATCAGATTTTGGCAAAGAAAAATTATTCATTTTTTCATACCCGACAGGGTCAGAGCTTTTGTTTCGGTGCTCCAAAAGTATCAAAGTTTGGTACCCAGCCCTAGTGGAAACACACTTGACAATGAACCTGTTTCTGATGTTTTTTGGTGGCCTTTGTCCAGTAAACACCTCATCTTTTTTCCCACCCAACCGCATGTATACACTAACCTTGCATGACATGTGCACAACACTGAGCTAAGTCAGCAAAGTTAATGCTAAATATGGCCGATTCCCAAACCTCGCTATGTGGTTGACTTCTTGAAACCCAAGTTCCTGTGGAAAAGGTATATTTTGAAAGGTCGAGTCTATATTGGTGTACTGTCTGCGACATGTCCAAAAGTAGAGTCAGGGAGTGAGAATGTGTTTCTGCAACAACATCCATCAGAACCAGATCGGTTTTTTTTTCACTGAGAGAAAAGCAAAGAACAAAAGGCATTTTGTCTCCCGACTGGCTTCGACAAGAGTTTGATTGACAGATGGTTCATCCAATCACCTGGAAGTATTTATTCTGAAAGGGTCTGCCCTTTGAGTGACGGCTTTGCAGATGCTTCTGTGTAACAAACCATCTGGCAGTAGAGGGTCACGTGTGCACAGCCTCTCCATCATCAGATCATTTTGGCAAAACAGTCTCATCAACCTCTATTATGATGGATGAGCTCTCCCACTTTGCACGTTCCCATTTTCACCTCATCTCTGCGACAGCATTAACATAACAGTGCCTGTTAGAATGCAAGAGGATGGCCAGCGCTCTCCTTCAACAAGCATCACCTCACACCTGAAACAGCCAGGGCCACACTGTTGCGCCTTATCTAGCTCCGGCTCGAGGACTCGTCAGAAGGTCTCAACATTTTTGGGGAAGGTCATTTTTCAAAGAGCAAAAAGCTAACGAACAAGACCTGCCATGAAAGGCCATGACATTAGACAAGATCTGTAGCTGACACGTTTACATTGTATCCCAATTACAGGCAGCTCTTTGGTTGCTTTGTGTCCGGAGGACTTGGACAGAGCACACAGAGGCTGCACATGCTTGACCTTGACTCCTGTTCATACTGAGTCTGAGTGGGCCGCAGAACACGGAAGCACATGCTTCACACATCTCAGCTTACACATGCATTACATCAAAATGCGGCGTGCAAGAGTAGGCTGAATATTTGTTGACAGGTTGATCATGTGAACTGTGTGTGTGTCTGCATTTCCTGGGCAGGAAACACTTCTTCACGTGTGTGTGTGGGAAGGTGAAGGAGCTTTTTGTGCCTCGTGGGAGAATGGTCTTGCTTATAAAGTGGAGGTTGTTATTCTGTGGCTCACATGGAGACCTTGAATGCGTAACAATGAGTAAAGCATGAAATATCCAGGTTTTTATGTGGCCCGCATCCTCCTCTGCAGTCATCCATCGCCAGTCTGAGACCTGTCCCTCCTTTTCCCAGCTTCCTCATTTAACCACAGCTTTAAATTCACCCCATGGCCCGGGATTGTTTTTAAATTACTCTCATGTCCCTGTCAGCAATCACATTTCCAGCCTTTAGTGTCGAATATAGATTGCAAACACAAGAGAAGGCAGACACACTGCTGTGTGTGTGTGTGTGTGTGTGTGTGTGTGTGTGTGTGTGTGCTCTCGTGTTTCTTTGACAACATCAGTTTTGGCATGTGTTTTTTTTTTTGTGTGTGTGGTTTTTTTAACTTGGTAAATTCCTTCATCATGTCCTTTGGTTTTGCGTGAATGGGATGACGAGAACATTTGTCATATTTGTCATATATGTCATTTTTGTTCCGTGAAAATGAAACAAATCAATAATATGTAATGATTGGATTTTACTGGCCTGTTTGCACTTGCAGATGGCAGTCTGTGTGTTTTTCTATCTGTAAAAAAGCTGCAGCATTCCGGAGGGAAAACGCCTGCTCGCCTTTCGGCGGTACTTTTTTCATGAATTACTCTCCTCGCCATTCACAGGTATCAGTGTGTGAATACAGTTATATCTATGGAGGGGTCAAAGTGATCACATGCTGCCAGATCTATTACAGGCAAGTACTGAATAGAAATAGCTGGAGTTTGTAGCCGTTCAAGTGGTTTCTGATTTGATTACATAAAAACCTCTCCAACTGTAAACCTAGTGGAGCATTGTCAATCTTTCCACCTTCTGAGTATGTGATATCTACGAAGGAAACCTACTTTTTACGATCAAGGAAGGTCAAAGACCATAGATCGGATTCTTATGTTGCAGTTTTACGTCAGCCCTTCTCCCTCCTCTTCACCAGTGTTTGTTTTCAGCAGGGTGAATGGAGGATGTTAGTCAAATACACCCACTTCTAAAACCAGACGAGGGAACAATGAGGACATTGTGCAGTAGCAGAGTCCCCGTCGCTCCTTGACCACCTCTTGTTTGCTCGATCCAGTGGACGGCTGAGATTGTTAATAAATCTCATCGTGAGCGTTGCCTTGTTGCAGGAAGTGCAGATAAAGAGGGAGAACAGAATGCACTGGCATGCATCCACACCCCCCTCTTATTGGCGTTGCTTTTTTGTTTTACCTTTGCCCTTAAAGTTTGACTCATACTTGCATGTTGGTCTCCACCTCAGAGAATTAGTCATTTTAAATGTAACCTTAAACGCTCTTCATCTTTCTCCTGTATGGATTTTTTTTCGACGTGATCGCTTGCCACCTCTCTTACCCCACCCCATACCTTTCTTTTGCCTCTCATTTTTCTCAATAACACCAGCAACACTGATGGCAGCCAGGCAGCGCTGTGAAATACTGCAGTTGGATGAAGTGCAAAGCTCCCAGACAGACGTGAGCAGGGTGAAAGGATCGGGAGCCCCATGCCAGGCAATCTCCCCGATAATGGAATGTGGCCGCCTAACAACATTCATAAATATTCAGATGAGGGTGAAACGAGGCTGCCCAAGTGAGATCGTGTGGCGCAAGCTGACGGCAGCATGCGCATGGAGAAACCACACTGCTGTGTTGGTGTGCTGCTGAAGGGGAAAAGGCCGGGGTCTCATTCTGTCTTGTTGCAAGAGTCGGAAATGCGTGGGTGGTATTGTTGCTTTATTTTCTTGTTGTTGTTGAGGTTTGTTTGATTCCAAATATGAGCCGTGTTAAGCTGATGTTCTTTTCTGAATGGTTAAAAAAATATACAAAACATCCCACTGGCTGATTGAGGCCCCTCTTCAGCTCAACAGTTAGCATACGCTGCAGTTTCCCCTCAGTATGTGTCAGAGCTACAATTAACATGGCAGTGGCTACCCGCATTTTGGTACCGAAACACTATCCCTGTGGGTCTACTCTGCTGGAAGCCTAATGACTGGAAGGCTCTATCTGCGGGAAGCAGTAATACAGACTAATATTTGTACTAATATATGGAGTCTCCAACCCAATTCCACGGAGCTCAGTTTGGAGCTGTTGAGCAAATCCAATCTTTATATAATATCATCACAGTAATATCAGGACAGTTAAGCTCCAGAATTAAAACATGTGAAAGATGTTTCCTCTGTTGATCCTCCTTTAATATCGCTGATATATTAGTAATAGAAATGAAATTAAAATATGAATATACAGCGCCTTGCAAAAGTATTCACCCCCCTAGGAATTTTTCACGTTTTAATACCTCACAACCTGGAATTAAAATATATTGTTTGGCCATTTGCATCATTTCATGTACAGAACATGCCAACAACTTTGAAGATGTGATTTTTTTTTTATTATTGTGAAACAACAAAAAGGCCAAAAAACAAAAAACTTCAGTGTGCATAATTATGCACTTTGTAGAGCCACCTTTTGCAGCAATTACTGCTGTAAGTCTCTTCTGATAAGTCTCTGTGAGCTTGCCACATCTTGCAACTGGGATTTTTTCCTCTTCCTCATGGCAAAACTTCTCCAGCTGCTCCAAGTTGGATGGTTTCCGCTTGTGAACGGCAGTCTTCAAGTCAAACCAGAGATTTTCAGTCGGATTGAGGTCTGGGCTTTGACTAGGCCATTCTAGCACATTTAACATCTTCTCCTTAAACCATCCAAGCGTAGCTTTAGCAGTATGCTTCAGGTCATTGTCCTGCTGGAAGGTGAACCTCTGTCCCATTTGCAAATCACAGGCAGACTGAAACAGGTTTTGCTCCAGAATGTCCCTGTATTTAGCACCATCCATCTTCCCCTCTATGCGGACCAGTTTCCCAGTCCCTGCTGCTGCAAAACATCCCCACAGCATGATGCTGCCACCACCATGTTTCACTGTGGGGACGGTGTTCTTGGGGTGATGGGATGTGTTGGGTTGCCGCCAGACATAGCATTTCCCTTTGTGGCCAAAAAGTTAAATTTTGGTCTCGTCTGACCAGATCACCTTCCGCTATACATTTAGGGGGTCGGCCACATGCTTTTTGGCAAACTCAAAACGTGCCTTCTTATTTTTAACACTAAGTAAAGTTTTTTTTCTGGCCACTCTTCCATAAAGCCCAGCTCTATGGAGTGTACGGCTTATTGTGGTTGGTAAGATAAAGGTAAAGATGTAGATCTTTTTTTTATAACCCAGTCCTGACTTATATCTCTCTATAACTTTGTCCCACACTGGTTTGGAGAGCTCCTTGGTCTTCATGATGTGATGCAGCCCATTGGGGCCTCTCAGAAAAGGTGTGGTTATACTGACGCATCATGTGACACTTAGACTGAACACAGGTGGACTTCATTTAACTAATTCTGTGACTTTTGAAGGTAATAGATTGCACTAGCACTTTTTAAGGGGCCTCAGAGCAAAGGGGGTGAATACATATGCACGTGTCAATTTTCACATTTCTTTAAATTATTCTTTTATATATATATTTGTCATTTCACTTCACCAACTTAGACTACTTTGTGCAGCTCCATCACATGAAATATTCAGATGAAAAACATTTAAATTAGAGGTTGAAATCTAACAAATTAGATAAAAAGCTTAGGGGGGGTGAATACTTTTGCAAGGTGCTGTAATTGAAGATAAGATTTAATATTTAGAATAAAATACAGCAGAAATACAATTAAGTAACATCAATGTTCTGACTGTCATTTAAAAGGGGGTTATAGCATGCTCATGTCCAGGTTCACACTTTGGGCTAAAATCCATCTAGTTGCTGTTTGTGTTGCGTGTTGGGAGAAGGAGAGGGAGAGAGAGCTGGAAGGGGATTTGACCATGTGACATTTGTTTGGTCATGTGACAGTGTCAGTGAAAAAATCAAATATATGAACACAAACACTGAAAAGATTCATTTTTCATGATATGTCCCCTGAAAACAACTGGGGACAGAAAAAAGGACACAACCTGTAACTTTGTCTCTTTGGTCTGCTAACTTTTGCCTGTCAAGACCTCTCCTCTTTTTTTCATCGTCTGACATCAATAGATGTCAAAGTTTGATTGATCAAAGGACATAGCTTCTAGTACAAATAACTGGACGACGCAAGGCCTCTTTTTATGTCTCTTATTTATACAGGATGCTAGAGCAATATAGTATTTTTTTTCTGATGCATTTTTACTTTCCTTTGCACTCTTCTCCGTCTCTGCGGCGTAATCCCTTATATGCTTTTATTCTGAAGGCTTTATTCTGAGAGAGTCCGGAAGTCCGGCTATGTCTGCGCCGTACTTTTACTGTGCAGTTTGACTGGTAATAAAGGTCTGTTTTAAGCAATAATAAATCATTCTTCCGCAACATGATGTCCTCCATGCTGCTTTACCTCCATTTACTCCCGAGCTACAACTGCCACAAACAAGTCCTGACAGGTGATGCTACCACGAAGTTGTGGCGTTGCTGCGGTTACAGTAGCCTTCATACTATTATGTCTATGCTTCATACAATTATCCAGTGGCCATTCCGACGTTGAGATGTGCTTTACACGGAGTATCTAAACCACAACCACAACAACAAAGTTGCTACTCTGTTGCTACACTAACTTTGTTAGTGTAGCAACAGAGGCTTATATGGTACAGTAGACATTTTTATACTACAATATACTACAATATATATATATCGTAGATATCGCACAGCTCTACAGAATGTCAACCATTTCTTGTGCGCTATGCTCAGAAACCAGAGCAAAAAAACTTAAACCACATGAACTTTGACACCTATTTTCAATATCTCATTAGTAAAAAAAAATCACTTTGTACTATAGATGGATGGAAATCAGTTAGTTAAACTCATGGTCATGGGTATGTGGGATCAGGATGCTATGACTGCTAATTAGAAGCAGTAACCTTTATTTGATTAGGCTTTTTTTTTAACTAGGGTTGAGGCATAGCTCCAGGGATGGCAATGATCCACCACTTTGGTTTGGACATAAATGTCTGAACAAATATCACATTGATTGCTGGTAAATTTTGAGCATATATTCATGGTCATCTAAGGATGAACCCTACTGATTACTGATTTGTTGAGCCCTTCACTTTTCACTTTGCCAGCATCAGGTCAAAATGAATGATGGTGAAGATGCCCAACAACTCGACAACTGTGTTGCGTAAAGGTATAGTTAAATATAACCGACAGGAAAATCAATATGAAACAACTGATTATCTTTTACCCCGGGATTGAATGTTAATGCATGTGGAGCCTTCTAATGTGTGTCAGTGGCACTCTGTTAATGGAGGATGTATTTGACTGTCTCAGTGTCACTCCCTGGGACTGAGGTAACATTCGATTCAGCTTGGTGAATAAATCGGACCACCTTGTGTGAAAAATAGAACCAAGTGTTGCTTTTGTGTGTGCCTCTCATGACATGTACAGTACTGCAGGTTGTCCTTGCCAGATACTTGACCATTTGACTAATTCTGAGCTATTTATAGGTTCTCAAACATCCAGAGACGTATTGTGGCCTCGTTGTTAATAATATTGCATATTCAGTTGTCATCTGAAGTCAGAGTTTGAGTGTGAGGCATGTAGATTGTTCTAACCAAAGGAAGTGGCTTTCGAACTGGCAGCGAAGGATGGAGGTTTTCTGAAAAAGCGAGCCATAAGATTTCAACACTGCATTTCAGAGTACTGTGAGTGTGTGTGTGTGTGTGTGTGTGTGTGTGTGTGTGTCTGATTACGTGAGCTGAGGAAGGGGGATACTTTGAATGATATTTTGTGTGCACCACTACAGTGTGGCTGTTCCTCTGAACCTTCCTTTAGATTATATGTTTAGTCAAACAGCCTCAACAGCTCTGCGTCTAGAATATCCCAAATTCCTTCCAAGGCAAAACCGTTGCTTAATCTCTGAGGGAACAACTATTTCATGAAGCAGCTCCAAAAAAGAAAAAAAAAACATCCAAACAGGCAAGATAAAAAAAAAAACCTCATTGCATTTTCTCATTTTGTCAGAAAGTCACTCCACTGTGGGACAAGAAGCGTCATTCTGTGCCGGCACTCAGATAAAGCGGATCGGTTGACACAGAAGAGGCGTCCGTGTCCAATCTCCATTTTTTTCTCCTCCCCAGCAGTGTTTTGTTATTAACTATCTACTCAGCCTGCTGTGGGGAAAGCAAAAGAGCGAGGAGGAGGAGATGCGAGGGAAAGAACAAGCGGCCAACTGAGCTGGCGTGCCGCTCTCTCAAGGACGACAGCTCCTTTGACTGAGGATACCGTCGGCCAGACTGCAGTGCGTGCACACGCTGTGCAAGGCGTCGGAGCTGTTGGGTCATTCCTCTCTCATTCTGTGTTTATTTTTAGTTCCCAATCACTACAACTGGGCAAATCCTAGAGCTTAAACCATCAGGGGGCCCTCAGTTAGAAGAAGAGCAAAACAAAAATGACAAAGCAGCTCTTTTGGCTGTGCTGAGCTTTCATTTCGTAATGATGGGTCGGTAGCTAATGATGGCAAGACCCGGAGTTAAAACTCACTTAATAGGCTAGTGCACTTTTGACCCTTGTGATTGCGGTTATGTTACTGCATTTAAAATTCATTCATAATTTTGCCTCCGAGCCATTTTAAACAGCAGGATGTAAATGCGGTGAGTGATGTGATGACTCATGCAATGAACTCTTGAGTTGGTCCACTGATCAGATTAACACCCCAGCAGAGGGTCCACAAAAACAAAAGCTCTGGTTAGATCCACAGACCATACAAAGAAAGGGACGAAGGTCAAGCTGCAGCCTTTTAAAGTTATAAATCGGCTGTGTTTTGACTTGTTACGATACCAGTAATGAGAATTTACTGCGTTAGATAAAAGACTTTTGATTGATGTCTAGAAGAGAAATGGGTGGGAGGAAAAAAAAGGCAGAAAAAAAAAACGCTTTCAATGCAGTGGACAGGAACAAGATAACTGGGAATGAAATGGCTGGGGATGCAGAGGAGGGTAAAAAGGAAGAGAGACATCATAGGGGCAGTGAAGAGCTCTCAGTGCCGCCACAAGGCGAGCTGAATGACAACACATCAGATAACTCAGTCGTGGCGCCCTCGCTGAACTCCTCTGCCGACGCTGTCACACAGAAAATAAAAAAAACACTATTAAATGTGCACACAAACCTAAGGCCCACATTTTTGTACACACTGTACTCTCCATGGTAGCACAGGGGTAGGGATGGTAATTGCTATAATTATGTATCTAAATTAAAACATTTTTTTTGCGCAGTGACAGGCGTATATTAGTGCATTTAAAGTCTTTATTGCAATTACTGGCTTTGGCCATCAAGGGGAGCACTTTTTGTTCTCTGCCACTCGCAAACAGCGCCGCAGTAACAAAAGAGTGTGTGTTTTCATTACAATTTAAGACTGAGCAAACTTAATTGGGAATCACTACAGGTAAACAAGTTAAGTTAAATGTCGTGTTTAAATACTTATTACGTACAATGCTTTACATTTCCAGATCAGTAATATGAACACTGGATAAAGCCAGTTTCACAAATTTGGCTATATCTCTTATATGTGACAAAACAGCCATAAATAATGTTATTTTTCACCATGTTAAGAATAAAATGTTTTATAATGAGGCTATGAATGATATATTCGCAAATCCCTTTGTAAAACCTTTGTAATAAAAGATCATAATTAAACTAGGAAGTTGGGCGTGTAAGTGCTCGTAATAAGGCTCAAAGCAGCCTTTAAAGATATGAATCATAAAATTTTGCACGACAGAACATGTCAATGGGGTAAAATTGAAACCATGAAGTCTCCCCAGTTGATTACCAGCATTAAGGCAATTTCTGATATAGTATGATTAAATATGCAACATGCTAATGAGGCATTATTTAATGCTAATTTGGTAAATTTAGACAAAACAAATGGACAAAGTAGTATAATAAACAACTGAAAGCATATTTTTGTTTTCTTTTTATTACTTTGAACACATCTACAGTCATGGAAAAAATTATTAGACCACCCTTGTTTTCTTCAATTTCTTGTTAATTTTAATGCCTGGCTCAACTAAAGGTACATTTGTTTGGACAATTATAATGATAACAACAAAAATAGCTCATGAGAGTTTAATTTAAGAACTAAGGATTATTCATTTTCCATGGTTTTCTTGATAATAACCAAAATTACTTAAATTCTTACATCAATAGCTATGGCATTGTACCGCCAAAAACACTACTTTTAAGCATTCCATGTTTTCTTTTCTGTTTGCTTTAAACACATGATACACACAAGAGTTAATACTTGATTGCATAACCATTGTTTTTGATGACTGCAGCCATGCGTCTTGGCATGCTCTCCACCAGCTTCTGACATTGTTCTGCTGTCACAGCAGATTTGTCCTGTTGGACAAATTCAAACAAATTTTCTTTGTTTTTGGGCTTGTGGTTCTCCATTTTGAGTTTGATGATTTTCCACAGGTTTTCAATTGGATTAAGATCTGGTGATTGAGCAGGCCAAGGCATGGTGCGAATGTTGTGGTTCTCCATCCAGGCTTTAACTGACCTTGCCGTGTGGTAAGGGGCATTGTCTTGTTGGAAAATCCAGTCATTCGAGGCAGGAAAGAGTTTTCCAGCTGATGGAAGAAGACTGTTTTCAAGGGTAGTCCTGTACTTGACCTGGTTCATTCGGCCTTCACACAATTGCATTTGCCCTGTTCCACTCAGACTGAAACAAACCCAGATCATGACTGATCCACCCCCATGTTTTACTGTAGGGGCAAGACAGTCTGGGTTGTAAGCTTCTCCAGGCTTCCTCCTAACCAGTAAGTTGGCTGGAGTGGGCATCAATTCAAAATTGGATCCATCACTGAAGAGAACCTTAGCCCAATCATCAACAGTCCAATCCTTGTGGTCTCGAGCAAAGAGTAACCGGGCCTTCCTCTGCCTTTCATTGATGAAGGGCTTCTTGCGTGCTCTGTGTGACTTCAAACCAGCTTCAACAAGTCGGTTTCGAACTGTCCTTGCCGAGCAAGTCACATTTCTCGACAGTGCCCACTCATTTTTAAGGTCCCTGGAGGTCTGACGGCGATTCCTGACACAGGAACGGATGAGTGCACGGTCATCTCGGGGGGTAGAAAGACGTTTCCTGCCACGGCCAGGTAGCAATTTGGTAGTGCCATGTTCAGCTTGTTTTTTTGTTGGAATGAACGGCTGTCTTGGAGATCTTCAGTTTTTTCGCTACCTGTCTCTCACTCATGCCAATTTCCAGCAGTGCCAAGATGGCTGCCTTTGTTGCTTCACATAATTCTTTTGTTTTAGGCATTATGTGAGAGCTGACAACTTCTGAGTTGTGCTACGGCTTGAATGTAAGCAGGAAACCACTCTAGGCCTTTGCATGTGCAGTGCTGCTTGTGACATGAAATGGCCTCTTATATACCCTGGGAATCAATTAAGCTTAAGAATGTCAAATAGGACATAAAGTATTATGTGACCAGCTGCATTTTTTGTTGTGTTCATTGTATTATACGTTTAGTGGTACCAGATATTAGAATGAACAAGAAATTGAAGAAAACAAGGGTGGTCTAATAATTTTTTCCATGACTGTATGTTATGGAAACAAAATAGCCAAAAATCTCAGATGTGTGTGAAACATGGTGTCTCTCTCCTTAAAATGATACGGAATAGTGTCAAGAAAGATATTTTATTGGAGCCTTAAGTGGTCCTTCATTTCTTCTTTCTTTACATTTATGCTTTACTTTTCGGCGCACTTAGGTCATGATTACGGCATGCTAAAGGTGAAAAAAACAGGCTTGTGTGAATTCAAACTCATGTATGTAGTTCACTCAACATTAGATACATGCTTTCACTCTCCTGTTTGCCCAGTAACCTGCAACTTTTTGTCACCCTCTCTAAGTATCCCGATGCTACTGAGGGGGCCTTGAAAACACTCTTAATGCTGTGTATAATTCCAAAATGGAATTGCAATTAAATAACATCTTGACATTAATTAGTTCGAGCTGTTGATAATACAGCCGGCCCGAATTCTTTCGCAGTGCTGTCTATTTAATTAACCAAATGGACTGATAAATAAGGAGTCAATTGCTTTCAGCGTTGTCGTGCATCCGTTAACTAATGCACTTTCCTCAAACCAGCTCCTTTCCCTATTGTTGGCTAATGGCTGACTAAACTGGGCACTCTGCCCAGCGAGAGTACAACATAGCTTACACACAGTTATAGCATTAGAGTTCTTTATTTGGCCCATTTACAGATTGGAAAAACAATTATCAAGCACCAATAAACCACTGGGTTGGGATGTTTCACAAGCTTTATTAGCCATGCTAGAGTACTGTGGACTTTGTGATTGGAGGAAATAAAAATAAATAAACATGCTATTAGGTGCGTTATGATGATATTTTGTCAGTTAAAGGTAAAAATTTGAATGTGTCCAGTACTTTCGAACAATATTTGTGCAAAACTAATATTGATTCTCATTGAACGCTAGCACGCTAAACCAAGTTGTTTAACATGGCAGTGACTATCGCTGTTAAAAATTAGCACGTTAGCATTGTATTTGTAGGAATGTTGCCAAGCCAGTGTTTACATTTTAGTTAAAACGCTGCTGTGCCAAAAGTAAGAAGAGCCTCACAGAGGTCTTCTAAGGTCAAAGGCCAAGGTGACTTAACTTCCACCCCATTTTCCAAACGCCTGGAGGACGCTTCCTAAACAAACACTGATTAGGTGACCTTTTGTAGTCAAAGGTCATTGTGTCTTCACAGGACATGTTATGACCATAACTCAAGAATTGAAATGCTTTTGCAATTTCACACAAATGTCTGATAGGATAAAAGGTTAAGGTCTTGGATAGGCATGGGTGTCAACTACTAATTGACTGGTTGGTGGAGGCATACAGTGTGTATAATTAGTTCATAGACTGTCTATTTTTAAAGATTTTAAATTGAAATATAGAGAGTCAGACTTTGGCCTCTCTGCCTCTACCTCGTCTTTTTCTTTATGCCTCTTCTCTCATATTCTGTTTATCGTGTGCATATTTGCTCTCTGTCCACATCTCTCTTTCTCTTTTCCCTTCTTTTCTCGCTGCCCTTTACCTCACCTTAATAGAGATTCAGATCATGTCCAGCTCTGAGGTACGCTTGGCTCTTGACATACAGTATATGACCTTCTAAACTGTTCCCTCTGTGGAGACGCTCTATCACCAAGCCCTCTCTGCTTACACGTCAAGCTGAAAACACTGCTGCCGTTTCTGTTTTTCGGTCGGGCATTAACATTACAACACTGCACCTGGCTGACGCAGTTGAAAAAACATCCTCCCCTGTGTGTGGTGATGAATGATTCCTCCCTCCTTTCAGTTAATAAACCAGAGTAAATTTTCCACCAGTGCTTGTTGCATTCAAATGAAGTCATTTGTGTAATTTTTCCTGTGGTATAATTAGACGAGGCAGCTCTCCATGTAGCCCAGGCTTTCTGTGGAGCTCAAGCAAAGCAGCAGGGGTCTTTCAGGATGCTGCCGGCTACCACTACACCCTGCTGTATGGGGGTAAAATATAACCGCATCACTGAGGCACCATCTCCAGCCCTGTCTCTCACCTCCACTCTGAAAACTGATCTGCAACAGCAGCAAAACAGTACACATGCAATAATTTAAAACCCTGCCATAGGCAGCAGAGGCGGTGACGGATGGTCTTAGACAGGTGTTGGAAGTGCTCAGGAATGTCGGACCAAATGTCTCACCCACATGACAAGTGTGGCGATCGGTTTGTGGAGGATGTGTTGTAAAGACAGTGGCTTTTGTTAGGTGTTACAAAAAGTACCACATACAAAAAAAGACACTCAACTGAGCGTGTCACAAGAAGCTTAGCTACCACGGTCTTACTGTGTCTTAAAGGCGAAAAACATGACTAATCTCAATATTTCATAAGGTATTCATAGGTAAACCCTCTCTTCGGTGGCTGTTGACTGAAGTCCATGTCAGCCTATTTTTGTCCCATCTGCCAAGGAAATGAGGTGCGATTAACACTGAGAGGTAATAACTGGCATGTCTACTGCCAAATATATCTAATGTCTAGTTAGCATATTGTTGTCGTTTGCAACAAGCAAACACAACTTAAAAATGTTTGTCTGCAGAATCTTCCTTCAGATAAAACTCAGTGCATGTTACGTTTGCAAGTGTGCTGTTTTCATGTCTGTTCTTGTGATTACAGCAAGGAACAGACAGCATGGTGTGATTACTAGTACTGTGATTCACGAGAGAAGAGAAACATCTCCAACTACTAAACCTTTTCAAGATTTGTGAAAACTATCCTGGGGACATGATAAGGGTCAGGAAATTTAGTCTTTAATATTTACTGGCTGGCTGGCGCCACTCATAGTGATGCGAATTTTTCTGCCAATATGGCGGTGTGAACAAGTCACGTGATGTCGGGAGCTCTGTAGACACCAGCTTAGAGAAACAGGAGATCCAAGCAAAACAATGGACTTCTGTACTTTTAGGCACATAAAAGAAAGATGCACCTAAAACATAGCACTTTAAATGTTTTGCTTTTTGTAAAATATGTTCAATTCATGCCATTATCAATGCTCTTGCATCAAAAATTACAGTTTTTTCTTTTACAATGGAGTCCGTTTGCTTTGGCAAAAGCATTGATGGATACGACTGCTTCAGTTCCCTGTCGGAAAGGGCTGTCTGACGACAAGGTAAAGCAGTGAAAATATTCTAAATTTAGCATACATTTGATTTGATATTGATTTTTTTGAGGTGAGTCTTTATTTTGGCGGCTAAAATGTGTTTTGCTGCTGGTCCCTTCTACAGCAGTGCATTTTATTTGGTTACTTCTTTCTGCTTCTCCAAACCTCAGGCATGCAGACTGTCATCTCCTGCCCATATGACCCTCTCAAAACATGTATGCAAGCATGTATAAGGGCTGTTAAACTTGGGCTCTAATACCATGCGGGGTGATTTACAGCTGGATGTGTCTTGTGCTGATTTGCATGGGCTCCTGTATTCTCTCTCTCACTCACAACGGTTTCTTGAATAAGAACGACCGTCTGAACTTGCCCTCCACCTCATCAAACCACACTTCCACTTTACATTGATCTCAATGACACATACAATATTTTGGCAGTGCAGCTGTGTCTGCTTGGCTCGCAGCAATCTGATTGTTTTCCGGTTTTTGTTTTGTTATGCTGATATTCATTTCCTTCTTATTTTGGAATGTGGGGAGAATGAATTGCTGTGTCTGGCATGCCTCACTCTAGTCTGGACCAGTTTAGGTTTCACGCGCAATATATCACACCTTATAGGACATTGTTGACGAGAACAGCCTGGGGAGAGAGGTCAAGGATCAGTGCGGTGGTGTAATAATGAAAGGCGGCCAGCTCCGCATTGCAGCTGGGAAATCTAGCAAGGTGACGGCCACTGCTGTCAACGAAAAGGCATTTCACACAGCCACAGCACATGACAGGACTATGTTACATTCCTTCATGCACATACATCTCACTGCCTGTCTGCCCCCTGCTGTACAGTCACTGCCATGATGCATATTTCTGTTTAGTAGAGCCAGGGTCAGCTCTCTAAACTTTAACTTTAGTGCTTTTTTTTTTTTTTTTTTTTTTTTTACTGCATTGACGCACACCCTGAAGCGTACAGCAGTACTCTTTACATCTGTCATCATGGAAGATAACTGCATAAAAAAACGTAGCTTGACTTCTCCATTTAAATTTGATTCCCAAATTGGCAAGTTGTTACATTATGGAGGGAAACAAATGCACATATAAACTAGTCAAACTAATCCTGCAACAATCCACTTCTCCGGTGTCCAAACCCTTACTTGGTATGTTCCAACAAATCACAAAATATGCACTGCATATTTCTTTTGGCAATCACAATTGTTTAGCAAATATATTCACAAGTGACAAGCCTAAAGAGATGTAACAGACATTACAAAAGAAGCAAACCGTCTGGGATGGGTATTTGATACTGACAAGACTCAGAGTTTCACTTTAACTCTGCAAATCTTCCTTTGAATCATTCCCCCAGAAGAGCTGCTGTAGAATTTGAAATGCATCTCTCCAGCTCTCACGGCCACAACAGAGCCTAAACACAGTAGACAGGTGGATGTCTCGTTGAGCTCCTGGGCTTTCACTGGTATGACTTTGCAGCTCTTTGTAGCTCTGACTGTGCATAATGTGGCACGTTCACACCTCGCAGCCTGGTAGCATCTGCTGCAATGAAGTTCAAACACTGCTAATAGTTATTATATCTTCCGTTGAGGCACTATAAAGTGGAGGAAATGGGAACATTGGTTACACAGCAGTTTAGCTAACCTTTAGATTAATGTCAGTGGAAGTTTCTGTTTTAATTGCTCCCATGCAAATTTTATAATAAGAACTGTCCTGTCATTTTGTAGTTTAAAAGTAACATTGTTAATCTGAATCTAATGTATTATAGTGTTACCTTGTGCAAGTCACTTATATCCTTACCTCTCATTATCTTTCCCAGTAGACATTCTGATCATGGCTCCATCTGTGATTTAGTGATGCTCCCGCTGCTATGATCGCACTCTGAGGAGTGATAGTGTTGGATGTAATGTCACTACGTAAAGACCTTGGGAGGAGATGTTTTGTGGGTTTGTAATGACCTCTCATGCTCTTTTTGTTTTCATCACATCAACAGAGACAGCAAAACTGCTTACCAAAAATCACCCCGAAAGACTTTTAGTGCAGCTTTTGCAAACCCACGCACAGAATAGCCAGCAGGACAGATGGACAAGTCTTAATAGCATTTCCATCACATCCAATACAAAAGCCTGGTGCAGCAGCAACCACACACTGACCCTGTTGAGCCGAGACGCCTGGCTCGTATGGTCCAGCCTGCTCTGCAGACAGCTTGTCAGTATGCTGAGTCACTGGAAAGAGCTGGCTTGACGGGCCTTTGAGAGAGCCCCAAGCAGAGCATCCTCACGAGAGGTTCGTTGGAGAGCCGCTCAATGCTAGCTCTCACTGAGAAGTGCAGGGAGGAACACAGGTGGCCAGCAGAATAGAAAGGTGTGACAGGTCGTGAGCATCAACATCTGGCCAATCAGTTCATGTCTGTCCCTGTCAGCAGCTGTTGGTGATGACAGAGCACACAAGTGGGGCGAGTAGCTTTTAAGAAATGGCATTTTAATGATATGACACATGTCGACGGGTGTCAGTGCTGCTGTGCACTGCATGCGACAGCAGTGCCCTTGGGGCACATTTTAGCACTTAGTCAAGTATACAATTTGGCATTAGTTTTGGAAATACACCACATGTATTCATGGATGGCTTATGAGACAGAAAAGCCCCTGGTCACAGTCATGTTAAAACCCCCCACACAAGATGACTACAAACTGAACGTTGTGGCATTTTTTTCAGTGCTGTGTAGTTTTTATGGTAGTTGTTTTGTTTCTCTTCTCTGTATCTCTGAATGGTTTTTCTTCTTTTTGTGGCCATTTTGTGTTTTTTGCAGTCGCTTTGGCTTAAGCCTCCAATTGGTATGACATGTTGATATAGTTTTACGTAGGCTGTTTGACTGATGCATCTCAAAGTGGGTTTTGAGGTCCAACAGGGAACATGTACTCATATAAGCGCCTTCATCAATTTGTTTAGTTTAATCAGATTCCGAGCAGTCTCTCTCATTTTACCTCATGTTTCTTCGAGAACCTCTTCAAATCGAGTTTGCTTCACAGTCGGAACAGTTTATCATTGGTTTGGAGCCCACAGAGACAAACGGTCCCTCACACCTTGTGATCAGAGAGATCTGTCAGGGTTTTCTCTGAACTCTCTCTCCACACGGTCTCCTCTGGAGGGGCTCGCACTTCTATTTATTCCTGCCTGGTGCTTCATTTGAGCTTAATCACATTGCACCAACTAGCAGCCACCTGGGGACTGGGAAAATTAATGAGTGTGAGGGACGGCCAGCAGATGGATGGGGGACCAAGGTCCCCTTTATGAGTGAGCAAAAAAAATACTCTCCCTCCCGACTCGGTTGCACACTGAGAGTAATGACAAGGAGAGGCTGTCTGGAGGCTAACTGATTGTTCTGAGCAGCCCACACCTCGAAGAAAGTCTACAGACACCTTTAGGGCTCTGAGAAAGATGGCATCTAATATCTATCTCACTAGTAGAAAGGAAAAACACACTGTCTAATGAAACATGACAGATATTAAGATTAAGACCCATCTGATTAAGACAGAGGTCACCACCCAACGGCTGGACAAGACAGTTGTTATCTTGTCTTGTGTTGTCCTCGATTTTTTTGTGACTATACTAGACTGATAAACATTATTTATGTGACACATAGTAGATCACCAATCCTTGTAATGAGTTTTTTCTAAAATGGGTTGAGCAGTTCTTCTCCAGTACTTCTTAAATGTAGGAGGAACTTTCAGCTTTCATAAACTCAACTTAAATCTTTCAATGTGACTGTTTGGATTCAGTTTGGTGCCACAAACTGTGTTGTTCTATTTACTCACAGAGTTTATGTCAATGCAGAAGTCTATACTGGTGCAGTTTATTACAGTACCTGTACACTCTAATGTATGTCCAGAGGTAGGCAGCCTGTCACTTCAGTATAATGAATATGAATAGTGCTTGTCTTCTGCTGTAATATGATTCATAACCTGTTGCTAGTACTCTTCACGGTTTGTGCGCACGCGGCAGATCTCACGTCAAATCAATTCATGCAGTTACAGGAGTTATTATATCCTCAGTTATCGTTTCAGGAGGCAGAGAAGCGCTGCAGTACATACACACATGTCCATTTACTATTCACCATTTATCATGAGTTTCACCTGCCTCGCTTCTGTTTCTGTGTGAACTATTTTACATATCAGTCTGACACAAATTCCAGTCACTGACTGTAATCGGTCACATTTACACTTGTAATGTAAAAAAAAAAGTTAACCTTTGTTTTTGTTTTTTTTTTTCTTTTTCTCCTCCATGTGGATCCTCCTCTTCTATCAAATTCAAAACCATGTGACCATATCAGGTAAGAGCTTATTCTTTCTTACTGGTTGCCTTTAAAAAAGTAATGCCTATACTCTTATAAATTATTAAATGATCACTAAAAGTAATTTGTCATATTACTGGTTACTTTACTTTACTTTTGGACTTAACATCACCTGAGATGCACGATAAATCAACTGCCATTAAACCTCATTTGCACAAATCCTTAATCTAATAAAAGGAGGACATGCACATGTGCTCTCTTTTATACTATTTGATATCACATAGCTAAGGGTGAGTCCAAGCAGAAAGGATACAGTCATTTTTCTTCCATCTCCTCCTCGTCTTGTTGAAGTCACATCATGACAAATGTTATGCAAACACGCACAAAAAGGGCTATTTGTTTTTCTGTCCTGCCGTTATGCATATAGTTAAAAGCTCCTTGTACAGCTTTCTTTTATTCATCTCACGTTTCATCAAAGCTTTCATGTTGTTTACACATGAACACAGAAAGGGCTTTTAGCTCAATCGCAGCATGGTTTTGTCTGTTTTCTTCCTCCTTGTGCCTGAAATGCCAGTAGATGTTTCTGAGTAGGTTAACTCAGCACGACCGCCTCTATGAGCAGGGACATATTTCTGAAAATGGTTATTTCCATCTAGTAATGTCCCCTTATAGCTCCTGCAGTGATTCTACCGTCTAGAGCAAATCGCCCGGGGCCACCTCAGCCCAGTGCTCAGGAGACTGTTAGGATGTCATGACCTGTCCACAACCAGTTACACACTGAGTTCCACAAACCCAAAGACCTAAGGATACCTTATCGACCGGGAATTAAGGCCCCTTGCATGTGCTCTCCATCCAGCCAGCTATTACTGCACTGTGGAGTAGCATGGTGCCAGCTTTCAAGGACAATCAGAAGTTAACTTAGTCTCTCTGCATGCATGCCAGCAGGCTGTCTGATTGGCTACGAGTGCACCAACTACAGCCTCTCCTCTGTGTATTAAGTAAAGCAGCTCCAGCATCAATCATTCTGCCACTTATACGACCATGGAAATAAGGCCATGCGGTTACACATTTTAAAGTCCTTGGGAATCATATGTATGAATGACGGGTGTCCTATATGCTTTGTGCTGTGTGATAACGGACTGCCCTTGTGGTTTCTGTGTCATTTTTAAAATAAACAGGTTACAGCACGTGTGTGTAATACAACTAAGAATGGCCGAATTCCATTTAGCCGCTTCAGTTTCAGTTCGCTGGGTCACTGTCATGGCTTACTGGGACAGTTGAATTAGAACGGGGCCATTATAAATGTTATTAGTGCTTTTTTTTCCTCCTGTGACAGGTCAGCATTTCTACTGTGAAGAGAAGATGGAAAGTGCAATCGAAACTTGGTTTGAGCTCTGAGAACGAACCCACTCTACATTTTCAAATCTGTGTTCAGCACTCACTGGGAAATGTTGCCACTGGTACCTGTACATGTGATATTTTACACTCCTGTTTTGTTCTTACGCCAAAATTGCCTTCCCTGCCCCTTACTGTGACGTAAGCATCCCTTTTTAATGTCAGGGAAAGACAGAAGAGTATGCGCATCCCGCTTGGGCAATATTCTGTCATTCAGTTTGAGTGTATTTCTGCCTCAGTTTCTCTGTGGATACTGTAATGTGGCAGGATTGAGTTAACTAAGAACCTGATTATTGTTGTTAAAGGGGCAGTTACGTCCATGTAAGAGCTGAAAATTATTTTTACTCTAGTTTATGAAAGAAAGCAAAGGACACTTATGTGAAAATACCAGTTGCATAGTGCTGTTGATGTGTGTCAGAATACACAACCCCCTCTAGTCTTTCACATCATGGATAGAGCTGTATTCCAGTAACACATTTGCACTGAGGATTTGTGGAACGCACAACCAAGTTAAAACGGATGTTATTTTTGAACATAGTTACCCTTGTTCAGTCACTCAGCTATTGCAGTAGCTCTGTATATTCCCACCAGAGTGAGAAACTCTGCGTGACACAGCTTTAACTTTGTGACAAAACAAATCTGCGCAGTGTATCTGCAGCCCAGTCTCCAGGATTAAAATCCCCAGAAGGCATCAGGATGATTGATGCTTCTCTCTGCTGATTGCCTTCCAACTCTGGGGCCTGAATGCAGCCTAGAAATGAGAAGGCAACCCCATTGAAACCTGTCTTACACAAATCCATAGAGAGTCAGCTCTGACGTCTGTATTTGAACTTACCCTCTACCTTTTGCTTTGTCTGACTCTGTCTGCCTTTTTTCCTTCAGACAACTTTGCTGCTCTGTGTGCACCGCATCTAATATTTATATGGGATGACAGTGGGGTGGCATGCAGAGCGGCCGAACGCCACGTGAAAAGCCTGCAGAATCGTCTTACAATATATGCAGTGTTTGACACAGTGATATTATAGAAAAGAAGATGCAAATCTCCGGTGCTCTCACCTCCCTACCTCGTGTCTGTTTTTTATTCTTTTTCATTATTATTCTCATTCAAAAAAGGAGCCTACAGCAAGCTGATGTTCAAACATTTATCTTTGTGGAATTCAATTACTGTTATTCCCCTCTTTTTCCTTTCTTTCTCACTCACATTCATCCAAAACCTTGAAAAAACACTTTTTTTTTCCATTTCTCGAACAATGGCCTCACTATCATAAATCTGGCAGCGATGATTACATGCTGGTTTATCACTGTGCTTGCCCTTAGACACAGTGCAATGCTGCTTCTTCTGCAGTTGTCAGTGTTTACAACCCATATCTCTGTGTTTTTGTTTTTTTTTAAAAACGCTTTTTATTGCTTGTATGTCTTTGTGCTTCATCAATCTGATCAATCTCTTATCTGTCCGAGGGGTCATAAAAGGAAACTGCTATCCCTGTTGACAAGAAGACAACTTTATTTCAGGCTATTAGTCATTGTTTTGATGGCATTTCCTGCTCTCTCAGTGCTCTACAAATGTGGAGATGGATTTTTATTGTAATGTCAGCAAAACATTTGAACCCTTTGGAATGATTTGGATTCCTGGAGTAATAGCTCATAAAATGTAGCAGGATTTTAACAGAGCTCGTAATGTGATCCTTTTTCATGTCTGTGTTGAAATTGTATTTTTGTAGACATATATAATGCATTAAAAAGCATGATCTATAGCCACAGCATAGTTATAAGGAGGCATGGAATTTCTTCAGATTTGATCCAAATGTCCACAGTTAAGGCTGGGAGTTTGCCGTCAAAGGTCACAGTGACCTCACAACATATTTTTTGCCATAATTCATGAAGTACACAAAATGCACTTTTCTTTTTGAGGAGGCTCAATAGCTTTGGGGTTGTTTTGTTTGCTATTTTGAACGTCCTTTGTTTACATAAAGACTGAGACAGTATTTTTATCAGCACTTTGCCTGTCCTTGCTTTTAAATGGACCAACATTTAGTAGAGTTATTTTACCTTTGTTGCAGCCTAATGAGCAGCACAGTTCATACATTTCTGAATGATAGTAGTCATCTTTATCATCTTTAATGTTAGTTAGGACAACCTCAACCTGAATTTAAAAGCTGATTGCTAAATAAGCCACTGAACAGGTGTAAGCTTCATAATCCTGTTAGTCGAGTAATCATTAAGATAGTCGATAGATTAGTTGACTAATCGTTTAAATAGTCAATAAATTAGTCGACTCTCAAAATAATCATTAGTTGCAGCCCTAATTATGTCAATGAATGAATAAATAAAAGCCCATCATGTGACTAGAATACAAGAGGTCAATAATTTGTCTGTCTTAGTAGTAATCATAATTTTAAGGTGAAATAAACCAGATCTTGTTGTTCCTAGCAGGCCAAGTAAATGTCATGGCGGGATAATTGCACTCGACTGAACAGTTTTGTTATCTTTGTGTATTTGATCTAAAGACAATGAGCAAAGTCAAAGCAGGCCTGAGGACGAATGGATGGATTAGTTAAAAGTCCATGAGTGATGCCTCAATATGAGCCGTGTTGTGCTGGACTGTTGTATGTCGCTTTGCTGCCTCTGCCGTCTAATTGAAAATGTATTTATTCCTCTGAATTAGCGCCTGCTTTGAGCCTTCCCTCCCTCCCTATTAAGAAGATTGGCTGAGAGCATTTAACTTTGTCCGTCCACTTACGAGTGAGATGATTTGAAGGCAAAAAAAAAAAATGAAAGAAAGAAATTCACCATCGCCACGGGTTTGTGCCAACTTGATTAAGCTGCAGAAAGTCTTTGAAGTGGCAAAGTTTGATTTCTGCACATGTGCCGGCGTTTCCCCAAGAGGGACTTTACTGTGGGCGGAGCAGGCCGAGATGCTGTGTGATGTCAGGCCATTTCAGTTGAGTTTATAATTGCTTCTCTCTCTCTGTCTCTTGTTAACCAGTCATACAGATTCAAATGAGGGGGTGGTGAAGTTACAGTGTGAACTTGTGTGTCTTCAGATTGTTCTTGATAAACATGTTCTCGTGGAAGTGCAGCCCACTCATCTCCTCCTCTTCCTCCATTGCTTGCTACAGCATGTTAACCAGGGTATGAGTGGAACAGATGCCATTATGCATGCTCCTGCAGATTAGCTAATCACAGGCACCACCTGGGCGTGCTGATTGCTATTAATCCACTATTGTAATTGAAAATTAGGGGTTGCGCCGCAAAAGCATGCTGTCTCTTCATTGGCCCTAATAGATTTTTACACCTGCCTCCTGACAGACTTGTCATTTACACCGAGCATAGTAATACAGCATCAACCCCATAGGTGCAAAGCTATGAAAGTACTCCGTTATGACTGACATAATTGCGTTGGCCTCAAACCCTTATTGTATTTAATCTCTAAATGACCATTTTACATTTTGGTACAGTAGTTGTGAATGCAGGGAGCAGCTTGTCTAGTGTTTAGGTACTCTTTCCTGAGGACATAGAAGCAAATCCCGCCTTCACAGTTCAACTATGAATATGAATCAGTGTGTAGAGTAATATATCATTAAGTGACAGTAATGCTGTTATGGCATTTTAATAACAGCATCATAGCACAGCACTGCAATGTTTTTAGGCAGTGTTGGCATGTTATGTCAGCTCTTGCTAAATGGAGAGAAATATTTCTTTGATCTTGACCTTCGGTCTCTGATCTTCTTCACAGGTGATATAAACTCTTTGAGTGCCAGCTGGTTTTTTTTTTTTGCCCATTTTGAGTCATATTTCAAGACCCACAGAATATTTTGTACTATGTCTCTGAAAACACAGAGTAGCTCAAATATTAAAAAAAAAATTTGTTTTTACCTTGTTTTGTTCTTGTTTTATCTGGAGTAGAGTAGAGCCCACTTTCACCAAAATCACCACTATTTGTCGAGAATCTGTCCGTTTTGCGCTCTAAACGTGATTGTCTCCTGCTTTGACTCTTTATGTCCCCATGACAAATCACAGAAATCCCAAAATTACTTACATGCTGCAGGAGACCACGATCAGTGACCTGCTGCAGAAAAAGCACCTTGACGTTGTATTACGTCAATGGTACTCTACGTAATCTACTATCTCAGGTACCCTAGACTTCCATTTTTCAAGATGTTGAACCCCAGATTACAAAAATTGCAAAAACATTTGTGAGACTCTAGACAGTGTACTGCAAAGTTCACTGTCTAAATTTACCTATTTTAATTCAGTGTCTATCTAACCTTAACTATTCAAGATCAGTGTCTAACCTTCAATGTTCAAGATCAATGTCTAACCTTAACTATTCAAGATCATTGCCTAACCTTAACTATTCCAGATCATTGCCTAACCTTAACTATTCAAGATCAATGTCTAACCTTCACTGTTCAAGATCAATGTCTAACCTTAACTATTCAAGATCAATGTCTAACCTTCACTGTTCAAGGTCAATACCTGACCGTAACTGTTGAAGATCAGCATCTAACATTAACTGTTTGAGATCAATGCCTAACCTTAAATATTCAAGATCAATATCTAACCTTCACTGTTCAAGTTCATTGCCTAACCTTAACTATTTGAGATCGGTGTCTAACCTTAGTATTCAAGTATTCAATGATTAATCTTTATCTTTTCGAGAGAGTTTTTAAATTTGTGTTTTACCTTCTAGACACCAGACTAATTGGAAAAAACCCTGCATTCACTAAATGACGCCATGCCACAGTGTCTGTCCTCCTCTCGCCGCTGGCTCTCTGCTCCTTCTCACCACTGATAACCCTGTTCAGAATTATTCTCAGGGAAAGTGGATTATGTCACATAGTGGACATAATGAATTTCCCTGTGGTTGTATCTCACAGTTAATTAAATGTATCATTGTCTTTGGCACTGGTTGCCATCCTCATGCTCCTTACCCTCACTAGGATGTGTGCTCTTGTAAAAGGGATGTCATGTTTGAATAATTAAGCCTAATGGGTTCCCCTCACCTGGGGATTCACATCCTTAATCTGCTGCTCACCCACCTGTGGGCATGTGTGTGTGAACTCATATACGTGGTATGTGTGTTCTTGCATTTCTTTTTTTAGCCTTCTTGTGTGCGCATTGTACAAGAAAAACAACAGTAATAATCCCTCACTCCTTATGTAATGTGTACTTTGTGACGTACCATCCTGCATTGCAAACCCCCAT
This sequence comes from Synanceia verrucosa, assembly GCA_029721515.1. Lineage (NCBI taxonomy): Eukaryota > Metazoa > Chordata > Actinopteri > Perciformes > Synanceiidae > Synanceia > Synanceia verrucosa. The sequence goes on along the minus strand of CM056561.1, from coordinate 17,298,697 downwards.
ACAAACATGAGCACACACAAAAAAAAAATATATATTTTTTTTTTAATAAATGACAGCCTACAGCTCCACACTGCATGACGTTTCTCCACAGATAGGTGCACAAAAAAAATTCAAATGCCAACAAGACATTTGCAGCCATGCCTATCAACAAGTTACTGTTGCTGCCACTATTTATTTCGCCCTGGGATGGACTTGAAACGTTGATTACCAAAAATCTTCTTGCCCCATTTTGTCTTTTTTTCATTTTAGATGGTGTATAATAACTAACATTTTCCTCTCAGGGAGCTCTTAAGAAGAAATCCCCTCATCCACCACAGTACATCCCTTGTACCTACTGTTGGAATATTAACAAAGAAAAGGACTGAAAGTAAACCAGGAGCAAGTAAAGCATGTGCAGCCATCACTCTTTGCCAGCACGCTGTTCCCCTTCTCTTCTTTTTTAGTGCTTGCTAGTGTCAAACTTGTTTTTCATAGCATTCAACACAGAAAAGCGGGCTTGTTTTTGTTGCACAGCAAGACACACGTCTCCACGCTAAAAGACGGGAAAGCTTTCAGCTGTCAAAAGAAGCCTTGAGGGTAGTGTGAGGAGAACACATAAGAGACTAGAAGCACTTGTCTATGGATTCATGCCGGTGCACCTGATCTGGTGTTGAAGACGGACAGGAGCGTATGCCTACTACACATGGAGCCTCCGTCAGTGCATGCATTCATGCACAAACTTTTTTTTTGGTTTTGTTTTACCCTCTCTGTTTTTTCCCCCCTTCTACATGCTTGACTTCATGTTAACCATGCATTTTGTTCACTGCAATTTTTGGGTTCCTCAACTGTCTGTTTTAAAGTACAATACATCTCCAGGACATGAGAAAAGCATCTGTGGCAAAATAATGCAGATAATAGTCATTGAATGAGTCAGTGGGAGTGAGTCAGTGTGTTTGTGGTCAGGGGTGATCATGTCCTCAAGCATTTATTGGCATTGCAATATGTCTCTGAAATGATATCTCTGTGGTTTTGTGTTTGCATGCGTAGCTTGTCAGGAGAGTCGGTGTGTGGGGAGGCTGGCTTTGTTTCGGTTGATTCCTGTCCTCTGAGTCAGTTAAATTGTTATTAGGCTTCGTTACAGATCTGGCTCGCCCCTTGAGCCCCATTCTTTTGTCATGATTGAAACCACCCTGCGTATGTGAAGGTTAACCCCTCAGCGGGGGTGACCTATGCTTTTTGTTTGCTTGTGTGTGACTGCGTGCCGCTGTGAACAAGAGCAAACCTCTGTGAGTCAGCTGGAGCCATCACACATGGAACAAATCAGTCTTACGAAAATCCCAAACCCCCCTGACGGAAAGCTCCGGCGAGCTATCTCTCTGACATCATACTAATAACAAAAACCCATGGACCAACAGGGAGAGGACTCTATATACTCTATTAAATCAATTGTGACGGGATCAATCCCTGAGCAACGCAACACCATGACTCACCCACTTAGGCTGGGTGTCATTACTGCCACGTTCTCCGTGTGCACTGTTCATTCCTGACAGAAAACTCCTTTCATCTTCAAGATGCTAATAAATCGGCTTTGTTGGATTGTGACATTTTGTTGTGGATCTATTGAATTTGTTTTTCCTTCTGGCCTATCGTTCCAGCCACTTTCTCCACCACTGCATCACAGCCTATATAGGGAGCAGTTTTGATGAAATCTGTCTGATACTTACCTCCAAACATAATTCTGCACACATGATGCAGTGTTTATACCATAGACTTTATATAAGCAATGGACATCATTGGTTTGTGGACGATCGTTTGAAGCCTTGAGTTCAACACTTTGGAAGAGTTAGACTTAGGCTTTTCTTTGAAAGTTGAGCAGAAAGAAGCACTCAAGTCATCCGTTTTAAAGAAGGATGTATTCGCTGTTTTGCTGACTGGTTACAGCAAAAGTCTAATATACCAGCTGGCTCCACCGGTAGCTAAAAGGAATATGTCACATTGTCCATTGCTCCTATTACCTATTGCCTATTATGTACAGAGGCAGTTTGAATGATAACAGTTAGTCCCACCCACAGGCCTCAGCTCTGCCTATTGTCTGCCCCTAGACTATACATTTGATGTAATAGTCAGGCTTGCCAAGCTACATTTTTGCACAAGAACAACTATGAACTGAAAACACACTGAAAGGGTTGAAGTTCTTCGAAGAAAATGTGGACAACACCCAGACTGGATAGCACCATAGTGATGACCTGTTAGTCCCAAAGCAGTAACGCCCTAAAGCATCCCTGCTTTATCTCTGTTTGACTCTAAATGGAACCATCATTTACTAATTGAACCCCATGCTGTATTGAAGAAAAAGGGGCAGCTCAACTTAGGAACATTGTGGCTGGCCTTCAGATAAGTATCTAAACTAAAACAACATAAGTACAGAAAACTAAGGTAAATTACAAAACAAAGCACAAATGCTGGTCTTTTGGTTGAAAGTCCTGTGTTTGTTGGACTCATCTATCTCTCCTCCTGTCTGTAATTTTCTCATAGACCTCTATGCAATCTTTAAGTTTTTTTTCTTTTGTGACCAGTCGCCCCCTGCTGGCTTTTTCCACCTGATTTATACATAAGGCTTTGGCTGCCTCTGTCTGTCTCGTTACAGCGAGCACGCAGATGTTCCCCCCCACCCCATCTGTGAGTCCATCGGTCGCGTGGAAGATTTATTTATGAAAAACAGAACTCACGTCTGCTATGTGCAACTGTGAGAATACAAATCTGAGTCATCAGAGAGAGAGAGAGCCTTGAAAACAGCGTGAGCTAAATGCTCAGTTGCCATTCAGTGGTTGTAGGCAGGTTTTGCCTGTGATTCTCTTCATATCTGCTCTCTGGCGTCTGGCTACTAAAGCCTTTTCATCTGCTGAAGTGACTGATGTGGCTGCCCTCTCCTCCCTGGGCATCTGCCCAGCTTATTGAGCAGCCCCTCGTGTGCGCCTTCAAAGAGATACAGATAAATCACGGACTAAATGTCAGTATCCAGTGGCCGAGAAATGTCTATAGGCTTCACAAAGCTTAAGTCATACCCTTTTTAGTAACCCCTTCCACCATAATTCTAACCACACGCACACCAACTCCGTCAGCAGGAGGGATGTTAGGCGGACACAGGACTGAAATGACTGAAGTCCAGCCAGCTGACTCATTTCAGTGCAGCAGCGAGTATCATGTTCTGCAGCCAGGGGCTCCTGCACATGATGGATGGATGGATGTAATGCTGGAGAGTGGTTTCTCTTCATGCTGCCTGACCTCCTGGGGATGGACAACCAGGATCAGGTTGGGACTGTGTGTATTGCATGTGTGTGCAGATACACCATTCTGACACTAAATTGGGATTGCTTTTTCAGCTGCATATGAGAGTATATGTGGAGGAAGTAAAGGGAAGAGTTGAGCTTAAAAGTTAGTTTAGCAGCTGGTGTGGAGCCTTTCAATCAACGGATTAAGTTTGCCCAGAAAAAATCAATTCAAGATTTGGATCTTGATTCCGGCAGGAAACTGTTATCTGTGCTGTCACCACAGCAACCAAACTCCATTGAATAAAGCAGTAATTTTACCTCGCAGAACACACGAGTTGCTGGTCTCCTCGGTCACTCGGTTTGTTTTTGTTATTTTGTAGCTTTGGTTACATGGATTCACCAACACACAATAACAAACCAACGATACATGATGTACACTGGATCTCCTTTGTGTGAGGGAACGTATAATTCAGTACTGCGTCAAACATATCTTGTCATCACAGTGATCTTTCCAAGCAAATACGTGAGGGGAAACAAATAATACTCAGTCTTTTTCTTTTTTTTTTTTTTTGCCGTCCTTCCAAAACCTTTCCAGTTCAAAAACATTTCCCTCCTAACCACTAAAGTTTTGCTTTACTCACTTTTCTATCATGCCACTGAAGGATGTCGAAGATTATTTACAGGTTCTGCAAACCAGATTTACAAGAGAGGAAGAGAGGCGATGCAGCAACATAGGAAGATCAATAGAATGTACTGTATTGTACGTTAAGGACACTTAGAAGGTACTTATACTTTATTTACTTCATTAATCTGAAGTGTTGCAGTATAAAACTGTTCTTAGATAAATGGCTTCATTAATTAATAATGGACTAACTGATTAATGAAACTGATTGTTTCAGAACTAGCGTATGCAAATGCAGCCATCTGAAGATTTGTGTGAGTCAAGGATCGAGGCAGCATCATCTGGGTCAGCCCTGCAAGAGATGCACACATCAAATCTACAAACTGCTGCGCCTTGGGCTGTGCTTTCCAATACAATGCCTTCTGCTCTGTTGTGCATATTATTAGCAGACGCGCTTTAAACATCACCGCAGGACTAGTGGAGCTCTTTTAAAAGGCCATTATACATGTGTAGGGGAACAGAGCAAATACCCTGGCAAGGTACCTGTCCCATGTTAATTTCTCTTGACACATTTCATACCAGGAAATGCTCATGTCATACCATGTTTTCGCTACTAAATAAAATCTTTGATCTCTGATATCTAACAGCTTAATTTTTAGGATTTGAAACTAGTGTTTGTGTGTGTGATAGGGAGAGAGAGAGGGGAAAATGGCAAGATGGAGACTTTTGTGTCCCCTGGGGTTCTCTCTGATGTATTGAGAGGCATATTGTCAGTGACAGGCCAAGTTATTAAGGCTAAGAGTGCATCACTTTACTTGCTCTGCAGAACCACAAAGCAGAGAGCTGCAGAAGCTCCTGCTGCCGCTCCATGGATCTCTAGATGGTTTTCCCCTCTCTCCCCAGTCCTTCAGTAATCACTGATTGATCTCTCCCCATGTTGCTTCTTTCATTCCCTCTGATCCAGCTGATGACAACGAAACCCTTTGTCTCCCTCACCATATGATGTAAAGATCACCCTCCATCATGGAGATGAGGAGAAAAAGATTGTCCCACTCTTTGATCCTTATTTCTCATTCAGTCTCTCTAAGAAGCCTTTGTGTGTGTGTGTGTGTGTGTGTGTGTGTGTGTGTGTGTGTGTGTGTGCGTGCATGCACGCGTACGCTCATGTGCAGTGTGAGGTTTGCTCATGTGCATGTACAGCAGGTGTGTGTGTGGACGTCTGTGTGTGCAGATAGACAGACGGAGGTTTCAAACAGCGGCAATGGCAAACAGCAGCAGGCTTTTGATGATGCTCTGTGCAGAAGGGAGCTTCTTCTTGTCTGCGTCACAACCACACTGCAAGATGAACAATGGGGCACAAAGGAAATGAGGAATGAGATGATTTTAGAGTGGTTTTAGAGCTGCTGGGATATTGGAGCCTGGAGATAAAAGAGAAAACCATGTAGCTAAAAAGTCTAAAGACATCTCATTAAAGATCTGACTCTTCATCCCCTCTCCCATCCTCTCTCCCTCCCTCCCCCTCTCTCTCTCTCTCTCTCTCTCTCTGTTGTTGGTGGTTTCTTCTCTTAAACCATCTTTCTGAATGGCTGTCCCAATACTTTGGTCAAAGCACTAGTCTCAGTGTGCAGTTGGGTTTTGAAACTGAATCCACAAGTAAATTGAGTCATTCGTGTCGCTGACAGTGGAGCTCCTCTCATTGATAAATGAAACCACCATTGTCAGCTCAGCCTTGATATACTTATTATTTCCTGGTTAACAGCTTACTGAAAGACCGCAAAACCCCCAGAAACAATCATGATGCAATATCTCTGTAAATTGAACTCTTAGCCTCATAAGCAGACCTGATACAGGGCTAGTTTCGCACTGGAGTGAGGAAAGCAGTTTGGACCAGAAGCCGACTTCAGCCGACGTCAGCTGAAAGGGATCAAATGGTAAATGGACTGCATTTATAGTATTCGTCCATTCCTACAGTGATAGCAAAGGCTGCCATGTGAGGTGCCAAACATCAGAATCTAATCTAAATACTCATTTAAGCTCTTACGACACAGTCTTTGAGAGCAGTTTGGGGGTTAACTGTCTCGCCCAAGAACAAGGACACTTAATCCTATCGACTGGAGGAGCCAGGGATTGAACCACCAACTTAAAGGGGAAGTGCCGTTTTTTTTTTTACAAATTGGACCTTATTTCTGGGATAAAATACTAAACGTCTGCTATTTGAGAAATGGTCAAGTTTGTGTCATTTACTGGCTGCATTTCGGTGCCCGCTTCACTCCTGTTCAATGGATATCGTCAAATCCATTATTGTCGGAAATACTCCAAATGACTCCAAAGTGAAATGGGTGAGTAAATGGTAGTATTTTATCCCAGAAATAAGGTCGAATTTGTAAAAAAAAAAAAAAAAACTCACTTCCCCTTCAATGCTCTACCACAGAGCCACTGCAATGCCTGATCTGGTCCAATCTGTCCTGGTACGGTAGTGTTCTGAGTCAAGTGTTAAGTCTAATATGCTGATTCTCTGCAGATGAAATGTTTAACATCCACTTGTTTGCCATCTTAGTTTAGCATGTAAGCATGCTTTCATTTACTTATTAGCACAGACAGTACAGTTGAGGCCGATGGGATTTACCCAATGGTGACACTCTGACCAAAGTTATCTCAGTTCCTCCTCTGTTCTGACTTTCATGGCAATCCATCCAGTAGTTGGAGAGATGTGTCACTCAAAACCACAAGCCTCACAATTTGGGTTAGGTGAAAAGATAGGGGACCATCAAAGTCAGTAGGATACCTCATTTGGGAACCATGAATGTCTATAGAAAATGCTGTGGCTCTCAAGAATATCAAGATATTCTGACTTTTTCTGAATGACATAAAAAGTCAGTCAATATGATTCATCCTCTGGGAACCATGAATGTGAGTAAAAAGGTATTGGTGGTGCCAGATGTTGAGTCAAGGAATCACTAAAGATTTCTTTGGATACATCCCCTGGGGATCATGAATGTAATACCCGTTGTTGCTGATACTTCACGCTGCACCGAAGTAGTGGACCAACAGACAGACACACCACAAGACATACCACCCTGTCAGTCAGCTTGTGAAACCACTGCAGTGGTGATGAGACTGTCACTGAGCTGTACTGGTCCTAACAGATTGCGGGGCAGACAGCAGTGCTCAGGGAAGCGGGTGGACATGGATACCAAGCAAAGTAGAGGTTAATTTTATGATCTGTCAATCTGCGCCACATCACAGGAAGTGGATATAAGAGAGGAGGAGGCCTCAACCGCTCAGGATGACCACAGGGTGACTGTGACTGTTCTTTCACCTCCCTGCCCCAGCCAAGAGTCCAAAATGGACATACAAGACGAAGCTCGACCTTAGCTTTATTTCAGCTTTTTCGTTAAATGTCTTCCTCTCTAAGCCACAGTGAGATTAAAAAGGGCAATGTCAAGGTTACTTCTCACTGTCTGGGGAAAAAAGGAAAAAGCTCAACACTTTCATCACATGCTGCAGCATCGTGATTACAGGGAGGATAGGGTACCTTGAATAAATGTGATCTCATCTGTGGATGCTCAAAAGTTTTAACATTGTAAACACGCACACAGTTCTCAACAGAATAGGTGTGTACTATTAAATAAGCCAAGAAAGCACTGGAGCCAGTTTTCTCAAACATGTAACTAATGGATATTTAGTACAGTCAGCCAACAATAGCAGGCAAACCATCCGGAGCCAAGAATATATTTCTGAGTGCTGAGTACTTTGGGACACCATCTGTGTCTATTGCCAAGTGAGCTGATGATTATCACATTGACTATAATAAGCCTGCAACATTAAGCCTCCATGCAATGTGTAGCAGGACCATTCCTTTCAATTATGCACTTAAAGAGTTGATCATGCTGTTCTGTCAAGGCTGCCGGGGTAATGCCATTGTCCTCGTGGCACAAAAACGTATAGTGAAGAGTCTCTTTCAGCACATGATACCTGTGTTGTCGATATGAATTTGATACTCAAGGCTTTTGAATCCTGCCATTCAACATGCCGCAAAGTTTTGTCTGCCTATCAACAAGATACAGTGGGAAAAGTGGATGTTTTATAAAGAAGTTTTGAACTGGTCATTAGCCATTTTCGAGCAAAAACATGCTGCTTGTGGAGACTGACCTTATGCTTGAGACACCATCCCATTAATTGGATTTTAAGAGGGATGTCTCTAACCTGAGGGGAGAAAAGGGCAATTGGGGACATTGATTTCCTTCACGTAACATTTTTCATCCCAAAGCCAACCTCCAACCACAATTAATCTCTTGGGCTCTGTAGCCACTAATTGACTTCACACTGACTCCCTTCTTTTCGCTGGACAATTATGGCTCTCAGCATAAACAGTGGCAGTAAGAGCAAATGGGGCTTGTCTCAGATGGGAAAACACTCCACCTCTCTCCCATTGCGAGGGAAAAGTGGGAGTAGTTCTACCCCGATCCCTTTTGGTGAACAAAAGCATGGGTTTTGGGGGGGTGACACCATTGGTGGTGGAACCAAAAATGTCTCTCTTTGAAGAGAAAACCAGACTTGTCGGAAATGGCACTTTAAGTAGAACGTGAAGATGCCAGTCCACTGTTGATTCTCTCTCCGCTTGTCACATAGAATGAGGCAGGACATCCTGTTACCCTGAGTTGCCAAATGAACCTAACAAGGTGGCAATTAGCAGATGGCGGGGGTTTTCTCGCTGTTTCAGGAGCTGCACTCCTGTCAGAGAATTGCCTCATTAGACGCCCACTGACACCCCTGCTGGTGACGTCTCTGCATTGCTTGTGCTTTCATTTAGCAATAGCATTGTGCCTGCCTATGGAAACCCATTGTGATTTGACTTCCTGTTTACTGGGTGCCTGGATAAATATCTTTAGTGCTAGTCGTCAGATGTTTTGGCCCCTGGTGAAGTGAGGGCATGCTGGTGTGCCAAGAAAGTTTGAGCCAAGCTGCAGGGATTTCACAGAAAACTGATCTTTTTGCTTTTGGCAACATGGTTCTTGTGCCAGATTCTTGCAGCTCTACGACTGATAGTTTCATCCGAGTGCTCAGTATCTGGTGTGTGAGCTTGTATGCCAAAAAGTTGCTTTATTTCAATATTTCGCTCTTTGCCAAGTGTTTTTATTGTATCGTTGTATCAGAATTTTAGCTCATGAGCATACTTTCAGCTATGCTAGCAGCAGGATTTATAAATGACAAAAAAATGAGGTCCATCCTTTCTAACCAACTATTGGATGTATTTCCGTGGAATCTGATGTATTCTTTGTCCACAGAAAATTGAGCAGTCTTTGAAATTCATGGTCTTGTTTTTATTGAATTTTGACTCTTACAGAAGAAAAAAAATCAGTCAAAATAGTCAAAGTCCATGCTACTGAACCTGTTTTATTTGAATCTCTTGTCCAGTCTTTTGGCTGAAAAATGACTCCTCTGTCAGTGAAAGACTTCTTTTCTTTTGCAAAGTGCTTCAATAGTTTTGACATCAGTTACAGAAAATGACAGATGGTGAGATGAGCGGAGAGCAGCAGTTTCCCATGGCAGACACCAAAATCCTAAGTGTCCTCGGGGACGGGGGGAAAGGATGATGGGCAGAAACATGTGCTTTCTTTTCATTTCCGTGGATGTGTGATCGAGAGAGACGGACAGAAAGTGAGGGTTTTGTTAGTACGATATGATTTTCTCTTTACTTGGATTCTCACTTAGAACTCTTATTATTGATCTAAGACTCCTCTCATCTTCTCGCCTCCTTCTCCTCCTCCTCCTCCTCCTATACATAAATACTGAAAACTGATGCAACATATCCTGAACGAGGGTTTGTTTTTTTTTATTTGTCTTTATCCACATTAATGTAATGGGCAGAGAGGGTCTGCTGCTGTGTATGCACATCACTTGAAAAGGAAGGCTTGTGCAATGAGAGAAAAGGTAAAGTGGCTGGCAGTGGTAGAAAGGACAGTAAGAGGAGATGCATGTGAGGCAGAAGTAATCTTGAGCATAGGTGTGAGGAAGCCCTGTGGGGATCTGCTGGAGATGATCTGTATGGCGAGGGCGGAAAAGACACACAGTCAGAGATGGAGCGGGAGGAGAGAGGGGGGTGATTTTTTTTTTCCTCGTGCATTCCCATGCATCACCCTCACTCCTCTCTGCAAACATTCCCTCCCTCACTGCCTAATGATTAGCCATCCTTGAACGGTAGCCTCCTTTTCACCCCCCCCCCCGCCTGTGAGAGAGTGTCTAATAGCCAGATGACAAGGCACAAAGGCTTCCATTGTGTCCTGCAGGCCTCGTACTACCAGCCTGGCAGGCCAGTGATGCGCTGCCTTGTAAGCTAGCAGGAAGCTGAGGGTTGCCGCTCCCTCCCTCTCTCTGTTTCTCCCTCCATCTCTGAAGATATGATGTAGCACGCTAACACAACCTGACAGGCGGGCCACAATGACTACCCCTTCAGACGCACCCGAGTGGGAGTTTGCTTTGGGCAGGGGACGTGATTTGCAAGTGTTTGTGTGTTTATGAGAAAGAGGAAGAGAGATTGATTTTGTTGACCCAGTGGGATATTTATCCCTGGGTGCAGGAATCCTGTGGTAACAATTAGTTTCATGCATTGTACGCACGAAAACCAACCGATCTTTCAAGACTGTGTGTGAAAATGGATCATAGGGTGACAACAAATCCAAGCATGATGAAGGTCCCCGTTGAAGGCAGAATTACTTACATCTCCTTTAAACATGGGAACAGGCCTGACCCAGTAGGGCAGAAAATACCGTTTATGTGTGTTTTGGGGCTTTTCATGTCTCATAGCTTCTGGGAACAGGGACCACAGGCTTGTGGTTACCCAGTTGCGAAGCATAGCCAGACCCAGCTTTTGTTTCCTTGACCTACATTCCTCACATTCATTGTACCAGTTATTTAAAAAAAAAAAAAAAAAAGTTACATAATGGAGAGCCATGCGTCTCTTGGCCCTGCACCCTCAGTCTACCATGCTGCAGTTACTGGACTGTTTCAACTTACTGTAAGTAAACCAGCAGGCGCAACCCGAAAGCCTCGGAATTCCACAGTTGGCTGATGAGTTGGCTCATGTGCGTGTGCCCTTGGAGCAAAAGTATTGAGTTGTGTTGCACACCCTGCGAGCAGGAAACTCAAAAATCTTTTCATAAAAATATATTCTGCGCCGCTTTTGGCGGTTGTTAGATGTTATTAGTCATTTTATCCCCTTGATGAATAAGACAACTTAATTTAATTTACATTACACAATTGTGCTAATTTTTTAATTTGGCAAGTGATTTTTTTATACCCCAGCAGCTGAGTCCATCCTTCAATACTGATCATAAAAGAAAATGCTGTTCAAGTTTCGGAGCAGGATTCTTGTCAAGTGTGGGATGCGTAGGATGCTCCTTGCATTCAAATGTTCTGTGGGAATATTTCTCTTTGTTACTGCGCAGTGTGATTATATTTTATTCTGTTTCTTTCTATAAATTTCTGCTAGTTTTTGAACCCTGCTACTCGTTAGAATGACGGGATCTTTTAAGCGTGTGTGTGTATATTGGTGAATTAATTCGAATGGAGCTGAAAAATGTCTCATATTGAAATCAAAGCAAGTTAAGACTTCTGAGCATGCTGCATCTGGAACGCTGACTCCGAATTATGCGGTATGGTAAAAATATTCATCAGCAGATTATCCATCAGCAGAATTAGTCTCACAACGGGGAATGTTGCATATTAACAATCGCTGTAGGTGTCCTGCTAGGAGAGGTGTATTATCACACTGACTGATGTTCCTCACTGCGGCGTAGTGCAGATCTCACAGTCTGGCTTCTGCTTTAGTTTGATTTGTCAACCTTTTTGATCTGCAGAAGATCTGCGGCGTCTTAACATTTGCGTCAGAGAATTGCGTCAGACGCTGACAGCAAACATCAGAGATACTAGAGATTTTGATGGGATACATTACAGATACATTACATGTGGCTGTCAGAATAACTGCCGCATGACATTTTGCGTAGATAGTGGACTATATCGGCTGCTAACTCAGTCGCGTATACAAGGTTAATTGTCTAACCACGCTTTTAGGAGCAAACGCCGGTTATTGATGCCAGCAGTTCAACTGAAGCCATATTCAAAGCACATCTGCGCATCCCTTCCTGCATAGCTGGAGTCTACACAGAGGAAGAGTGCTACTGTAGCAAACACAAGGGAATTCTCTCTCTGTTCCCCTTTTTTCTCTTTATCTTCCTGTTTCGTCTCTCTGACATTCTGTCGCTCAAAGCATTGGTGAATTTCCCTCCTCCTTGAAGATAACTGCACAGCCCCTTCACTTCCTCAGACTTTGCTGTTGCTCCCGAAACAACAGTCTTGTTGGAAGCATCATGCTTTTTGTCATGCATACATCTGGATTTTGGGATAATGCTGAACAAGGTGTCCATTTTCAGGATTTAAAGGATGATGTGGATGCCAGAACCTCCCTCCCTGAAGTCCATTAATTTCTTATTGTGGACACTTAAAAGAGCCTCATCCCGCTGAAATTTACACGTTATTACCCTGGTTTGCTAATTCTTGGAGCAATTGTTACCAACCCATAAGGTTTTCATGCAATGGAAACATTGTTCACTATCTCATAGATATGGACAGATCTTAGATACAACTTGGATATTTCTAGTCCGCTCTAGTCCGAGAATGTCTGAAGCAGCATATAAACAAGATTTCTTTTGTATCCTGCCCATTAATTTAAAGCAGTGAACAGACTGTAGGTGGCCGTTATCAGGGTAAATGTACACCCTGCAGCTATCAGACTCAAGTATTCACTCAGATCATGGTGTAATTAATGTTTCATCACATGTGACAGCTTCAATATCTTTGCCACTTAGCACCAAGCCTTCCTAGGTACAAGTCTTTTTACAAGGATTCTTTTGGATTCAGGGCTTGTAGTACGTGGCATTGTCTGTCAGAGGAGGCGTTGCAGCTCCTTCTCATGAATTTAAATTTCAGATCGTCTCTTTGGTTGTTTCAAAGTCAAATCATCAGACTGGATGTTCTCTAAACGAGCGCCCCTCCCCTCCCCCCAGTTGTCAGACTGACCCAGATTTCTCCTTTTCTTTCCTCTAGGTAAGGTGTTGAACACTGATTTGCGTCACTACCTCAGCCTGCAGTTTCAGAAGGGCTCCCTGGACCACAAGCTACAGCAGGTGATCAGGGACAATCTGTACCTGCGTACCATTCCCTGTAAGTAGCCTGGTGCATTGTCATCTGTTGCTCCACCTGCGCCATCCCACTTATATTGTTGCCCTAGTCTTTATTATTTTTTTTTTTTTTAAGCTCCCCCTTATTTATCTCTTCAACATCAGTCCACCAAGTCTATATTTTTCACATAATCTCAACATAATTAGGAAAAGTAACTAGACTTGTAACTCTGATGTCCTCAGAGAAGACTTTGATAGGGAAGGCAAACATTATGTACCATGAGTAAATTATGCTTTAAAACTTCAGGGCTTGGACAGTAGAAACTGTATTAGAAATGAGGGTAATGACAGACTCTTGGTTTTTAGGTTTATTTTAAGGAAAATGAGTTTTGAGACTTGAATATATGAGGTACTGAATTAAGAGAGACATTTATTTTCAGTCTTACAATTAAAAGTGTGAACAAGCTGCTTAAACATTTCTCTCAGTTCTCTTCTTTTTTTTGCTCCACTGCTCCTCTTAAAATAAAAGAACAAATAAGCAGAGTGGAACTGTTTTTGTTTTTATACCCGAGTGATTTTAAAAACGGACATCAAGGCCAACAGGCATAAATGAAAGAGCAGCTGCAATTGTCTGGGCTCCACAGCTGAGTAAAAAAAACACACACATACAACAAAATGCCTTTTTTTCTTTTCGCGCTGCTTCAGACATCATTTGTTATCAGTGTGATTCCCAGTTAGCATTTCCAAAGCTCTCGTTTCTGACATTTTGCATGTAGGGAAAGTCATTTCAAAGGCATTGAAGTTGAATTTTAATTGTAATAAGGCAATGATGATTGATTGGCATTGCAAACATAATGACATAAACAGCAGGGCTTTCTAATCTCTCATCTTGTAGAATCTGCACATCTGATTTGCTGTTGAGATGAGTAAAAACAATTTGCTCCTTAGCAGTACACATCATGTCCTTGTATTATCTGGGGCTGTACATTCGAGTCCACTTTAGAGTCAGTGTTGAAGATATCAAAACAAGTGGCATGCATATCACACTCAAGACGTTGCAGTCTGGCTTCAGTGGCATGAGGAGCCTGAACACCTACTACAGTGTGGTGCCTGAACTCATTACAGCTGCCTGAATAGTGTGACTTCCTTGTTGTCCCACACAGCGAGGCTTCGTTAAGTGTCACTCCCCCCACCACTACAGAAGACAGCAGCTCGAGACAGTGCCAGGGCTCCAGGGCACCCGAAAATCCTTAAAGTCTGGTTAAAACCAGAACCCCATCTAATCCACCAACTACCTCTTTTTTCTGATGAATCTCTTGGCGTTAATATCCATCACAGTGCAACGATCACGTCCACAGGTCTCATCGCCTGGTTGAAAAAAGGATAACAGAAATGTAAAAAGAAGTGTCCCAGGTTTTCAATCCTAGCAGGTTTTTTTTTAATATTCAACAGGGTTCCTTTTAAGTTTTTAAAACACTGAGGCAAAAGACAAAATTCAGCTTTGCATTGATGTAGCTCATCATGGAATCTTACTGCTACACAGAAATAAAAAGTTGAACGTGAAGCAAATGATGTTTTTCCATCTGAATTTCAAATAAAGATTTAATAAAACCCCAGTGGTCTGTAAATTATGAAGGCAGGCCTCAAGGAATAAATACCCTTTTTCCTCACACTGCCTCAGACCCCATGCTCTTTTTGGTTGAATTGTATAACCTTTATCATACCAGAAATAATTAGTAACTATTATTGTTTTAAAATTGCAATTAATCCCAGAATTCCAATAGTTTTTCTTCGTAGTTGTTTTATTTTATTGTATTGTATTGTATTTCACAACCTTTTTTAACTCATTGAGTGCCAGCCCTTTTTTGAAAACAAAAGTGCCTTGTGCCAGCATTTTTTGCCATTTTGAATCATCTTTCATGATGAACAGAATATTTTGTACTATGACTCTGAATAAGAGGCCACTTTCACCAAAATCACCACTTTTTGTCCAGAATCCATCCGTTTTGCTCTCTAATCGCGATCGTCTCCACTTCCTGCTTTTATCTCTGTGGCGTATACCGTCTTTTTATGTCTCGACTACAAATCCCAGAAGTAATAAATCATAGCATAGTAGACTGATAAGTTAAACATCAAGCTACTACTGCATCACAGCATGAGCTCATTGAGTTAGTTGAGGCCAACTGACGCTCCAAAAATGACTTTAATCCAATATGTGCCTCTGTATTCAGATTAATTGTGCATTTGTCATCCAACTGTCTTGTTCCTCTAGAAATTTAAAGAGGCTTCTCACATGTTCTCCGGTGCCACACTGAGTGGGTTTTCAACCTGCTAGGATGGAAACGCACGTATGTTTACACATAACACTGGAGAGCTGTGTATCATTGTGAAGCCCCGAAAACCCAGTGAATAGTCCTAGTACTTCTTTCATTTACTTTGATCGATGCATTTGTCCTGTATTGTTCCTGTGCGCTTGTTTCATCCCTTCAAAGTGAGGCTCTGTGAGAAGCCAAGATGGAAGTTAAAACGGTGAGCTCTTTTGCACCAAAAATTAGCAGCAAACTTCCTCTCGTCTTCTCTTCAAAGTTCCTTGTCCTGGCGCCATTCCTCAGATAATGATTTCCAGATTCAGCAGTCTTAACAGTCACAAATGCTGCTTACATGAGATGACACATAACATTTTTTCATACCATGTGTCCATAGTAGTAATAATAAAGAAACTGACAGGAATGGAGGCTGAAAAAAAATCAGTGCAGAAGCTGCATCACTCTTTCCCTTTGAAAATTCCATCACCTCCTGATGTTATAAGAACAGTAGAGTCATCAGATCATAAAACTATAATTACAAAGTCACCTGATGGTGTCAGGAGAATTGGAACTGTAAGGGTGCTAAAGCTGATTCAACTTATTTGGGAATTATCAGGTAGGGTAGCTGAATAAACAGCGAAAAGCCAAATAACCACATTTCCCTGTTCCATCATTCAAAAACAAGCTCATATTTCCTCCCTTTGTGGCTTCACTGGCCTCCTCTGATTGCTCTGTTTGACGGAATAAAAGATTGTCTCTGCGACATACTAAGCTGTTTCAGATGTGATGGCTCATACCGCAGTCAGGATGGATGTTGACACAGAAAGAATATGAAAAACGGGAATAGATTCCTATTAAACTCTGAGTTAAATTCCCCCTGTGCCTGCAGCGCAGAGCCAGATAGCAGAGCAGCGGTTCAGCTGAGGTACCGTAAAAAAAGCCCTGATTACATCTAAGATGACGGTAAGCAGAGTCGGCATGTCAGGGAGCGTAAAATTATTTTCATAACAACATGTTTTAAACGTCTCACAGATGAGAGTATCATTACTGCCAAACATGACACTTTCCTTAACCAGTTGCAGCAGTTATGGTGGATTATTATTTGATGACTGTAACGTTGCAGGAACTGGAACGCAGTGTGGAGCTTCACTTTTGGAGCAGAACTTTGTTTTATGGGAAATTCTTAAGAGGGAGAAAAAGTTGGAACTTGAAATATTTCAAGATCATTTATCACCCATAAACTGACTGACTGTGACGATCACCTCTGGCATGAAGGAGACAGTCCACTGTAAAACATGTCACTGATTTTTACTCCCATGACCTTGGAGAACATGGCCTTGGTTTATGAACATGAACAAATCTCTCCCCAGTGTTGGGAATTTGGGTGTAAGGCTGTAACCTTTACTGTTATTGGAAATGACTTTGACATTGAAGATGCTGTGGGGGGGACATTACCAAATTAATTCTTTGGTTTATTGCAAGGAGGGATGTCCCAGAGAAGGCCTGGCATAAACAGTATTTTGAGTTTTAAGATTTAGTGGATAAATTGCCTTGTGAGGGCACAGCAGGTATAAAAGTAGTATTATTATTGAAACATATGCAGAAGGCAACAGAGAAGTTAGATTTCCTCCACTTACATGCTTTGTCCACAATTTACCAAACCTGCATTCTTTAATTCTCCTCATTTATGCATTGCATTAATATAGTATTAAGTTGCATTCTTAACACTGTATAGACTGCAGCTTTAAGGAATGAAAGTGGAGCTGCACAGAAACCAAAGTAAAAGCATGCAATTAAAATCCTGTTTATTATCATTATTATCAGTTACACTTCATCTGTATTCTGGCAGCTGTGTGCTCTGTGGTTTTTTTCTGTTTCATATTTTAATAATGAATTCATAGCTTTGTGGTCCCAGGTCTGTTGACTATTCATGATGTAGACACAGATTCACCAGAGTGCTGTATTTGGACTTGAATCATATCCCTGTTGGCATGTTGGATACAGTGTCGCTATTAGCTAACCCACCCTTTCCCAGGCAGTGAACTGTGGTACATTCCACTACTTTGGATGTTCCTTAAACAGTGTCATTGTTGGCAGGTACCACTCGGCAGCCCAGAGAGGGGGAAGTTCCTGGAGTGGACTACAATTTCATCAGCGTGGGGGAGTTCCGTGAGCTGGAAGAAAGTGGACTGCTGCTGGAGAGTGGGACTTACGATGGTATGTCTCAATGCAGCACGATAGATGGGGACATATTGAAAGTTTATTTTGAAGGAGGATATATGTGTAGAAAGAATGAATATTCTGTCTGATGTAACGGTACTGGTAATGTTATTTTTGCTTTCCATTGTGCTGGCTCTGTCCCATATCCAGCCCCTGGGAGACTGGGCCCTACAACCTTGAACCTATGAACATGTCCCAGGATGACCAATGGGTCCTCTTTACACTTCTTGATGTAACACAGCTGTATGTGTACCAAAGGAACAGTTTCAGAGGCCTTCAGGAAGTCAGATATGGTCAGATAAGAGATTTCACACACAAACACAGATCTACAGGCAGACAGGCTTTTGAATGCAGGGAAAGAGAGGGAGATGTATTTACAGCTTAATAAATGATTTGCCTGCAGTGAGTTAGACATTGACTACAGATCTGTTACTAGTAGTTACACTCGGCATAGTTTAGATTCAGACATTAGCAAACGTATTGCTATGTTTTATATTTTGTATGTACTCTGATAAATCAGACATGCATATACACATATTAATTACAAGGATGTGATGGATAGCGACATTCCCAAATGGGGCAAATGAATGCGCAATGTTAGCAAAAAGTCACTAATGTCTGATCATCATCCTTTATTTTGCAACCCCCGCTTCCAGACTGCAGTATGCAATCACCTGCCACAATCAGTCTTTTATCTCTAACATTCAGTATCTCTGCATTCTTTTATTTCCTTGTTGTAAAGTGCTTTGTGCTTTGGGGGATGAAATTAATGTTTGTCAGATGCCATTTTGAATGATGATGTTTCCACGGACTCAAACAACCCTCTTTTGGCTGAAGGATGTGAAAATACACAGAAAATCAAACCTGTTGAAAACGTAATTGATGGAGCCAGTTTGTAAATGTCATTGACACAACATGAGGTGGTATATGAAAATAGTTCAATTTTTATGGAGACGCTGCCTGGATTACCTGTTTAATTAACTATATATCATTCCCCTTTGCTCTGAAATACATAATACAATTTTAATTGAATTCTTTATGCAGTAAAGACCAGATTTAATGATACCATAAACTGCCTCTTGGTGCACCCAAGCACTTTTTTACGTCCTTATTTTTTTACATTCATTGCAGTTTTTTTTCTGTTTATCATATTTGTGTTGTGGGTGTAGTGTTCACTCTTTTATGTCTTCTGTTGTTTTGTTGTGTTTTAATGTTTCCTGGTTGCCAAAAGAATTTTTCCTCTTATGGGGGGAAAAAACTGACGTGAACTGAACTGAACTTTTAGTGGCAAGGGCTCGAGGAAAACCACACTCCGCTCTCATCTATTTTTTTTCTGTGTATATTACTTACTATGTGGCCAATTGAATGGAAGGATCTTGCTTGGCAGACATGCTCACCGTTGTGGCCAATCCTCCAGACCTGTGAACAACAGGGGCTGCTGGATATGTCTATAGTTAATCTGTAACCAGGAGTGACACTCACCCCTGCTGCCCTGCTAGACATAATATCTGAGACAGTGAGCGTTTTGCATATTAGAAAGTTGTTTCAGAAAGGAATGTTGTGAGAAAGCAGATCCAAGTATAAAAGAGGGAAATATGTATGTTTATGAGATCACTTCTCAGCATTAATCCATTACATTTTCAGCTCCCAATGGTCCCACTCTCTTCATTCCAAGCAGGTCTTAGCAGTGATGTTGACTCAGCCGTCGGTGAAGGGGACAGGGACCTTCAAAGCTCACTGAAACAAAGAGGGATTAGTTAGCCAGCTTTTGTTTTGCAGAATGATGAAAAGTGCCGGGGTGTGAGTAATGCTTGTTACCTTGGCTGTGCTGAAACTCTGAGAATTAGATTTGCGTGTGTGCCAGAGTGCGTGCACATATGTGAATTAGGGCATATCCAATTTTCTACCCCTCGCTGTGGTCGGTACAGAAAAGCCAGCAGCATGAATCATTCATGATGGAGACAGGGAGCTGAAACGGACAGGCATTATTCAAGGAAAGCAGGTGTCTCTCTCAAAGTTAGTGCATAAAGATCTCAGTTGAAGATGCAACATTGTGGATGTCTTATTATAAGTTGTACTGACATTGGCAAAATATATTTAAGATGTATTCCATGTATTCCATTTTATCATGGGCTTTCTTTTCTAATTGTCTAATGTAAGACTTGTTACTGTGGTGCTTGTACAAGTGGAACTCCATTAGGCTGGATACTTGCACTGTCCATGTGTGCATGTACAAAGCTGTCACAGGAAGCATCACCTTGATTGGAAGTTTAAAGGAGGTTTCAGGTTCATACTTGTGTGCTTATATATTAGAACATGTTAACACGCTTTAATGTTCAAAAAGCACACTTTGTATCTGACCCCTTCCCTAAAAAACAGTCAGCTCTGATTTGCTTTTGAGAAAAATACAGTGCACAAAAGTAGTACTTGTTTCACAGTTAGTGAGCTGATCGGCCCTCCAGCTACCCAAATCTATGTGCACATTTTTTTCACGATATTCACGTCTCCTTTAAAGTAGTATGCAATAGAAAATAAAAAGAAATTACCATTTACAGTCCTCCTTGTTTTGCTGGACCACATTTCCTACAACCATTTTATAATAGTTATAATAGGGTTGTTTTTCGCTATAATGGGCTTTGTGAAGTTCCGAGGCAAAGCTGCATAGCTGCAGGGATTAGACAGAGACAGGGCAACAGGCCAGAAGTCACGAAGGAGGGAGGGTGCAAAGGTGCTGCGCTGGCAACAGCTGCCCACCCCTAGGAGCTGGCAAATCAGAGGCTTGAAGGATTAAGAAGTGCCTCCATTATATAAACTGCACTGCTGATATCACAGGAGTTGGATTAACATTGCTGTTGCACACATCCAAGTAAAATAATAGACCAAAAAAAAATCTGGGACAGAAAGTGAAAGAAGAATTAGGATGGATGAGAGCGGCTCAGTAAGTAAAGATAGGGAGTCATTTATATTGGGTGTCACTGCACAGACTGAGGAGATGAACACAAACTAGAGACTGTGTATGAGGGGCTGTTAACACACAAACACACACACACAAACACGAGGCGTAGAGGAATGCAGGGTTAACAAGGTTTGCTTGTGAAGTGTGGGCATCTA
The DNA here is from genome assembly GCA_029721515.1 of Synanceia verrucosa. Classification (NCBI taxonomy): domain Eukaryota; kingdom Metazoa; phylum Chordata; class Actinopteri; order Perciformes; family Synanceiidae; genus Synanceia; species Synanceia verrucosa. The sequence goes on along the minus strand of CM056561.1, from coordinate 17,278,008 downwards.
TGCCAAGCAGGGCCAGATCCCGGTGCCAAGCCTGGAATGCAAGATGGGCTTCACCCGCCTGAGGCCCTGGCAGCCAGGGCACTGCCCGGGAGAGTGGAAGCCCATCCTCAATGATTAATGAGGGTCTGTGACCATGGCTGGCAGGTTCAGAGAGGCAGAGGGATAAACATGGGCTGCTGAAGGCTGACTATAACCCCCTTGAGAGGTTTTCCCTAACTTCCACAGCATAAAGGTGTGTCTCCGATTCTCATTTGTGTTTGAAAACACAGAACCATTCTACGGCCGTGACCACATGAATCTTCGCACTCGCATTTCCATAGCAGCTTATAATTTTCTGAAGGGCATAGTGGGATTTAGAGAGGTTATGTCTCACTGCAGATCTGGTCACAGTGCTACTCTCATTTTATTCAGATTCGCACGAGTTGGAGATGAGATATGCTGGCAGCTGCTGACTAAGACAGATGACGTGACATCCACACACACGTATATTATTTCTCATCCATAAACACACATGGCTTTGGTGCTTATTTCAGCCTCTCTCTGGGCACAGCAGACTGAAGTAAAAACAAATGCTCCCTTTGACATGAAACTACTTCTTTCTGGCACCGAACACAGCCGTGCATGTGTAACATGACTGAATGGCTGTATAATTCATTGACAGCGCCAAGCAAGCGTTGGCCGAGGCTGTTAAAATGAAAGTGGCTTTGCTTTATACTGTCCACCCACCACTGTTGGAAAGCTGCAAAGAAGAAAAAAAAACAGTTCTTCAATGTAATCACACTATGCTGAAATTATCAGCCCTCTGCCCACTGTTTCTGCTGCTGTTACCTTTAACACGACCACTGCTTGTCATCCTGCCACAGCGTGACTAAAGGGAAGCAAGATCGAAATTGCATAAGCTGTTGATGGCCAGAAATGTTGGATGTTACAGCTGTAATATTTTTATCCCTTTTTCTCTTTGAGACAAACCTTTGCCTCTGATATGTGAAACATAACCTCTGAATGGAGACGTGTGAAACTCGTCAACAGTTTTTATGCTTCTTGTTGTGTGATATCCAAATTCCCAAATCTTCTATCAATGGTGTAAGTAATTTCATAACTCTGTAGCGATACAATTTAGCACAATGACAATTAAATAAATAAATAGTCCATGAAATAAAGCATATTTTTGTATACCCCTGAATTATATACTTGACAGAAGAATGAAGAAAATTAAGTATTTTCTTATTTAATTAAGAAAGTGCAAAATGAAGTTTCAAGTGAAATTATAGAACATTTCATTATGTTTATTAAGACTAAATCTAAATCTTTGAACGATTGTTCCTCAAAATATTTCACATCATATTTTCTGAGAAATTTCAGTAGATGTGTTTGTTACTATCAATATCAACAACTTGATTGTGAATTGAGATATCTTGATATATGATTCCACTGAGAAAAGATCATGTTGAATTATTGGCCAGCCCTAATTCACACTAGGAAATTAAATTTAATGGAGACATGAAAGTCTCATATTTCAGTGGCTGTGCGCATACATTTGGGTATCAAGAGTGCCTACTGTAGCAACCCACAAAATGTCAAATAAGACATCCGTGCCCATTTTTTGTTGGGTCACAGATCGATAGATCACAAAACAAAAGGTGTGAGAACTACCTTTTTTCTGCTAGCCAATCAGAGCAGACTAGGCTTTTTCAGAGTGGGTCCTAAAGAGATAGGCAAAGTGTTTCAGACAGAAGTATATTCAGACAGTAGTGTTGAAGCTCTCATGCCTATTGAACATTAAAGCATGTAAACATGTTCTAGTTGAATCCCCCAAATAAAACAATGATCCTGAAAATGAGTGTGATTTAAGTAGAATTTATAGCAGTAAATGTAGTAAAGGCAGTATTATTGCTTGAAATGCTCATGTAGCTGAAGTGTGTGAGTGGGGGACCTACAGTGCAGTATGTTGTGGAATACCAAGGTCAGAGATATAACCAATTAATAGGGAACAGTTTGTGGAAGGAGTGATTATTTCCTTACAGTGATTATTTTTGCTCTATTTCTGGCTCATTGTTACATTTTTGTGATAAAACGTCATGCACACGTCGTCACGGGGAACTGTTAGCATGGTGGCTCCCAGGCTTTTTTTTTTTTTAATTTCTCCAAGAATGAACAACCCATTAAGGCAGTAATTAAGGTAGAAGAGTTGAGCCAGTCACTCTGACATAATCAGGGTTGCCAAAGGGTGACTAGACATCCTTTTCAAATGAGGACTGATTTTAGAATGTGTCCTGGCATTGTAATAGGGAAGGTCTTTGTCCTGATAATGAGACATTGGACATGTGTTAATGAGGCAGGATTATGGATCAGCATCACAGGACAGATTAGATCAGTGTTTGTGTGTCTCTCTCGCATCAATCTTGAGGGAAAGCACGTCCCTGGATGAGCTATGATGGCAGCTATAACTACACCAAATTTACATGATGAACTGGGCAAACTGTCTCTTTTCAGCCAGTCTAATAGTGGTGGGCTAACATGAAATTGCTCATGGAGTTTTTGTAAGTGTTGTAGGAGCTAATTTACAAGCACAAGTCAGTTTTGACACTGACAGTTTCTGAAATGCTCAGCACTTATAACAGGGTGTTTCTTTCCTCCCAAGGCTAATTCAGTAACGTTTTTTTCTGTTCTTTTCTGCCTTGTCTTGTGTCTGTTTTTACGCTTTCACTGGTTTAATCTAGGATGCAAAAATCCAACTTTTCACCTCCTCCAAGGATGTTACGTATGTTTTCACCAGGGTTTGTTTATTTGTTTGTATGTATGTTGGTTTGCAAAATAACTCAAAAAGTTGTGGACGGATTTTGACGAAGTGGCCTAACATAAAACTGATTCATTTTTGGTGGTGATCGGATCCGATTTGATGGCACCACCAAAAATGAATCGGTTTTAAGTTAGGCCACTTCCAGCCAATCCTGATTTTTTTCATCAAAAAACAATCCACAACTTTCTGAGTTACGTTGCAAACCGACAAACCAACATACAAACAAACAAGCCCCGGTGAAAATATAACCTCCTTGGCGGCAGGGGTAACTTTAAATAAAAAAGTTGACGCAGCCGCAGCAGAGGTCTGCGCTCTCTGAGTGCTTTTCTAGTTTAGTCCTGATAACGACACGAAAACCAATCAGATACCAGCGTTTGCTCACTAAACTGCCTCACTTATTCTTGTATTTGTGAGGCAACATCAGCCTATCTTTCAGTGCACTGATATTGATACCTGGCCGATACTGACTGAAAAGTTGGATCGGATATCGGTGACAATGGGGCCAATCTATTCAATTCTGTGTTTATATACTGTATACAGCAGGGAAAATAAGTATTTGATACACCTCAGATTTAGCAAGTTTTCCCACTGACAAAGAATGGAGAGGTTTGTAATTTTTATCGTCGGTACACTTAAACTGAGAGACAGAATCTAAAAAAAAAATCACATTGTATGATTTTGAAATGATTAATTATGAAATTATTTGAATTCCTGTTTAAGTTTTGACCTATTTGTTGCTGCATTGAAGAGTGTGACACCTGGTAACTTAGAATTTTTTTTTTTTTTTTTTTTGTCAATTTGCTGGTGTCTGAATTAATATTTTAATAATAAATAACAATTCATTCATCTGAAATGATAATTAAAAAATTCTAATTCCTTCCACAGACCAAGACATGCTGCTTATCTGCTTATTAATTAAACAGTGTTATTAATACTTCATATTGGTCAATACTGAAAGACAGAGCCGGCTCTGCCCATTGTGGCGCCCTTGGTGTGATTTTATATGGTGCCCCTCTCCATCGGCGATTAACATACACAAAAGAAATTGAATAGCATTTTTTTTTAACCATTGTCTATGTTTTATAAGAGAACATGTCACACAATTTTCCAAGTTTTTAAAGACTTTTAAAGACCAGATAGATAGATAGATATTTTATTCATCTCACAGTGAAATTCACGTATCAATGTATGATATAAAATGTATTTTTTCTCGTATGCTGGTATTAGATTGAATACAACTTAATTGTCATTACAGTGAAATGCAGATTAACAGAAGCAATAAACTGCAGTTTAAAATGGCATGTGGGAATGCTAAATTACATAGTATTAATAACAATAATAATAATAATGTGTACTTTATTATTGATATAAAGATGTGACAATATTACAACTGTAACACAATAAACAACTAGGGTGAAAAACTGTGTATACTCTATAAAGGGATGAAAAGGAAACAGCATTTTGACTGACTATTAAAAGCAAGAAAAACATCAGCTAGCAAAGAACTAAACGTGTAATTTAGGCCAATGTAGACACCTACTGAGGAGGTTTAATCTTTACTAATGATTGAAGTTCTTTCTCTTTCTTGTTTTTCCTCCTCTTTTTTTCTTCCCTGTGCTCCAGACAGTGCAGGTTGTTTTGAAATTTTTACCATCAGTTCTCTGACTCTGGGGGACACACACACTTGTTTAGTATTATTGTTTGTAGTAATATTAATTGGTTATTTTATATTTGAATATCTGTGAGCTTTACCATTTTAAGAGTTAATAAGAGTAATAACCTGGTTTAATATAATAAGATTTATTTCACAATTTTGTGGCACCACCTGGAGGCCACGGCACCCTTAGCATTTACCTATACTGCCTAACGGGCCAGCCAGCTCTGCTCAAAGTCAAGGTATTGTTTGCTGCAGGGCTGGGTAAGGGTCATTGCAAACTGTGCAGTTGATTGTACAGTAGTGCGATGAGTGTGCAGTGATGGTAAATAAATCCATGGGGGTGATGGAAATAGAGAAAAGAATAAATACTTGATTAATAAATTTAAAAAAAAAGTTTTTTTTTATTATTTATTTAAATAATAAAGCATACACCAGCAAATCAAATCATAATTTAACTTAAACTTAAACAGGAATAACAACATTATGACCACTGACAGGTGAATAACAATTATCTGTTTGTCATGGCACCTGGAATATATCTCTTCTTTCTTCTCTTAAAAGAACATTTTATCCTCAGAGTTGATGTTAGAAGCAGGAAAGTGACAATGTGTAAGGATCTGCACAAGATTGACAACAAAAACCAAACAGTGATGTCTAGAGAACTGGGTCAGAGCATGTCCAGAACTGCAGCTCTGGTGGGGTGTTCCTGGTCTGCAGTGGTCAGGATCTATCAAAAGTGGTCCAAGGAAGGACCATTGGTGAACCAGAGAAGACAAGGATCATTGATGCAGGTGGGGAGTGAAGGCTGGTCCTGGTGGTCTGATCCAACAGACCAGAGAAGTTAATGCTGGTTCTGATAGAAAGGAGTCAGTCAGGTTACACAGAACATCATAATGTTAACGATGTGTAATGTACAGTATATAGTATGTAAGCATAGATTTCGATTGAATAGACCTTTATCATCAAAGCCCCAATTCAGCTATTTTAGGTGGAATCAGTGCATCCTTATTTTTAATTAATTTAGCTGTTATGTCTGCCACATGTTAAGTATTATTTATATTATTTTGCTGTTTATTCACACATGTTAATCATTTATCTATTGGGATCCTAAATATCCACTCGTTTGATGTAGTCCATTAATTGTTGTGTCTGTTTTTAATAATTACCTCTAATTGTTATTTCCAGAGCTAGTTGCAATCTTTGATCTGATCTGTCACATCAAAGGAAAGAAAGGACTTTTGCGTCACATTAGAATATTAATAGGATTGAAGATTCAAATTCTATTCAGTGCAGTGGTGGATATTTCGTACTTATCACAATATGACTGTACATGAAATGACATGACTGACTGTGGAAGCGCACTGCGAGGGCTGCTGAGTTCCCCAGAGTCACAGGATATAAATGCTAAATTAAATTTCATTAAATAACTTTCAGTTAAACCAAAAGAGGATCCACATGAGATTCACACAAACTGCTCTTTTAATGAAAAAATATGACTACTCAAAGAGATATCTCTCTTAATTCCAGCCCAGCCTCTGGCCTTTTGAGTTATTTTTTTTTTCAAGTTGTATGTTTTGGGAATTATTTTTGACATCCACATACTGAATGAAGTTCATTTTCATCAATGATTGTGGCTCATTAATACGGTATAATTACAACACGGTCCATCTCACTGCAGTCCCTTATTGTGGCCACCGTCTCCTGTTAATGGGTACTCACAGTGTGCTTGAGCTTCAGGTGCAAACAGCATATTACCACATCTAATTTATTAACTCCCACAATTTACTTTCCATCACTTAGCATCCTGTTAATTACAAACAAAGTGAAGGATTTAATGGTTTTCGATAAGGCACTGATATTAATACTTAATACATTTTAAACATGGATTAATGTAATTATCATAATCAATTTTAATGTGTTGTCTAACATGACACTGAGATGAATTGAGCTTTTTCATTGGAGGACGCTCAACAAGTTGTGGTTGATAGTCATTTCCACTTTGTTGTCGTACTGACACATGAGGCAAATCAGTCTGTATCCCATCTTGTTAGTCTTAATTTCAATATGGCAAAGAATAGTTGAAATAAAACTGAACCTTTATTTCCAATGTTACAAAATTTCTGTCAGTAAGAAAATGCTTTTATCTCTCTCTCCTTTTGTTCCATTCTCATTCCTCGCTCTTCCTCCCAGTGGACCTCTTCGTCACAGTAGCTATCCTCTCCCTCATGTGCCATTTAACTGTTACGCTACAATGTTCAGCCGCTCAGACAAAACTCAGTCTCAACCTCGCTGCAAATCCCACACAAATACTTGGTTTCACAGGGACCAGTGGATCAATATTTGCACCATACCTCCCCAACTATTCTCTCACCTCTTGTGCTTTGAAGTTTTCATCCTTAGTCTCTTATTCCTTATTCTTTCCCAGGGAGAGAGAAGGTAGCAAGTGGTAAAGTGGGTCACCCCTCTCCTAGAGTTGAGGAAAGAAGACTTGCTCTGTGCTGGGAGGCTGTTTGCAGCCTTAGGCGCCGACATGACAGCAAAGGCAAGCTGATGGACTTAAAGGAGCAATCGAGTACTTCAGAACCCACCTTGGCGTAAATGCTGCAGTTGCAGTTCCCCAGGGAACAGAGCAGTAAATATAATAATACAACAGTCTGGGCTATTTGGCTTTGGTCTGTTGTTGTGAAATTAGAAAATAAACACAATGATTTAATTGGCCATAAAGAGTAAAGCAGGCAAGAAAAATGTTTCTGTTGCAGCAGGGGAGCATGTCTCAGTTGGCATGATGTGCTCCTTGTAGATGGTAGAAGTTTCATCTGTAGGTTTGAGTCCTTGAAAGAAATTTGGGTTTCCGTGTTAGTCGATGAGGCGACCAATCTGCTATTTTGGTCGCGTTTTTAGCACGTCTCAGGGAAATACATTATTTCTAGTTATGCTTTAGTGTGATTCTTTATTGAGAAAAGTCTGTTATTCGACTAAGAATTGTTTTGATTGAGGACAGCCATAAACACAAAATGACGGTATCCAATGGAGATTAATTTGCGTCAAAAATGAGGGGAAAAACATCTTCCCTTATCCAGAAATCTGTTCCAAAACCTGAGTTACGACAATAAAAAGTTGGCCTCATTTTGTTCCATCATGTAGGGCTTTGCCAGATATGATTTGTGGCTAACATTTAAGACTCTCCTGTGTCTTTTGAAAGCCATTTAAACAACTGCTACAGTTGAGGTGAGATCCTCTTGATCTGGTGTCAGCAAAGTGCTTTTGCAGCTGCACTGGTCCTGGGTTATGTCTTCCTGTTCTGTGGTGTACCACAAAGCCAAGAAAGCAGTTCTTTCCTACAGTATTTAACCTTTGAGACTCTCTCTCTATGTGTGTGTGTGTGTGTGTGTGTGTATGTGTATTCTAGTATTCATGAGGACCAAAAGTTCTCACAAGAGTATATAAATCCTCCATGTAAGGCAGTCCAACAGTTTTCCAGTCCATGAGGGGCTGTTGTGGGGTTAATGCATGGGTTTCTAATTATGATTCGAAGGTTTTGGGTTTGCTGTGTGCAGATTAAGAATGTTGTAAATGTACTTGAAAAATGTTGACTGCATATCCTTGTCTCCCTCTCTTCATTCCAGGCAATTACTATGGGACCCCTAAGCCCCCTGCAGAGCCCAGCCCCGTGCAGCCGGACTTGGTGGACCAGGTTCTGTTTGATGAGGAATTTGACACGGAAGTCCAGCGAAAACGCACAACCTCTGTCAGTAAGATGGACCGAAAGGACAGCGCCGCACCGGAGGAGGAAGATGAAGAGGAGAGACCTCCCATGGTCAACGGCCTGGGTGGTGAGAGATGCTGATTTTCTTCTTCTTTTAGCCGCCTCTGCGCAGCTAGTTGTAATGCAGCAGTCAAATAACCCAGCAATTTTTTTATTGAGTTGTTCATTATAGTCTTCTCAGAATGCAGAACAGCAGGGCTTTTTTTTTTTTTTTCTTTTTTCCTTATCATGCTTTTCTCCAAACAAACATTGTCGGGATTAGCTGTTCTGAATGCAAGGTCAGCACTAAATCACAGCACTGCAAAGTCAAGAAGCAGTTTGGCTGAGATCGATCGGAGCAATCCCTCTGTCAGAGCGATAGACTTTGTCCTTGTTTGGATGTCCTCACGTGGCTCATGACACATGGTGGGTGGTCCTCTCTTTGAAAATAGTTCATAAACCTCCAACTGCTGTGTTCTTATAAAACACCTCAATATAAAATGGTAATATTCAGAACTACGGTATGTGCCAACATGTTACGTAATAACCATCCATATGAAATAGATTTCTCCCATCATAAACCAGCCAACTGAACATAGTCGTGGATTCTGGGCTGCTCCAGCTGGACCAGGCTCCCTCAGCTGTCCTGTCCTCTGTTGTGGCTTCAATGACAGACCTCTGACCAGTCTCTAACGCAACCTGAGTGGCAGTGCCATGCTGCACTGGGCCAGCATGGCACTGCCACTTCACATTATTAGCCAAGTAAGCCATTCTGCACTAAAAAAAGCAGTGCTGCAAAAACAGCTAATTAGCAATGCATATCTAATTGCATTCCCAATATTATTATTTAGTATTTACATCATATTAAGATATTTGCAGCACAATTACCACTGTAATAAGCCAGTGTGTCACATCTGGGGGTTCTAGTCTTAGCTGAAATGGAATATAATATTCCTAAATGTGTTTTCTTTCATGTATAATCAGCTGAAACCCAACTATTAGCTTAAATAAGCCTTTCATATCTACATAGGGAGAATGTCATTTTGACTGAATGTGCCATGTTGCACTGCAACATCTAAAGTAGCAGTAAATCGAATGTAAGCTTTTGCAATGAGAGCCCTTAACATTTTTTTACAGCAGAGAATGTACCTAAAATTCATGTGTTCAATGCATATATTGAATGAGTTACAGACAAGTACATTAATATAGATAGATACATTATGATAGCAAGTAAGTTCTTATTTGTTGATAAAAGTTGTCCTAGGCTGACATCAGTCTGTCGTGTCACATCAAGTGGTGTGATTGCACGGTGCAACCAAGTAGCTGCTACTCACCACTTGGGCACCAGCCTAAGAGCAATGCAACTGCAAGGATTGTGATTTTTTTAATCAACATGAGGGAAATACAAACTTTCTTGCAATTACATTATTGCAATCATCACTAACACATGCAGTATATGTACTGAACACACAAAGTATGTCCTCAAGATGTGTCCGTTCCCTGACAGTTGTGAATTTCCCCACACATTACAGCTAATTCAGTCTATAAACAAAATATATATAGATTGTGCAAACCATATCTAGCATCCACAGGAGGAAGGGGAAAACACCTTCACAGTGTGAGACATTGGTTACCTTGGTCGAGGGAGGGAAGTGGGTAAAAAGATCAGCGAGCATGTAACTGCTCGTCTTACATCCAGGAGCAAGAGAGAAGCATTGTCAGAGACACATCATCTCTGTGGCCCTGGGCAGTTATGATGGCAGTGTGGAGCCCTGCCAAGAAAAAAAAATAGTCGTTGTCGAAGGATGTCACTCCTAATTCTGTTGTACCCAGGTTGTTTAACCTCAAATGCAGTTTATTATACCTTCTGCCAGAATGTGGATGTATTGGGTTGGATTGTTAAACTGGCAACGATGCACAGTAAAAGGGCTTGATAAAGACATATCACCATGCCTTGAAGGTTGTTTGGTAATAGCTGCGTGTCATTGTTAAAGGGATACGCCACCCCCAAGCCAAATTCAGTGTCTCCCCACAGTCCCGAGACCTAAATAAGTGTGTGAAAGCATTTTCCTGGCCACCCAGCCATTGTCCGAATTTATCAGAGCTGACCGCAGGTTGGTTCCGCGGCATAACTACATTCCTATGACCCCACAGAAATATTTCGGCCAAAGTGAATAAATGTACTCGATTTTCCCCCCCAATTACTTTCTGTGTACGGCACATTTACTTCTAGTGAATGGCGGTGCAGATCACAACGCAAAGGGCTTGTCTTGTTCATTTTCTTTTGGGAACTATTTTTCGGTGTGGAAAAACACAGCCGACGCACACCACGGAACGTCATTGGGAAACCCCCATCCCCCCACACAGTACACGGAAAGTAATTGGAGGGAAAATCGAGTTTATTTATTATTATTTATTATTTATTCACTTTGGCCGAAATATTTCTGTGGGGTCATAGGAATGTAGTTATGCCGCGGAACCAACCTGCGGTCAGCTCTGATAAATTCAGACAATGGCTGGGTGGCCAGGAAAATGCTTTCACACACTTATTTAGGTCTCGGGACTGTGGGGAGACACTGAATTTGGCCTGGGGGTGGCGTATCCCTTTAACAGCCGTTTTTTTTTTTCTTTTGTGTCCTGTTGGTGCTGTTGTCAGTTTGTGGGGCCTGCATGCCCAGTTTATATATCTCTACGAGGGCTAAAAGCTGACGTAGCCTAGAGCAAGTGTCGGTATGTAGTCAATTATTATGACTTTGTAAGCGCAGTGCTTGGTTCCATGGCGAAAAAATGGCCCCCTATTTCACACACACACAAAAAGAAGCTCTTGGCTTCTTCCAGTCAACAGCTGTCACTTCCCATCCCTGCTTTTCAATTACCCCAGACACAGAGACATGAGCATTCAATGCCATGTTGAAGCTAGGTCACACACAGCCAAGCCAGATGTAAAAACCTGCAGATAAGAGCCACACACACACACACACACACACACACCAAGATTAGGCAAACACACATGCAGCAGCCTGTGTGACGCTAATATAGTTGTGATGATGGCGCTCGCGGCCGGGTTGAAGCATTGCCCTCAGCCGGCAGGCAGTTCCCAGTACATCGCTGCTGACATGCAAATCCTATGGCAATTGTTGTGCTTCCGTCGTCTCTCTCTCTCCCTGTACTCTCTCTTTCTGTCTCTCTCTCTCCCTCTCTCTCTTTCTCTCTCTCTACCCCTTACTCTCTCGTGAATGCAACCGTCCACCCAGTGTACAGAGGAAGATCAACCCCGAGTTACGGCGGCAGCAGCAGCAGGAGAGAGATGCAAGGAGCCCGGAGGAGCTCCAATGGCGCCACATTCTCACCTCCTGTCTCTTTCTCCTTTTACCATCTCCCATACCCCTACACCCAACCCATTCCCCTTTCTGTGTCCATGCCCGTGTCCCTCATGCCATGTCGGCCCACAGAGCATAAGGACAAGGCGGAGTGGAGGAAGACGGTACCCAGCTACAACCAGTCAGCCGGGGCCATGGACCTGCGCGTGTGGACCACACAGGACGAAAACCAGGAGTCCTTGCCTAAGAACTGGGAAATGGCCTTCACAGAGACAGGCATGGTCTATTTCATAGAGTAAGTAGCCTTTCTCATGCAACTTGCTTGTGTTGTTGTTGGTCCTATTATGGTCCTGTTACATCAGCATTGTGCTTATCACACCCCAACGCATCTCTTTCACCAAATGTGTTGAGAGATTAGGTCCCCCCCACTCCTCAGCACTGTATCAAACCTGGTGTTGCACATAGGTCAGCAGTGGCAGCTGTGTTTTTTTTTTCTTTCTTTTATTTACCCATGTGTTATTTAGCTGGTCCTAAAAGCAGCAGGGCCCGCATTGTTTACCTGGCCTGTTAGTGTGACGAGCTGTCCACTGATAGAGCTAGGTGTTGCTGCTAGTCACTAAATCAATAGCTCACTCCGCCTGCCAGAGGAACAACAGGCTAAATGAATCTCACCACCCCTGACCCCGCTCTCTCTCCCTGATCTCTGCAGCTGCTCAGTCTTTGCTTTCGGTGATCTATGGATTCCTTCTTTTTCTACCCTCTTTGCACTGCCCCACTCACTCTTCCTTTTACCTCAGAGGGAAGTCTGAGCTTTGCTAAAAATGGTAAAGGCTTCTTTAATGAGCCATTTGATCCCAAAAGATTTAGGAGTTAGCCGTTGTCTTCAGGGTGGCATTGAGCTCAGTTTGCTTGTTAGAGCTGGTGGAATAGCTCCTGGGTAAAGTGTTTCCTGAGAGTTGCCAGTACTAACTGCTTGATCATCACAAAATCAAAAGTTTTTTTCTGTTTGCTGTGACTGAACACATGACTCTTCTTTGAATTTCAGTCACAACAGCAAGACCACGACCTGGCTGGACCCCCGCCTAGCCAAGAGAGCAAAGCCCCCTGAGAAATGCGAGGAAGGAGGTGAGCCATAGTTGATACAGTAATGATCCAGGCTCCTACACACACACAAACACACACACACACATATTCGCTCTCTTAGACTTCTTCCCAACTCCCCGCTGCATCGAGCAGCGTGTGCATGAGCCGCATCCCTGCCTCCCTGAAGAGGGCGCTGGTGAACAGACGGCAATTGAACAGCTGAGTGGGCCTGGGCAAAGTGGTGCCGGTGACACAGCACAAAACTCCAGCCTGCTCCACTCCTCCTCATGGCTTCTGGGACACATGCAGGGAGCTCATCAGTGCAGCATCTCTCAAAAGGCAATTTCCTATGGTCCCTCTTGCGTTAAGATGTCGTCTGAGCCGCATGTGTTTGTCACACAGCAGCAGAAGCTCAAGATGTTGCACACACACTGCTGTAAAGAAAGCTATTATTTTCCAGGGAGGCCATATAACAACTCAGCATTTCCTCCTTCTTCCTTTGCCTCCTCTACAGTGTGCATTATGCCCTAAACACACAGTGACAAATAAAAAGCAGCTGTCCTGTTCCCTAGGTGTAGGTAAGCAAGCTGGGAAGCTGCCAGTCAAAGCACCACAGCTCATTGCATGTGTCCAATTGACCGTGTGGTGCCCCGGCAATATCTAAAGTGATTCACATCTGCCTTCTCCCCATCTGCTCTCTCACCAGAGCTGCCCTACGGCTGGGAGAAGATTGATGACCCGCAGTATGGCACCTACTATGTAGAGTAAGTAAGCTTCGTCCTGTGCGTCATAGTGCATGGAGGACATAACCTGCCAAAATACAAAATACAAAATAAATAATGACTAAATATGCAATTAATTAATTAACCAGAAATAATATAAATGAGCCTGATCATGCTCATCTTCAGGGAGCAGACCAGACAGTGGGAGATCCAGGACTGAAAACTGGAGTTTAGAATTAGACAGCGTCAACTAGCTAGTTAGCTAGTGTATAGGCGATCTGTGCACCTCCTTTGAATAATGAGGCAGAAATGTATGAAGACAAGAATACGAAAAATATGAAAAAGATGAAAGAAACAATACAGAAATAAATATAATTTAATAATTAATATGTCAATTAATGAATCAGTCTAAAATGATTTTTGAAAAATAATTGAAACTTAAGTTAATAAAAAAGAATTAATTAATAAAATGGAAGATCTAAATGTAAAGGTAAATAAATATGGAAGCAAATTAAAATAAAATATGTCAGTGCATGTTACACTTTATCAAGTAATTAATGCTTTTGTGTTTTTTAAAATGTATTTATATTATTTTATGGTATATTTATTTATCAAGTCATTTATTTATTTATTGTTTTGGCAGGTTTCAACCCAGTCTGTCTGCCTACTGTATACCATGTATAGTTGTGTCTGCATGTTTGATTTCACCAACTCCACTTTGTTGAATGAGTTATGTGTTATTATATTCACATCCTTTGCAACTTCAAGCCATATCTATATAAAAAGCTACATATTGTTACACGTTAAGTTATATCGTTAAGTATTAGATGTGTAATGTGTGTTAGGGGCACATGGGCTTTTGTCTCTTCAGTAGTTTCCCACAGTGCTGCAGAAAGCAATTATGTGAAGGCAACAGACAATGAATGTTTAGGGTCCCTGAGAGGGAAACAAGGGTGAGATTCCATTTTTGATCAAGACTGTAAACAAGAGCACAATGTTCCATTTGAGTCCCATTACTGTGGTCAAAGTGGGAGAGACAGGCAGGCAGCAGAGGTGGAGGGGTGGGAATCAGCACGCCTGTTTATGCAAGAGGGTCATCGAGAGGCTGCCTCTTCCCTGTCTCTGTCTCTTTGGCTGGTAAATTTTGTTGTGAATGAATGATCAAATGGGACGATGTGATATGAAGTCTCATTATGTCCTCACCTGCCCAACAAAATTTGAGGTGTGGCAATCAAAGGGTGAGAAAGTTAGACAGAGAGGAAATGAAAGAGGGGAATGTTTATCTCTCCAGACTTAATGGTGAGGGTATCTCTGTGCATGAGTCATACGCAGCAAGAGCACTTTTTGTTGAATGTGCACACACACACGCATGCACGCACACACACATACATACTATATCATCAGTGTCCCAGCATGTGGCTGATTCGCTGTGCAGCATCAATGCATTCTGCTTTCCCAAGGTGCTGTCATGACCAGGATTTACAACTGCTCAAGCTCATTAAGCAGATGAGCTACCTCTCACATTCCCATCTCACCGCACAGGGACATTTCATCTTGGTAACAGGAAGTGTTTTAGCACATAGATGTGACCTGCGAGTCATTAATTGTTTTATATTGAGTTTGTGTGATTCCCAAAAGTGTAGCTGCTGACCCTGAGATAGCAAGGGTACTTATTATCATAATCGTTTAAAAAGAAAGCAGGTGATGAGAAGGATGCCCATTGTTGTGTACTGTACATCTATCTGTAGTGTATTTAATCCTTTGATCCTGGGAGTACAATGCATTGAGCAGGAGCTGATCCCATCATGGCAAAGTGGGCTATCACAGCAAAGATTGCTACTAATCTCATGGATGGATTATGAGACAACAAACCTTTGGGCAAAGACATGCAAAAGGCCACAACATCTATCCTACAAAGGAGCAAGATGCACACATTTTATAGTTGTTTGGCTTTTGTTGTTGTATGTTAGTCATGATTTTGTGGTCATTTTGAGTGTCTCATTGTAGTTTTGAGTTGCTTTGTAACTCATTTTGTGTCTCTGCGGTCATGTTTCATATTTTTATGGTCATTCTGGATCTCTTTGTGGTTCTTTCGCCCATTTTTGTTGCTGTCTTTTTGTGTCACTTTATAGTCATTTTTATATCTCTTCTTGGTTGGTTTGTGTAGATGAAGGGTCCTTGTCTCTTCGGGGCCCCTGGCTTTGTGCCAGGTAGGCCCATTCAGTAATCCATCCATGACTGATCCTTTCTATCTAATTCTCTCTGAATTCACTGGAGATGTCAAATCACCTTTTTATTTCTGAGGTTTAACATGCTCTTAAGCCAGCTGTATTACACTTCTGGCATCGACAGGTTTAGGTTTGTGGTTTGCATTCTGTGTTTTGTATGTTAGGTGATACACACCGAGCTCCCGTAGTCAAATCACAGGTTTGCATGACAGACAAAGACCAGTAAAAGAACGTGGACAAGCTGTGTACTGTGAGGCCAAACATAATACCAGACACAAATTCAAAAGCAGAACCATTCACTGGCAGACTACAGTAGGCAACTGCATGAATACAAATAGTAGGATGTATGATGAGCTGTTTGCTAACAAAACAAGGAGGGAAACATTTCACGTCAGCACCGTAAGTGCTCTAGTGTAAGTACTCTTGTTCATCTGATTTTGTTATCTCCTCTGTGCAGCCACATTAACCAGAAGACCCAGTTTGAGAATCCAGTACAGGAAGCTAAGAGAAAGTTGAGCGGTGACACGTCCACTGCAGTGCTGCCACCAACCACTACATCCTCAGGTAACTCCACCCACACACAGTCAAAACCCTCTGGACCGCAGAGTGAGGAAAGATCTGCTATGGAGTTAAATCAGTCTAGTCACTGTTCATTTATTTTTTCACATGTTAACATTAAACAGGTGGAAACTGGGAGAGAATAGTAAGGAGGAAACAACAGTTCAGGAAATTAAATTTGATTTATTGAGAAATGTCAGTTTGTTCTGAATTTAATGTTAAGTCAGCTCTGCAATGTTCACATCACGGTTTAGATTGAGGGCTAGAAAGTTTAACTCTAGCTGCGAATTAGACAGAAAGTGAGATCCTTTGCTCTGAATTGAGTTCTGGAATTTAAGAGAGAGGGGGAACACAAAGTAACACATGATGAGTGCATATTTTCAGTCTGTGAATCTTAATTTAGGTAATTCTAAAAGAGAAATCGCAATACTAGATTTTGATTTGTTACAAAATTGTTCTTGTTCATTTCTTTGCTGATATTATGTCACTCAAACTGCACTCAGTACTGACAAGAGAGGATGAATGTGAATACATTTCACCACGTTTATCACACATAATGGTTTTCAAAAATAAAGAACAACAATGGTGGCAGTCAGTGTGTGAGTGTGTAGTTAACCTTGGCCCGTTGTGCTTTAGCTCAGTAACTTTTACAGTTGTTTTTCCTATTCTTCCCTCTGTTTCAGTGTTATGAAGACACAGCCTTATTAAGACACAGGCTCTGGCTTTATAGCCCTGGTTTTCCTTTCAGTGAAGATAAAAAACATATATAACAAGGTACTGGATGAGTTATCCAAATGCTGGTGCACTTTTATCATCTCCTTCACGCTGAGATGTCTGTCTGGAAGATGCTCTAACAGTTGACGGGCTCCTGATAAACAGCCCGTAGCCTCTGAAGCGATGATATTCAATTTGAATAATGGAGCAGCGCTTCGCTGGGCGGCAGAATTCATTTTGACAAATAGATTATGAAATCGCGAGAGCTCTGAGGTCTCTTTGAAAATGCTTTTTTGCCCCCGTCATTCGCCACAGTTCAAAGATGTCTTTGGAGCAGAGAAAGGGAAGGAGAGTAGAGACAGAAGGAAAAAATAGAGTGACTACAGTTCAAAGTGCTTTATGATCATAAATTGCATTTCTACAGGGTCATCTGTTCATCATTTACCACCTGTGGGGAATGCTGCTTGACTGGTCTAATCTCCCTCTTCTCAGTCAGCTCTGAGACACATTGTGTTGTTGTAACATGAGTGGGATTTATTATACTCTTCTGTGAAGCGCATACGCAAAGCTTGCACATATTAGTGTTCAAACTAGCCTCTGTATTTCAGACACCCCTTGGAGAGAACTGTCTGCCTCCCTCTGTTGCATGCAGACCTCACCTCACACGGCTAAGCCTCTCCACAGCCCGTGCATGTTGTTGCCTCTGTGTACCTCCTCCAAGCCTCCGGTTTCAACTGCCTCCCTCTGTGCACATTCTGCACCTTGCCACCCTTGTTAATGACAATTAATGGCCAGTGGTCTTGTGCGAAGTGTGCGGACGTACGTGAGGTGGCATCTAAACACTGTTTTGACAAGGTTGGCTTGCCTGAACACCCCCCCCACACACACACACACACACACACAAACACACACGCGTGAACACGCACGCACGCACGCACACACACACACACACACACACAATGCCGCAGGACACAGGAGCAAAGCACAGCACTGCGCTCAGCCATAATTACAGTGCTGACAGTCCTGTCTGACATTTCATATAATGACTTCACCCCCGAGAATACAGACTGTCCCTTTGTGGCCCACGGCTTAATCAAGACCATGTAAACATGGCTTCAGTGTATAGCTCCCTCTCCCCCGCTCTGTCTTTGCTCCTCTGTCAGCAGTGCTTTCATGGTGATCCTGAAAGAAGCGCTGCTGACAGACTCTTGATGTAGCGTGTGAACATGGGAGGCCTGGGCAGTCTGAATCATGTTAAACTTTCATATTACACAGGTTGCTCACCCGTTATACTGTCGTGACAAATTTCATGATATGCATGTATGGCATGGACTGTTCATAAGAGGTGCGACGTCGCCCACTGGTTTGTCGACTGTTGTTTTGAAGCCTCTTTTTCGGCATTTTTGCCCGTCATCATCTTGGTTTTCGCAACCAGAAGTGATACAATACCATAAAGCTAAGTACATCTGAAAGATGAATGAGACATTTTTAGGCGACCATAATGCATACAAGTGAATTCCATGAACTGAAAGCACACTGTGAAAGGGTTTAAAGCACTATGATGAAAACACAGACAACTCCTAGACCGGACAACGCCGGCAGTGACCTGTCAATCACAAGTTAGCAACATCCTAAAGCATCTCCTGATATATGGTCTATTTGACTGTAAATGGGACCATAAGTCATCAGTGAACATCATGGTGTATTGATGAAGACTTGTAAATAGTGATTGAGACATAAACCATGTTTACAATGTTTATTGAGGTAATAAATCAAGTGAGAAGTAGGGTCATTCTCTCAGAGTCACCCCCTGTAAGTTTAAGGCACTAGGATGCTCTCTGATGCGTAAGCTTTGTCAGAATTCGTTTACATATATAATTTTGAAACATCTCTTTGACGTAGTTCCAATGCTCGAATCATTTTCCCTCCCCCCCCTCAGAGCGGTCATCTGTCAATTGCAGTGCAATTATGCAAATCACAATCCCGTGACACATTGAGAGTGGTTTTGTGGGGCGGGGGCTTCTATCTGTAGCTTTCCTAATGAGATTGATGTTTCACCATCTATCAGTGTGGGAACTGCCAGAGAAGAGGCCCAGCATGCAGGGACGCAGCACATAACTCACAATCTCGTAGGCTCCCACCACAGGGAAGGACAAGCTAGGATTTAGTTAGAATATGCCTCTGTCTGTCAAGGCTGACTCTATTTCTCTCTGTCTCTTTCTGTGTCATCACTCATATCTTCTCTCTCTCTCTCTCTCTCTCTCTCTCTAACATAATTCCTTCCATGTCTGCTAAAAAAGTTGCCCCATTGTACACATCCTGCCAGCACCACAAAGGGAAGTTTGCAATGAAAAGTTTACCTGGGAAATATTAGGCACGTTTCACGATGGATTTATCACCGCAGTGAAAGGAATTGGTTGTTTGCAGCTAGGCTGGGGCAGAATAAAGATATTTTTCAATAACTGGATATTTATTGGTTTCACAAACAGAGCAGGAGACTTGCAAGTTTGT
Source organism: Synanceia verrucosa (assembly GCA_029721515.1). Classification (NCBI taxonomy): domain Eukaryota; kingdom Metazoa; phylum Chordata; class Actinopteri; order Perciformes; family Synanceiidae; genus Synanceia; species Synanceia verrucosa. The sequence goes on along the minus strand of CM056561.1, from coordinate 17,258,670 downwards.
GCAATTGTGTGTGCGCGCAATGCATGCATGATTTTTTTGAATTTGCGCTTAGATCACGATGCTCCCAGTGTTCGTGAAATGAGCAATGAGTGACGTGCTGCCAGACATGTCGTCACCGTGTGACTGTTGTTGTGATGGACATGTGTGATGGCAATTTGTGAGAAAGCTTTTCAGTTTCTCTTCACATCCCAGTCTCGTTTTCACACACACATGCCTGCACCACATAGTCAGTCACAGCATGTAAACCTGTAAACTTTAGAGACATGCCACTCTATAGATCTATAGATTTAATGCCACCTTGACTTCATTAAATAGAAAACCTGAATTTTATTTACTGTTAGACTAGCACAGTGTGCTGTGTTCACATGGAGGCAACAGAAGCAGTATAGTGATTACCATAATTAGACAGTTAAAAATGTGTTTCTCTCCATTTCCCTGTCCATTACATTTTACCAATCTCTCGCCTCTTTTTTCCTACTGTACAGCAGAGGATCCTGGAAGGGGAACACGGGTTTTCACACGAGATCCATCTCAGCTGCAGGGCTCCATCCTGCAGACGGCACTGCGCAAAAGCCCTCAGGGCTTTGGGTTCACCATTATCGGAGGAGACCGACCCGATGAGTTCCTTCAGGTCAAAAACGTCCTTCCAGATGGGCCAGCAGCACATGACAACAAGATCGCCTCAGGTAGGTCTTCCCCCACAGACCTGCTTTTTTTTTTTAAAGTGCACACCAGTAGCTTAACATCCTTAGACAAAAGACAGCATTGCTAGAAAGAGTTAAGAAGAGGCTTTTATTACTTGTCTAAACAAAACCTAATCCTGTGTCACATTCACATGTGGAATGTTTGCCTGGTCTATGCACACAGCAACGCTCGACTTGGCAACCGATACGCACTGTACATAATGGTTTTATGTACCTCGAGTACACACAAACACATTTAGTGGTCTCTTTAGCGTGAATGTCACATTGTTTTATGAAGCAAAGGCAAAAGTTTATAGTGTTCAGCTCTAAAGACAGGAAACTTTCGTCAATAAAGCACATGTTTAGTTTATGGTTAACACCTTGATTTTATATGCAATCATATATAACAGATTTAATATGCCTGCAAAGACTGCTGGGTGACTAAGTCTGCTTAATAATATGTATATGCAGCTGTTACTTAGAGGAACTAAGACCTGTAAAAGTTAAGATTCTCCAACCAAGGTAATTATTTTTCATTGAAAGGGACGGTTGTATTGAAATATTCTGCTGTAGAATTAGTTTATGTTTGGATCCACAAACCAAAAACTGTGAAAATTTAGGTTTGTCTTAAAGGGATGTCACCAAATTAGACAGTTTTGGATATCACAAACAATACTGTTGTTATTCTTTGAAAGTTATCAATTACCAAAAATTTGTTTATGTTCATAAAACTGTTATGATAAAAACAGGTTATTTTGACTATTCACTTCACCCTCTGATATCAGCAGTCCCAGGTCACATTTAACAAACCACAGATTCAACTAAAGAGCAAAATACTGTATAATATAACTATTAATTAAAGTATATTGTCTAATAAATATATCTTTATCACTTTGAATACATGAACAAACACTTCATTGGGATATGGAGCTTGTTTCAGAGTGAAACCTTAGCTGTGTTTGCTAGCAAAGGGTATTGATTTTGTAGGTGGGGTGAATCATCCACTGGGCTTTCAGCCAGCTAGCCAGTCAGCAATTCAGCCGGCCATCCAGGCAGGCCTATATCTTAGCCAGGCCAGGGGTGATGAGAGCCCCCCCACAACGCTTCTCCTTACAGGGAGATGAAAGGAGGAGGATGAGAGCGGCATGTCAGTGATCTTGTTCTAGTTTATACTTCCGTTCCCTCAATCCCCCATTAACATCTTTGAATTTTCAGATACACATTGAAATTGTGCAATCCAGATCATTTAATTCAATCCATTGTGATAGCTTTCTGTTGATATCTCCCGCTGTCAAATTTGGGCCAAATGTTTCTTTGTTCTTTTAGGTGACGTGATTGTGGACATCAACGGGGCATGTGTGCTGGGGAAGACTCACGCTGATGTGGTGCAGATGTTTCAGTCCATCCCCATTAACCAGTATGTGGACATGGTCCTGTGCCGGGGATACCCGCTACCTGAGGACTCCAGCAGCAGCGAGGAGGCCTCGGGAGGCCTTTCCACATCCAAAGAGACTTCCCCTTCCCCCTCAACCTCCACACCACAGGAACCCCATTATACTGCCCCCGACGGAGGAACCCTCCCCAGGCAGACGGCTACTGTACAGCCAATGACGAACGGAGGACGACACCACCACCATCCTCAACAGCACCACCAACACCTCCCTCACATCCACAATCAAGAAGGCCCTGACCCCACTCTGCTGCAGCCGGAGCTGGTGAGCGTGCCCTTGGTGAAAGGCCCTGGAGGTTTCGGTTTCGCTATCGCAGACTGCCCTCTGGGTCAAAAGGTGAAGATGATCCTGGATGCCCAGTGGTGCCGCGGCCTCCTGAAGGGCGACGTCATCAAGGAGATCAACAGACAGAATGTCCAGACCCTGAGCCACTCCCAGGTGGTGGACATCCTGAAAGACCTGCCTGTGGGCAGCGAGGTCAACGTGCTGGTGCTTAGAGGAGGTGAGCTGTCAGAAATGAGAGGGGAAGCGTACACTGCAGCCGCAGGTAAGCCTGCAAAACTGAACTAATCCTCAGAAGTATGTCGCAGCTGGCGAGGGTTACAGTGCTGATGCTGTGACATCTCTGTTGTTAAATCGCTGCTGCTTATATTACTCCACTCAGGGTACTATTCACAAAACAAACAGATGTTACTGTCCAGGGATAGTCTGGAGCATTAGATGCTTCTGAAATAATTTTAATCACACACAGCATTGTGTTGCCTCCTTCTCTCTTATTTTCCCGTTACCCAAAAGAAAGCAACAAGTCAAACAGCAGAGGTGAGAAGCCCACCCACTTGCATTCGAAATGAAATCCTTAAAGGTGCAGTGTGTAGGATTTGGGGCCATCTAATGGAGAGGTTTCAAATTGCTAAACCGACAAAGGTCTACTTAGTTGAGACAAAATCAGTGCAACATGTTTTAAATAAGAACAGAGTGCATCATTGTTTTCTGGAGGTGTTGCTTGGACACAGATTCTCCCGATGTTAAATAAAACAATTTCACATTCTGTGGACTAGACCAACCGTTAGTCATGTGATAAAGCTGTGCTAGGAGGGCGAAGAGAGGTGGCAGTGATTCCAGTCATTTACTTGCCACTCATAAAGAAAGGGAGGGTAGGAAGGAGAGACAATGTGATGAACCAGGGTGTATCCTGCCTTTCGCCCTAAGACAGCTGGGATAGGCTCCAGCCCCCCCGCGACCCTATGTGAGGATAAGCGGTAGATAATGGATGGAAGGAGAGATGGTACATGGTGGGTAATCACTGCCCTTCTCCTTACTTCAGGCTTCTACGTATTTGAAAGGCGTGTTCCCATTTGCCTTTACTGCAGTGCAGTAGCCTAGATTCCAGAGAGCGGTGTTGCACCCACATATCAGATGTGCTCAGCTGGGATTTGCTCTGAGCTCCAGGGGCTTGTCCTATGAGTATGTGCAAACTGCTGTGATTAACTTTTTACCCATTTGTGCCAATCTTCCATGGATTCTTTGATGGTACATGTGCATATCCTGTGTGTGTGTGTGTGTGTGTGTGTGTGTGTGTGTGTGTGTGTGTGTGTGTGTGTGTGTCTGTGTGTGCGTGCGTGGGTATATATATAAACTTATTCAGGGTGGAGTGGGTTTTATTTATTTTGCTTTTATTTTTTCCATCTTTGTTTTTAGCCTTTATGAGGCACTTTGAACTGTACAAAGTATGAAAAGTGCCATTTAAATAAAGTTTGATTTGATTTGATTAGAGGTAAGTCAATCAGATGACTGAGAAAGCAGTGTATGAAGCATCACTTTCCATAATGGAGTGGAAGACCTCCATTGATTTAAATGTAAACACACACTCACCTCATGGCATTCTCTCATTTGCATATTCCGGAACATCTGACACCTCAGATCAAAGGTCCAGATTCTCAAACCCTCACAGAACACTGACAGCTTCAGACATAGGCATCACTTGTCACAGACAAATACTCTGCAAAAGAAACCTCTAGCTTCTGCAGCCTAAAGACAGAGAACAAAAGCATCATGTCCGATCAAGGGTCAGAGACTCCAAATGAAGGTCCCACCAGAGGGATCAAAAGAAAAGCCAGTCCTGACAGGAGGAGCCCCTGGAAGAGGACCAGGATCTCTGAAGGTGAGCATCTAACCACCTCTGAGCAAAGCCTGGGACAGGTCAAGAGGAAGGTTAGAGAGGATGAAGAGGGGCTATTGAAGAGGAAGAGGAGAAGGCTAGACATCCTGAAGTATGGAGAGGGGTCATCAGTGGACATTGACATAGAAAGCTGCAACATGTTTGCAGAAGAGGTGAAGGAGAGAGGCCTTAAGAGGAAGGCTGACGATGATGAAGAAGGTCCAGACAGGAAGAGGAGGAGGTTGGCAAAGAAGAAAAACAAGAAAGAAACAAGACTGGATTTATCTAAGCTAAAAGCTGAATTTGAGTCCAAATACCAGCAGCTGGATCTGCTCGGCGCAGGAGGATGTGGGTCTGTGTTCGCTGGTTATCGCAGAACAGATAATTTACCAGTAGCGATCAAACACATACCACAGAAAGCTATACACATCAAACACAAGATCAGTAGCGGGAAGCTTATCTCCATGGAGGTCGCTGCCATGTTGAAGCTCGCAGCCGCAACAGGAGGAGAGGTGGGGGCGTCGGCATCAGTGTCCCTGCTAGACTGGTACGATTTGGACCAGGAACTGATCCTGGTTCTGGAGAGACCAGTCCCCTGCATGGACCTAGTGGACTATATCAGTGGAAAAAAAGGTCCCTTTTCCGAGGAGGAGGCTAAGATCATCGTGAAACAGCTGATTGACGCTGCAATCCAGCTTCATAACAATAACATCTTTCACCGGGACATTAAGCCAGGAAACATCTTGATTGAGACCGGCTTGGACGTCCCGCGCCTTCGCCTCATTGACTTTGGACTGAGCTGCTTCTTCAAGAAACAATCTTGTTTCCACAATTTCTACGGGACCCCAACGCACGTTCCTCCGGAATTTTTGTGTGGTAGCTACAAGCCCGGTCCCACTACAGTGTGGCAGATTGGAGTGGTCCTGTTTGATATGTTCCGAGCAACGATAGGGTGTGACAGCAACCTGTTCCTCAAAAAGATCAATGAATACTTGTCTGAAGATTGCCAGGATTTCTTACTTAAGTGTTTGGCTAAAAACCCCAAGAGACGCCCGACGCTGGATCAGCTCAAGCTTCACCCATGGCTCAGGTGAACGCACACACACACACGATATCCTGTGACGGGATCCGGGTGAAGGTGTCCTGTGGCAGATCCTGTAGCAACCCCAGTCGTCCGAAGAGAGATCTCTCTTTGAATTGCCTCTCCCAAGGTTTTTTCCATTCTAGTCTTAAGATTTAGAGTTTTTCCTTGTCTTCTGAGAGTGCTGGGTCAGGATCTGCTGATATAGACTAATGTGAAATTAGTCATTACAGTATATAATGTGATTATTTATTTAAACTGCAAAATAACTTAAATAAACTTAAATGTATAAAATGTGACATTAAGGGAACTTCAATTAATGAAATAAAATTGCATTAAAATTAAAAGGAAGGTTCTGACAATATATGCTGATAAACCCTCCATAGATGAGACATCCTACCCAAGGAGGTTATGTTTTCACCGGGGTTTATTTGTTTGTTTATTTGTTTGTATGTTTGACGGTTTGCAAAATAACTCTAAATGTTATGGATGGATTTTGACAAAATTTTCAGGATTGGTCAGAAGTGGTTGAACTTAAAACTGATTCATTTTTGGTGGTGATCAAATCAAATTTAGCGTCACCACCAAAAATGAATGCCACTTCTGACCAATCCTGAAAATTTCATCAAAATCCATCCATAACTTTTTGAGTTAGTTTGCAAACCAACAAACAAATAAACAAGTCCCAGTGAAAACATAGCCTCCTTGGTGGCGGGGGTAACTTGAAATAAGCCACCGCAACCTTGGTGGAGGTCTGCGCTCTCTGAATGCTTTTCTATTTTGCGTTGCAGGAAATGCACCAAAAACATTGTACAAATGCAACAAAAGGGAGCTCAAAGGTTTTTTTTTCACACTTTGCGGAAGGAATTGGGACAGTGTCGGGCTCCCGTCTGACAACGGCAAGCAGAAATGAAACAGGAAGTTGTTTTGTCACTGAAGTGGGAGTTGGAATTGAACAGTATGTTATGTAAGGGTAACTGGCATTGCATGTGCAAAACACAGCAGTCCTCTGTCAGTTCTAATAGATGGAGGAAATTTAGTTGGAAAACCTTAATTCACTTTTTTATTGCTCCCCACATTAAAGGTAAACAATTAGGTGAACAACTGCAGTGCTGGAGACAGTGTGGACACATGAATGCCAACCACACATCTTTTGGCTTTGTACGAAAATTCAGACATTTTGGCACAGAGTTATACAAACACTTGAAGACGTGTTTGGGTGTGAGATCACAAGGGACCCTCGGGTAGTGTACCTGGGATTGATACCAAGTGAAGTAATCCACAAGGACAACTACCTCTTTAAAATCCTGACACTTGCATGCAAAAAGGTTGAAAAGTGATCCTCTGACAGCTGGGCAATGGTTGGACGTTGTTGAGGAAATATACTCAATGGAAAAGCTGACATACTGTCCTAAGGACAAGGGCAAGGACACATGGACAACGGTGGGAAAAATGCATTACATTCAATGCTAAAGAAGGGTTATGCCCATAATCTAAAATGTAAAAGCAGAGTGGTGCCCCCCTCTTTTTCTTTCTTATTTTGTTATCATTAGTAGTATTTTTATTTTTTTTTTTTAGTTTATTTAGTGCAAGCATGTTCATGTATGTCACTGTTTTTGTTCAATAATTGGAAAATATGAATAAAAACTATTAAAAAAAAATAGTAATAATGAAAAAATGGAAACAAGTCACAATACCGTTCCCCGTGGGACACGCACTGCAATTACCACCTCTGATACGACATGAGCACGTAGATGCCCTCCAACTGTAGATACTAATATCAAAAAAGGAAAGCATCAAATATATTAAAAATGTACCCTGAACATGCTCCATTCAGTTATATTCGTATTTACTGTGCTCTGGTACTGTAGCTAACAGTAGGCAGGTTTAACAGAGACAAGCATGTTTCCCATGGCCCCAGGGTCACCTCTGTGTCTCCCATCCATGTCAAGCCATTTTTAGCTACTGGAGTATACTGCCCCCTACTGGTTGATTTTCACCTTGCCTCACCAACAGAGGAAAGCATAGTGAGATATTACTTATTTCCCCAAGTGACAAAGGCCAAGGTACAGAGTATGTGTAAAGAGTGTGTAAAATCATGCTTGAAGTGTTGTAAGCTATATATGCTTGAATAGGTGTTCTGAGTGAACTGAATCTGCCTCTCCTTCTCTACTTACAGGTCAGACATCTCCTGTGAAATCACTAAAGCCGGTAAGTCAAATGAACCCTTTGTAAGGTTTCGTCTATTTCGTAGGATGAAACAAAGAATCTGATGACGATAAAATCTGCAGCTGAATTATTCAACAGAAGTGATTTTTAACTTGGTTACCCACAAGCACCACTTAGAGTAGTGTTTGCTGTGGAAGCTGTTGTTAGCTACATTATTCAGTGAGCCCACATTAGCCTGGCTGTTATTTCTGGAACTGCATGTGGGTAAATATGCTGGCTCCTGGCAAACAACAACTCAACATCCCTCTGCGTATGGGTGTTTAAGATGATATGCCATGTTCAACAGCTTGTTCCTGTGCTGCTCCTCCATGCTGCATTCTTAAAATAGAGATGCAGCAACAGGCTTACTCATACTGTTTTGTTGGTTTAACACAGAATTACTAGGTGTGGTTGCACAATTTTTTTTAAAAATATCACTTCTTGAAGTGGGTTTGTGTGAGTTACTTAGACAGGAGCAAAGCAATGTACTGTTGTGGAGAGGGATGGACACAAAACAGATTTTAGTCGCCTCAAAGAAAGACCCACCTAAAAACATGATTATCATCACTGTTGTTATTAAGTGTACACTATATTAAGGATATAGTATAAGAATAAGTATATTAAGATTTTACCTTGCAGAACACAGGAGTTGCTGGTCTCCCATTACCCGATCAGTAAGTAGGTTTATGTTATTTTATGCTGGTATCGTAGCAAGTCTGTGTTCTGTAAGGTAAAATCACAATCTTGTTTTGTTGGAGTCTGGTGGTGAGAACATAGATGGATACAGCGGCTTCAGTTCACCATCGGAAAGTGCTGTCTGACAGCAAGGTGAACCATTGAAAATATTCTAAATATAGTATACACATGACCCTTTTTTCATAGCTTTTTTTTTCCTGTGTTGCAGTGCACGGCTCCCATGTCCCAAGGGGTATCCCAGCCCACCCCTCAACAGGCACCCCATCCTGTGTCCCAACAGTTGCACCATCCAAGCTCCCAGCCCATCATGCAGCCGCAGCGACAGGAGATGATCAACAGCACAGAAGCCCTCGGTCAACCAGACACGTCACCCAACCCGCTCCCTTACTCCAACAACACCCTGCACTCATCTTCACCCAAACCAGACGCGTCGGACCTCTACCTCAAATCCAAGGCCTTGTTGGACAGCAAGCGTGAGTGTACACAGTGAAATGCACGAGTGGTTTGCAGCCCCCTAGCTCAGGACTCCTGTTGAAAACAAAGGGCCAACCACCTGCCTCCATTCAATATGATCTTGGATGTGCATGTGACGAGTCTTGCCCTGGCCATCCGTCCATTTCGTTGTTGTAAAAACTATATCTCAGACACCTTTCTTCAAATTCCTTCAAATTTAGCACGTTAACATCCACTTGGACTTAATGATGAACAGAATTTGGTGTTCAAAGACCAAATTTCACTGAAACCTCACAAAACACGCCTTCGGCCATGACTTAAGAATTCATTTGCCAGACAATTCTCATTCCATGACCATTAAAAACTAAGGGTAGGTCATGGCTGTCATCACTGCACAAAGCACCCTTTGGCTTCATTTGGCTTTGGCAGAGAAAAAGCACCAGGAGTCAGAGACATAGTATAAAGAGTGAACAGACATAAGGGTTGGATATATCATGTCCCGTTACAATCAGCTGTTGATTCTTGTCAAATGTTCACAATGTTTAGTGTTATTTCTACTCTACAATTAGTATTTTTACTGTAAGCCCAACCATTTTTTTCCCCAAATACCTAACTGTGGTGGTGTTTTTAAGTGGTTTTGATGCACACCAAGGGGCTTGACATAGCCTCTGTATTTGATTTGGGATGAGAATGTGTTGCTTGATATGACATGTTAGTCAATTGTTTGGATGCAAAATGCAACTCAACTTGTTGGCATGGAGACATACAACCCTGAGGCAGTAATTCTCGACAATGATCGGTTTTCTTTTTTCATCTCTCAGGTAGATAATGTATTGTACTCCAGGGTCTGGGGTTCGATCCCCCTCTTCTACTGTCTACATGTCATTGTGTCCTTGAGTGAGACGCTTAACCCCCAACTTGCTCCCCGGGAGCTTTGTATAGCCAGAGGCCAATATCATGTTAAACTTGTATATATGTGACAATAAATGTTGTGTAGTATTTAGTATTTTAATCATGTGTTTACTCTACTTGTTATCTGTTAACTAAGTAAGATATTATAAAGTAATATGATCTTTTAGATATTTAAATCAAATATTTCTTTCGACTCGTATGCCTTGACCACAGACTTAGAACCACTGCATTACACAATACACACATTGCCCACATGCTTGACAGCACATGACTCAGAAACAGCATGATTCATATGTCTTGTTGTCATCTCTTCTTCTCTCTGCAGCTGCTAATACCAAGGAGCTGGATGTTTTCATCAAAAGGAACCAGGAGTCAGGATTTGGCTTCAGAGTCCTCGGGGGAGAGGGGCCGGATCAGCCGGTAGGTAGCAGCCTGGCACAACAGTCCAGCCGTTTACAACCAGGCTTGGCATGCTGCTAGAATCCCCAAAATCCTCCAATACTACATTGTGGCAGTTAAATGGTTGGACTTTCTGCCTTTGCTGTAGGATGTCAGAAATGGAAGGTCAAAAATAAAAATTGAAATTGCTAAGAGCATTTATCTCCTTGTTTCCTATGTTCACAATAAAAAAATTTTTACCAACTAATTTTAACAGATTTTGCCATAATGTCAGTCGGTCCTCATGCTCATGTCTAGCTCTCTCATATTCCCCTTGCTTCCACAGGTGTACATTGGTGCAATTGTGCCGCTCGGTGCAGCTGAGAAGGACGGGCGTCTGCGGGCAGGGGATGAGCTGCTCTGCATAGACGGTGTGCCAGTCAAGGGCAAATCCCACAAACAAGTGTTGGAGCTGATGACCAATGCCGCCCGTAATGGCCAAGTCATGCTCACAGTCCGCAGAAAACTGACGCATGCAGGTAAGGTCTGCTTTTGAACATTTTTCTGAGAGAGCACTCAAAGCTTTTAAGCACCGCTTCTTGTTTTTAGTCCTTTTGTTTTGATCAATGTGCTGGAGGGGCACCTCTGAGCAAAAACTTTGATCTGGGATTTTTTTTTAAATCTAATCCTTTTAAATTTGTTCTTGGTGACTTCCTTGCGGATAGATCTGAATAAACAACGTTCAATCAAAATTGACTTTCACTGCAGGATTTTATTCTTTGCAGATATTTTCCTGAGAAGATGAAAATAAAGTTTTGAAAGAGGATTCGGCGTTTACTTTAATCACGGGAAAGTGAATGGAAGCTTTTCCATCCACCAAAATATCAGCAAAAGTGTGTTTATCTGTGAGGCAGATGGGAGCTGTGTTAAGGGCAGTGGAGATTAGATCAGCTGCTAGAGTTGATTTACATCTCAAAGGATGGAAAAAAAAGAATATGCTGAGTTTTCTTTTATTTTTTTAACAGCACAAAACCTACTGCATTCAGGTTTGTTTACCCCCACAAATAGCCACCCCATGAATAGAAGCAGCACTTTTTAAAATTATTTTGGATTTGACGTATAGTAACAACGGCTTTGATCGCGTCATTGAAATTAAGCATCAATCATGTAAGGGTTTATTTTCTCAAAGCAGGGCTTTAGAGAGAGATTCCCTGATGTCGGCTGACAAAACAGGCAGTCAGCAAAACAAACATACAATAAAGAGAGATGGAGGTAGATCAGCATGTCTTATGAGTGGCATATTGTAACGGGCTTTCATCTCAAGTGTAGCGATGACAGTGTTTCATGTGTGCAATAAATGTGACAAAAAGGCTTCCATAAAGCCGCTTTGGATTATTTTTGGAAAGATCTGAAAGATGACATTTTGTAACCATGTGAGAAACACCATTCCAAATGTGTGACCGTAAGCATTCACCTCTCATGTTTCTGTGTCATTTGTCAGATGCCGAAGAGGAGGAGAACAGTCAGCAGCCCCAGCAGGTAGCGTCCGCCCTGGTCAACAGCTCTCCCAAGATGCCTCCTGTCGAGACTCCGAATGTCGCCCAGCCCACTCAGTCCTCTCGGCCAGAGTGCTTTGATGTCACTCTGCAACGCAAAGACAACGAAGGCTTCGGCTTTGTTATCCTCACGTCAAAGAACAAGCCCCCACCTGGAGGTTAGGAATGAAGAAAAACACATCTTACGTTCAACTTTAAAATAAAAAAAATGTAAATGTAAAAGCATGAAGGTGATTTAAGGGCATCTACAGTACATTCTAGAAATAATTATTCATTCATTCTAGAAATAAAATTATTTGGTTAAGCAGGTCTAAAAAGTATTTAAATGAACAGCTGATGGTCGTACACATCTTCTCCAGCAGTAGATAGTTGTTCATTGGTTTTTAGCCATTCTAGCAGCTTCCTGTAGCGGCATCATTAGGTTGACATTGATTTGTTTTTGAGTGAAATGTCTTTTTTATTATAAAGCATATAATTAACTTAATTATCATTTCATTTTTAATAGAATAAAATTGAATTCCCTTTATTGTCATTGTACAATTGTACAACAAAATTTGTAGAGCTTTTCATTGCACAGTAATAAAAATAAGTAAATTAAAAAGTATGAAAATAAGTATATAAATGTTATATAATTCGTGGAATGTAAATACAAAAATAAGCATAAAAATAAGGGTAAAAATTGTCTTAAATACAGATATGAATAAGAGGATGAATTTACAACAGGATAAATAATGAGAATGTAAACAGGAAATATACAAATGTATTGATGTTAGACCAGGTACAGGATAAATAAATTAGATTTAATAGAACAGCAACAGATGTATTGCACATTTTGAGTTACTGAGACAGTGCTGCTCAAAGATTAAAAAAACAGCAACAACAGGTTATTGTTTCTCTGTATTTCCTTTTTTCAGTTATACCTCACAAGATTGGCCGCATCATTGAGGGCAGCCCTACTGACCGTATAGGTCAGATGAAAGTTGGAGACCGTATCTCTGCTGTCAACGGCCTGTCCATCATGGAACTGTCGCACAACGATATTGTCCAGCTCATCAAGGACGCCGGCAATTCTGTCACCCTCACAGTCGTGCCTGAAGATGGTAGGTTGGAGGAAAATCTTCAAAAAGAATATAAGAAGTGTTTTGCTCAGGGAATAAGATAGCAGGGTTGTTGACGCACTCTCAACATTGATATTGAAGTCGTCTATTTTGAGATTTGCTTTGTGCCGTCCAATGTCAGATTACAAGATCTGCGCATCATACTAAATGGATTTGTTGTGTGAATTGTGTTTTCACAGACAGCGCTCCTCCATCTGGAACAAATTCAGCCAAGCAAAGCCCTTCGGCACAACACAGAGCTATGGGCCAACAGCCTCCCAGCTATCCAGACAGGTACACGGATAAACACACATGCAAGCATTCTCCATCACTGAGTCCACCGGAGACTAAGTCTAATTCAGGTTCTGCCACTTGAACCATAAATTATCCCCACATCCTCTGAAAAGCAGGCTCTGGTTTGTGCTGCAATGTGGCCCATTAGCATCTCATGTGGCCTGCACGCTCCTTGTTATGGAGGAAGACTGAAAATCCCTCATGGTCACTGTTTGGATGGCAAAGCAAAGAAAAAGAAGCCTATTAATGGGGGTCTCACTTCCTCTTTGATCTTCCATTTGAAACAAGATTACCTGTGTCACACTTTTTTTAATCCACTGGTGCTGCAGCAATTCTCCATCGTAATTTCTCACCGTCAGCCACTCTGTTTTGCTGCCTGTATCAGCATGTGTCCCACCCTTCTCCTCATTCAGCAGCATCCTCCCTCCCTTTCAGTCTAATCTCTGTCGCATACCTCAGGTCAGCCCGGGCTCAATATGAGCTGAGGCTGTCAGCTTGGCAGCATAGAGAGTGTAAACTCCACTCCATGCCAGAGCCGCTAAGAAGGCCTAGACTCTTTAGACAGCATATCAGCACGGCAAAGTTCCCACAAAGGCATTGTAATGAGCTCTGCGAAGCATTAAAGTATGCCCCCACTATCTTCCCGTATAAGCAGCATGGTACTTTGAAGGATTTACAAAGGTCTGCGTTGTATAATGAAACCAGAAAGGCGGCTCACGCTGCTGTAATGAAGGTGTGGTGGCAGTGTGGGGATCATACTGGACAGCAGAGTATTTTCTACACTCTTCACTATATGTGCTGTCACACACACATAAACACACACACACACACTTAGGCATACTGTGAACATGACACATACTAGCTGGTGGAAGACTATACAAAGCACAACACTCAATGCATACATTTATAGGCATAAGTTTTCCCACTGATGATATTGAAACATGTTGAAATTGTTCCTGTAATATTTTTTTTCTTTTATTGTTTCTTCATACTTTTATGTAAATTTATGCAATGACATTTCATTTTCATCTCAAGAAGAGACATTGTGCCAATATAGTCATAAAGCAAGCAATTTGACTCTGTGTAGCACAACTCAACACAATTTCAAACAAGCACATAAATGATACTCATGAATTAAAACCATTAAGAATTAATGAAAAATTTATTTCAATTTAACTGACCAGCAAAAACCGTCTCATCCATTCACAATATCTCTTACTAAAATATTGTGAATGGATGAGAATTAATGTGACAATAAAGTAAATATAAAGATAAAGCAGCATTCATCCATCCATCCTCTACTGCTTATCCTCACATAGGGTCGTGGGGGGCTGGAGCCTATCCCAGCTGTCTTAGGGTGGAAGGCAGGGTACACCCTGGACAAGTCGCCACATCATCGCAGGGCACATAGAGACAGACAACCACTCACATTCATACCTACGGTCAATTTAAATTATCCAATTAACCTAACCCCCATGCATGTTTTTGGATGGTGGGAGGAAGCCGGAGTACCCGGAGAGAACCCACGCAGACACGGGGAGAATATGCAAACTCCACACAGAAAGGCCCCGGGCCCAGGATTCAAACCCGGTACCTTCTTGCTGTGAGGTGACAGTGCTAACCACTATACCACCAGCATTTAAATTTAAAATTTTAATTTTAATTTTTTAATTTAATTTAAAAACGAACATGTGAAAAACAAGTTTAAAAAAAACCACATGATTCAATACGCCATTCAGATTTGGCTCCCCTTCCTATTTTCAGGAGGGGGGCCTTAAAGACACTGTGTCTGGATACAGGAGTATCCAGACACAGTATGAGGGAAAATAATATGTTTTTTGGACATCAAAGTGTGTAAACATGTTGTAGTAGAAACCCCAAATACAAGTATGAACCTGAAAATAAGCATGATATGTCCCCTATAAAACATTATGTATTTCATATTGAATGTCAATCACATCATAATGAGTGTGTGGTCTTTTCTGGGGTAGGAATGGTGATACTGAGGTGAGGAATTCTTTTCTACCAGTAGAGATGGGAACACACATCATGTCAGGCTCTAAGCAGGTAAGACCACAGCCAAAATGATCAGTTGAACCTAATACAGTCTCAATCTCAGGGCTATCCTTTCAGGTCACTGGATTCAAATATAGATCAACCATGTAACAGTGCTCCAGTTTCCAAAGCTCATGTTCTTCTCTTGTCTATGAACTACAGGGCTGTTTTGTGGTGGAGCTGGACCGCAGCCAGAGGGGCTTCGGCTTCAGCCTGAGAGGAGGGAAAGAGTACAACATGGGGCTGTTTATCCTGCGACTGGCTGAGGATGGACCTGCTCTTAAAGACGGCAGGATACATGTGAGGTTTTTTTCAGTATACTGCTACTTTACTAGTAGTACTACTACTATGATTGAATGGTAATTGATGAATCAATATGTCTTTCTCTGGGCTCTTCTTTTCTACTGTTTTTGTTGTCATTATGGGAAGAGGAGAGCCCTATTTTAGTGTGCACCACAACTTTCCAATTCACACACATGCACATATACCTGTGGCCAATAACATCTGTCTGAAACATCTCAAATATAGGAATAATAGCAACAACCCAAAAAGTATACAATAAATTAAATGATCAGTGCAAACATTTGGCCTCCACACAAAAAGAGTTGTGTCAAACTGTCCCAGTCGCCACTCACTAATGAGAAGTTCAGGTGGCAACGTAAAGCTTGCAGTTTTAATCCAGCGCCCTCACGGCCGCAGCAGGAAACGTGCAATTGTGATGATTAATTTAGACAAATGTTTAGAAAAATTACATTCATGGGCAAATAAACAGACACAGTCATGTGTGTGACTTTTATTCTTTCCTTCCATTGTGAGGAAGATAGAATACAGTTCAATTTGGACAATTTTCTGAGCTCCCCCTGAAAGTCTCAGAGCAGCTGGGGGAACTTGAAGCCCTCCCGTAATTTGAACACAGATTATGGGGATAATAGTGCCGCTTCAGTGCCCATAATATGTTACACATTCTTCCATGTCGCCATTTGATTGTTTTGCTGTTGGCTACAACTTTTGTAGCACCATTAGAAGTATGTCAAACAGTTCCTGTTTGCAATGTACTCATAGGTGTTTGGACAACTATCACTGGATTACTTTGATACTGAAGTGTCAGAGTGAAGAGTTTTTTTCTCATATGATGGGGGGATTAATTGTGTGGTGTTGTGTGGTGCTGCTACATCTAAGAATGAATTATTTCTGCACTGCAGGTTGGAGATCAGATAGTGGAGATCAACGGCGAGGCCACCCAGGGCATCACACACACCAGGGCAATAGAGCTGATCCAAGCAGGAGGCAGCAAAGTCCACCTGCTGCTTCGACCCGGCCAGGGCTTGGTCCCGGATCACAGTGAGTGACTGCTGACAGCTGCATGCCTGCACACGTTATCGCTGCATATAGAGCAACACAGTAGCATATTAACCATACATATTTCAAAGCTTTTGTATGGATATGCTCGATAGCAGCAGGGTGCTGACTTATTCTCATGCATGTGTTGCGAGCTTCTCCTGACCTTTCTCTCCTGTCATTCTGCTTCTATCTGGATCTACCTCTTGTGCTCTTTATCTGCTTCTGTTTTCTGCACTGGCACGGCCATCTGTTTCTACCTATTTATCTTTTCCTTCTATAGGTCTGAACTCTTCTTCCACCCTGTGCTTCTACATGAAACCAGAGCATCACTAAAGGCCTCACTGCTTTTCTTGGTCTGTCCCTAATAACCGTGGTAAACCTGCATTTTTGCCTTTGACCTCTCCTTTCAAAGTGATTCATCATCTCCGAGATTTTAATGTCGCTCTCTGTCCCCCTTCCTTCATCCACCATGACAAATCTGCAGTAGATCAGTTAGCAGTGTTACGCTTCCCCTGGAGGGCTGAACCAAAGCAGTGAGTCCTAGAAGAAAGGGCAGACCTGCAGGAGCTGCTGGGAGGCTTCAGAGCTCTGCAAGTTATTTGTTTAAGGGTGTTGCAAGAGAAAAAACAAACAAAAAAGCTGGGATGCCACTGAACACACACTTCATCCTGAATGAAGATGAAACCTGGAGGGAAAAAAAAGCCTTAATTAGATATTGATCAGTGAGTGACAAGTCGCGAAAGGATCTGTGTGCATTCACTGGCATCAACCCTTCAATCCAAAGATGGCGAATGAATTTCTACGAGTTTGTGCTCCTAGAAATCCTAATCAAATCATTTCAGCACCACTAAGTCCATTGCTCTTTTTTTTTTTTTTTTTCCTCTCTCTGGTTCTCTGCCACATATATCTGCTCTCTATCCAAGCTGTGCAATTCTTATCAGCTCCGGGGGGGAATTGAAACGTCAGTGTTGGGTGAACGCCATCACCTTTTTCATTGATGGCCGTGTCATTGGCTGATGCATATCTCAGACAGCAAATATTTAGAGGGTTATTACAGAAAGCGAGCAAGGTGGGCATCTTTTTCACAATGTGAGGATATTGGGCTTCTATTGCATGACAATAAATGACCTTAAATATATGTGAAATATTCTATTCAAGGTATATTGTAGCTTGTGCTGATCGTTGAGGTACATACACTGTTGCTCAGCGAGAACGTCTCTTTACTTCCTGTTGCTTGTTTCTCAGGTTCAAAGGACAAAGTAACCATTCCAACCTCAAACTTAACCAGACTTTCTGCATCTGATGGGCACTCATCCCCAGCCTCTCCATCTTCCCTCTCTACCTCTGAGCTGTCCCCATCATCACCCAAAACAACCGCCCCTGTTGAGTTCTCCGGCAGGGCGCCCGGGTCTGGGTCCCCCGGCACTGGGCAGGAGCATGGGAGGCAGGCAAACAGATCAAGAGGGCAGCAGCTCTCTCACCACGACCATAAACGAACTGCCAGCCCTAGCGCCCAGACTGGAAAACCGAGCAAGACAGACTCCAAACCCCCTAGTCCCAAAAGAGCCGCTGATGGCTGGGCAGATCGCGAAGAGCGTTCTCAGAGCCCCAGAAAGACAGAGCGAAGTCATGGCGGATCCATGGAGGACATGAGGAAAGTCAGAAAAGCGCAAGGGCAGAGAGATCACCGCTCCTCTAGCCCCAGGAAGAGCCCTCTGAAGAACCTGGAGGAGCCCCAGAGCCCCAGGCGTCCAGCTGGACAACATCCTGGCATTGCCTCTAGAGAAGGGAGGCACAAGGAGGAGGATACAACTTACAGGCAGGAGAGCCGAGACAAAAGCTCAGGGACTGGGGAGCGCCACAAGAAGAGCAAAAGGGCAGAGCAAGAAGCAGTGGCACAAAAATCCCATTCCCAAACACACAGGGATCGGGAAGGGTCAGATGCCGATAGCGGCACGCTGAACCGGAGCAGTGTGAGAGAAAAGGGGGATAGGGAATATCAGGAAAGTAAGCACCACGGGCCAACCGAAGACGTGAACAGAAAAGATCCCAGAGGTTCGAGCAGTAGCATCCAGGACCCCAGCTGCAATGGGTCCTACAATAACAAGAAGGCTCCCATCACCCCTGGTCCATGGAAAGTTCCAAGTTCTGCCAAGATCCAGTCCCAGGTGGACACAGCGTATGCAGATGTCTGAAACCCCCCAGGACTCTCTGCGTATATGAAGAAAACACTGAGCCACTGAAAGAATTCAGACATTCAGAATTGGAAGGATTTTTTTTTAAAGCAATCTCGGACAAAGCAGATCACTGTGTGAGCAACATAGCTTCTCATTGCTTATGATTATTTTATTTTGTTTAGTTTTTTTTCCACCCAGTTTGTCTTGGGTCGGGTCAGTTTCAGTCACCATACTTGATCTGACGTATGTGAGTATTTAGGGGTCTATATTGAAGTCTATTTCGTGCCAGTCAGAAGAAGCTGCTCTGTATTGCACTCACTGTGAGATTGTCTGTGGGTAACGTGGGATAAACCACTCTCCCATTCTACCTGCCTTGATGAAGGATCCTGCTTTTTTTAACCACTTTTTGACACTTTGAAGGTTTTCATTTATGCAGTCACTCAGCTTGTCTTCCTGGCGAGATTGACTCGCTGTCACTGTCACAGACGGATGGACTAGAAAGTGAGGCGGGCGAGTTCCTCTTAAAAGACGACCAAGTGTCCTCTACTGTCTTCTTTGAGCGGGAGCCCGACCAGAGCTGTGAGTTTTAACTATTCACACACACAAAGAGACTCTTGGATCCCACTAGCTTGTCAGAGGGGAGGTCACACTACCCCTGGAGCTTTCCATGCACCATTCAGCAGACCAGATACTTGTGGTTATAGTTCTAATGTTTGTTACATGTGTGTTAATAATAAAGCATAATGTAATTTATTGAAATTATATGTAAAAAAAAAAAAAAAACTGTTAGTACACATGTCCATGATGGGCCATTTCACTTCTGATGTGGACTTAATTATGGAAATAGAATGTGCAGAAGTGATGAGTCTAAAAATAATAATACTATGAAATCTATACATTCTACTTCTACAATTAACGAATCTGTCAAATGGTCACACAAGCCTGAACCATAATGTCTTCTACTGTTAGCAGCTCTGTATTTTAGGTCCTCTGTCTGTGTGTGTGTGTGTGTGTGTGTGTGTGTGTGTGTGTCTGTGTCTACAAGCTGACTGGTAGGCCTGTGTGTTTTTAGATATCACCGTAGCATTGACTATACTTAATCCAAAAGATATATTATCTTTTCACAAAACAATCGCACATATAATTACACATGATTTAGGTGGGTTGAATTAACAGAGCTTGATTGTAAGAAGTGAGACCTTTGCCTTCAACGTCTGAGAAAGATATTTGTATTTGTTATCATCACAAATGTAGGCACAAAAACATTGATTCTCCTCATCCTAATCTCTGAACCTATTTTTTTATAATTCAGTACATGACCAACAAATGTGAGGAAAAAAATGTCTGTAAATGTTTGCTTTAATTGTTGATCATCGTTCACAACATCATGGCTGTCTCATTTGTGCTATAAATAAATGTTTCCACACAAGGAGGGAAAGTCATCACAATGGTGGCTGTGAAAAAGCTTCACTGCTTTTGTAGGAGTCCTATTTGAAATTAAATATACGTAAACACACACACGTGTGTGTGTGTGTGTGTGTGTGTGTGTGTGTGTGTGTGTGTGTGTGTGTGTGAGCTGTGCCCTGATCTGAATAAAAAATGTAGTGTTTAATTAAACGTTGCTACTGTGGATATACAGAGACATCTAGTGGTTCATAAACTGCTATTCACATTCTTGTTGTTGCTTGAACCCTCTTTACCCCCATCAGCTTTTTAGAGGATGTACTGCAGTTAACACATGCATCTATTAGTTTGTGAGACACTAATTTATTGTCGATACGATGGGCTACTGTATTATTTACTGTTCATGCCATTACCATGTATGATACTGTGGCCTTGCATTGCTCCACATATATACACTGGCTGGCCAAAAAAAAAGTTGCTACCTGGATTTAATTAAGCAAAAAGGTACGAGCCTCCTATTGGATAATTACTGCAAGTTCAACAACAGTATGTGCTCAAAGAATGAGGTCAGCTGACTACCTGAATATACTGAATGACCAGGTTATTCCATCCATGGATTTTTTCTTCCCTGATGGCACGGGCATATTCCAAGATGACAATGCCAGAATTCATCGGGCTCAAATTGAGAATCTTTGGGATGTGCTGGAGAGGGCTTTGTGCAGTAGTCAGATTCTACCATCATCAATGCAAGATCTTGGTGAAAAATTAATGCAACATGGAATGCATTTGCTGTGGCATTGTTTCGATAAGCTTCTGCAATGTCACAAGATTTATTTCCATCCAGTGTCTGTTGCTGAACCTGCAGTAATTATCCAACAGGAAGCTCGTACCTATTTGCTTAGTTAAATCCAGGTGGCAACTTTTTGGGGGCCGGGCAGTGTATACACACACACGTACATATATATATATATGTGTATATATGTGTGTGTGTGTGTGTGTGTGTGTACATACGTACATATATATATGTATATATTTAAAACATATATATATATATATATATAAAACATATATATATACATACATATATATGTATATACACACACACACACATATATATATATATATATATATATATATATATATATATATATATATATATATATATATATATATACATACACACACACACCTTTTAGTTTTGACATCATGGTAGTTGTAAATGTTTATAACTTGTACAGCACCTGTATAAATATTTGCCTTCATGCGGAAAAAAGAATCTTCTGTAAATCGTTTCATTATTTTTTTAAGGAGAGAGGACAATTATATAAAATGGGTGAAAAGAAATAATGTGGTCATGGCATTCTGTTCATGCACTGATAAATAAAGGTTTACTGAAAAAAAAACATGACTCAAGTGTTTTGATTTTTTTTGACCAGTATCAACATGTCGAATATTGAAAAATTTTACAGTCCTTATAGGGACCTGACTAATGTTTTAGGATGCCCATGGAAAAAAAATTGTGAACTTATCCTTTAACCCACGCGAGCTTTGTTTGTTTTTTTTAACAGTGGTATGTTCTGCTTCACACTGATAACAGGTCTTACTCACAGACTGTATAGAAAGTGTCACTACTGTAAACGGTGAAAAGCTGCCTCTGGTGGCTGTGACTTTAAATTAACCATGACGTCAGCTGAGCAGAAGTGAGTGCGTGCGAAGCTGCACGCAGTCAGAGTGCAGTGAAACTCAAACTCCCATGTAGCTTTGCAACGTCAACGCACTACATAACCCACAGCTCAGCGCGTGACGCGTGCCCAGCAGACCAAAACACTAGCATAAACTACAAGATAAGGGTAAGGGGACTACACGTTTCATTTCCGCGCACCTGCGCAGTGGGAATCCCCGAAGCCCTTTAAATGCAGCCTACGTGCAAAGATGGCAGCTAAAGTCGACTTACTCCGTGCTAAATTAGGAGAAGAAAAGGTGAGGCACAGTCTCGACAGACTAATGAGAGAGGAGAAAAAGACGAAGAAGAAGAGGGAGCTGTTGCCGCCGGTTGACAAACGGGAGAAGACTGAGCGAGAGGCGGAGAAAGTGAAGCTCCATCACAACCACCACCACCTCCTCCAGCAGCAGCACGCTGAGCACAGGAGCCACCAGCCGCATCAGCTGCAGCAAAACGTTAAACCCCACAGGTTCAGCGCAGATAAGCATGTCCTGCACAGCCACCACCACCACCACCACAGTCTCACCAATGGTACCAAAAGCCTGCAGCCGACTTTGCCTCCTCCTCCTCCGCGGAAGGTACCAGAACAGCTGCAGAAGAAGCGAGCGGTGCCCCGCGAGCCACCCGCTCTCTTCACTTTCACGCCTCTCAAAATGGTCAAGGCCAAGCCACAGGATTTCAAAGAAAAGCACCGAGATAAAGACCTGAAGCTCAAGCTCAAGAAGGAAAACACAGAAGCTAATGTGAACTTGAAGAAAAAGAACGGTGAGTTTTATTATTTTCTGCATAGAAAAAAAGAATGCGTTTACAAATGTGTATATTTATATAGTTATGGATGGACCAACATCAGTTTGCAAGAGGATTACCTAACAGCGGGAATGAAGTTAAGTCCAACAGTCTGAGTCAAGTCTAAGGCCAGGTTCCAGTCAAGTATATTAAGTATACAAGCAATCGAGACCAAGTCAAGACTGATTCCAGAGCAAATCAAGTACAGTTCAAGACCCTTAACGGGTAATTGTGTCTTCCCAGAACTAATATAATAGTGGAGTTAGGAGATCAGAAATAATCTATATTTAAAGAACATTTGACATCAAAGTAGTATTACAACAGCCAATAAATAACACGGACAGTTGAAAATAGCCAAGTCAGAGAGCAAAACAAGTCCAAGTCAAGTGCAAGACTTTTAAAAGTGGACTTGAGTGTGTATTCTGGACTCCAGTACTGCAACCCTACCTAATAGTGTCAACTTTGTGTGTTGGTTTCAGTCACTGCACTCATACAGGAGAGACACAATGGTATAATTATAAAGAATTAAATAGTCAAACTTGTATTAATTTGTGGTCTGTGGTCTAATGCAAAACACAGCTTCCTCTCAACTTGTGCACCCTGCTCCTCTGACTTCTACTTATCCCTGTATACCTGCAGAGCCAAGGTCCCACAATGAGAATGTCAAGGCCCTAACACTGAAGGAATATCTCCTGAAGAAAAAAAAGAAGAAGAAGAAGCACCGCGAGGGTGAGCACAGCGCTAAGAAGGTCAGGTACATGCACAACAAAGCAGTTCAGACTGTGTGTGCAGGGCTTGGGGCAGATCTTGCGCTGCCTGTTCACCCTGATTCGTCTCTGTCTGGCACCATGAAGCACGAAGGTAGTCGTCCTCCAGGCAGGGATGCCAGTGACAACCACCAACCTCACATCCACGCTGTCAAATTTGAACCCGTCCCCTTCCTCTCGCACCAAGACCACTATATCCGCAGCTCCTGCCTGCAGACAGGAACCTGGTGTGGGCGCTTCATGCATGAGGAGAAGCAAGCCAACGGCGGGGGATCAGTTCTTCATGCTTACTCTGATGAGTTGGCGGGTCTTAGCCCGGCTGAGATGGAGCGCTTTGCCCAGGAGTTCCTGGAGTTGGCCTTTGCTGAGAAGCCTCGAGGTGCGGCCTTGTACGCCTTGGCAGTTGTGCACAGTGCAGCCGCCTTCCTACCCGACTTCCTGGACTATTTTGCCTTCAACTTCCCTAACACACCAGTGAAGATGGAGATCCTGGGCAAGAAAGACATTGAGACCACTACTATTGCCAACTTTCACTCTCAGGTATGTAAAGTGGCAAGCTGTCTTTGTACTCAACAACTGCACATTTATCACAACCAAGGTGGGGGGGTGTTAAAAGAGGGCTGCTGTCAGCAGTTTTTTCATTATCAAGTCATAAGATGAGTCAGAAAATAGGTGCTTGGCATGCTTGTTTTGTCCAACCAGGAGTCAATAACAATAACATGATTCTGTTTACCATCATAGAATATCAGCAGTGTGCTCATGTTCAGGTTCACATTTGAGAACTTTTGCTTAAAGCTAGGGCTGGATTCCGAACTTCAATACTTTTGTAACACTGACCGAAACGCTTCGATTCCTATTGGGTATCAAAAAAGGAATAATTTTTCACTGGGCACGGGGGACAACAATCCTTCCCCCCACTTTCCCAGCTTAAGGTGACAAACATTGCCGCTAAAACAGAGGCTTAATGTCACTGCAGCAGCACTGGGAGCCTGGCGTTTGTGTTTTTGACACATGGTGCATTCAGTTGTACGTGAATATCAGAATTTCCAAGCTCCTAGTCAGAATTTAAAATCAGAACCCTCCGTTAAGTCAGATCTCCACCTCAGGAAGTCGGATTAATCTCCCCAACCCGACGTAGAATTTGTGCTCTCTGCTACTGATGTTAACAGTAGCGACATGTTTTGTTTTATGTCTGTAAGGCCGGAAGCGCTGGGAGCACAAAATTTTGAGGTTACTTTCATTTGAGCTCCAAGTTCTGACTTCCAGTGAACACACCATAAGGCAAACTCACTTCCGCCTAAAGAGCAACTGGTAGCAGCCTGTGTCTGTTCATCATTAGACCATTGTCTAGTATGCCTACCATGATAAAGCCCAAATTACACAAAAATAACTTATTGAGTTGATGATTATAATAATAAATTAATATATTGATGATGACCAGGATTAAAGTCTAAATTACACAAAAATAATGTATTGAGGGTGAGGTATTGTTCTGGAACCAGTATCGAAACAAAGGTATCAAAATTGGCATCGTATCAAAACATTTTGAACGGTACCAGCCCTACTTAAAGCTGGGGTTAGAAATGTTGAGAAACATGCAAGAGTAATTTATATTCTAAAAACCATCCAACTGAAAGCTACAACACAGTGTTGCTTTTAGTGAAAGTAAAACATCACCAACAACACTGACACTCCCTGGCCTCCATCCAAAGCTACTCCCCCCAACACATCACGATGAGCTTAACAACAAACATGGCATTACTTGACAGGCACATTGCTTATTATAGTCCTGTCAGAGAAATTGATGTATTTGAATGCTGTCAGGATCTAATGAGAATTTAAAGAAATACAACAATGTTATAATATGATCCAATGGAGGTGCCCAGGGAGTACCTGAGTGTGCTGCATGTCATCCCCTCTTTCTCCCCCTTTCCTGTCCAGCCTGTCCAATAAATGCAACACGGCCACAAAATAATCATAATCTTAAACAGCAATTATAATTGATGAATTAATTGTCAGTATTATTGCCTTGATTTTTTTTTTTTTTTGTCAATGAACCAACTGAATAACGAACTAATCATTTCAAGTCTGAAGGCAGTGGCATAGAAATGAAAACATGTTAAAGTTACAGGGTTGTGGCCAATCAGTTATAGTTAGACTTCATGTGGCATTGTGAACTCTAATGTTGTTGTGCATGGATTTTGGTTGCCTTTTTAGATTTTTGATACAAAATGTGAGCTGTGTTTGGCATGTACAAAATAAGCTACAGTACAGTATATGCAGGACATTCAGTCTAAAAAACACTTTTGCTTCATGTCAGTGGAGGATTATACATGATCTGTTGCTGCAGGGAAAGTAGACCTAGTTAGGTCATTTCACTACTGGAGAGAGAACACAATGCTTTGAGAGCTGATCGCCCTGAAATGAAAGTTATACATCTGTCGCTCTTTATTGGGTCATTGCTGTATATAAAATGACACGCTGCTGGATAGAAAACATCATAATCAAAACAGCAGTCACACAACAGGATAATAACACAGCACTAAAACCCTTTTTGCTACAGTGATTAAATTCTGGCACATTTTCTGTGCAGTTACCTACACCGTGGTAGCCATCATTTGTAAGATGAAATCTACACATAATATCATAAGATTCACAGGCTGTGGTCTGCAGCTTATCTCCTAGACGCTCATGAGCTTGTAAGAAATCCCATCAGTGTGACTGGGTATGGACCTCCAGAGCAAAAGGAACCGTTAGGCATGATGTGGGTCGAGTGCAAATTCTGTTTCAAGCTTAAAGGATTATGTCAGATAAATGTAATATTCTAAGTTACATACTAATTTCTCAGAAGTCATGACAATAAAGGAAGTGAAGCCGTTTGGGTGTAACATTAGCAATCATTTGCATGGTAGCTGGAAAAACCATGCTCAGACAACATATATATATATATATATATATATATATATATATATATATATATATATATATATACACTGATAATGAATGATATTGTGACAAATGACAGGTGAAGTGATTGTCTCGTCATCATGGCACCTGGGATATAGAAGGCCACAAAGGAACATTTTGTCCTCAAAGCTGATGAGAGAAGCAGGAAAAATTGGCAAGTGTGAGGATTTGAGTGAGTTTAACAAAAAGAACTAAAGAGTGATGGCTAAAGGGCTGGGTCAGAGCATCTCCAGACCTGCAGCTCTTGTGGGGTGTTCCTGGTCTGCAGTGATTCTGTATAGTATGAATGACTGCATAAATAAATGGAACACAATGAATGACACAAGCTGTTCCTCCTGTCCTAGGTGAGCCGGACTTACTGTTCAGGAACCTACAGGGCTGGACCCATGAGGCAGATCAGCTTAGTGGGAGCTGTGGACGAGGAAGTTGGAGACTATTTCCCAGAGTTCCTCGACATGCTGGAAGAGTCACCTTTTCTCAAGGTAAGATGAAGATTTAGTACTGTTGTTTACTGTTGAATACACATCTGACCAGAAAGGGACTTGGCAGTTCCTAAGACAGAGCCTTGACGGGGGGGCACGAGCGACCTCAAGGGTGAGAGGAGAGGATGCAGTGTTTTCTGTATACAGAGTTGCAAGGAGGCGTAAGGCATACATTTTTTTTTTATTTCAAAAAGAGTTGAAGTTAATTGCAAATTTGTACATATGTGCGTGCGTGTGCGTACAGAAGTTGTCCTTTAAATCTGTTAATCGGTTTGGTCATAAACTGTCTGACACACAAATGAATTTCTATGTTTGTGTCACTATAGATGACCCTTCCATGGGGAAGCCTCTCCAGTCTGAACCTGGACTGTCGCTCTCAGAGTGACGATGGGCCCATCATGTGGGTGCGACCGGGGGAACAAATGGTACCCACTGCTGACATGCCCAAGTCTCCATTCAAAAGACGCAGGTATCAGCACTAGCTTCAAATAAAATTTATAAACACAGCTCCATATCCACGTGATTTAAAAAAAATAAATAAATAACAGTTGTGTGATAAAAAGTTTAGGCACTTCTCTTCCTTCCCTGTCCCCTCCCATCTTTTTGTCTAGGTCCATGAATGAGATCAAAAATCTGCACTACCTGCCGAGGGCCAGTGAACCCAGAGAGGTCCTGTTTGAGGACCGGACTAAGGCCCATGCTGACCATGTAGGCCAGAGTTTTGACTGGCAGAGCACTGCTGCTGTCGGGGTACTGAAGGCAGTGCACTTTGGAGAATGGTGAGTGTCTATAAAGTCGTTACAGCTTGACTTGGTAAGAGCAGGCCTACACCAGATTCTAAAAAATGTCCACAGTTATAGCATGCGATGAGGAAGAAGTGTACAGTATGTCTGCTGTTTCTCTGCCACAGGAATAACCGACCCCGGATCACCAAAGACGTTGTGTGTTTCCAGGCTGGGGACTTCAATGAAGTTGTTCAGAGGCTGCAGCTGGATCTGTATGAGCCTCCAGTGTCTCAGGTGAGGATAGGTTGAAGTTCTCATACATAATCCATTAAGATGCCATATGACATGTCTTTGTTGGATTATTATTCTACAGGTAGCATATCAAGCTAAAATGTTAAACATGAACCCACTGTTTGCCCTCACTGTGCAGTGTGTCCAGTGGGTAGATGATGCCAAGCTCAACCAGCTGAGGAGGGAGGGCATCCGCTACATCCGCATCGGGCTCTGCGATGACGACATTTACTTCATCCCAAGGAACGTCATCCACCAGTTCAAGACGGTGTCTGCAGTCTGCAGCCTGGCCTGGCACATCCGACTCAAACAGTACCACCCAGAGGAGGAGGACGGGGAGGGAAAAGAGCAGCGACCAGGTGATCTCAGCGCCACCTCAGCACATTTCTCTTTTTCTGACCCTGCCAGGCCTGACGCCACCGTAACCCCCTGTGCTCGACCACCGGGAGATAACATCCGAGGCGGCGTGGCCAAGACTGAAGAACTTGAGTTCCAGAGGCCAGCGACACCTCCCCAGGAGCCCCAACCGGCCCCTCCACAGCCCACTAAATCTGCTCACTTGTCCCCAACCTACCAGGATCCCCCCCTTTCCTTGGGAACAGTCCCCTCTGGACGTCCACATTCAAAAGAGCTTCCAAAAGCTATGGAGCACACAGCAGAGTTCCCTAAATGACCCCACGATCTTTCTCTGCCCACTGTGGTACAAGCGTATGGGAAAGAATCGTAGACTAAAACTGACATCTGTGTCAATCAGGAAGCCTTTAAATTATTATTTTTTATTAATTTAATCCTTTAAATAATAATAAAATAAATTCTTCCCATATGTTTTTCAGCCAAAGGGATTTCATGGGACTATGAAACACATTGTGTTCTTTTTTTATTTGATGGCACCTAAACTGGAACTCTACTCTCTCATTCAAAAGGTGTGTATCATGTAAAGAAAATATTAATATTATAATATTTTGACCGACGATATCGGCTGCCATACTCACTCACTGCAAGAGATGCATTTTTAGTTCGAAGCGCTGCGGTTTCTTTTCGTGACTGAATTATCATGCGGAAGATGGAATGACTGTTTCCGTACCGTATGATCACTTTGGAAGCATGAGACTGACATTATACTTAAATTGACTAGACAGAATCAAAAGGTTGCCAAATATTGGATTTTCTGGACTGTTTACAACCAGTTAACATAGGAAAAACGAATGAGGCTTTTGTTTTAAATGTTTAAATTAAAGAAGACACATTTCCCTTTCATTTGAAACTCATAAGTATCTAATTGAGTTTCAAGCATTTAGCATTTTTTGGTCAACTTAATAAGTTTGCAGTTTGCACATTTCTTGATTTAAAAACCATTGTTTACACTGCCCTTTTTTTTATTGTTGATGACGTTTTTGATATATAATTTATTTTCTCACATTTGAGCTCTACATATGAACACAGGTTTATATCCAGTGATTTAATATTTAAGATTATTGTCTCATTAAAGGAGCATCTCTAATGACTAAATAATTACAGTTATTGCACTTGTTATTATAGCTGGGAATATTTGATTGCTGTCAGTGCACTCAAGTCATTTTTAATTTGATTTTAATTCACTCACACCTGTCTTAGTTTTAGGAAGTGATGTCACGAGGGTGCTGTAGAGTTATTCTGGTGGGTTACTGTGGTTGTATGTGGGTGTGACTGTGTGCACTTCTACTTTTTTTTTTTTTTTTTTTTTTTTTTTTTTTTTAAAGCTCTCATAGCTCCAGCAAAATAATGAGGTCTCAAACAAAATTATCCCAGAATGACCTGTCTATAGTGTGACAGGTGCCACATTTCTTTCAAAACTATCTGTTGTCAGCTCGTCTTCTATGAAGGAAGTGATGACGTGTGATACTGCCTCTCCTCTTCCAACTATGTTTTAGTGCCTTGTACTGTATGTTGTTAGCCTCATTTAAAGGGGACATATCATGAAAAACTCACCTTTTCTAGTGCTTTTCCACATATATCTCAACACACGGCTGGAGAATCATCTTGGTGTCTAGAAGGTCACTCAGGAATTGACCTTGAAGGGTAAGGGTAGGATAGATTGTTGGGCAGCGGGTCTCGCAAGCCTTTTCATGACTTTTGTGTTGCCTTTTAGACACTACCTTTGCAAAGGTGCACCATAATTTTCTAGCAAGGGTTAAAGAGACAGGCACTAAAGCAGTGTTACACACAGATTAAAGCATGTTAACATGTGTGCCTAGAAACCCCAAATACAGGTAGGAACCTGAAAATCAACACGATATGTCCCTTTTAAACCTGTGAGGTTTAGAACACGTGATGCTTGGTGATTTCAACATCTGCATGTCACCTGGAAGAAACAGTGATGACATCATTGTGTCATATATACTGGATCCTTTTCACAAAGCAGCTTATTTTAGTTTGTCAGAAACTGTCATAGGGTCTTGACTTATTAGCTCAATGTAGAAATAAGTTGACAGCGACAAAATTGCCGTATTTTCTGTGATGCTTTGTGTTTTAGCACAAATTGCTGTTAATGTTTGTACTGAGACAGTTTTAATCATTTAGAGCAGTTTTCTGGGTGATACAGACTGTAGAGATCCATTACAAATACTGTATGTTTCAGTCCTGTTAAGTAGGAGAAAGAACACAATGAGAATGCATAGACTTTCTATATTTTTAATAAATAATTTTGTGTGTAACCAGTGTAACACAGTTTAACTGTACACTTGCGTGATATAAATATTTCATATACATCCCAGTCGCTGTACCTTACCTTTTAAGATGCTTTTAAACTAATTTAAAAACAGATTGATGTGTAAATCATGGCAGCTAAAGAAAACTAAATGACACACATGGCACACTGTATCATGTTTAGTTTGTTGTCTTTATAATAGAAAAGTCATGTGCTGATGAAGTAGATAGTAGCAATGTCATACCCATTTTTGTATTTCATGCCTGGAACATGAAATACAAAGCATGAAACACACACACATACATAACTAAATATATTTAGTTTAACAGCATTGATTTGAGCATTAAAGTAAGAAGTGACAAAATTGTCACTGCAGACTATCCACATCTTAAAGCAATTCAATCTAGAGGCTGTGGTTGTGAAAAAACATTCAAGTCACTGGTCCTGACTTCTAATTAACACTCAACCTTCAGTTGATATGCTGTACTAAGTGCATCAGAGCTAGTAACAAGGCACCTCCTGTTCTCTACTGCTGAGGGTGCTACTGTGCTGTGCGACACAAAGAGAAGCAGCATTCAGTGCTTTATGTCAGTGTTTCCCAACCCTGGTCCTCAAGGCACACTATCCTGCATGTTTTAGATGTAACCCTGCTCCAACACACCCGATTCAAATGATCAACGAGTCATCAAGCTCTGCTGAAGCCTGATAACGACCCACTGATTTGAATCAGGTGTGTTGGAGCAGGGTTACATCTAAAACATGCAGGATAGTGTGCCCTGAGGACCAGGGTTGGGAAACACTGCTTTATGTGAGTCCTTTAGCGATGCAGTATATTACATCGGTGATCATTAGGAGAACCATTTTCCATTTTTGATATTTGGACTCTCTAAATATCAAAGCCAGGTCTCTGGATAACTCCTGGGGCCTTTTGGTTTTCCAAAACGGTTCCCAAATCCTGTGGAAGATGAAAATGGTGTCAAAATTGTATGCAACATTGGATAATATGTTAAAGAGAATTGATTATGTTTTTCTCCTTTCCTTTATAGTATGTTTTATAGTTTTACGTGCATGTAAAAGATCTGCAAGTTTAGTCCATGCTAAAGGGAGTTTGTCTTCTCTACTGAAATGCTGCTCCTGAACTGCCTGCCTTGAAATCCATTTTTTTCTTCCATACAGCAACACGCTGATGTCACCAAGTTACGTAATTGCAGTGGCCAGTTCGGTACGTCTGTCAAACAAAACTAATCAGAGCAGACTGAGATTTCAGGAGGGAGGAGCTTATTAGAGCGTTCACCCTCAGACAGAGGGTGAACAGGAGTGAGGAATTTCAAACTGAATTCACATTTTTATACCCAAATTTGATCCTGAACACTGGAATTCCCTGAGGAGTCAGAAATTAATCAAGAACAACTTAAAACCACCAAAATACATTTTTCTGTTCAGTAATGCAAGTAAATCACTGTAATTTGGCATCTTAATCACAACACAATTTGCTTTGCTTTCAGCTTTTTTTTTCAATTTGAAAATTCATGGAAACAACAATTATTATATTTTATCATTAAATATGTCATTTAGATTAAAGGATTTGCACATACTGGTGGATTAACACCTTACACTGGGCTGTGGTCTAATAAATTTGTTAAGTGCTGTAGATACATGCTCTATTAGAAACCCAAAATACAGCTATGCACCTGCAAATGAGCATAATAAGTCATCTTTAATATCATAAGGGCAGGCCTACCAAATTTGAACACTGAAGATGAGACGCCGAATGATGACGGCACTGTTCCAGTTTGAGAGGGAGGAGGCGGAGGAGCAGTCTTAGCTGAGAATATAGTTTTAAACACGTCAGTCCTACTTTTCCTATAAACAGTGATGCATTTAATGAGCTAAAATTTTTATTGGCACTTACGTTTCAGTTTATGTCTAAAAAACTTCAGACTCTGGAGAAAATAAGTAAAAAGAGATTTAGTTGGCTACACTGTCAAATGTTCCTTTTAACAGGTGACCGGGCTAGGTTGAGTGTTACCTTTGATCGAGACATGCCCTTCTCGTTGCTTTTGTCTGACTTGTTTCCTGATGTCTCAGAGTTCAGGGAGGGCCTACGCTTCACATCAAGCTGCCCCACTTGTGCTGATACACAGAAACGGATAGGAGATGTCATGATTTGCTGCATTTGAAATTGTCCTGATGGCATCCCTCAGTGTGCTTGTTCCGATTTTTGTTAGTAAGAATAATTATTTATATTAGATGTGTGTGGTTGAACTTTTTTTTTTTTTTAAATGACAGCATATTTATTTATGTTAATAATAATAATACAGTGTGTGTGTGAGAAAGAGGCCACTGTGAGCTGTGAGGCCCCTCTAATGTATGAAGCAACTCACCACTTCCTGCTCCAGCCTCGACCACAGGAGGTGGAGTGAGCTGCTGAGCTGCAGTGAGGGGCCCTGCAGTAGAAACACAGTGATGAACTATTTCTTTGTTGTAAATTGATCTCTTCTAGGAGACGAAGTGAATGATTGAAACAGCATATTGGAATTCTTAATTTAGGCAGTGTATACTTTAACTCTTAATATATTACTATATTTTTCGGTGAGATAAAATTGCTTACCATGTCTGTAACTTTTAGCTCGAACGCTCTGAAGGGAACAACACAGAGACGGTGTTAATGTCTTATCAAATGGAAACATACCAAAATAATCACTGAATGGAAAAGTACTGAGATGAGTAATCAATGACTCAGCTGATAACCCCCACTTCTTTTTATATAGTTAGTCATTACCTTGCTCCTGCTCATAACAACGTCAAGGAATTTCTTTGGCTGAGCGGTGCCATCCCACTCTGATGACAGTCCTACCCTTGGTGAGGGCCGGGTTGTTTCTAAGAGCTGCGAGCAGATGGCTGTTTCCCTGTGAACTGTCGGAAAAAAACACTTCACTTGGAGAGCGAGTAAAGCTGCATGGTCTGTGTGTGTTTCTGTTGTCAGGGTGGCGATGATGTACTCACTGTCCTCTGCGGTGAGGATAAAGGACTCAGGGGTTCTGTCAGGAAGTGGAGGAGGGTGCTCCTCAACTGCACCACCAAAGATAGTGAATTACTTACTAAATAACAACTCACTTGTCTTTGTTTATGTGTATGCATTGACTTTACATTTGTTACAACATCTCTTGAAGTGACATGGGGGAGAAATGTTTGTGGATTTTTCATTACCTTGAGGAAACGGTGCAGGATTCAGCGGGTCCAGAGGTGGACGGTAAGGGTGGAGATTTGAAGTTTTGTTTGATGCAATATCAGGATGTGTTACTGCTACTGGAGGTATCACAAGAAAATGCTATTTAAATGATCACACATATGCAGTACTGTCATAACTGGCAGATTAATTAAGTACCATGTAATTACCTCCGCCAAGGAGGTTATGTTTTCTTTTGTTGTTTGTTGTTGTTTTGGTTATGTTTTGGGTTTGTTTATTTGTTAGTTGGTTTGTTGGTTTGCAAAATAACTCAAAAAGTTGCGGATGGATTTTGATGAAATTTTCAGAATTGCTCAGAAGTGGCCTAACATAAAACTGATTAATTTTTGGTGGTGATTGGATCCGATTCAATGGCACCACCAAAAATTAATCAGTTTTAAGTAAGGCCACTTCCAGCAAGTCCTGAAAACATAACCTTGGGGGTAACTTTAAAAAAATAAAAAGTCACCGCTGCTGCCGCCTTGACAGAGGTCTGCGCTCATCACATTATCAGAACCCTAACCTTAATTATCAGTCAGCGTATGTTAGCACTGAGCAGTGAGTTGTAAATATCTTACCTGTGAAGGCCATTTTTGCTCTCAGACTCTGCAAGAAAGAAAAGGATGTTACGATTATGTAACTGATATGTTCAATGCTCTGGCAGTTCAAAATTAGAGTTCTTACAGGACGATTTATACAGAAACCCATTACTTCAAAAGTAAATTTCAGGATAGTTAAAAAGGTTTGAATCTCCTGGTATTTGAGCTACTACTTTACAATTCATCCACATTCTCAGGTTACCAGGGGTGCTGGTGGTGCATATAGTGTGAACATGTGTACTTTGTCATTCAGTTCATCTGTCAGATCTTCGTGGAACTTACAGGAAGTCACACATAAGCCTTACCTTACTCCTCTGCCATGGTTTCGTCTCACCCTGAGATGTGGTGGTAGCTGATTTTGTGTCACCAGACCATTCTGAAGACATTCCTATTCTGTTCAGGTTCACTGCTGGCGTGACCTCCAATTTCTGCTCCACGGGAGCTGACAGACAAAGAAGATGAATGATTTTCATGATTACATTTTTAAGCCAAATTTTATCCTCATTTTTTAGGACTGTGATTTATGATATTGTGATAGTCACCTGGATCAAGGGCCAGCTCAAATGATTCTGGGGTTCTCTCTGGAAGTGGAGGGACAGGTGAGGGGGGATTGCCTAATATTGGAAAAAAAAGTTTGCTATGGATATTGTATTCAGCATTTCAACATCAATGGGTCACTTATATACATTTCAACCTGGACCCTCACAAATAGGAACAATCATTTCTGCAGTATTGAGGAAAAGTCCTATAGATGGACGCTGTTCACAGCATGCTCTAAAAGCAGGGGTGGAAGTAGAAGTCCTAAAGTACAGTACTTGAAGTCTTGTATTGTAGTGTTTTATTGTATCATTATTTGTATTGCATTTTTCAGTCAGGAGAAAATTAACTTCAGGATTCTTCAGGACTTTTCTCTGTCTCAGCAACACATTATCTCGAGATCATCCTCGCTCACTAATTTTCATAATACTAATTATGCTGTTAGCTGTGTAAATACCTAATATATTAGCAATAGAAAACATAAATAGGTATGCAAACATAACCTGCTTTCATCTATCCACCAGAAACAGGAGCAGAAAGTGAAGTGGTTACAAACAACGTTAAAGAAGATGAACCAGGAGCAGACTGTGAGGAGTCTTCATGGTGCCGTTCAGACAGGTGAGTCCCAACAACACAGTGACTGGACTCTCCAGATGAAAACATCAACCACTTCAGTGTTGTGCATGTGTGCTTCGACTGCAGTGTATAAATATTGTCCACTTTGTCTGCTTTGGTCATCTTTTATTACACTGTAGATTCTAAATGTGTCTCTTTTAAAAATAAATGTCTCTTTTCTGGTTGATTCCTGCGAGGCTGGTCTGGACTGATATAACTGAGGCAGTTATATTTATGTCAGTTGTATGCACAGTTGGTTGGTTGGACATTTGGAGTCTTGCTGCTGATGTTGTTTTGTGTAGCATTTAAGTTGCCATTCAATCATATATCATCATCCCCAAAGATGCCCCCCTTTTAAAATGCAATCCAGTATTTTAAATTGAGTACTTTATTCTAATACTCTTTATAATTCTAACTAAATATGCATATCTCCTTCTGAAATCTGGTGGGGTATGGATGTGGAATATATCCATAATGGAAACGGTGTTTGCAGCAAAATGTGTTGTGGTGAAGTACACCACCAGTAAGTGGTTGAGGTCTATGCATGTGCTAGCCGGCTGTATTTATTTGATATCAGTATATGATATCCAAGTTGGAAAAGTATGATTTCCCTCCCAAAAATATTTGCATATATTAAAGTACATTGGGAAAAAATAACAGTATTATTCATCTTCAGAGGAAAGAATAACTGAGTGTGCTGTAAAATATATATTTTTTTTTTTTATTATTTTCTCACCTCCCAATTCCCTGACAGCCTCAGCAGCAGCATTGGATGGAATGGTAATCATTAACCTTTCATAGGGATTTTGGTGCTCTGAAAGATAAAAATCATAACTTCTTACGTAACA
Organism: Synanceia verrucosa; assembly: GCA_029721515.1. Lineage (NCBI taxonomy): Eukaryota > Metazoa > Chordata > Actinopteri > Perciformes > Synanceiidae > Synanceia > Synanceia verrucosa. Next base: position 17,222,471 of record CM056561.1, on the reverse strand, counting down.
TGCACATCTTACAAAGTCCATATCCGATATATTAATGCATAGCAAGGTTAATATAAAAGGAAAACCTATTTGACTCAGTGTATACAGAATGAAAAGAACTGCTCAGAGTCAGCCTTATGGTGACTAATGATTTATATTTCGTATTTACACTGAGAACACCAACCTTCATCCAGAGCAGATTCATAGGATTCAGGGGTTCGTTGAGGTAGGGGAGGAGGTATCTCCTCATCTCTATTCACTCCAACAGTACCTACAAAATGCACATCGGTTAATTGAAAATCTACACAATTAAATTTCATAACTCTATCATCTCTGTAATCTGGACAAATATATGCACCAATATGCTTGTTTTACCTGAGGTGGGACAGTTAAACTCCAGAGGTTGATCATTCACACACAATGAAGGCGTATTGAAGTCAGGGCTCACTGTCCATTGTTTGGTAGCAGAGTCCGTTGGTGCCTCCTCTGACGATGGGGAGCTCATTGGTGTGTCAAAGTAGGGGTCTTCCACCATCAGACAAACAGCTGCTGTCACAGCCGGTGCAGGTGGAGGGTATAGTGATGGTAAGTCATCACTTTCCTCTACTGTAGGGGCTCTCTGGCTGGTATGTATCAGTGTAAGGGATTTCCTGGCACTCTTCTGCGGGACCTGGATGGTGGCCAGAGGATTCGGAAGGGTCTGGAGAAGGTGCCGTTGCTCCTGGTCCATTTGCACATCCTTGGAACTTGAGATAATGAGATTTTCTGAGGCGGAAGGCGAGGGTGTGTGGTACTGAGGCAGAACATCTTCATCTTCATCAAGTAGGTGTAGCAATTGAGGTGTCACATCCAACTCCTCGCTCAGGTCAGAGAGCTCACTTTCAGTGTCAGGTGTGATGGTGGGTGCGACCGTTGTCACCTGGCCAGGTCAAAAAAAGAGGGTGTAAGTCACAACAACAACTTTTGATGAATGCAGAACAGTGGCATGTAAATACATGCTCGAGACATATTTACGTTCAGTATCATGGTGAGTACAATATTATACATTAAATACAAAGGTGCTAACAAATTACTAACGTCTTATGTTTGCTTTAAGTAAAGCAGCAGTCTTCATTTGTTGGCAAATTTAATGATTTTCCACTGAGACATGTCTGCATTCTATATTCAGACTGATGAAACCTCAAGCCTCCCACAGCCGTTGTTGCTGATTGTGATGGTTGTGCTTGACAGTTGGCGTCAGTGGAGCATTTATTATGCATTTCTACTGTATTTTTTTGTATTCTATCGTATTCACAAGCGAATGTTAGTGGTGACTTACCTCATTTCTGTGGGCCTGTGCATCCACAGACTGCAGATACCTCTCAAACAACAACCTGATGGTTCTGTACACCAACTCGTATTGTTCCTGAGAATAAACAACAAAAACCTGCTCTGTTAGGTGACACAGCCCCGCGGCATGACTCACGGAACGCAAATAATCAAGAGATCTCAGACAGAAGGCATGAAGCATTTCCTGAAATGTGGTTCTGCTTGTTTGAAGATTTTTGAAGTGATTCTTTGTTTAAAAAAACAAAACAAAACTGTGTTACCTTGGTTTGAACGATCGAGGGCCTCTGGGTTCTCATGCTTTGAACTAAGTCATAGATACTGAAATCTGGAGTGATCATCTAAAAACAAGCACATAAAGGCCACAATACAGCTTCTATATTTACTGTTAAAATAATGACTTTAAATGGATAATGTGCAGAAGTTATTGTAGCTTTGTGGGAATATCTTACCTGTTTCTTCAGGAGGTTCCAAGTATAATCAATGACACACAGGACTCCTGTTCTACCGCAGCCGGCACTACAATCACAGCAGCAAAAAGTCACATTTCAATCGCTCAAGCTTTTTTTCAAGAGAGACGGACATACTTAGTTAGTTACATAGTTACTCAAACAATGACAGGTTTTGGAAGAGTTGAAGAAGATGTGATGAGATTTGCAAACAACAGATTTTCAAACAAGGTGTTGTGATTTTCTTTTTGTTTTTCATTGTTCAAACCTCTCCCATTCAGTAAGCAGGTTTAAGTAAATAGATAGTAACATCCAACTCTTAATTCCACCTTCTTAAAGGGAACATATCATTAAAAACTTATTTTTGTGGGCTGTCTAGATCAGAAATCATTCCCATGCCTTCAAACAGTGACACTTTGTCATGACCCTCAGTGTGGTGATGTAGTTTAAAGAGCAGAAAAACACACATATATCAAGCGGTAAGGGTGGTGAATGGATCCAACAAACGCAGGGTTACATCCAGGACTCGTGCGTACGTTAATTTTCACTTTCACTTTATGATTAGTTATTATTCAGACAGACATTATGAGAAAATAACATGTTTTTGAACATTGAAGTATGTAAAAATATTCTACTGGCAAACCAAATACAATGCTAATGAGCACGACATGCCCATCTTAGTGAACTTAAGTAATAAATAAAAGATGTTCCAGATTAAAAACCTGAAATTATATTGAATGGGTAGACTGAGTTATAGAAATTGTATGAATTGGCTTGGTCATAATATTGCACAATGTCCTCTGTACAGCAGTGTCACCAGTAAACCTGTCTCACTATGTCAGATGTTTTTTCTGAAGTGTTGAAAGAATTCACATTGTGCAGTGAAAGGCCTTTGACAGCTGTCTAGTGGTGACATCACTCAGATGGGCTGATGTATGACTCAACATTCCATTACCGACACAGCAGCCTTCAAAAGGTGTGGCACACTTTTATACCACATTTTCTGCAGTATTCATATCAATAGTTACATAATGTGTATGGCAATGTTACATTCAGAATACAGTATACAGTCTTGTTTCATTATACTATCATATTTAAATATTAACATAAAAGGTATTAACATAAGTTCCACTGGTCAATATGTGTAGTTTCCAATAAAAAGGGCAACAGAAAACTGTAAACTCCTACTCACATGGGCCCCATCCCATATTTCCTCACATAGCCATCTTTAATGTTAATTTGTGCACAGCCAAAAAATAATATCTAATAGCTCTATTTTGCATTCATTCACAGAGTGGAATATTTCTTTATAATATGTGTAGGTTTCAGTAAAAAGGTCGATGCGGCTTTTGCCCCCACATACACTTAAAAACATAGTGGGTCGTTGTATACCCACCTACGCACACTTCCTGTCTGAAAGAAAAGGAAGTGTTAAATGTAGGGGACATATACACGCTGCCCACAGGCAATACGTTTCCATAGTAACTACTCCATCAAAACCAAAGTGTGATTCTTCATTGTGATCACTGCTTGTCTGCAACAAAAAAACCTGTCCATCAATAATTATGACAACAGTTTTTATAAACATCATAAAATGTGTTGCACCCATCTGACAGCGCATAAGATGTAGTGTTTTTAGACACTGATTAAAACTGATTAAAAGGTTGCAAACTGAATTCAAAATATAACAAAACTAAGTAGGAAACAATTCAGTGGGAAACCTTAAGAATCTTAAAGCACAATTTCACAAAACGAGTCTTAAATGAAGTTGTCAGATATTATATTTGAGGTTTTTGTGGCCTATAATAAAAAAGACTGCCTCTCCATAATTCTTAGCAATATAGAATCAAAGACAGTAAAGGGTGCTAAACCAGTCACAGCCTTGTCAACAAGGCCAGTAAAAAGATGCTAACATAGCTGTAATGTGTACACAGCTGCAATTTTCATATCTGTACACTGATTGCTTGAGCAGTCCAGTCAGAGAGTTTTAAGGATACTTCAAATTCTGTCCAATAACTATAAGCTATCGTAAGTCCTTCTTTAATTTCAAATAGTTGTTAGTTCATTCAAGTTGCATTACTAACTCTGAAAACAGTCAAACTACTAAGACCACGGTCATAAATGTATACAATTGTGTCATCCACATTGCAATGAAATTTCACATCAATGGACAACAGGACACACAAAAAAAAATCACACAACAGAGGGAGCATGCACTGTGAGAATAGTGGCCCAAGTATGGAGCCATGTGGAACACCATACAGCTGAACCTAAATGTAAATAGTGCAGGAAATGCTTGAACTGGGGCTCACGGGGTTAAGGTTGCACCATGGAAAGAGTTATTATCATTATTATTACTAACAAAAAGCTGTTTAATTATTTATAAAGTTCAAACAGCCAGTAATTTTAGTCTCTTAATCTTGGATCGATTAAGATTGAGTTTTATTAAAAAGTATTTAGTAGCATTAAAGTCCATATGGAAGACTGACCTGCAGTGGATGCAAAATGGGATGTCATCTTGGGCTTCATAAGAACGCATCTCATCCAACATGTCCAGAATTGGAGGGATGGAGTCTGGTACACCGTGATCTGGCCAGTTGACATAATGCAGCTGTTTCAAAGTTCGGCTACACTAGAAAATGAAACATTGCAGACAATCACAATGCAAGCCTTCAGCGCATAACAACATATGTCTTGCTTATCGCTACTGTATCTTTGTGAAAGCTAAATACATAAATGATTTTAGCAGATGTAAGATGATCCTGTCTCAAAAATGTCATGACCACATTGACTCTTTGTTGCAACAACAATGTCAACCGATATTTTTTTGCTTATCTCAGAAGAATTATGAGTCAGTTGTCCTCACAATCAAGGTACAGTATAAACACTACTTACATTACGATAAGTCACCCTTAACATCCTTGTTGTGTAATCTCCTTTATTTTCCTCAGAATCCTGAAAAACAAAAAAGAAAGGAAAAAAGACAGCAGCATATCACTGAGGTGAGTACTTGTTTTGTATTGTATTAATAATAATATAACCAAGTGTTGTGAAGATAGTGTAATATTATAATGTCAGTATATGTTATGGAACAGTTTGACTACAGGAACCTGACAAAGTAGGAAGTGCAAGAATGAAAATACTCACACAGTAAACTGTAAAAGGCTCACAAAAAAATGACTGCTCTTGTTTCTGTGGCCAGTATCGCTCACACTTTTTCTACAAAAAAAAACAAACAAAAAAAAAACAGTGTTTTCCACATTTCAATGCTCACATCAAGCCAACAAATGCAATGACCTGTAGTAAAGCCACAGCAAGTTCAAGGTGAACAGACCCACAAAATGCAGAGGTAGTGTGGGTAGTAGAATACAAGTAATTGTACGCTGTCTGATGAATAAATGCGGAAAATGTGAACAGCGTTACCTTTCCCATCTCAAATTCTCGACATGCCATCACTATGACCTTAAGGCAAAGAGTTCAAAAGGTCAGTAAATAGCCACTTAATAAGCATGGTCAGAGCTCCTTTGCATGCTAATAATTTTGAGACGTTATGTCCACAGTGGACAGGTGTATCATACCTTTACGTTGTACTCCCAAAGCATCCTCAAGAAGTCCAGCACTGTGTGAGGCAGAGGACCCTGAGTAGCAATGTAAGCCCTGGAACCTGACACTCCCTGTAGACAAAACACAGCTCATAGTCAAGAACACATGATGTTCATTTGGACAAACCACACAAGTGACATACACGTACAAGTGCAGTTTATAGGAATAAACAATTATCTTTATGAAGAGCAGCTTTTTACCTTGATGAAACTAGCGTTGATGTATTCTGTGTCATTTTTAGCTGTGGTGAGACTGAGCTTTACTCTCGTGTGGTCAACTAAGAGGAGAAGAATATAGTTAGAATATCAAAGACTCACAATCACTGTGCTCTATAGCTCACGACTTAATAAATAGAATTACAGTTAAATATGTTAGTATTTGTACATCTTAATACGAAAATAAATCAGACAATACACACTTGTGCCACATTAACCTAGTATTTAGAACATTTTTAGCTCATCCGTATCACTTTGAATTATTGCAAGTTGCCATACACAGACATTTATTTCCATAATTTGCACTGTAGTGTTTATGTACAGTATTTATTATATATATATTATATAAATGTCATGTAACCCCTTGTACAGAAAGCCTGGGATTCTTTGATTTAGTTTCTACATTTAGTTTCAGCATTAAACGGGCACTATGTATTTTTTTTTTTCCCTGGACCTCCACAGCTCTCCTCCGGTCCGGAGGACTTCCCGGTGGGCCCCGGCCGGCCTTGGACGGTCATGGGACGCTCCCGGGTGGCCACTCACCGCGGATCCCCGGCCCGGAGCTCCATTTTGTGTCCCTTTTACGTTTTTTTGGCAATGAGGATTCAGCACGGCAACAGTATGGTCTTGTATTTTGACCAAAAGTGCAGTGCAGGTTTTAGTTTAGTGCCGGGTAAGTAAAACCGGCGTCTCTACCTTGCTTCTCTGTGAAAAGTGAATTGCAAAACGCGGAAATGCATTTTGTCCAATGGGTACTAGCAGGTAGTGCTTTATGTCCCTCTCGGCAGTTCGTAGTTTTTGATAGACCAGAAAGACATGGAGGCCTCCGTATGAGCGACCCGCTCTATGTAAAGACAGATAACTGATTCTTCACTCAGGAGAATGAGTCAGATTGTTGGCATAGGTTATTTTACACCAATGAGGATCTATTTATGAATGAAGACATTGATTTGAGATAATAAAATACTTAAAAAATTACATAATGCCCCTTTAAGGTGCCAGAGGTATAAATATGTGTCCCAGTCATAGCTTATCTCTCCCCTGGTGCAGATTATGCAGGAGTATAAATGGCAATTTCCACAAATGTGCTGTGAGCAAAACTTACAGGGAACAATGTCTTTGTATCGGTTCTTCTTGATGTTCTCCTGTTTTTCTGCTGTCTTGGTGGGGTAGGTCTTGTCAGTGCGGTACTTGGTTGACAGGCACTTCAACCTCTGAAAAAAAAGACAGAAATTGAATCATACCACAAACAACGACAGCATTTAGTCATAATTCCATGAATGTCAGAGGACTTTTTTTCTCTCTGTATAGCAAACAATGGTACAAGTACACAATGCTGATGAGATAACTTGCATTGAATGTTCCTGTGGTAGTTAAAATACTATTTGTCTATCTAGTTGAGACTACTGATTACTGCTGCTTTCAACTACCTTACATTATACCAAAAAAATCCAACACACATGTTCAGTTTTTATATGATTCAACCCCAGGTGACCAAAATCTGTGAGTCACTTTACGAGAAACTGACACAACAGCTGAGTGAGAGGATTTCCATCCTGGATATATTGTGTGGAAGGTCTGACTTTCAAATTAAAGCCAATGCACATCCATGCTTTACAGGATTTGTTGAGACACTGGTCTTTTTGTTTTGAGGCCAGTTCACTCAGTTCCAAATAGTCTGCTAAAAGGCCTCGTGGACCATCTGCGCTGCTGACACCACAGAGTGCTTTTTGTTCGCAGAGGAAGTGATGCAATAGACCCCCTTCCTCTTGAGTGGTCAGGGTGGGAGCAGCATGTGAAGCACACGGTGCTGTCCTCGGGCACTGGCATGTCACTCATCACCATGGCAACAGCCCACAGATGATGTCATCCTTAGTGCCAAGGCTTCTGAGCAAGAGTTCTGCTTTTCTTAAGCGTATATATGTGCTTGTGTGTGAATGCATACAAGACTGAGGCATGATTTGACCAATCGAAACATCTTTTGTTAGTTTGTATTTGCCTGTGGGTCTTCCTTGTTCATGCACATTCAGTGACAAAGAGGAAGTACAAATGTGGCGTTACAATCGCAGTGTATTACTTCACCGACGCCTTTTGTGACAATTAAGTCCACGCTTTTTGAGGTACTTACCATCATCTCGTTCAGTATAATGACATCTTCTGTGATGATGTGATCATGAAAGCCATGGAATAAATTAACAATTGTGCTGGAGGCTTCAAATACAACATTCACAACAGTACTTCCATCAAGGGGAACATAAAAGTTCACTTACCGCAAACTCCCCAGCAATGCCATTTGGTGCCTGGTCGTCCACAGCCTCCTGCCTCTCCAGCTGGGCCAGGAGGTCCCTCAGTATCCAGGCCTGCTGCTCCATGGCTGGCTGTACACTGCCTGGGATAAGACACCTCTCACAGGCATGTCAGGACACAAAGGTCCTCGTCCAGTGGTCATGGATTAGGGTCGCCAAGGCTTGGGCTCAGGCAGGGCTGTAGCACTGCTGTCACTACCGCACAGAGCACTTCTCTGTTGTCAACTGTCACATCAAGGAACCGTTGTCAGGGAACTTGTGAACTGTTTCAGAGGAAGCAAGAGTAAGCAAACAGGTTCTATGGTCGGATTAGAAATATCGCCGCACCCCCTGGGTGTCTCTCCCTGGGTCCTAAACTCACCCGAGTGGCTCAGTGCATTGCATGATGGTGGGAAACACCCACGAACAAAATTGGGCCACACATTTATGCATATAAACACTCATAAAACAACTGTTGCTACCCAAAAGTCAAAGCGCAATGCAGGCTGTCTACCCTGTTGAACAACATTCAAGAAGGGAGTGAGGAGTGGAGGAGGGATGTGGGTAGGGATGGGAGCAGGAGAGCTAAAGAGAAAGGGTGTCTGAAAATCCTGAAAATCCCAATGTTCTGAGTCGTTCTGAGCCAACAATTATCAGCAATGCTTTCATCTTTTTTCATCATTTAGGACTAATGAATAGCCATTTGTTTGGTAAACCACTGCACAGTATTTTAGATTTAAAAAAACTGCCATTTCTTGTAAAACTTTCAATGGGAGGAGCTCTGTTTCAAAAAACTATGGGCTATTTAAGTCTCCTATACAAGACTTCCTTTTCTTACACATAACATGCTGATAAAAGTAAAAGTAAAAAAAAAAACATCTATATAGATATCTTACAGACAGCATAATGATATAAAATGTAAATACCAGTATCAGTGTTAGTTATGCAGACCGCACACTGCAATAAACAGGTGTTGCATGCTACATCAGTAGCATGGTGACATCTAGTGGCTAGTGCTAAGATAACATGACAATGAGTGGTTTTGTTTTCACAGCGGCTTATCAAGCCAACTTTTGATGTAGGTCAACCACAAAGATTCCGACTCTTACAGACGTTTGGCACTATGATGTCCTTTTGACCTTGAAATCCAAGAAGACTGGCATCCAGTCGAGTGGAAATATTTTTAACAGTTTGTAGAGGTAAGATGTTTTTAGTGAAATGTGTCTATCCAAGACATATTTTAAAGTACATTTTATTTTTTAAACTGTATTTGATCATTTCTGGCAGATCATTACATTACGGGAGTAGAAAATTATGAGATCTGGGTAGAGTATAAGTCAAGTCAATTTTATTTATAGAGCCCAATATCACAAATTCCGAATTTACCTCAGAGGACTTAACAATCTGTACAGGATATGACAACCTCTGTCCTTTACAAATGACCTTCACATCGACTGAGGGAAAACTCCCCCCAAAAAACTCTTTTAACAAGGAAAAAGAAATGGAAGAAACCTCAGGAAGAGCAACAGAGGAGGGATCCCTCTTCCAGGATGGACAGACATGCAATAGATGCCATGTGTACAGAATAACAACAATGAAAAACACATTCACACTCCATATAACAACAGATAATACATACAAAATCACCCTCCTCTCCACCGCAACATCCATTGATCCAGCCATCCATAAATTTTATTTATAACACACTTTACATTTGGCAACAAATCTCAAAGTGAACAAAAACAGATAAAATCAACACATAAAATTATCAGAATAACAACAAACAAACAATAAACAGTCAACAAATACATCAGATAAAATCAGTCTGAAAAAGCTTTTCTAAAAAAGGAAGGTTTTAAGTCCTTTTTTAAAAGCATCTACCGTCTATGGAGCCCTGAGATGTTCAGGGAGGGCATTCCACAGACAGGGAGCAGCAGCCTTAAAGGCCCTGTTGCCCATGGTCTTCAGCCGAGTCCTGGGTGAGCGCAGACAGTGATGGGTGTGCAGGAGGATTTTGTATTCAATACGGAGGTGAATGGGTAGCCGGTGCAGAGTGCGAAGGATGGGGGTGATGTGCTCATGTTTACGCACCCTCATCAGGACCTTGGCAGTGCTGTAATATATGTTGCTACATTGAAAATGCAATTTTCTCAGGCATTAAACCAGTGTTTCAAAGGGCTTTTCAATGCTCTATGTGTGATCAGGTTATATATATATATATATACTGTATATACTGTATATACCCTGTATACAGCAGTGTGCAAAAGCTTTTCTGTATGCACCTAGAGGAAGCTGCTGTCACCACAGTCCACTTCTACAGCTTCCTGTGTGCTGATCATAGTTGGCAAGACTGCGCATTTAAAAATGAGAATGAGAACACTGTGTCTGAGCTTGCTTTTACACGGTGAGTGCAATTCTTTTAATTATAATTATTATTATTATTATAAAATGTGTGAAAAAAAACTATCTTCTATGCCTTTAACTAAATGGAAAAAAATATTTTCCATTAAAGGTTTGTTGTTTTGCAAATATCTAACAATAACAAGTTGAATAGTACCTGTATTTTTCTTAATAACAGACACTTTGAATTTGTATTAGGTTTTTTGCGTGACTCATCGATGCTTTTATATGTTTTATATGTAAATGTGACAAAAATATAAAATTTGGGTCATAAAATGAAAATGAAATGAAAGCATTGCAATTAAAAGCTGAATATATTGTGGGCCAACCAGAGACACACGCATTTATCTCACTGCTGTTGCTATGAGCAGTTTGAGTCTGATCAAACTCTCCTCTTTCAGCAAGTGTTCAGCTCCAGTGTGATAAAGTGGACATCACAGCACATATTGGAGATGAGATCATTCTTATCTGTAGGTATGACACAAACAAATTCCTATATAATAACAAGTACTGGTGCAGAGGAAACTTTAGAAGCACCTGTGAGACTTTGGTCGACTCGGATGGTAGAACTAAAAGCTCACACAGGTTTCACATAGTAGATGCAGGAAGAAGAGGTCTTTTTGTGAAAGTCACAGGTCTCCAATTTGACGACGCTGGATTGTACTGGGTTGGGATTGACAAAATATATGCGGACATCATGACTTCAGTTAAAGTGGTTATCACTGAAGGTAAGACTAAAACAGCATCAGAAACATTTATGGATTGCTTTTGGACTTTTACTCTCAGATATTGTCAAACTTAACTCCTGCTTTCACCTAACCCTAACCCTGTGGCAGTTCCAGTATCCAAACCCAGACTTTGGCCCTTGAGCTCTCTGGCGGACAGACCGACATGTTGGGGTCAGCCAGTGACAGTGCGCTGTGGTTCTAAAAAGGGAACTGCTGTCTGTTATACCTGGTACCAGCACACAAACCATGAAGACTTTCTGCTCCACCACTCCTCAGACTTACATCTACACTGTGGTACATTGCGAAAGGATGTCGATTATTACTGCATTGCCAGTAATGACATAAGTAGTCAGAGGAGTGACGTCCTTTCTGTGCAGGTTCAGATATCTGCAGACCACAGCTGTATTTATGTCATTTATATGCAGGGTAAGAAGGAATTTCATGTTATAATCTCTCTAAAGCAATAATTGATAACACTTTCAATGAAGCCAGTGTTTATACTGTTTAATACGAGTACCTTCATAAAATGTTTCATAACACACATGATAAGAAATGCTCGTCGACAACATTGTCAGTCATTATGCATCTTTGAGTGTAACATTAAATTGTAATCTGTGTGTCTTTGGGAACAAAAATGTTCCAGTCAGTTTTGCACTTTCAGTCAGGCTGTGGCTCCACACCAATACACTTTTCACACTTCTCTTTTTCTCTGATGTCAGGATGATCACATGGTGATGGTTGCCATCCAAATACACCTTTCACTTGTGTTTGGAAAATACTGTCATATAAGCATATTGAAAAATTCTACCCATCCATTAGTTGCACAAATAAAGACTGTACTTTTTTGGTGATTGCTATAGTGTAAATTCTTTTGGATTATTGATGTAACTCTAATTTACATAATGTACTGAAGCCCCAGTGTGTAGGATTCGACTTTGACGCCTCCTAGTGGCCGTATTAAAAAAAACACTGTGGCATATGAAAGAGCATAGCAACCCTTTTCCTCATTAACCCCCCCACCTGACCCAAGACCAATACAGTACACTGCACCAGTTGTTGATGGGATTGTCCCATTTTTCTACAAACAAAAAAATGTGCCATCAGTATTCTATTGTAAATTTTAAATGATACTAAAAGTCATTCACAATGAGTCTTTAAACAGCATTGAATACATCATCAACACTGGTTTCATGTAATGGACGGATAGGGTCTGATTTACTCTGAGGCTTATTGCACAAAGTACAAGCTCATGAAAGAATGGCATTGTAATTCCTTCCTTTTTAATCATCAGGCCAACCATTTTATGATTGTGACGATGGAAGGAGCACCACCACAGCCAAAACTCCTCCTCTGACTACAAGAAACTGGTCGTTACTCATCAATCAAACTGATCAAGATCTGTTTTTCAGCTGGTTAGACTATATTATACTATATTTTTTAGATTAATTCATTAATATATCTTAAAATGGAATCGGCAAGTGTTTGTGGTCAATAATCAAATCTTTGTTTTTTCAGGGCATGGACAGGATTGCCATTTTGGTACACATTGCTGCGTTGGGGTTCTTTTGTGTCCTTATTAATATTTCTGTGTGCCATACTTAAATGCACAAAAGTAAGACACAAACGTGCCAAGAGAAACAGGAGGGTTTGTGTCAGGTGAATGACCCAGTTGGCTCATTAACCTGCGTTTACAGCAGTACTTCTCTGGAAGTCATATCAGCCCCTGTGACATTGGTTTGTGGCTTCTTTTTTAACCAAGGTTCTTTGATAACAAGTGATAATTTGTGAGTCTGAGTCATAACGTACAGCATGTTATCAGGATGTCTCATTGCGGCGCTTAAACTAACCGATTGTTATTGCACATGATAGCTTTCCAATGCCACTACCAACACATACAAGTCATCTGAGGCCCTTGCTTGCCCCACCAAGAAGAAATAAAGAGGAATCTGTAAACATGTTTGCTTAAATTATAGGCTACTATAATAACACTGCAAGCAACTTTTCCAAGTTGGGCAAAATATGACCATGAGTAATGAGGTCTAATTTTTAGAATGTGAATTTGCATTTATCTGATCAAGCAAATACAATAAACCTGGATGTTTATTTCCATTCTTCCATGTAAACAGGTCATATAATGGAACATTAGGAAATGGAGGGGTGGAGGCAAGTTTCAAGCCCTGGACTTTTTTTAATACAGCAGAATGCCAAACCCACTGACCTTGACAAAAATTGAGATTTTAGAGACAATTCAATGAAGAAAGTGTCTGTATTGTACCCTATAAATAAAGTTGCTGTTGTTGAAGATTGTACTTTACTGTAAACAACTGACCACTGTCAATTTTAGGATGAGTGATGCAGGCCTACACACAGGATGGTTTCTTCAAAGTAGGCAAATACTGCATCCCGCATCAATGGAAACTGATCTCTTGCACAAACAATGAATCAGCAGTGAGGTGTTTTATGGCACGCAAATCCGGTATATTGTCTCAGTCTGGTATGATAAGCTAGTTTTATCAGAGGAATGGGTCTAGTGCTTATAGACATAATTCAGCATCTCTGACATGACATCTATGAGCAGCTAGAAAGCGTGAGATATCATCCTTGATATCCCTAGGGATTTAGTACAATTCAAAATTGAAAGGTGATGATAATTAAACATAAAAATTTCTATTACAACAAAAATAAAAACCTCTTTTTATTAATTTGTGTGTTAAAAAAATAATTCTCGTGTTATTTTTAAGTGGGAAAAGGGCGTTTATGTAATTCAGGGGCAAAAGAGAAAATTTGTGAAATAGGCACACTTCATTTCAAAAGGCCAAATAGCCCAGGGGGAAATACATTACTTCCTCATACTGAGGGCGCCTGGGTTGGGTCAATTACATCATATTTCATGAATGCCTTGTGTGATGGTCTCCATTGTTACCATTGAAATGAAGACAAACTGTGACTGGCCATGAGAAGGCACACCAGTCATAACCATGTATGGTTTACAGGAGAGGTCAAAGTGCTCTGTGCTGCCGACACAGTGGTTCTTGGGAAGAGGAGGTGACTGTACTAAGCCCTCATAAGTCCTGTATGGTAACATGGCCATATACTGTACAGCAGCTAAAAAGGGTTTTCTTGGTGGTGAAAAATTATGATTGTGAATTACTTTTTTAAAAAATTGTTTGGTCCAAAATTAATTCTTGATTTAATCCAATAATTTCACATACAGCCTGTTATTCAGAAATGGTCTATTTTGCACAATTTCAGTGTTTGAATGCATGACTTTTACTTTAACATTTACATTTACATACACAGTCTATTGTTAAGCAGACAAAAGTGCGTTTCTTAACCTTAATCTTTATATTATATTTATGTCAGTACTCATGTTTCATGGGTTGATGTGTGTGTTTTTCGGGCTGTGGGTGAGATCTGAGTCATTGTGAGGCCACGCCCGTTTCCGACACTCAGGTCCCAGGCAGCTCAGGAAGGAAACCAAGCCCTCAGTTGTACTCGGCACCAGTGGTCTCTGATTTAGGTAAGTCAAAAAGCGGATCCAATGGTTTACTGCATTACTTACTAAACGAAAACAGAACGAAGAGACGACCCTAACATGACTAAACAATGTGCAGTCAATGTTTGTTGATGTCGCGTTAGCTAACTGATAGCTAGCTAGCTTGTGTCAGACTGTTGACAGGAGCTGTTACGGTTTTGCGAATTTAATAATGCACTGACATTGAGCAAATTCAAACGCTCGAAAGAATTTAATTCAACGTGTTTCACCATTCCGATGATCTGCTGTCAATTTCGGCATATATTCCATATCACTGTATATCAGATTTAGGCTTACACCGTTAGTTTTTACTGTGATACGTTACCGCCCACAGCCTGTTTTGATGAAGGAAGATGGTGGGAGCAACATAAGCGATCTAGTGGTTTACGGGCCGAAATCGTGCTGTTATATTGGTATCCAACATAAGCCGAATTCGCCAGGCGAACCGATCCCTCCTAACTAGTTGTGAAATAGCTCGATAAGATTTGCTACATAAGCAGTGCCAAGCTAATTGTGTAATATTTATGTATTTTGAATAGAGCCTGGCGTGGTTCTTTGTCACTTACGCGACAAAGGGAAAAGCCAAGTAAAGGTGTATCGATAGGTGATGATGGGCATTTGAACCTTAAATCTATATAGATCTGTTAGTTAGATATGGTAACTCGCTGTTGTCGATTAAGTAAATGTATGTAACTGTTTTTTACGTGGTCCACGAAAACTGCTTAAATGCGATCCTGCGCTAGTATCAACAATGTTACCCAATGTAATACTCTTTAATGCTTTAAATTGTCTTGCTTACGTTTGCGTTTGTCTTTGACAGAAAGCTGAGTGACTTGCCAAATTCCGTCATGTATGTCTGTTACTTCCTACTGCTAAGCAGTCTTGGCCTTGCCATTACAGCTCAAGGTGAGTGGCAGCAGAGCGGAAAAGCTGAGGACTTTGTGTCATCATGTGGTCCACAAGCTGCTGTTTGGTCTTATCTTATCATGTCCTCACGTCAGGTGCTCATTCTCTTTTTCTTCTTTTTTTTTTGTTTTGTTATAGCTCAAGACTGCTCCATACCTGTAGGAGGGGCCAACATGTCTTTGAAGGGCAATGACATTCTTTTGCAAACATTCCCAGATGGGTCCCAAGTTACTTTCGCCTGTGATGTTGGCTTCACATCTGCAGGAGGGTCTCCTGTCATTACTTGCACTTCTGGCACTTGGAGTCCTGTGATGCTGAAATGCGAGAGTGAATATTGGCACACATAATTCATAAATTCACATTCACATCCGTAATACCAGCAGTGTTGCACAACCAGTTTAAACTGGCGATATTCTGTGCTGTTTGCAGCATGTAGTAAATACCTGCTTACCAACCAGTATAGATGCTGTTTGAATAGATGAGTGACTGATAATATCTAGTAAGCAGCCTGTTGGTTCATCATCAGTCTGTTTCTCTCTTTCAGGAAGAAACTGTGGCTCTGCTGGAGAAGTGCCAAATGGACAAGTGGATTACCCTGAAGGGACACATTTCGGTGATAAACTCGTGGTGACTTGCAACTCTGGGTTAGTAATTAACTGATTATTCCTCTTATGAGTCAGGTTCAGAGACTTAGTTTTGAAAATGTAATTTGTTGTCCACAGTCAAACAGTTGTTATTGTTTTTTTTCTGATTCTCCCATTAGTTTCAGATTGGTTGGCAAAAGTCAAATCCTTTGCGGAGTCCAAGGGTGGATGGGCAGGTTGCCTGAATGTGAAGGTTGGACATTTCTATGAGTTAATCCGTGGCTAAATTCAACAACTGTGTTTGTTTCCATTCTGATTATTTTTTTTTTTTTGAATTTTTGCAGTGATTACTTGTGATCCACCATCTACAATATTAAATGGCAGTTTCAGCCCAGTCAAAGACTCCTACGACTACAGAGAAGTTATTTACTACACTTGTCGAAAAGATTTTACTCTTGTTGGATCAAGATTGTCATCATGTTCGAGTAATGGAAAGTTAACACCTGTTCCTCCGAAATGTATCAGTAAGTGTTTTTTATTCTTTACCAACCACTTCACAACATTTTGCCAGTATAAATTCATCTGTGACACATACTCTGTTGTTTTTGCCTGCAGTGGTTCAGTGTAAAGATCCTAATATTGAAAATGCTGACTGGGTCGAGGGTTCTCGACCCCCTCATCCATACTTGGCTACGGTGACGTACAAGTGTCGATCTGGGTTTACAATGATAGGAGCACCCACCCAAACATGTGAAATCAACAGCCAGTGGTCACCTGGACTTCCAACATGTGAACGTAAGTCATAAATTATAATTACTGCAAATTAGTTGTATTGTCAATTAGTGTATGTCATATTAGCATGTCCCTCTGGTTACTCCTTTTATGTTTTTACAGGATTATTACCCCCAACTAAACCCACCACCACCACCACCACAACCACCACCACAAGTCCGTCCCCAAAGAAACCGACAGGTAGAGTTAGGGCTGTGACTGAATGGAAATGTGCCCAAATTGGCGAAACAGTGTTCAGTTTAGGTTCAAGGTTCGCGGCCATTGTTTATGTTCTGTGTGTATATCAGAGGAGTACTAAAACCCATAATAATAATAAGACACACAAAAATCCCCCAGTACGTGTAATGGACTTCTGCGCTGCCTAGGGCGAGATGTTGAAGTGACCAACAGCAACTGTAAAGTTAACTTTAACACTGAATTTTTGTGCTGTAATGTACCTTGATTTGTGAGGTATTGCATTCACTCAGACTTATTCTAAAATGCATTAACATTCCCATCCGGTTATTTTATCCATCCAACAATTTCCCCATTTTATTTTCCCAAAAATTATACTATATCACAATATACTATGTCAATATGGTAACGTAAAATGACAGAATCTCTGACAGAGAGTTTTATCCAAATTTTTCACCTAATTTGCAATGACAGAATTTTGCTTTACCAATGAATCTGTTCGAAACTTACTTCTGTTTGTGCCAGTTAGGCCTGTCTGGATTCTATATTGACCTCACAGGAAATTGCAACTTGCAGTGTAACACAATGAGAGTTGCAAAGGCTCGGAAAGTTTTCTGAACATTTCTCAGGGATTTTGCACCATTTCAATCCATATTCATAGTACATTTTCCTGTTAGTTAGTTAGTCTCCACAAAGCATACTTTACACCTCGTTTACTCCGACCACAGACTTTTGCAAACCTAAACACACTCCAGCTGGCTTAAACATATGCTAATGTACATCAAATGATATTTTTATATATATATTTTTTTTCCAAAATATGTGTAGAGCAATCATACAGTCGCACTCTTCTTAAAGGTTTTGGCAATGCCTAGTAAGTTGTGACTGCAGTGATTTATTCAATCTCGAACCATTGCTGAGCCCTGGTTGAGGTCTATGTAAGACAAAGTCGATGGATTTTTTTGTATTAAATGTATTAACTGTACATGTCTGTTTCAGCTGATCCTGGCTCGACAGACTCACCTGGTAAGTCATCAAAGTTATCTCTTATTCATAGGATTATTTCAATGTTTTTCAAACTGTAGATGAGCATTGTAACGCAACTTTTGACAGTATTCTTTCTTTTTTAATTGTTTTTTACAGGCAGTGGTGGAAATGGCAGGACTATCGGATTGGGTATTGGTTTGACGAGTAAGTTTCAACATCATCCTTGAGTAGTAGATCAGGAATGTAAATATGAAACCCAAATAAGCTCATGGTGGCCTCAGAAGAACAACATGTCTATATTATATTAGACAATGGAGTTCTGGACAGGTCATCATGTTCTTATTTGGGTCAACAAATAATAAGTACTAATGGCTGGTTCTTTCACTTTACTGTGTTTTGTATTTGGTGCATTGTAACTGTTTTGGTACGGAAGGTGCATATAAGGTTTAACTAATCATTTTGACTTGGTCTTAAGTCTTTTCGGGATTACAATCTTTTAATGTCAGGAATTTGAATCACAATGTGTGGCCCCATCATCTTCAAACATCTCCATTTTTTTTCTCATCAAAATAGTCCTCATTGCTAGTGTCCTCATTATCTGTGGATGCTATTTCTGTGGAGTCCCGGCAATCATCAAGGAAAAACGACGGTAACATGTTGTTTTTATTCAATTATGCCGACTAACCCCTGAATCTCAGACCATCCATCACATGCTTGATCACTGTCAAAACTCTTTCCAACCTTCAGTCTCAGTGCTTTGTATTTAGTCAGCATTTTCACACTTCAATCGCTCTGTCTTGTGAGTGTTATTATGTTGCATGTTGAAGTATGCCTTCGTAAATGCTTTTTATTGCTTTGTTGACATGTTGACATATGGGGGCACTGTAATTAGCCCTCAAAGCACTCTCCTATACAGAGCTGCAGCTCACTCATTTGAAAAGGCTCTGCCCTGAATGGCCTTGTGGCCATTATGTTGGCAGCTAATTGGAGGCTTAAAACCACCACAAAGCAGCAAGGCACAGACAATAAAGCATGTTTAATGATTAGGTGTGCAGTTTTTTTTGTAGAATAAAAATGTGAAAGGCTCTTGAGAGAGCCAGTGTTTGGTTTGTCTGTGCTACTGTAGGAACATATGCCTATGTAGCTATGAAGGGCTCAATCTAGGGCTCAATCTCTTATGCCAAACATAATTTTTAATTATATTTCTTATCCCTCTCAATTTGCAGTATGCAGGTGATTTGGAACGATGGTTATACACTAGTTAAACTTGCACTTTGGAGTATTGTATTCCATATTTATGGTGATAAGTCCCCCTAGATCTTATACATGTGGGAGATGCATTCTGTCATCAGTTGCAAGTGCAAACTTGATCTTGATTTAAATAGTCAGCACAATTTATTTTGTAATGATTTTATAATCAACAAAGCATTTGAAGGACAAGCTGATGTTTTTGCTTGAAAATGCCTTTCCGGGTTAGATTTTGGTTATTTAATTATTTATCTATTTATTTATTTATTATCTATAATTACTTATATCATTTATCTCTGCAAAATAGAAAGTAGTGGTTGCTGGTATATCATATTTCTCAAAATGTTTGTGAGAAAAGTTTAGTTTCCTGTTGGGACATAGTTTGTGTGTAATACCGAACTCACTGTGTAGGAGAGTGTCTTAAATCAATCAGTCCTGTCGCACAACTTTGTATAAAGTTTTGAAACTTAAATTATGCTTCGTAATTCCACAATTTGGACCCTTAATACAAACCACCTTTTGGATTAAAAAAAGATGGAGGTCATCAATCAGTTAAATAGAATAAATATGTGACAACAGAGCATTTGCTGGCCTGTAGTGATATTTCTGTTTGCAGAAGAGATGTGTGTTCATATTTTCACCATAAAAAATTGTTAAGACCTGACTCCGCCCACATACTATGTCAATGTTGTTTAAACCCACTTATTGAACTTTTGTGTATTTTATGATGCTGTGATGACCCGTTGATTTCTGCTCTTAGAAATGAACGGGTCATATTTTGCATCTCAAAGTAAAACAAAACACAAATTTTGAATATTTTGGCTGTCAGACTGTGGATGGTGGATAGCTACAGACATGGCTGTGTGAGTGTTTGTGAGGTATTCTTTGAAGTTGGGTGGCCTTTAGTCTTGTGGGTGAAGAGGGTGTTTGGTCTGGGCTTCTTAAACTCTCCTTGCTTCTGGTGCCTGGTCATACGTAATTCATAACGTTGACCAGTCATTGTTGGATTACAGCTCTCGGAGAGGCTTACCTGACAATGTGGTTCCAAAAGATGGAGAGGAGGTAGCACTCTCGGTAAGAAGATGGAACTCCAAGCACATTTATTTATGCCAGATAAACAGACAATGATGTGATGAAGAGTAACATGTTACAGTGTTGCTTTAATATTTCATACTGTATGTACATGACAAATGTTGCCTTCCTTCTATATTATCCTGGGCTGCTAATTGAACTTTTGGAGAGCTGCCTGCGCTGTTTCTCTAAAAATTCTTCCCTCTTAATTTCTTTCCCTTCACAGGATGTAGGGTTTATACTATGTCTAAAACATGGCTAATGTGGGGTTCTTTGTTTTTTTGCTTTTTTTTCTGTAGTAAGCGGCACGGTCCTGTTGGTCCAACACTACTGGATGTAAAAATGGCTGCTTGAGGAGAGCGAACCACTGGATAAGTCTTTTGAATGTACTTGTGCCTCCCATGTGCACATGGATGACACTGGCTAATGAAACCATCGGAAAATGAGTTTCTGAATGTCAGTGTGACATTCCGAAACCTCAGAAAATTGAGCTCAATCCTTCAAGCGACTCCTATAATTAGTTGATAATAATTTCAATCTTCAGTTCAGTGTTGCTTGTCTTTACAACATCACAACAGTAATTATGAAAGAATGATATTTCCTGTTTATCAGAGATGCTTGAAATCCATGTTGATTTAAACTTTTGCACTATAGCTCAGAGCATCACACCCAATTGCTTAACACATACAAAATCAGTAAAGAATGTTTGCATGCTTGACCTTAAATACAGTTGTTATGGCTATGTAGATTCAGAAACATAAACAACTTAAAGTTAAGTAGATTTAGTTTGATGCTTAAAACCACAGTGGATTCATCTGTTACTATTTTCTTGTATCTGAAATTATACTGTTCTGAAATTACACAATTTATGTAACTGAAATGGAAATAATTAATTCACGAGAAAAAGCACTTTTTAAAAGAGAGGCTTGAGAAACCGGTCCTCCAGATTCATCTCCTGCCTTTCCCGAGATAACAGTTGGATGTACAAAACAGTCCCAAGCATAGTGCCTAAATATAAGGAGAGTTCCTTATGCCTCATTGTTAAAAGCCAAGTGTTTTAGCTTGTGTGTCTATGTTTGTGGAGGGACGCTTAATGGTGGGCCTACCTTAGCTTAATGTTTATTGAAACAGCTGAATTGGCTGAATTATTAGCCATGTTGAATGGCATTTTTGGCACATTGTTATTGTTTCCTGACAAAAATATTATATTGCTATTAATTTAAAAAAAAAATAAATAAATAAAGTTTTGGTTTTGTAGGCATCTCTCAGTTTAATATTTGACTCCTACACTACACCCTGTTGAAGAGGAAGAGGAGCAAGCATGACAGCAACAGTATTTGGACATGTATTGTGTAAATGTAATCTTTTGCACTTGCCTGGCTTTTTATCTGTATTTATTTAACTAAAATCGGTGTTCAGACATCTCAGAGGATTTTTCAAATAATTTTAAAGCAGTTTTTTATTTTGGTACGTCCCTTTGTAATTAATTAATTAAATGAAACAATAACAGGTGATGTAAGTGTGGAAGCTTCACAATTTTTGCCTCTTAATTCTTCCATGCTCGTAAACCTACACACCATAGGCTGTGTGTGGCCACCATCGGGAGGAATACTCTTCCAAGTGTCGACAGGTGTTTGAACGACCAATACTGAGGTCAGTGCATGAAGAGGTAATGAAAAAGTCATTGTACTGTATAGGATGCTACAAAATGTCAAAAAGTCACATGTCATAGTACATAAGTATAATTTCTCATAAAAATGATGTAAAGAAAAAGCACAATATAGAAGGCATGGTGTGGTATGTCATATAAATGAGTTGGAGAAAGGATTTTAGTGTACAGGTTCCCAAGAATTAAGTTGCATTTTCCGGGTGGCAGTGAAAAGGGACTCTGGCCTTTTTATTCTTGGTCTCTCCTCTAAAAGTCTGACTCTGATACACTCACAATTTAAACTTTGTGATGAGCTCCTGTCACTAGCAAGAAAGTGTATTCTGATTAACTGGATAAAAGATAATCCCCACTACTGCCACCTTGTGGTATAGAGAAATTTTCCACATAATTTGTGGTTAAATGTTGAAAAATAAAGCCACGTTGTAGTATGTTAAGCAATATCTGTTTGTTTTTTTTTTGTTTTTTTTTTTAAAAGTCATACTATAGTATGTCAAAAAAGTAAAAAAATGTTGCAAATTAAACTGCCTAAAAATTGCTAAGTATGCCTTATTATGGTATGTTGAATGGACTATAGCATAATTTGTGGTTAAATGTTGCAAAAAAGCCATGTTTTTGCAAGTCAATAAATATCTGTTTTAAAAATATAGTCATGCTATAGTATATCGAAAAAGTCAAAAAAATTAAAATGTCTAAAAACTGATAAATATGCCTTATTATGGTATGTTGAGTGGATTTATGGCATAATTTGTGGTTAAATGTTGTTAAAAAGACATATTTTTGTACGTCAATAAATATCTGTTTTACAAAAAAGTCATACTATAGTATGTCTAAAAACTCAAAAAATGTAAAAAAATTACAATGCCTAAAAAGTGATAAATATGCCTTATTATGGTATGTAGAGTGGCATATAGTATGTCGAAAATGTCAAAAAATTAAAATGCCTAAAAAGTGATAAATATGCCTTATTATGGTATGTAGAGTGGATTTATAGCATAATTTGTGGTTAAATGTTGGTAGAAAGACATATTTTTGTACATCAATAAATATCTGTTTTAAAAAAAGTCATACTATAGTATGTCGAAAAAGTCAAAAAATGTCAAAAAATTAAAATGCCTAAAAAGTGATAAATATGCCTTATTGTGGTATGTAGAGTGGATTTATAGCATAATTTGTTGTTAAATGTTGGTAGAAAGACTTATTTTTGTATGTCAATAAATATGTGTTTTAAAAACAGTCATACTATCGTATGTCGAAAAAGTAAAAAAATGTCAAAAAACTAAAATGTCTAAAAAGTGATAAATATGTCTTATTATGGCAGGTTGAATGGATCCATAGCATAATTTGTGGTAAAATGTTGAAAAATAAAGCCACATTGTAGGATGTTAATCAATATCTGTTTTTTTTTTTTTTTTTTTTTTAAAAAGTCATACTATAGTATGTCGAAAAAGTAAAAAAAATGTCAAAAAACATAACACATCTAAAAAGTGATAAATATGCCTCATTATGGTATGTTGAGTGGATTTATAGCATAATTAGTGGTTAAATGTTGTTAAAAACATATTTTTGTACGTCAATAAATATCTATTTTAAAAAACAGTCATACTATAGTATGTCGAAAAAAGTCAAAAAATGTCAAAAAATTAAAATGCCTAAAAAGTGCTAAATATGCCTTATTATGGTACGTTGAATGGATCCATAGCATAATTTGTGGTTAAATGTTGAAAAATAAAGCCACGTTGTAGTATGTTAAGCAATATCTGTTTTAAAAAAAAAGTCATACTATAGTATGTCGAAAAAGTCAAAATATGTCAAAAAATTAAAATTCCTAAAAGTGATAAATATGCCTTATTATTGTATGTAGAGTGGATTTATAGCATAATTTGTGGTTAAATGTTGTTAAAAAGACATGTTTTTGTACTTCAATAAATATCTGTTTTAAAAAAAGTCATACTATAGTATGTCGAAAAAGTAAAAAAATGTCAAAAAATTAAAATGCCTAAAAAGTGATAAATATGCCTTATTATGGTATGTAGAGTGGATTTATAGCATAATTTGTGGTTAAATGTTGTTAAAAAGACATATTTTTGTACATCAATAAATAACTGTTTTAAAAAAAAGTCATACTATAGTATGTCGAAAAAGTCCAAAACTGTCAAAAGATTTAAATGTCTAAAAAGTGATAAAAGTGCCTTATTATGGTATGTAGAGTGGATTTATAGCAAAATTTGTGGTTAAATGTTGTTAAAAAGACATTTTTTTGTACATCAATAAATATCTGTTTTAAAAATATAGTCATGCTATCGTATATCAAAAAAGTCAAAAAAATTAAAATGTTTAAAAACTGATAAATATGCCTTATTATGGTATGTAGAGTGGATTTATGGCATAATTTCTGGTTAAATGTTGTTAAAAAGACATATTTTTGTACGTCAATAAATATCTGTTTTAAAAAAACAGTCATACTAAAGTATGTCGAAAAAGTTAAAAAATGTCAAAAAATTAAAATGCCTAAAAAGTGATAAATATGCCTTATTATGGTATGTAGAGTGGATTTATAGCATAATTTGTGGTTAAATGTTGGTAGAAAGACATATTTTTGTATATCAATAAATATCTGTTTTAAAAAAAGTCATACTATAGTATGTCGACAAAAATCAAAACATGTCAAAAAATTAAAATGTCTAAAAAGTGATTCATATGCCTTATTATGGTATGTTGAATGGATCTATAGCATAATTTTTGGTTAAATGTTGAAAAATAAAGCCACATTGTAGTATGTTAAGCAATATCTGTTTTTTAAAAAAAGTCATACTATAGTGTGTCGAAAAAGTCAAAATATGTCAAAAAATTAAAATGCCTAAAAGTGATAAATATGCCTTATTATTGTATGTAGAGTGGATTTATAGCATAATTTGTGGTTAAATGTTGGTAGAAAGACATATTTTTGTATATCAATAAATATCTGTTTTAAAAAAAAGTCATACTATAGTATGTCGAAAAAGTCAAAAAATGTCAAAAAATTAAAATGCCTAAAAAGTGATAAAAATGCCTTATTATGGTATGTAGAGTGGATTTATAGCATAATTTGTGGTTAAATGTTGTTAAAAAGACATATTTTTGTACATCAATAAATAACTGTTTTAAAAAAAAGTCATACTATAGTATGTCGAAAAAGTCCAAAAATGTCAAAAAATTTAAATGTCTAAAAAGTGATAAAAGTGCCTTATTATGGTATGTAGAGTGGATTTATAGCAAAATTTGTGGTTAAATGTTGTTAAAAAGACATTTTTTTGTACATCAATAAATATCTGTTTTAAAAATATAGTCATGCTATAGTATATCGAAAAAGTCAAAAAAATTAAAATGTTTAAAAACTGATAAATATGCCTTATTATGGTATGTAGAGTGGATTTATGGCATAATTTCTGGTTAAATGTTGTTAAAAAGACATATTTTTGTACGTCAATAAATATCTGTTTTAAAAAAACAGTCATACTAAAGTATGTCGAAAAAGTTAAAAAATGTCAAAAAATTAAAATGCCTAAAAAGTGATAAATATACCTTATTATGGTATGTAGAGTGGATTTATAGCATAATTTGTGGTTAAATGTTGGTAGAAAGACATATTTTTGTATATCAATAAATATCTGTTTTAAAAAAAGTCATACTATAGTATGTCGAAAAAAATCAAAACATGTCAAAAAATTAAAATGTCTAAAAAGTGATTCATATGCCTTATTATGGTATGTTGAATGGATCTATAGCATAATTTTTGGTTAAATGTTGAAAAATAAAGCCACATTGTAGTATGTTAAGCAATATCTGTTTTTTTTAAAAAAAGTCATACTATATAGTATGTCGAAAAAGTCAAAAAATGTCAAAAAATTAAAATGCCTAAAAAGTGATAAATATGCCTTATTATGGTATGTAGAGTGGATTTATAGCATAATTTGTGGTTAAATGTTGTTCAAAAGACATTTTTGTACATCAATAAATATCTGTTTTAAAAAAAGTCATACTATAGTATGTCGAAAAAGTCAAAAAATGTCAAAAAATTAAAATGCCTGAAAAGTGACAAATATGCCTTATTATGGTATGTAGAGTTGATTAATAGCATAATTTGTGGTTAAATGTTGTTCAAAAGACATATTTTTGTACATCAATAAATATCTGTTTTAAAAAAAAGTCATACTATAGTATGTCGAAAAAGTCAAAAAATGTCAAAAAATTAAAATGCCTAAAAAGTAATAAAAGTGCCTTATTATGGTATGTAGAGTGGATTTATAGCATAATTTGTGGTTAAATGTTGTTAAAAAGACATATTTTTGTACATCAATAAATATCTGTTTTAAAAAAGTCATACTATAGTATGTCAAAAAAGTCAAAAAATGTCAAAAAATTAAAATGCCTAAAAAGTGATAAATATGCCTTATTATGGCATGTAGAGTGGATTTATAGCATAATTTGTCGTTAAATGTTGGTAGAAAGACATATTTTTGTATATCAATAAATATCTGTTTTAAAAAAAGTCATACTATAGTATGTCGAAAAAAATCAAAACATGTCAAAAAATTAAAATGTCTAAAAAGTGATAATTATGCCTTATTAATGTATGTTGAATGGATCTATAGCATAATTTTTGGTTAAATGTTGAAAAATAAAGCCACATTGTAGTATGTTAAGCAATATCTGTTTTTTTAAAAAAAAGTCATACTATATAGTATGTCGAAAAAGTCAAAAAATGTCAAAAAATTAAAATGCCTAAAAAGTGATAAATATGCCTTATTATGGTATGTAGAGTGGATTTATAGCATAATTTGTGGTTAAATGTTGTTCAAAAGACATTTTTGTACATCAATAAATATCTGTTTTAAAAAAAGTCATACTATAGTATGTCGAAAAAGTCAAAAAATGTCAAAAAATTAAAATGCCTGAAAAGTGACAAATATGCCTTATTATGGTATGTAGAGTTGATTAATAGCATAATTTGTGGTTAAATGTTGTTCAAAAGACATATTTTTGTACATCAATAAATATCTGTTTTAAAAAAAAGTCATACTATAGTATGTCGAAAAAGTCAAAAAATGTCAAAAAATTAAAATGCCTAAAAAGTAATAAAAGTGCCTTATTATGGTATGTAGAGTGGATTTATAGCATAATTTGTGGTTAAATGTTCGTAGAAAGACATATTTTTGTACATCAATAAATATCTGTTTTATAAAAAGTCATACCATAGTGTGTCGAAAACGTCAAAAAATGTCAAAAAATTACAATGCCTAAAAAGTGATAAATATACCTGATTATGGTGTGTAGAGTGGATTTATAGCATAATTTGTGGTTAAATGTTGGTAGAAAGACATATTTTTGTACATCAATAAATATCTGTTTTAAAAAAAGTCATACTATAGTATGTCGAAAAAAATCAAGAAATGGCAAAAAAATTAAAATGTCTAAAAAGTGATTTATATGCCTTATTATGGTATGTTGAATGGATCTATAGCATAATTTTTGGTTAAATGTTGAAAAATAAAGCCACATTGTAGTATGTTAAGCAATATCTGTTTTAAAAAAAAAAGTCATACTATAGTATGTCGAAAAAGTCAAAAAATGTCAAAAAATTAAAATGCCTAAAAGTGATAAATGTGCCTTATTATGGTATGTAGAGTGGATTTATAGCATAATTTGTGGTTAAATGTTGTTAAAAAGACATATTTTTGTACATCAATAAATATCTGTTTTAAAAAAAAACGTTATGCTATAGTATGTCGAAAAAGTCCAAAAATGTCAAAAAATTAAAATGCCTAAAAAGTGATAAATATGCCTTATTATGGTATGTAGAGTGGATTTATAGCATAATTTGTGGTTAAATGTTGTTAAAAAGACATATTTTTGTACATCAATAAATATCTGTTTTAAAAAAAGTCATACTATAGTATGTCAAAAAAGTCAAAAAATGTCAAAAAATTAAAATGCCTAAAAAGTGATAAAAATGCCTTATTATGGTATGTAGAGTGGATTTATAGCATAATTTGTGGTTAAATGTTGTTAAAAAGACATATTTTAGTATATCAATAAATATCTGTTTTAAAAAAAAGTCATACTATAGTATGTTGAAAAAGTAAAAAAATGTCAAAAAATTAAAATGCCTAAAAAGTGATAAATATACCTTATTATAGTATGTAGAGTGGATTTATAGCATAATTTGTGGTTAAATGTTGGTAGAAAGAGAGATTTTTGTACATCAATAAATATTTGTTTTAAAAAAAAGTCATACTATAGCATGTCGAAAAAGTCAAAAAATGTCAAAAAATTAAAATGCTTAAAAAGTGATAAATATACCTTATTATGGTATGTAGAGTGGATTTATAGCATAATTTGTGGTTAAATGTTGTTAAAAAGACATATTTTTGTACATCAATAAATATCTGTTTTAAAAAAAGTCATACTATAGTGTGTCGAAAACGTCAAAAAATGTCAAAAAATTACAATGCCTAAAAAGTGATAAATATACCTTATTATGGTATGTAGAGCGGATTTATAGCATAATTTGTGGTTAAATGTTGGTAGAAAGACATATTTTTGTACATCAATAAATATCTGTTTTAAAAAAAAGTCATACTATAGTATGTCGAAAAAGTCAAAAAATGTCAAAAAATTAAAATGCCTAAAAAGTGATAAATATACCTTATTATGGTATGTAGAGTAGATTTATAGCATAATTTGTGGTTAAATGTTCGTAGAAAGACATATTTTTGTACATCAATAAATATCAGTTTTAAAAAAAAGTCATACTATAGTATGTCGAAAAAGTCAAAAAATGTCAAAAAATTACAATGCCTAAAAAGTGATAAATATGCCTTATTATGGTATGTAGAGTGGATTTATAGCATAATTTGTTGTTAAATGTTGGTAGAAAGACATATTTTAGTATATCAATAAATATCTGTTTTAAAAAAAAGTCATACTATAGTATGTTGAAAAAGTCAAAAAATGTCAAAAAATTAAAATGCCTAAAAAGTGATAAATATACCTTATTATGGTATGTAGAGTGGATTTCTAGCATAATTTCTGGTTAAATGTTGGTAGAAAGAGAGATTTTTGTACATCAATAAATATTTGTTTTAAAAAAAAGTCATACTATAGCATGTCGAAAAAGTAAAAAAATGTCAAAAAATTAAAATGCTTAAAAAGTGATAAATATGCCTTATTATGGTATGTAGAGTGGATTTATAGCATAATTTGTGGTTAAATGTTGTTAAAAAGACATATTTTTGTACATCAATAAATATCTGTTTTAAAAATAGTCATACTATAGTATGTAAAAAAAGTCAAAAAATGTCAAAAAATTTAAATGACTATAAAGTGATAAAAATGCCTTATTATGGTATGTTGAGTGGTTTTTTAGAATAATTTGTGGTTAAATGTTGTTAAAAAGACATATTTTAGTATATCAATAAATATCTGTTTTAAAAAAGTCATACTATAGTATGTTGAAAAAGTAAAAAAATGTCAAAAAATTAAAATGCCTAAAAAGTGATAAATATACCTTATTATAGTATGTAGAGTGGATTTATAGCATAATTTGTGGTTAAATGTTGGTAGAAAGAGAGATTTTTGTACATCAATAAATATTTGTTTTAAAAAAAAGTCATACTATAGCATGTCGAAAAAGTCAAAAAATGTCAAAAAATTAAAATGCTTAAAAAGTGATAAATATACCTTATTATGGTATGTAGAGTGGATTTATAGCATAATTTGTGGTTAAATGTTGTTAAAAAGACATATTTTTGTACATCAATAAATATCTGTTTTAAAAAAAGTCATACTATAGTGTGTCGAAAACGTCAAAAAATGTCAAAAAATTACAATGCCTAAAAAGTGATAAATATACCTTATTATGGTATGTAGAGCGGATTTATAGCATAATTTGTGGTTAAATGTTGGTAGAAAGACATATTTTTGTACATCAATAAATATCTGTTTTAAAAAAAAGTCATACTATAGTATGTCGAAAAAGTCAAAAAATGTCAAAAAATTAAAATGCCTAAAAAGTGATAAATATACCTTATTATGGTATGTAGAGTAGATTTATAGCATAATTTGTGGTTAAATGTTCGTAGAAAGACATATTTTTGTACATCAATAAATATCAGTTTTAAAAAAAAGTCATACTATAGTATGTCGAAAAAGTCAAAAAATGTCAAAAAATTACAATGCCTAAAAAGTGATAAATATGCCTTATTATGGTATGTAGAGTGGATTTATAGCATAATTTGTTGTTAAATGTTGGTAGAAAGACATATTTTAGTATATCAATAAATATCTGTTTTAAAAAAAAGTCATACTATAGTATGTTGAAAAAGTCAAAAAATGTCAAAAAATTAAAATGCCTAAAAAGTGATAAATATACCTTATTATGGTATGTAGAGTGGATTTATAGCATAATTTCTGGTTAAATGTTGGTAGAAAGAGAGATTTTTGTACATCAATAAATATTTGTTTTAAAAAAAAGTCATACTATAGCATGTCGAAAAAGTCAAAAAATGTCAAAAAATTAAAATGCTTAAAAAGTGATAAATATACCTTATTATGGTATGTAGAGTGGATTTATAGCATAATTTGTGGTTAAATGTTGTTAAAAAGACATATTTTTGTACATCAATAAATATCTGTTTTAAAAAAAGTCATACTATAGTGTGTCGAAAACGTCAAAAAATGTCAAAAAATTACAATGCCTAAAAAGTGATAAATATACCTTATTATGGTATGTAGAGCGGATTTATAGCATAATTTGTGGTTAAATGTTGGTAGAAAGACATATTTTTGTACATCAATAAATATCTGTTTTAAAAAAATGTCATACCATACTATGTCGAAAAAATCAAAAAATGGCAATAAAAATTAAAATGTCTAAAAAGTGATGTATATGCCTTATTATGGTATGTTAAATGGATCTATAGCATAATTTTTGGTTAAATGTTGAAAAATAAAGCCACATTGTAGTATGTTAAGCAATATCTGT
Source organism: Synanceia verrucosa (assembly GCA_029721515.1). Taxonomy (NCBI): domain Eukaryota; kingdom Metazoa; phylum Chordata; class Actinopteri; order Perciformes; family Synanceiidae; genus Synanceia; species Synanceia verrucosa. The sequence continues at coordinate 17,191,498 of CM056561.1, read as the reverse complement.
TTTAAAAAAAAAGTCATACTATAGTATGTCGAAAAAGTCAAAAAATGTCAAAAAATTAAAATGCCTAAAAGTGATAAATATGCCTTATTATGGTATGTAGAGTGGATTTATAGCATAATTTCTGGTTAAATGTTGTTAAAAAGACATATTTTTGGACATCAATAAATATCTGTTTTAAAAAAAAAGTCATACTATAGTATGTCGAAAAAGTCAAAAAATGACAAAAAATTAAAATGCCTAAAAAGTGATAACATACCTTATTATGGTATGTAGAGTGGATTTATAGCATAATTTGTGGTTAAATGTGGGTAGAAAGACATATTTTTGGATAACAATAAATATCTGTTTTAAAAAAGTCATACTATAGTATGTCGAAAAAGTCAAAAAATGTCAAAAAATTAAAATGCCTAAAAAGTGATAAATATACCTTATTATGGTATGTAGAGTGGATTTATAGCATAATTTCTGGTTAAATGTTGGTAGAAAGAGAGATTTTTGTACATCAATAAATATCTGTTTTAAAAAAAAGTCATACTATAGTATGTCGAAAAAGTCAAAAAATGTCAAAAAATTAAAATGCCTAAAAAGTGATAAATATACCTTATTATGGTATGTAGAGTAGATTTATAGCATAATTTGTGGTTAAATGTTCGTAGAAAGAATTATTTTTGTACATCAATAAATATCTGTTTTACAAAAAAGTCATACTATAGTATGTCTAAAAACTCAAAAAATGTCAAAAAATTAAAATGCCTAAAAAGTGATAAATATACCTTATTATGGTATGTAGAGTGGATTTATAGCATAATTTGTGGTTAAATGTTAGTAGAAAGAGATATTTTTGTACATCAATAAATATCTGTTTCAAAAAAAAGTCATACTATAGTATGTCGAAAAAGTCAAAAAATGTCAAAAAAATTAAAATGCCTAAAAAGTGATAAATATGCCTTATAATGGTATGTAGAGTGGATTTATAGGATAATTTGGGGTTAAATGTTGGTAGAAAGAATTATTTTTGTACATCAATAAATATCTGTTTTACAAAAAAGTCATACTATAGTATGTCTAAAAACTCAAAAAATGTCAAAAAATTACAATGCCTAAAAAGTGATAAATATGCCTTATTATGGTATGTAGAGTGGATTTATAGCATAATTTCTGGTTAAATGTTGGTAGAAAGAGAGATTTTTGTACATCAATAAATATCTGTTTTAAAAAAAAGTCATACTATAGTATGTCGAAAAAGTCAAAAAAATGTAAAAGAAATTACAATGCCTAAAAAGTGATAAATATACCTTATTATGGTATGTAGAGTGGATTTATAGCATAAGTTGTGGTTAAATGTTGGTAGAAATAATTATTTTTGTACATCAATAAATATCTGTTTTAAAAAAAAGTCATACTATAGTATGTCGAAAAAGTCAAAAAATGTCAAAAAATTACAATGCCTAAAAAGTGATAAATATGCCTTATTATGGTATGTAGAGTGGATTTATAGCATAATTTGTGGTTAAATGTTGGTAGAAAGAGAGATTTTTGTACATCAATAAATATCTGTTTTAAAAAAAAGTCATACTATAGTATGTCGAAAAAGTCAAAAAATGTCAAAAAATTAAAATGCCTAAAAAGTGATAAATATACCTTATTATGGTATGTAGAGTGGATTTATAGCATAATTTGTGGTTAAATGTTCGTAGAAAGACATATATTTGTACATCAATAAATATCAGTCTTAAAAAAAAGGCATACTATAGTATGTCGCAAACGTCAGAAAATGTAAAAAAATTAAAATGCCTAAAACGTGATAAATATACCTTATTATGGTATGTAGAGTGGATTTATAGCATAATTTGTGGTTAAATGTTGTTCAAAAGACATATTTTTGTACATCAATAAATATCTGTTTTAAAAAAAAGTCATACTATAGTATGTCTAAAAAGTCAAAAAATGTCAAAAGATTACAATGCCTAAAAAGTGATAAAAATGCCTTATTATGGTATGTAGAGTGGATTTATAGCATAATTTGTGGTTAAATGTTGTTAAAAAGACATATTTTAGTATATCAATAAATATCTGTTTTAAAAAAAAGTCATACTATAGTATGTTGAAAAAGTCAAAAAATTAAAATGCCTAAAAAGTGATAAATATACCTTATTATAGTATGTAGAGTGGATTTATAGCATAATTTCTGGTTAAATGTTGGTAGAAAGAGAGATTTTTGTACATCAGTAAATATTTGTTTTAAAAAAAAGTCATACTATAGCATGTTGAAAAAGTCAAAAAATGTCAAAAAATTAAAATGCTTAAAAAGTGATAAATATACCTTATTATGGTATGTAGAGTGGATTTATAGCATAATTTGTGGTTAAATGTTGTTAAAAAGACATATTTTTGTACATCAATAAATATCTGTTTTAAAAAAAGTCATACTATAGTGTGTCGAAAACGTCAAAAAATGTCAAAAAATTACAATGCCTAAAAAGTGATATATATACCTTATTATGGTATGTAGAGCGGATTTATAGCATAATTTGTGGTTAAATGTTGGTAGAAAGACATATTTTTGTACATCAATAAATATCTGTTTTAAAAAAATGTCATACCATACTATGTCGAAAAAATCAAAAAATGGCAATAAAAATTAAAATGTCTAAAAAGTGATGTATATGCCTTATTATGGTATGTTAAATGGATCTATAGCATAATTTTTGGTTAAATGTTGAAAAATAAAGCCACATTGTAGTATGTTAAGCAATATCTGTTTTAAAAAAAAAGTCATACTATAGTATGTCGAAAAAGTCAAAAAATGACAAAAAATTAAAATGCCTAAAAAGTGATAATATACCTTATTATGGTATGTAGAGTGGATTTATAGCATAATTTGTGGTTAAATGTGGGTAGAAAGACATATTTTTGGATAACAATAAATATCTGTTTTAAAAAAGTCATACTATAGTATGTCGAAAAAGTCAAAAAATGTCAAAAAATTAAAATGCCTAAAAAGTGATAAATATACCTTATTATGGTATGTAGAGTGGATTTATAGCATAATTTCTGGTTAAATGTTGGTAGAAAGAGAGATTTTTGTACATCAATAAATATCTGTTTTAAAAAAAAGTCATACTATAGTATGTCGAAAAACATCAGAAAATGTCAAAAAATTAAAATGCCTAAAACGTGATAAATATACCTTATTATGGTATGTAGAGTGGATTTATAGCATAATTTGTGGTTAAATGTTGTTAAAAAGACATATTTTTGTAAATCGATACATATCTGTTTTAAAAAAAGTCATACTATAGTATGTCAAAAAAGTCAAAAAATGTCAAAAAATTAAAATGCCTAAAAAGTGATAAATATGCCTTATTATGGTATGTAGAGTGGATTTATAGCATAATTTGTGGTTAAATGTTGTTCAAAAGACATATTTTTGTACATCAATAAATATCTGTTTTAAAAAAAAGTCATACTATAGTATGTCGAAAAAGTCAAAAAATGTCAAAAAATTAAAATGCCTTATTATGGTATGTAGAGTGGATTTATAGCATAATTTCTGGTTAAATGTTGGTAGAAAGAGAGATTTTTGTACATCAATAAATATCTGTTTTAAAAAAAAGTCATACTATAGTATGTCGAAAAAGTCAAAAAATGTCAAAAAATTAAAATGCCTAAAAAGTGATAAATATACCTTATTATGGTATGTAGAGTAGATTTATAGCATAATTTGTGGTTAAATGTTCGTAGAAAGACATATTTTTGTACATCAATAAATATCAGTTTTAAAAAAAAGTCATACTATAGTATGTCGAAAACATCAGAAAATGTCAAAAAATTAAAATGCCTAAAACGTGATAAATATACCTTATTATGGTATGTAGAGTGGATTTATAGCATAATTTGTGGTTAAATGTTGTTAAAAAGACATATTTTTGTAAATCGATACATATCTGTTTTAAAAAAAGTCATACTATAGTATGTCAAAAAAGTCAAAAAATGTCAAAAAATTAAAATGCCTAAAAAGTGATAAATATGCCTTATTATGGTATGTAGAGTGGATTTATAGCATAATTTGTGGTTAAATGTTGTTCAAAAGACATATTTTTGTACATCAATAAATATCTGTTTTAAAAAAAAGTCATACTATAGTATGTCGAAAAAGTCAAAAAATGTCAAAAAATTAAAATGCCTAAAAAGTGATAAAAATGCCTTATTATGGTATGTAGAGTGGATTTATAGCATAATTTGTGGTTAAATGTTTGTAGAAAGAGGTATTTTTGTACATCAATAAATATCTGTTTCAAAAAAAAGTCATACTATAGTATGTCGAAAAAGTCAAAAAATGTCAAAAAAATTACAATGCCTAAAAAGTGATAAATATGCCTTATAATGGTATGTAGAGTGGATTTATAGGATAATTTGGGGTTAAATGTTGGTAGAAAGAATTATTTTTGTACATCAATAAATATCTGTTTTACAAAAAAGTCATACTATAGTATGTCTAAAAACTCAAAAAATGTCAAAAAATTACAATGCCTAAAAAGTGATAAATATGCCTTATTATGGTATGTAGAGTGGATTTATAGCATAATTTCTGGTTAAATGTTGGTAGAAAGAGAGATTTTTGTACATCAATAAATATCTGTTTTAAAAAAAAGTCATACTATAGTATGTCGAAAAAGTCAAAAAAATGTAAAAGAAATTACAATGCCTAAAAAGTGATAAATATGCCTTATTATGGTATGTAGAGTGGATTTATAGCATAAGTTGTGGTTAAATGTTGGTAGAAATAATTATTTTTGTACATCAATAAATATCTGTTTTAAAAAAAAGTCATACTATAGTATGTCTAAAAAGTCAAAAAATGTCAAAAAATTACAATGCCTAAAAAGTGATAAATATGCCTTATTATGGTATGTAGAGTGGATTTATAGCATAATTTGTGGTTAAATGTTGGTAGAAAGAGAGATTTTTGTACATCAATAAATATCTGTTTTAAAAAAAAAGTCATACTATAGTATGTCGAAAAAGTCAAAAAATGTCAAAAATTAAAATGCCTAAAAGTGATAAATATACCTTATTATGGTATGTAGAGCGGATTTATAGCATAATTTGTGGTTAAATGTTGGTAGAAATAATTATTTTTGTACATCAATAAATATCTGTTTTAAAAAAAAGTCATACTATAGTATGTCGAAAAAGTCAAAAAATGTCAAAAAATTAAAATGCCTAAAAAGTGATAAATATACCTTATTATGGTATGTAGAGTGGATTTATAGCATAAGTTGTGGTTAAATGTTGGTAGAAATAATTATTTTTGTACATCAATAAATATCTGTTTTAAAAAAAAGTCATACTATAGTATGTCTAAAAAGTCAAAAAATGTCAAAAAATTACAATTCCTAAAAAGTGATAAATATGCCTTATTATGGTATGTAGAGTGGATTTATAGCATAATTTGTGGTTAAATGTTGGTAGAAAGAGAGATTTTTGTACATCAATAAATATCTGTTTTTAAAAAAAGTCATACTATAGTATGTCGAAAAAGTCAAAAAATGTCAAAAAATTAAAATGCCTAAAAAGTGATAAATATACCTTATTATGGTATGTAGAGTGGATTTATAGCATAATTTGTGGTTAAATGTTGGTAGAAAGACATATTTTGGTACATCAATAAATGTCTGTTTTAAAAAAAAGTCATACTATAGTATGTCGAAAAAGTCAAAAATTGTAAAAAAATTACAATGCCTAAAAAGTGATAAATATAACTTATTATGGTATGTAGAGCGGATTTATAGCATAATTTGTGGTTAAATGTTGGTAGAAAGAATTATTTTTGTACATCAATAAATATCTGTTTTAAAAAAAAGTCATACTATAGTATGTCTAAAAAGTCAAAAAATGTCAAAAAATTACAATGCCTAAAAAGTGATAAATATGCCTTATTATGGTATGTAGAGTGGATTTATAGCATAATTTGTTGTTAAATGTTGGTAAAAAGAATTATTTTTGTACATCAATAAATATCTGTTTTAAAAAAAAGTCATACTATAGTATGTCGAAAAAGTCAATAAATGTCAAAAAATTAAAATGCCTAAAAAGTGATAAAAATGCCTCATTATGGTATGTAGAGTGGATTTATAGCATAATTTGTGGTTAAATGTTGGTAGAAAGACATATTTTGGTACATCAATAAATGTCTGTTTTAAAAAAAAGTCATACTATAGTATGTCGAAAAAGTCAAAAATTGTAAAAAAATTACAATGCCTAAAAAGTGATAAATATAACTTATTATGGTATGTAGAGCGGATTTATAGCATAATTTGTGGTTCAATGTTGGTAGAAAGACATATTTTTGTACATCAATAAATATCTGTTTTAAAAAAAATGTCATACTATACTATGTCGAAAAAATCAAAAAATGGCAAAAAAATTAAAATGTCTAAAAAGTGATAAAAATGCCTTATTATGGTATGTAGAGTGGATTTATAGCATAATTTGTGGTTAAATGTTGGTAGAAAGACATATTTTGGTACATCAATAAATGTCTGTTTTAAAAAAAAGTCATACTATAGTATGTCGAAAAAGTCAATAAATGTCAAAAAATTACAATGCCTAAAAAGTGATAAATATTCCTTATTATGGTATGTAGAGTGGATTTATAGCATAATTTGTGGTTAAATGTTGGTAAAAAAGAATTATTTTGTACATCAATAAATATCTGTTTTAAAAAAAAGTCATACTATAGTATGTCGAAAAAGTCAAAAAATGTCAAAAAATTACAATGCCTAAAAAGTGATAAATATGCCTTATTATGGTATGTAGAGTGGATTTATAGCATAATTTGTGGTTAAATGTTGGTAGAAAGAGAGATTTTTGTACATCAATAAATATCTGTTTTAAAAAAAAGTCATACTATAGTATGTCGAAAAAGTCAAAAAATGTCAAAAAATTAAAATGCCTAAAAAGTGATAAATATACCTTATTATGGTATGTAGAGTGGATTTATAGCATAATTTGTGGTTAAATGTTGGTAAAAAGAATTATTTTTGTACATCAATAAATATCTGTTTTAAAAAAAAGTCATACTATAGTATGTCGAAAAAGTCAATAAATGTCAAAAAATTAAAATGCCTAAAAAGTGATAAAAATGCCTCATTATGGTATGTAGAGTGGATTTATAGCATAATTTGTGGTTAAATGTTGGTAGAAAGACATATTTTGGTACATCAATAAATGTCTGTTTTAAAAAAAAGTCATACTATAGTATGTCGAAAAAGTCAAAAATTGTATAAAAATTACAATGCCTAAAAAGTGATAAATATAACTTATTATGGTATGTAGAGCGGATTTATAGCATAATTTGTGGTTAAATGTTGGTAGAAAGACATATTTTTGTACATCAATAAATATCTGTTTTAAAAAAAATGTCATACTATACTATGTCGAAAAAGTCAATAAATGTCAAAAAATTAAAATGCCTAAAAAGTGATAAAAATGCCTCATTATGGTATGTAGAGTGGATTTATAGCATAATTTGTGGTTAAATGTTGGTAGAAAGACATATTTTGGTACATCAATAAATGTCTGTTTTAAAAAAAAGTCATACTATAGTATGTCGAAAAAGTCAAAAATTGTAAAAAAATTACAATGCCTAAAAAGTGATAAATATAACTTATTATGGTATGTAGAGCGGATTTATAGCATAATTTGTGGTTAAATGTTGGTAGAAAGACATATTTTTGTACATCAATAAATATCTGTTTTAAAAAAAATGTCATACTATACTATGTCGAAAAAATCAAAAAATGGCAAAAAAATTAAAATGTCTAAAAAGTGATAAAAATGCCTTATTATGGTATGTAGAGTGGATTTATAGCATAATTTGTGGTTAAATGTTGGTAGAAAGACATATTTTGGTACATCAATAAATGTCTGTTTTAAAAAAAAGTCATAGTATAGTATGTCGAAAAAGTCAAAAAATGTCAAAAAATTACAATGCCTAAAAAGTGATAAATATTCCTTATTATGGTATGTAGAGTGGATTTATAGCATAATTTGTGGTTAAATGTTGGTAAAAAAGAATTATTTTGTACATCAATAAATATCTGTTTTAAAAAAAAGTCATACTATAGTATGTCGAAAAAGTCAATAAATGTCAAAAAATTAAAATGCCTAAAAAGTGATTAAAAATGCCTTATTATGGTATGTAGAGTGGATTTATAGCATAATTTGTGGTTAAATGTTGGTAGAAAGACATATTTTTGTACATCAATAAATATCTGTTTTAAAAAAAAGTCATACTATAGTATGTCGAAAAAGTCAAAAAATGTCAAAAAATTAAAATGCCTAAAAAGTGATAAATATGCCTTATTATGGTATGTAGAGTGGATTTATAGCATAATTTGTGGTTAAATGTTGGTAGAAAGACATATTTTTGTACATCAATAAATAACTGTTTAAAAAAAAAGTCATACTACAGTATGTCGAAAAAGTCAAAAAATGTCAAAAAAATTAAAATGCCTACAAAGTGATAAATATGCCTTATTATGGTATGTAGAGTGGATTTATAGCATAATTTGTGGTTAAATGTTGGTAGAAAGACATATTTTTGTACATCAATAAATATCTGTTTTAAAAAAAAGTCATACTATAGTATGTCTAAAAAGTCAAAAAATGTCAAAAAATTAAAATGCCTAAAAGTGATAAAAATGCCTTATTATGGTATGTAGAGTGGATTTATCGCATAATTTGTGGTTAAATGTTGGTAGAAAGACATATTTTGGTACATCAATAAATGTCTGTTTTAAAAAAAAGTCATACTATAGTATGTCGAAAAAGTCAAAAAATGTAAAAAAAATTACAATGCCTAAAAAGTGATAAATATAACTTATTATGGTGTGTAGAGCGGATTTATAGCATAATTTGTGGTTAAATGTTGTTAAAAAGACATATTTTTGTACATCAATAAATATCTGTTTTAAAAAAAAGTCATACTATAGTATGTCGAAAAAGTCAATAAATGTCAAAAAATTAAAATGCCTAAAAAGTGATAAAAATGCCTCATTATGGTATGTAGAGTGGATTTATAGCATAATTTGTGGTTAAATGTTGGTAGAAAGACATATTTTGGTACATCAATAAATGTCTGTTTTAAAAAAAAGTCATACTATAGTATGTCGAAAAAGTCAAAAAATGTAAAAAAAATTACAATGCCTAAAAAGTGATAAATATAACTTATTATGGTGTGTAGAGCGGATTTATAGCATAATTTGTGGTTAAATGTTGGTAGAAAGAATTATTTTTGTACATCAATAAATATCTGTTTTAAAAAAAAGTCATACTATAGTATGTCTAAAAAGTCAAAAAATGTCAAAAAATTACAATGCCTAAAAAGTGATAAAAATGCCTTATTATGGTATGTAGAGTGGATTTATAGCATAATTTGTGGTTAAATGATGGTAGAAAGACATATTTTTGTACATCAATAAATATCTGTTTTAAAAAAAAGTCATACTATAGTGTGTCGAAAAAGTCAAAAAATGTCAAAAAATTAAAATGCCTAAAAAGTGATAAATATACCTTATTATGGTATGTAGAGTGGATTTATAGCATAATTTGTGGTTAAATGTTGGTAGAAAGATATATTTTTGTACCAAGAAATATCTGCTTTAAAAAAATGTCATACTATACTATGTCGAAAAAATCAAAAAATGGCAAAAAAATTAAAATGTCTAAAAAGTGATTTATATGCCTTATTATGGTATGTTGAATGGATCTATAGCATAATTTTTGGTTAAATGTTGAAAAATAAAGCCACATTGTAGTATGTTAAGCAATATCTGTTTTAAAAAAAAAAGTCATACTATAGTATGACAAAAAAGTCAAAAAATGTCAAAAAATTAAAATGCCTAAAAGTGATAAAAATGCCTTATTATGGTATGTAGAGTGGATTTATAGCATAATTTCTGGTTAAATGTTGGTAGAAAGAGAGATTTTTGTACATCAATAAATATTTGTTTTTAAAAAAAGTCATACTATAGTATGTCGAAAAAGTCAAAAAATGTCAAAAAATTAAAATGCCTAAAAAGTGATAAATATGCCTCATTATGGTATGTAGAGTGGATTTATAGCATAAGTTGTGGTTAAATGTTGGTAGAAAGATATATTTTTGTACATCAATAAATATCTGTTTTAAAAAAGTCATACTATAGTATGTCGAAAAAGTCAAAAAATTAAAATGCCTAAAAAGTGATAAATATACCTTATTATGGTATGTAGAGTGGATTTATAGCATAATTTCTGGTTAAATGTTGGTAGAAAGACATATTTTTGTACGTCAATAAATATCTGTTTCAAAAAAAAAGTCATACTATAGTATGTCGAAAAAGTCAACAAATGTCAAAAAATTAACATGCCAAAAAAGTGATAAATATGCCTTATTATGGTATGTAGAGTGGATTTATAGCATAATTTGTGGTTAAATGTTCGTAGAAAGACATTTTTGTACATCAATAAATATCTGTTTTTAAAAAAAGTCATACTATAGTGTGTCGAAAACATCAAAAAATGTCAAAAAATTACAATGCCTAAAAAGTAATAAATATACCTTATTATGGTATGTAGAGTGGATTTATAGCATAATTTGTGGTTAAATGTTGGTAGAAAGAGATTTTTGTACATCAATAAATATCTGTTTTAAAAAAAAGTCATACTATAGTATGTCGAAAAAGTCAAAAAATGTCAAAAAATTAAAATGCCTAAAAAGTGATAAATATACCTTATTATGGTATGTAGAGTGGATTTATAGCATAATTTGTGGTTAAATGTTGTTAAAAAGACATATTTTTGTCCATCAATAAATATCTGTTTCAAAGAAAAAGTCATACTATAGTATGTTGAAAAAGTCAATAAATGTCAAAAAATTAAAATGCCTAAAAAGTGATAAATATGCCTTATCATGGCATGTAGAGTGGATTTATGGCATAATTTGTGGTTAAATGTTGGTAGAAATAATTATTTTTGTACATCAATAAATATCTGTTTTTAAAAAAAGTCATACTATAGTATGTCTAAAAAGTCAAAAAATGTCAAAAAATTACAATGCCTAAAAAGTGATAAATATGCCTTATTGTGGTATGTAGAGTGGATTTATAGCATAATTTGTGGTTAAATGTTGGTAGAAAGAGAGATTTTTGTACATCAATAAATATCAGTCTTAAAAAAAAAGTCAGACTATAGTACGTCGAAAAAGTCAAAAAATGTCAAAAAATTAAAATGTCTAAAAAGTGATAAATATGCCTTGTGGTATGTAGAGTGGATTTATAGCATAATTTGTGGTTAAATGTTGTTCAAAAGACATATTTTTGTACATCAATAAATATCTGTTTTAAAAAAAGTCATACTATAGTATGTCGAAAAAGTCAAAAAATGTCAAAAAATTAAAATGTCTAAAAAGTGATAAAAATGCCTTATTATGGTATGTAGAGTGGATTTATAGCATAATTTCTGGTTAAATGTTGTTCAAAAGATATTTTGTACATCAATAAATATCAGTTTTAAAAAAAGTCATACTATCGTATGTCGAAAAAGTAAAAAAATGTCAAAAAATTAAAATGTCTAAAAAGTGATAAATATACCTTATTATGATATGTTGAATGGTTCTATAGCATAATTTGTGATTAAATGTTGTAAAAAAAGTCATGTTGTACTATGTAAAAAAAAAAATGTTTAAAAAACGTCATGCTATAGTGTGTCAAAAAAGTCAAAAAATTAAAATGCCTAAAAAGCGATAAATATGCCTCATTATGGTATGTTGAACGGATTTATAGCATAATTTGTTGTTAAATGTTGTCAAAAACATATACCTGTACGTCAATAAATATCTGTTTTAAAAAAAAAGAGAGCAACAAAGGAGGGATCCCTCTTCCAGGATGGACAGACGTGCAATAGATGCCATGTGTACAGAATAACAACAATGAAAACACATTAACACTACATATAAAATTGTATGAAAATGTCCAACTCAATATAACCACAGCTAATACACAGTGTATATATAGAATTGTATGAGAGTGTCCAAGGGGACGAAGAGCATCATCAAGCTATCAGTAATGGATGAGCAGCACGTCTTCCTCTCCACCACTCCAACCAGAAGAAGTCTGGGCAGCACGTCCTCCTCTCTCCACCATGCCAACCAGAAGAAGCCTGTGCAGCACGTCACCACCACATCACTCAGTACCAGAAGATGAAGCCTGACTGGTCTGCACAACCACTACTCCACCAGGTAGAGTGGATCCATGGATACCTGTGAGATGAGAACGCACAGGGACTACGAGGCACAAAACTAATCTGCAGCATGTGTTAAAGGGAGGAAGAGTAAACACATGCTCTTCTCCACTACTCTAACAGATATAACCTGAGCAGCATCGCCTCTTCTCCATCTCACCACCATCACGACAGATGAAGCCTGGATGACACCACCTCCTTCCCACCCAGTAGCCTCAGCAGAGCATAGGGACTCTGGGGAAGAAGATGAGTTAGTAAAATGACTTAATGAAGGCATCCAAATAAAGAAGAAGAGAAGCTCATTGTGTCAGGGGAAGTCCCTCGGCAGTCTAGACCTATAGCAGCATAACTAAGGATTGATCCAAGGCAGCCTGAGTCAGCCTTGGATCAGTCCTAACTATAAGCACTATCAAAAAGGAAAGTCTTAAGCTTACTCCTGAATAAGGGGATGGTGTCAAAAAAAATCTGTTTTAAAAAAAAGTCATACTACAGTATGTTGAAAAAGTGAAAAAATGTCAAAAAATTAAAATGCCTAAAAAGTGATAAATAGCCCTTATTATGGTATGTTGAATGGATCTATGGCATAATTTGTGGTTAAATGTTGGTAAAAAGACATATTTTTGTACGTCAATAAATATCTGTTTTTAAAAAAAGTCATACTATAGTATGTCAAAAAATGTCAAAAAATTAAAATGCCTAAAAAGTGATAAATATGCCTTATTATGGTATGTAGAGTGGATTTATAGCATAATTTGTGGTTAAATGTTGTTCAAAAGACATATTTTTGTACATCAATAAATATCTGTTTTAAAAAAAAGTCATACTATAGTATGTCGAAAAAGTCAAAAAATGTCAAAAAATTAAAATGCCTAAAAAGTGATAAATATACCTTATTATGGTATGTAGAGTGGATTTATAGCATAATTTGTGGTTAAATGTTGTTCAAAAGACATATTTTTGTACATCAATAAATATCTGTTTTAAAAAAAAGTCATACTATAGTATGTCGAAAAAGTCAATAAATGTCAAAAAATTAAAATGCCTAAAAAGTGATAAAAATGCCTCATTATGGTATGTAGAGTGGATTTATAGCATAATTTGTGGTTAAATGTTGGTAGAAAGACATATTTTGGTACATCAATAAATGTCTGTTTTAAAAAAAAGTCATACTATAGTATGTCGAAAAAGTCAAAAAATGTAAAAAAAATTACAATGCCTAAAAAGTGATAAATATACCTTATTATGGTATGTAGAGCGGATTTATAGCATAATTTGTGGTTAAATGTTGGTAGAAAGACATATTTTTGTACATCAATAAATATCTGTTTTAAAAAAATGTCATACTATACTATGTCGAAAAAATCAAAAAATGGCAAAAAAATTAAAATGTCTAAAAAGTGATTTATATGCCTTATTATGGTATGTTGAATGGATCTATAGCATAATTTTTGGTTAAATGTTGAAAAATAAAGCCACATTGTAGTATGTTAAGCAATATCTGTTTTAAAAAAAAAAAGTCATACTATAGTATGACGAAAAAGTCAAAAAATGTCAAAAAATTAAAATGCCTAAAAGTGATAAATATGCCTTATTATGGTATCTAGAGTGGATTTATAGCATCATTTCTGGTAAAATATTGTTAAAAAGACAGTTTTGTACATCAATAAATATCTGTTTTAAAAAAAAAAGTCATACTATGGTATGTCGAAAAAGTCAAAAAATGTCAAAAAATTAAAATGCCTAAAAAGTGATAAATATGCCTTATTATGGTATGTAGAGTGGATTTATAGCATAATTTGTGGTTAAATGTTGGTAGAAAGATATATTTTTGGATATCAATAAATATCTGTTTTAAAAAAGTCATACTTTCGTATGTCGAAAAAGTCAAAAAATTAAAATGCCTAAAAAGTGATAAATATACCTTATTATGGTATGTAGAGTGGATTTATAGCATAATTTCTGGTTAAATGTTGGTAGAAAGAGAGATTTTTGTACATCAATAAATATCTGTTTTAAAAAAAAGTCATACTATAGTATGTCGAAAAAGTCAATAAATGTCAAAAAATTAAAATGCCTAAAAAGTGATAAAAATGCCTCATTATGGTATGTAGAGCGGATTTATAGCATAATTTGTGGTTAAATGTTGGTAGAAAGACATATTTTGGTACATCAATAAATATCTGTTTTAAAAAAATGTCATACTATACTATGTCGAAAAAATCAAAAAATGGCAAAAAAATTAAAATGTCTAAAAAGTGATTTATATGCCTTATTATGGTATGTTGAATGGATCTATAGCATAATTTTTGGTTAAATGTTGAAAAATAAAGCCACATTGTAGTATGTTAAGCAATATCTGTTTTAAAAAAAAAAAGTCATACTATAGTATGACGAAAAAGTCAAAAAATGTCAAAAAATTAAAATGCCTAAAAGTGATAAATATGCCTTATTATGGTATGTAGAGTGGATTTATAGCATCATTTCTGGTAAAATATTGTTAAAAAGACAGTTTTGTACATCAATAAATATCTGTTTTAAAAAAAAAAGTCATACTATGGTATGTCGAAAAAGTCAAAAAATGTCAAAAAATTAAAATGCCTAAAAAGTGATAAATATGCCTTATTATGGTATGTAGAGTGGATTTATAGCATAATTTGTGGTTAAATGTTGGTAGAAAGATATATTTTTGGATATCAATAAATATCTGTTTTAAAAAAGTCATACTTTCGTATGTCGAAAAAGTCAAAAAATTAAAATGCCTAAAAAGTGATAAATATACCTTATTATGGTATGTAGAGTGGATTTATAGCATAATTTCTGGTTAAATGTTGGTAGAAAGAGAGATTTTTGTACATCAATAAATATCTGTTTTAAAAAAAAAGTCATACTATAGTATGTCGAAAAAGTCAAAAAATGTCAAAAAATTAAAATGCCTAAAAAATGATAAAAATGCCTTATTATGGTATGTAGAGTGGATTTATAGCATAATTTGTGGTTAAATGTTGTTAAAAGACATATTTTTGTACATCAATAAATATCTGTTTAAAAAAAAAGTCATACTATAGTATGTCGAAAAAGTCAATAAATGTCAAAAAATTAAAATGCCTAAAAAGTGATAAATATGCCTTATTATGGTATGTAGAGTGGATTTATAGCATAATTTGTGGTTAAATGTTGGTAGAAAGACATATTTTTGAACATTAATAAATATCTGTTTTAAAAAAAAGTCATACTATAGTATGTCGAAAAAGTCAAAAAATGTCAAAAAAATTAAAATGCCTAAAAAGTGATAAATATGCCTTATTATGGTATGTAGAGTGGATTTATAGCATAATTTGTGGTTAAATGTTCGTAGAAAGACATTTTTGTACATCAATAAATATCTGTTTTAAAAAAAAGTCATACTATAGTGTGTCTAAAACGTCAAAAAATGTCAAAAAATTAAAATGCCTAAAAAGTGATAAATATGCCTCATTATGGTATGTTGAGTGGATTTATAGCATAATTAGTGGTTAAATGTTGTTAAAAACACATATTTTTGTACGTCAATAAATATCTATTTTAAAAAACAGTCATACTATAGTATGTCGAAAAAAGTCAAAAAATGTCAAAAAATTAAAATGCCTAAAAAGTGCTAAATATGCCTTATTATGGTACGTTGAATGGATCCATAGCATAATTTGTGGTTAAATGTTGAAAAATAAAGCCACGTTGTAGTATGTTAAGCAATATCTGTTTTAAAAAAAAAGTCATACTATAGTATGTCGAAAAAGTCAAAAAATGTCGCAAATTAAAATGCCTGAAAAGTGATAAGTATGCCTTCTTATGGTATGTACAGTGGATTTATAGCATAATTTGTGGTTACATGTTGGTAGAAAGACATATTTTTGTACGTCAATAAATATCTGTTTTAAAAAAGTCATACTATAGTATGTCGAAAAAGTCAAAAAATGTCAAAAAATTAAAATGCCTAAAAAGTGATAAATATATCTTATTATGGTATGTAGAGTGGATTTATAGCATAATTTGTGGTTAAATGTTGGTAGAAAGACATATTTTTGTATATCAATAAATATCTGTTTTAAAAAAAATGTCATACTATAGTATGTCGAAAAAGTCAAAAAATGTCAAAAAATTAAAATGTCTAAAAAGTGATTCATATGCCTTATTATGGTATGTTGAATGGATCTGTAGCATAATTTTTGGTTAAATGTTGAAAAATAAAGCCACATTATAGTATGTTAAGCAATATCTGTTTTAAAAAACCAGTCATACTATAGTATGTCGAAAAAGTAAAAAAATGTCAAAAAATTAAAATGCCTAAAAAGTGATAAAAATGCCTTATTATGGTATGTAGAGTGGATTTATAGCATAATTTGTGGTTAAATGTTGTTAAAAAGACATTTTTGTACATCAATAAATATCTGTTTTAAAAAAAAGTCATACTATAGTATGTCGAAAAATTCAAAAAATGTTTTGACTATAAAAATCAAATAATGTATATAGTATGTTGAAAAAGTAAAAAAACAGTCAAAAAATTAAAACGTCTAAAAAGCGATAAATTTGCCTTATCATGGTGTGTTGAATGGATTTATAGCATAATATGTGGTTAAATGTTGAAAAAAAGCCATATTAAAGCATGTCAATAAATGTCTTTGACAAAAAAGTCATACTACAGTCTGTCAAAAAACTTTAAAAAATGTAAAAAAAATTAAACTATCTAAAAAGTCATAAATACGCCTAATTATAGTATGTTGAATGGATTTATAGCATAATTTGTGTTTAAATGTTGAAAAAAAGCCATCTTATAGTATGTGAAGCAGTATCTGTTTAAAAAAAATGTCAAAAAATTCAAATGTCTTAAAAGTGATAAGGATGCCTTATCATGGTATGTTGCGTGGATCTATAGCATAATTTGTGGTTAAATGTTGTGAAAAAAGCCATATTTTTGTTTGTCAATAATTATCTGTTTTAAAAAACAGTCATAATATAGTATGTTGAAAAGTCCAAAAAATCTATAAAAAAAAAAAAAAAAAAAAAAAAAAAATTTAAATGTCTAAAAAGTGATAAATATGCTTTATTGTGGTATGTTGAATGGATCTATAGCATAATTTGTGGTGAAATGTTGAAAAATAAAAAGCCACATTATAGTATGTTAAGCAATATCTGTCTTAAAAAAAAAAAGTAATTTAAGACATGTTGAAAAAGTCAAAAAACGTCAAAAAATGAAAATGCCTAAAAAGTGATAAACATGCCTTATTATGGTATGTTGAGTGGATTTATAGCATAATTTGTGGTTAAATGTTGAAAAAAAGCCATATTAAAGCATGTCAATAAATGTCTTTAACAAAAAAGTCATACTACAGTCTGTCAAAAAAGTAAAAAAAAATTAAACTGTCTAAAAAGTGATAAATATGCCTTATCATGATATGTTGAATGGATCTATAGCATAATTTGTGGTTAAATGTTTGTAGAAAGCCATATTTTTGTACATCAATAAATATCTATTTAAAAAAAAAAAAGTCATACTATAGTATGTTGAAAAAGTCAAAAAATGTCAAAAAATTAAAATGTCTAAAAAGCGATAAGTACAGTCAGTCTGGAAACAGTCAGGGCAAGGTTTCGCAATCACAGATGTGGGAAAACACGGTGCAGGGAGCAAAGCGATCTGAAACGAAAAGAAGACAGGGTTACTTTCAAATTGAAACAGAAAGAGACAGGACAAAAATAGTGAACTTAACAGAGACAGACTGACAGAGCATGACATTTATAGAATAATTTGTGATTAAATGTTGTAAAAAACATCTTTTCATGTCAATAAATAGCAGTTTTATAAAAAAGTCACACTATAGTATGTCGAAAAAGTCAAGAAATTAAAATCTCTAAAAATGATAAATATGCCTTATTATGGTATGTTGAATGGATTTATAGCATAATTTGTGGTTAAATGTTGTAAAAAAGCAGCCATATTATAGTATGTCAATAAATATCTGATTAAAAAGTCATACTACAGTATGTATAAAAAGTCAAAAAATGTCAAAAAATTCAAATGTCTAAAAAGTGATAAATATGCCTTATTGTGATATTTTGGATGGATTTGTAGCATAATTTGTGTTTAAACGAAAAAAAAAAACAATAAATATCTGTTTAAAAAGTCATACTATATATTACGTGCCTGGCTGCCAGGTTTGTTTTGTGTCTCTCCTCCCCCTTCCCTGTGTTTTTTTTTTCAGCTGATTGCAACAGATACCTCTCACCTGTGAAGGCAGGTTGCTGCTGATCATTGGCTCCCTACCTCCTCAGCTGGCCTATGGTGAAGGTGAAGGCCTTTTAAAATGGAAGCTGTCGCCGGCTTTCGCTCTCTTGCTCATTTTTCACTTGTGCTGCTGTTGATGAATCTTGTGAAAGTTACAGGGTTGTTAAAGGTGGCGGGAGATGTTTTTTTTTTTTTTTTTTTAACTTGGTACTAGGTAAGTTGGGGTACCCTCTACACTTCCACACACGTAGGCATTCTTTTTGTTACCTCACTAGTATTATGGATTGTGCCACCTTTGTACTGTTTTGAGAAGTCCTTTTGTTAGTTAGTCTGTTAGGCTTTTTGTTTGTTTCTTTTCTTTAGCTCCACATCAGTCAGTCTTGCTTTTGTTATATTAATTTCATTACTTTGGCACAATCACCTTGTCCCATCCTACCCCCACCTGAGGAGTTTTTTTGTTATAAATAAACCATTTTTCTTTCACTACCACTGAGATGTCATTGATTTTATGATTGTCGTGTTATTGTCTGACTGGGTTAGTCCTAGTGGATGTAACACTAGTATGTCAAAAAAAGTTAAAAAAAATGGCAAAAAATTAAAATGTCTAAAAAGTGTTAAATATGCCTTATTATGGTATGTTGAGTGGATTTATAGCATAATTTGTGGTTAAATGTTGTTAAACAGATGTACTGTAGTATTTATAAAAAAAAAAAAAAAAAAGTCATGCTATAGTATGTCCAAAAACTCAAAATGTCAGAAAATTTAAAATGTCTTATGTCCGAAATATACGCCATCACGTTAATTCACGTAATACGCATGGTGTAACACTGGAATATACACTATATTGCTGAAATTATTCGCTCACCCATCCAAATAATCAGAATCAGGTGTTCCAACCACTTCCATGGCCACAGGTGTATAAAATTAAGCACCTAGGCATGCAGACTGCTTTTACAAACATTTGTGAAAGAATGGGTCGCTCTCAGGAGCTCAGTGAATTCCAGCGTGGAACTGTGACAGGATGCCACTTGTGCAACAAATCCAGTCATGAAATTTCCTCGCTCTTAAATATTCCACTGTCAGCTGTATTATAAGAACGTGGAAGTGTTCGGGAATGACAGCAACTCAGCCATGAAGTGGTAGAACACGTACACTGACGGAGCAGGGTCAGCGGATGCTGAGGCGCATAGTGTGAAGAGGTCACCAACTTTCTGCAGAGTCAATCACTACAGACCTCCAAACTTCATGTGGCCTTCAGATTAGCTCAAGAACAGTGCACAGAGAGCTTCATGGAATGGGTTTCCATGGCCGAGCAGCTGCATCCAAGCCATACATCACCAAGTGCAATGCAAAGCATCGGATGCAGTGCTGTAAAGCACGCCGCCACTGGACTCTAGAGCAGTGGAGACGTGTTCTCTGGAGTGATAAATCACGCTTCTCCATCTGGCAATCTGATGGACAAGTTTGGGTTTGGCGGTTGCCAGGAGAACGATACTTGTCGGACTGCATTGTGCCAAGTGTAAAGTTTGGTGAGGGGGGATTACGGTGTGGGGTTGTTTTTCAGGAGCTGGGCTTGGCCCCTCAGTTCAATGAAAGGAACTCTGAATGCTTCAGCATACCAAGACATTTTGGACAATTCCATGCTCCCAACTTTGTGGGAACAGTTTGGAGCTGGCCCCTTCCTCTTCCAACATGACTGTGCACCAGTGCACAAAGCAAGGTCCATAAAGACATGGATGACAGAGTCTGGTGTGGATGAACTTAATTGGCCTGCATATATATATATATATATATATATATATATATATATACATATATATATGTACATATATACATACATGTATATATATGTATCTATATATATACATATATATATATATATATATATATATATATATATATATATATATATATATATATATATATATATATATATATATATATATATATATATATATATATATATATATATATATATATATATATATATATATATATATATATATATATATATATATATATATATATATATATATATATACATGTGTATATATATATATATATATATATATATATATATATGTATATGTGTATATGTGTGTGTATATATATATATATATATACGTATATGTGTATACGTATATATATATATATATATATAAACAATTATAAATACATATATATATATATATATATGTGTGTGTGTAAAATACATATATAAATTGTTAATAATAAACAATACATTTAGCCAATAAAGCTTACACTTTTACCACACTGTAGAACTCAACAGTGTGGTTAAAGATCTGAATACTTCTTCCTCTACTGCAAACATCAATAGAGATGTCAATGAAAGATCCAGGGGAAGTATAATTTTGATTCATTTAATTTATAAATACACAGTAATTTGTAATTTCACTACATTCAATCCACAGTCCATAAAATAAAGAGCACAGATTACCTGCAATATCCTGCAATATCAAGGTGAGATGAGATATGTCCTTCACTGTAACCGATTTCAAATGGTGCTAGAAAAGAAAAGCAGAACTCTGAACACCAAAAGTAATCGGTCAACCTTGGAGAGAGGACAAAGAGCAGTGTTTCAGAGAGCGATACTTCAATCTTTGGAAACCTCTCGTGATACTTCACAGCTGCCTGTTGCTGGCCAGGGAAATACACTTCCCACCCCAAGAACACTGATTTCAAATGGTGCTAGATAGATGACAATACTCTAAGCCACCATCTGAAACCAGCTTCCAAGGGGGGCACAAAAAGCATCCTTCTGAGGCATAAAGCACCCTTGAATCTAAAAAGAACGATGGAAAATGGTATTAATAGGACCAGAATACAAGGAACAACAAAACAACAAACTAACATTGACACAGGAAACAAGTCAATCTCTATTATAATGTTTCAGAACTCCCTTTAGGGGATTTCAGTTAGCCTGAAGAGAACAAAAGAGTGGTTCAGATGTAGCAGTAAACGCACATGTAGCTTGATATCAACATGTACTGTAATTAAAACAGAGCCAAGGAAAGATACTGTAGATGTGAAGAACTTACTGATAAGGCAGAAGCCTGGGAGAAAGCCCAGACTTAGTTTGCGATACATTGGAATACAGTATTTTCAAGGGAGAAAAACGGGTTATGGCGATAGGGATTGAAACAACTTTGATTCAGCTTGTCTCTAAAGTTACTAATTGCAGTTATTAACAGTTAGACATGTGAATATCATCAGGTAGGTTTGTCTGTGACTCATGACCTGTAAAAGGATAAGAGTGGTACTTGGATTGTATGAGGTACTTATCCATAGTCAGTAGTGCAGTATATGACAGTCGGCACACACCTTGTTTGGAGAAACAGACAGGAGTAACCAGTTCGAAAGCAAAGCAAAAATGACATTACTTGCGATAAACAAACAAATACTTAAGTATACAGTGTTAATTTCTTTCTGCTGTGGGTTCACTGCTAACATAGCCCAGAGACAGCGAGTAGCTTACAGAGACATTTTGATGTTTTTTGGAGTTGGACTCACAAAACTTTGATGGATGAATGTCTGTTGGACTGTTTTGCAGCTACTTGACTAAATGTTAGCTTTTTGAAACTCTTAAGATAGAGTTGTGTGGTTGTGTTGTAGGTTCCTATCGAGTTTAGTCATGTTCCTGTCAGTTGCCACAAGTGTTCAGCATGATGTGTTGTAAACTCAGGTACTGTGTTTCTTATATCCAAATTATTTACAAATCAGAGCATCAATGCCTGACACACAGAATACCGATGTTTGCAATATGTATATCGCACATGATATTGCAATGGCTGTTGTGTCAATCTATGAGCTCCCCAAAAGCCACCAGACTCCACTGAAAAAAAATGTAATTTCACACTGCAGAATGTGGAGGCTGATGACCTACCGCTGCCTTGATGGTTTGTTACTTGTGTGAATCCGAACTAACTAAAGTGACACTAATCCATCAAGGCAGCTAGAGCTGTGTGATATTATGATATATATATAGTCTGTTTAACGTAGTTCTATTGCTACACTAACATTAACGCTACTCCAGCTGTGGTTTAGATACACCATGTAAAATAAAACTCAATGTCGGAATGACCGTTGGATAATGCAAATGTATCATTTGTGTTCAAAACACGTTCACTGTATGAAGCGTAGACATGATGATCAAGAGGCTAATCTCACTGCGGTTAGGGTTAGGCTAGGGAGTAAACAGAGGTAAAGCAGCACGGTGGAGGTGGAAGAGAGCACAATGGAATGTGGTACTAACGTTACCAGTAACGTTACATCAGACTCGGATGCAGAAATAGGTTCTGGTTGGTTCTGAGCGGTAACTTCTGTCTGCTTCTCAAAAACTCATCCCAAGTAATACCGTCACTGCAGTATTCAACGACTTCATTGCATATTGCATAATCAGCCCTTATTCCTTTGCTTTCAAACTGGTACTCCTGTCTGTTTCTCCAAACAAGGTCTGTGACAACTGTCATCTACTTTAGGTAATACACTGACGTGGATAAGTACACCCCCATTTCAAAACACCCAAACTGTCCCTAAAATAAGATCTGTGAAAGGACACTGAAAAGATATCAGCTGTTAGATGCATTGTCGTGTTAAGTCTTGGTTTGTCTGGAGGCCTTTCCATTTGCAAGTAGTTAATTAATTTTTTAAACAAAGCCTTATTGGTTTCCATTTCACTTATGAATTAATAATGGGTATAGTAAGCTTTAAATTTTGTCAGTCACTAACTTGTTCTCTGCAGGACCAAGATGATGTTCCAGGGAGGCCAGACAGCTTCTTGGGAGACTATCAGAGACCTCAAACGCAATGCACTCTGGGATGGTTGAAGTTGCACCACCCTGGTTCAGAAAGCAGAGGGGAGGGAAGCACATGAGAGGGAGGGATGGTGTGTGTGTGTGTGTGCGCGTGCGTGCGCGTGCGTGCGTGCGTGTGTGTGTGTGTGTGTGTTTGAGTATGTGTTTGAGTGTGTGAGAGAGAGAGAGAGAGAGAGAGAGAGATATGAAATGGAAAACCACAGAGAAGGCACCAGAACACCCCTCTCTCTCTCCCTCAATCTATTTGTCCCTAACACGCCCCCTCAACTGATCTGACACTTGATCCAAGCTTCGCGGATGTGTGAAGGGCCAAATGAGAACAGACACATAAAACACTGCCACAACATATCTTCATGCTCACCTGCAGCTCTGTGCATACGGATCTCGAGGAGTCTTCTTCTCTCTGTTGCTTAGTAAAACAGTGTGGTGCTCTCTGGTCACTACAAGAGAAAAAGCAAGGAAGTGGCAGTCAATCGCTGGCAATGAGAGCCATGACGCAGACACGCAGCTACAAAACACAGAGAGGGTGGGGCAAGGACAGGTAGTGGCCAATTCACTGACTTGCTGCCAAGTGCTTTCAACAAAGTACAAAACTACCCGACCGTTTCTAATATGGGTTTTTCCCTCCTGCCGGTTTTACTCCTGGCATGCAGGTGAAAGGACCACTAACAATTTATTGTCTTGCTTCAGCATCCCCCCTCCTTCTCCCTCCAGAACACACACCCACACACAGTCTGCCTTCATATCTTCATATTTACAATGACAACTCACACAAACAGTACTTGTCTCGAAACTGACTGAAACCAAAATCAGAGATGGCTAACCCCAGCCTCGAAACATCACACGCAATTTACTTTGATTTTCACAATAAGAGGAAGGACAAAATCCCCATGGCCCTTCTTATCAGGTTTTTCAGAGGCTGCACTCTATGTACATTTTGAATATGTTTATTTTTCCCACTGGGTATTGCATCTGTTGTGTAAGAATTTCCTTCGGTATAAATAAAGTTTTATTTTATCTCATCTTAGATGAACCAGATCAAGACTTTTTTTTTTCCAACAGGGCTGTTTGTGTGTGAGGGTGAGTGTGTAAGGCTGTGTATGCGTGTTTGCACTGTAGCCACAGTGACGGCTCTGATCAGAGGGCCTAGCTGTCCGTAGGTGTCTGGTTCCTTCGCCTGGCTGGCTCAACCCAACCCTGTCAGTTTTCTTTTTCGGGGCTGTTTGTTGCTTGTGTGCCACTGGACCTGTTGTGTAATGCTTATAAAAGATTTAAAGGGACAGGAGGCCTTCAGAGAGCAGTCACCGACAGAATCAGGATGGAACTGTGAAGCACCCTGGAGGGAAGCTGTCTTCACAGTGGCCCTTATTTACAGAGAAATAGGAGCAAAATACAATCAAGTTAAAAGACAGCTCATTGATTTAAAACAAAAAAATTTTGTGAATCACCTGTGTACAGGGAACTTGGAAGGGTGTAGTTCTATCCCTAGAATGATTAGGCCTTGAGTTCATGCGTAGTCCACAACGACTGGGAGGATATCTAACCACAAACTCATTCATATTTTTTTCACGGTAACTTTAATAAAGAAAAAAAAAATCAGAAGGAAAGTATACAGTATGTTATTCCATCAGCACATTTAGATGAGGGAGAGCGAGAGAGAGAGAGAGAGAGAGAGAAAGACGCTGACTGAAGAGGCTGGAGCTGCAATGCAGACCCACGGGCAGCCACATGCCCTCCTGCATCATCTTAGCAATGTGGCATCTTTCGGATGTTGGACATTCAAGCCAGGAGAATGAGAAAAACGCCATAAATTTAAATCCTTCCTCATCAAAAGTATCAGAGAGCGTCAGGCATGTAGGCTATGCAGAAGATGCTGGGCTCTCTTTCAGGGACGGTTCAGAGTGAACAGGAAGGCCAAGGTAACAATGGACCACATGAATAGTGATGGAGGCTGTGTCCGAAATTCCACACTATCAAGCTATTTAGTATAAAGGTTTTAGAAGGTATAAGATCTTGTATGAAACCAATGGGAGGAGAAGGAGAAAACCGAGGTTGTCTTGTGACAACTTCAAGTGGAAAAATCGATGACTCAACTATCCAAGCTTCGGTTTCTCCTGACATCCTGTACGTCCCTCAATAGACTGGTGAAATACTGCAGTACGCAAACACTGGACACATAAATATAATAAATATCCAAAAATGCCGTAGTAACAGGTGGTGGACAGCAACTAAACCCGCAGTTTTGCTATAACATCAGTATCCCAGCAATCTAAGAAAAAGATTTCATTTCGTTAGACATAATGTATTTTAAAAAGGAGTTCATATTGACGGTAAACTGAAATTTTGCACAGGTTGTACGGTAAAGAAACTCTCAGGAATTGATGTGGTAATTATACTACAATGCTTCAGAAAAGACACATTACTATATACTACTATTAATTCACACAAAATATGATGAACAGTGCACAGTATGGGATTGCGGATGCAGACAGTCTCGATTGGTACATTTCCAGTTAATTCTGATTAATTGCTGGTGCAGCCTGGAGACTCAGTGCACAGTGGGTTACATACAGTATATAGAGAATGGAATGTCATAAAATAAACTTTTTACTCTGGTTTTAATGGATCACTGTCAGTTTTTCCAGTCATTAATATTTTAGCAGTTCTTTCGGGGAAATACATTGGGTGTTTTTAAGTAGGCTTGTATGAGGTACTCATCCACAGATGGAAGTCCATGGAACCAAAGCAATCTACTGCTGTGAAGGGGACCAGCAGTACAATGTTTTTTAACTACATAAAAAACCCTAACCCTTACCAAAGAAAGTCAATATTAGTTTCAGTATATGCTAAACAACAAACTGCTTTACCTTGCCATGAGACAGGACTTTCCAAAGGGGAACTGAGGCTGGTGCAGGTTTCTTGCATCATTTTCAAAGTCAAATTTAATACTTTTTAAGACCTTTTCAAGACCTCAACGAATATAATTTAAGATCCAAAAATATCATAACTATTTCTTTGGTAAAAAACAAAAATAGTCAATTTATTGAAGTCAAAGCTTCAATAACCAATATTGAGGCAGATTGAGGCCGATGTCGACATTGATATTCAGCACGGAAAAAGAACTCTGATAACCAATTAATCTCTGAAAATATTATTCATGATTTTTTTTACACCCTTTTACACTTGCAACAATGTATAACTGAAAATAAACTGAAGGCATAACACTTTTTTCTACAACTTTAATTTCCATCCGAAAACTTAATCTACATCGGTCCACCGCCACCCAGTTTGTTCAGTTAGTTTGAGCTATTGTGTCTTTCGTTAGTTATCAAAGTGACACAATAACACAAATTAGGCCAGCTGAGGCATCTGCCATGATCTGTAAAGGTAAAATTCCATTTTTTCCAGGAGAGTCTGGATGCTTTTGCGAGAACATAGACAAAAGATCCCTGTCATATATATAAACACATTATAAATATAGATTACATATGTCTCACAGGTAAAGATAACCCAGTGAAAATATTCTAAATACAGCTAACGCTGATATTCCTTTTTTTTTTTAAGTGGCTAAACTGCATTTTGCCAATGGTCCTGTACACAACAGCACATTGCTTTGGTTCTATACTGTGAATCCTGTCTGTTTCTCCAAGCTGAGTGTGAGTCAATTGTCATCTATTGTAGATAATACACCGACGATGGATAAGAACCTCCTATAATCCCACTTCAAAACACCCAAACTATCCCTTCCCTGCACAGCAGGATTCAGCACTACTCCTTCTATGAAACTATGACAGCCAAAACATAAAAGTGAAAATGTGAATGGCTCTATATGGAGTCCTGTTTTTGGAGTTTTTGGTGAGTTCTTCTTCAGTCAATGAGAGGGTCGGAATATAAAAGACAGAGGGTATTCTATCCTATATAAATAAAATTTACTTGACTAGAACCAGTGTTTGGTTTGTCTGAGCTACTGTAGAAACATGGCGGCCAGCTCAGTGAAGTGGACCCACTGCCTTCATGGATATAAACATTTCATTCTAAGGTAATTAAAATACAATAATTCTTATTTTTTGATGATTACACACTAATAAACAAAACATACTTATCAATATAATATTCAATTTCTGCCAACAGCTCCCTCCAAATGTTGCACACTGCTCTGTCCTTTAAAGTCTTAATGTCTATTTTCCCTATCATTAGTATACATTTCCTGGCTCTACTAGAGAAATTATTAGGAAATGACAGTACCTCAAAAACAATGTATTGGCTTATAGTTGGCCCACTGCAGCATAAGAGGCAGGTATAGCTAGAAATATAGCATCAGGTAGACGACTGACGTATAATAGTGACTTCACAAAAGAAACACGGGCAGTGACCCAAAAAATTCACCCGTTTCTGCTCTCCACCCCACAGACAAAACAGCTCTTAACTTTGATTTTAGTTTTAATACAGGTCAACTCATTTAAACATGCATATTACTCGTGTATCCATGGAAAAATGTTTCTGTGACTGCAAAGCCTTTCTGTAAGAGAACAGTGCAGTTTTGACCAATCAGATGTTGAACTACAGCTGTCTGCTTTGCACTAAGCCAATAAAGCACTGCTGCGCAGTTTGTGGAGCTCCTCCCACCCAATGAGAGTCCAGCTTTGGCACAACTGCCTGTGATGCAGCAGCTTTAGGAAGTCCAGTGCATGTGAACTGGAGAGAAGCCAAAGCAGAGTCACCAAGAGAGCAAGGTAAACAAGTTTGCTCTCTTTCTCGATCTCAGTTTCCCTCTGGTGCTTTCCTCTCTTTCCTCTCTGTCTCTCTGATCCTGAGCCATGACATTTAGCCCCTTCTGCTGCTCCTTTTCTCAAAGAGAGACAGATAAACAGATAGAGAGAGAGATACAAGCTGTGTACTGGTTGAAGAGAAGTCCAGCCCAAAAAATGACTGCGTCATCATCTCTTGTCTATCCTAACTACGCAGAAACAAATGTGTCTTGGGAAGGGTTTTGCCAAATCCCAGTGCCCTGAAGGGTGAAAACTAATCACATGACACAAGTGTCACCATCCACAGACACTGGGCTGATATGTTGTCTGGCAGCAATGTACAGCCTCTGCCTTTTTACATGCCTACCTCCTCCATGATCACTCTTTCCTTTAACTCCATCTAAACACAACGTGTAGGCCAGCAGTCGAACAGTTCGAACACAAACACATATATGTGCATACAGTAAAAATAAAAACTATTATCCTCTTGATTGAATTCAACAATATTCAAAATGAATCTGTCGTTTTTGAAGGCTGCTGTAATGTCCACCTGGCTGCGTTTGCGTACGCGCCCTTAAAATAGTGTATTCAATGTCTAATAATGTTTCAACGGACACCATGCATGGACGTATTCACCTATATCCACTAATGTAATCATCCATATTCCTTAAGGTGGCAACAACAAAAAAGCGATGTTCGAATACCTCGATAATTCTCTGCAAAACAATCCTGACCGAGCTTTGCTGTGATATTAAGAACCCTCCAGAATATTCTTTTGTTAACCCCTTTGTCGCACCTCGACCCACCCAAACCACACAAACACACCTTACCATGCTATCACAACAAGACCTAGAAGAAACTGTGTCACATCCTCAGCATCCATGTTGAAACTCCCGATACCAGCTCGCAGTACCTACACAGCACACACACACACGTGCGCGCACACACACGCAGGCAGAACAGATCAAAACTACCAAGGAGGAAGAGGAAGAGGAGGAAAAAGCCGAGGTTGTCCGAAACCATTGTGACGACTTCAGGTGAAAAACTCGATGACTCTGGGCTTCTGTTATCACAGCTTCTGTTTCTCCTGACATGAAAAAGTGACGTAGCAACTAATCCAAAATCTCTCTCTCTCACTCTCTTTCTCTGACTTGTTCTCCCTCCCTCTCTGTATCTACCTCTTTCTGCTTCTCTCTCTCTCTCTCTCAAAAACACACTCTTTATTTTCATCTTGTTGCAACAGCAGAACTGATATTAAGGCTGCTACTTGGAGCTAACACACATTCAGAGCAGAGCCCACACAAATGCGTATGTACGTGCGCATGCGCTCAGAGTTGTGCACACGCGCACAATCATGCTATTCCTCTTCCCGAGTGTGACGCAGCACTTAATTCTCTGTGCTTTTATACCACTGTTGTGGCTACGCAATGCAACTTGTTCATCAGGCAGAGCCAGAAACACACTAGCTAGCTGCCACACAAGGCAAGTGAGCATGAGCAAGACTGCAGTTAAAGGGACCCTACCACCGTGGCTCCCTGTCCCCCACTCTGTGACGCTGCTGTGTCCCCATTTCCCCCCATGTCCCCTTATAACTGGGTCTCTCTCACTCTCTCCGCTGCCCTCCTCTCTGGCGCACTTCTCTCTGCTCTCGGCTAGAGACGCACTGGCTCCTCTGTCCGTGAGGCTGAGCTGACTGAGCGTCCTCGATCACCTGACAACCCTCTGGTTTTAAAGGCACATCACCAGCTTGTGTATCACTTGCATAAAGCACTCAGAGGGTCTTTTGGCTTCTTCTTTTTTTTTACAGCCTAATGAGGGATAGCTCTTATCTCTGAATCTGCACCAAAGGGAATATTTACATGGTGCTCTGCTTACGTTATAAAGTGATGCTTTTGTAATACTCTTATGTTAGTTACTACAGTGATTTCTGACGTAGAGCCCATGGCTTTTGTTATTCACCACCGCTACTATTCACCTCCAGAGTGAAGCAAGCATTGAAAAACAGTATATGGTGAGAAGTTATTCACTGTCACAACCACACTCTAATACTTTACAATGAAGAGCACACTTGTACTTCTTTTTTTTCTTCCTATCACAGCTCTACCCTAAAAGAAACATTTTTATCCCCTACTCCTACTCAAAATAACACTATTATCCACTTATAATATATGCAAGTGTATTGTACTGAATTTAATGTAAACCAGGAATGTAGTGGTTCCTTTAAAAAGTACTGTGTCACTGTCTTATAAATAGTCTGTTTTGGTTCAGTCAAACATTAGCAGAGTTTATTTTAAGAACTTGAGTCTTGGCAGTTTTATGTGATTGTTCACATACCTTGATCAGGTGATTCTTTGTTTGGATTTTAAATCAGTCTGATGGACCTGTAAGAAGACAAAAGGAGTTTTAGTGTCCCAGAAAAAACAAAACCTTAAAAATCAACAGTATTTGAGATAATCTAGACTTTGAACATACAACACAACAGTCTTACAAATGCCAGTTACCAGACAATCAATTACAAATGAACAACTTTTGGGACCAAATTATACTAGAAGTCTATTTTAGACAAAGTTAAAAACACTGAATGAAAAATAATAGAGATGGTAGAAGCCAAGGTCTTGAGTGTGTCAAATTATCATTTGTGTTAGTGAGGCTATTGCTGCAATACCGAAAATAAAAGGAACAAACTTGGCTCTGTTTCTTTTCATGAGCTTGTCTGTTCTCAACAAGACTGTGTCTATTAGGTCTGTTGGCTTAATAAAGTCCCAGTTATGTGCTAAGCTGAGAAACAAGGTTTGACTTAGTTAAACAAAGGTAAACAAAGTTGGTGTGAATTCACCACCATAATCTGTGTTCATAAATTCTTACTTTTTAAAAAAAAAAAAAAAAATCTGGAAACATACAGTACTTCCACTGTGCACAATGTGTATTCCTAACATCACTGTTGACTTGAACTCTAG
Organism: Synanceia verrucosa; assembly: GCA_029721515.1. NCBI lineage: Eukaryota > Metazoa > Chordata > Actinopteri > Perciformes > Synanceiidae > Synanceia > Synanceia verrucosa. The sequence goes on along the minus strand of CM056561.1, from coordinate 17,160,417 downwards.
GACTATGCTGCAGTGCGGCCCACTGACCACCTAAAGCTTGTAGCTTGCACAAGGCACAAACCATCCTTCTATTTTAATGCCTTGCCTCTTCCATTATCCTCTAGTTACAAGGTCTAGATTTTCATCTGGTGTTTCGTAAAGCACTTGTAGCTTGTGATGCCCCAATTCCCCACTGGAGTCAGAGGATATGGAGCCCAACGCTTCACCTTACAGGGCTGAGAAAAGGAGAGCATTGGCAAACGAATCAGCTTTCACCCTCGAGCTATATGGGATCTCAGGGATGGAGGCATGTTTGCTCTGAGCAGACTGGTAGATGCTGAGGGTATTGATCTGGGAATTCAGGTCTATCTTCCTCTCGAGGATGAAGATGTCCTCAGTCGATAATGTGCATCCTACGCAAGAGAACTACAATGACACTAAGGAATAGAATTAAATTTGAGCATTTGGTTTGGTGTAACGTTTCGTGCTGAGATGAAGAATACATAACAGCATAAGATAACATAACATAAACTTAAAACATACCCATTCAGCCAGGCCTGTAATTATTTTTAAATTATTTTATTGCATTTATTTGCAACATTTACTCTATTTTACATTGTATTGTTAATGTCTTATTGTAACCAAACTGTGTAATTTTATTTGATTTTATTAATTCTATTGCATTCCATTTTTATCATTTTATCATCTTGCATGTACTGAGTCTCAAACTGTCAAATTGCTGAACAGTTCTTGTCTTTTTCATTTTCACAGTCATACCTTGACTCATTTTCAGCTTGTCAGTCTTCTGTGAAGCACTTTGAACTGCACTAACCTGTATCTCTACTACTCTACAAATAAAGTTTGATTGATTGACCAAAGCTTTCAAGATGTTGAAATGAATTACTATGCATTAAAGAACTGTTGCAATTAATGTGTCTCATATTGAATGCTGTCATAAGTCTGTGGCAGCTCTACTTTATCTATATTCATTCATTTCATATATTTAAGTGATGTTGATAAGTTGGACATTCTGTAGCTTGGGCCTTTAATGAGAACAATAGCTTTCACTGTGACATTAGTTTGTTTATGCTGACAGACACGCTATAGCTTGAAAAGACGCATTTAAGTGCCAGCCCTTCCTGTCTGCTATTTATGCTCCTCATCCAGTGTGCAGTGTGTTAATTTTAGCCATGTCATCTATCAGCCATGTCTGTTCCACTTCCTAAACCTTAATCTCCCTTGGAGAGGTGCCCAGTCAGTTCCATTGATATTGCTATTGGCTGCATTGGGAACAATGGACATAGCTCCTAAATGCACACACACATACATTTAAGAAAAAAAGTTGCTTAAGTGCTTTATTGAACGTAAACAGTGTAATCTCTTCTTCTATTATTACCTGGTTTGTAACACTCAGACGAATGCAAACAGGTTCGCTCTCTGAGGATGACAACACACGTTCCACCATCATTCACTGTATGACGAAAAAGAAGAAGATTCATCCTTGGCAGGTCCTGAGGAAATCCCAGGTGTTACTTGGAGACATCATCAGAGAAATCAGAAAAAAGTGACCTTTGTATAGGCACAATGTGACACTTGATGCCATGTAATTGTTAATTTTCACAATTTTGGTTTTATATTTGTGTATCACTGCTGAGCACTGGCCCCACCTTGAACTTAAATACTGCAAATGCGCAACTGTTACTTGGCTGTGTTGTGCCATTCATCCTAGATACTGCTGGATGCTTTGCTCTGAAGTGTCCTGGCTCTTACCTTTCACGGGAAGATGAAAGTAATACCTTGCCTCTGTGAAAAGATAAATAGCAATGTTTATCTGGACGTTAAATATTGTTATATTGTTCAATCTAAAATGTGTTAAAATGTTTGCTTCTTTAGAATCCAGTCTATCACATCATTTCAGAACATGTTTTCTTACTGTGTCACTGAAGCGGTCACCAAATCAAATCGATGAACTGATTGCAGTCAGTTTGATGTCAGGCCATTTTTTTTTTCCAAAGCATAAGCGATGGATACGCTATAGTCCTCCTGTCAACAAAGTTACAAGGCAAAACATGAATGAAAACATATACTCACTTGCTCTCATGTAGAATTAGGTGAATACTTAAAATATCTGACTCATTCCAAGAACTGAAACTTCATGCTCTGTGGGAGACATAAGTCTGCATCAATACGCCACCCTGTGTTAAGTGAGAGTATTGCTTCTGGAGGGTTTGTTTACATCAGGAATAAAAAGTGCGTATGACATAGAAATCTCTGGATGGATGGAACTGAGTCAAGTCACTAGCACAGCAGGCACACACACAAGTTTTACAAAAATATAGAAAATGACTTTGGAACAAATCAATGATATGTTGTATTTTAAAAAAAAACAAAAAAACCCCCAACTCATTGAAAGATATCTATTTCTGCAAATGCAAACAATGGAAAAAAAACAATCATTAGAACTTTAGACCAATATACAAAACAACGCTACTGAATGAAGTGGTAATTCATTTTACATTTCTTTACATATAATAAATATGAATACTTTAAATACAATATGTTTATCTAAGAATGATACTAATGCACAGCATGAAACACTCAGACAGGTGCAAGAGGGACACAATTCAAAGTCTGTCAACTATAATTTCAATTTCCTGAAAAAACAACAACAGTACAGTTTTCCATATGAATGGGTTTTTTTTTTTTTAAATTATTTATTTATTTATTTATTTTACATAAGACTAGTTTAACGTAAATGCTCCTCCTCTGTAACTTCAAATCAAACTTAGTCTCCTGCTAATAGAATTTTCAATTCAGGGATATAATATGTTGAATTATATTCAATTCTAAACTGCTACTAGCAAACAAACAAAAATAAATAAATACACTAACAACATCCAAAAACGATTAATTGACATGATCACGCAGCACTGCATGATGCAAAGACCACTCACTCCTGAGGTAAATTGAAGTGCGCAACATCCTCCCGCAGCAAGCATCCAGCACACCTCTACATCCCATCCTGCTCCTCTGCCCTCTCACTGGCTCCGTCCCCCTCCTCTTCTCTACCACCAGACGTGTTTTATAAGGAAACAGCTGACAGCAAATACCTTGCTAATTTCCGGGTAACGTTGGAAACAACGCTAGAAACTGCGCACTGCATCGCAATAACAAAAATCACGGTCATGTGAAAACGATCACTGGCCTTTAATTCATAAAAAACACACAGTTATAAAACAACTTCTAATTAAACAGACAAAAAGTAAAACAGTCGACCGCCCACCATATAAGCACTATAACCTATATCCATGTCAACGATGGCATATGACTCACTATAGCAAGTAGCTGGATGTAAATAAACAGTTTCTCTTGGAAAGAGCGACAACTTACCGACAGCGCCTCTTTTGCAACACGTCCGGTGCCTTTACTACGCAATCTGCTGATCCGTCACAGCTGCCATTACCTCCCAGCGACCTCCCAGTTATTATTGAATTCAGAGCGGTCTCTGTCGTTAATGAAAAACCACAGTCCCTCGACATTTTCACAGCAACACAAACGAGCCACGCCCACCACACACACCCCCGTTTCCTCATTGGACGTCGCTCTGAAAGGCGTCAACAAGATCACGTGCTTTTGACGCAGGTTTACAAACAGGCGCAGAGAGACAGAGTACAGAGCGTTCTCTTCCACATCCCTGGTGAAGAGCACAGGCTCTGCAAGAGCATACACCTCTCTGTACTTCCTGTTTTAGCTTAAATTCGGCGTAGTTCCTCTTTTTAGGGAAGCGTGAGCTATAATTAAGGAGTTCACATTCAGTCAATACACATATTTAACTGATATTTCCAGCCCGTACGTGTGTTTTTATTGGTGAATAGCATAATGTTAGCCACAATGAGGCTCCCTATCCTAATGGATTATTTTCACTTTTTAATTGACAGAAGATTTTGAGGCCTTCCTCTGTTCTCATTAGTCTGTGCATTTATGGGCATCCTTGAAAATGTAGCAGTGGAGGCATGTTGTCTTTTTTCAGTGGCCACTGTGTTTACCTGCTGTTTGTCTGTGGATTTTTGCATAACATATTGTAGCCTGTCTTTAAGTGTTTTTTGGACTATTACCATAGCCAGGTCTCAACTGTAAAATTTTTGATCTTAATGAGACTTGATAAATCAACGTACATCAAAGTAAAATCAGACTTAATACACTCACCTGCTCACAAATTCAGGATAATAACAGGTATTCTATTTGTAAATGTAGTATGAGCTGTAGGTCAATTTATTTAAAATTTACATAAAACAGGTCTAAATGAAAAACAAAGGAGTTAAATACAGCTATTACAAAAGACAATAATCATACAGAATAAATTACACATATTTCAATAGTACATTTGTACAATTTGTACTACAAATTGTAAAGGTCCTGAAGACCTTGTTTCAAAGTATGTATCTGACATAAACAAACTTAAGGTTTGGGGGGGAAACATTCTTCATTGTTATTATTTAATAAGCACTGTATGCTTCAAGGTTATAAAATGTTGTGGGGCTTTGGCCAAATGGGAATCAATTAAGTTTGATTTATCTTTATATGATCTTACTTGCATTTAATTTCAGCACCAGACATTTTACCAATTTCACACAAACATGGTTTGGTGACACACTTCACATTTCTAAAATAATAATGCATTTAATCAATGTATTGTTACATTTTACATAGTTTGTTTTCAGTTTGCTTTGTTGTTTCATTTCACTGCTTTTTTTCTTTTTTTTTTTTTTTTTACTTTTTCCACTTTGGTTGTTTTCAGTTTGCCCCTAAGGCCACAGCAGGGGGCATCCTAACCCTAACAATCACACTCAAACTTCACTTCCCTCTGTTTGCTTCACTCCATACAAAGCTTAGTTTCTTTCAATGTGGGCTTACTTGCAGAATATTGTGTATTTACCTGTGTGAACATTTCAGTGTAAGTATTTGGGGCATCTGATGTTGTATATTTTCCAAACAGTCTGATAAATTAGATTCATATGTTAGTGTGCAATCCGTCTGCACGACTCAAGTCCACTTTGGTAAATCATCATTAGTTTGCAATCAACTTACGCAATTTACTATGGGGGTGTGTGATGTGCATTCTGTGGACAGTTGCATCACTGGAAAAAAGAGACAATGCTTTCCAGATTGTTTCCCCTCAGCAGATGTTTGGAATAGACAACGACAGCACAGTGCAGGAAACAGACGGGATAGCGATTTAAGTTTCCGTTATTGTTTGCCATTTAGGCATCCATAGAAACAAAGTATTAAATTTTAACTTTTTAAATTTTCATCATTCGTTCATTAGTATATTCATCTCTTGTACAACACAGTCGTGTCCCCTAATTTACCAAATCACAGTGATTAATCAGGAATAAAGTCAAAATTTCAGAAAGATCCTAATAGAGCAAAAGACTCCTTAGAAATTCTATAATAATGCCCTAGGAAATAAAAAAGGATAATATACTGTAAATACAGCCTCACACCACACAAGAACCTGCCATTAATTGACAATAAAATCAAGCACTGATTAAGAATGCACTGGCCTTTGACCCACACATGTGTCTGATGGGACAGTAGGATGTGTCTGGTTACTCCCTCATGCCTGCACATTAGTCAGCGGGGCCCCATATGTGTTACAGAGGGTCCCTCCCTTAATGTGGATCCCAGCTTTGAAACTGCATAGCACATTTCCCATGAAGCATGTTTGGGGTTTTTTCCCCCAAAACTATGTTAAAGTATGTAACGTTTCATGCACTTTGAATTTTGATGGAATGTGTGTGAGTGTGGGTAGCCTGTTCATGCGAGGGATAATATTGGGGGGAAAAAAACAACAAAAAAAAACACTTTCACTGCTACCAAGCTGCCAAACGCAAATCATTTCATCAAGGTCAAGTGGAGTGCATTTCTGAAGCTTCCTCTTCCACTCAGATTGTTCACAACTGCATGTTTAATTTCTGATTAGGTCATTGATTGGTTGGTAAAACTAATACCAGGTGGAACAGCTACAGTTGTGTGACTGATTCCAAGTTAAGATCAATAGTGCCCTGGTCAGCGTGTTTACCTTTTTTAAATCATTGATCTTGTATGCAGCTGGTATAATGATTCAGAAATATATCCCTGTTCAGCTGCCCTGCTGTAATTTATTAAGTTGAATCACAGAACACTGAGGGAAATTAAATTGTCCTTTGTAATTTATTCTAACAACTGTTTTGTTTACTCTCCTCCACAATAACAGTGCATTTGCAGATTTGTACAGTATTATTTTTTCAAGTCGACTGAGCAGCAAGAAGTAAGTCCTACAGTCAGTCATGTCTGAAGATACTTCAACATCATTATATTACACCAATATTACTTAATCTGACGAAGCACCTGAACAATAGGCTCACCTTGGCCTATAGATGTAAAATAATATAATATAGTAAGTTATGTGTATTATGACTTGTAGGTATATGTGAAAGGGGTTGAACCCATAAAACTATTCATCACCTAACTCCTTGACTCAACTCTGTGGTTTTAGCTTTCAGTTGTTTCCCCTCTGGTTGTCTTCAAACACCAACAAAAACTGTTTTCAGCTGAATAAAAGTTCAACTATACCCACTATGCGCTTCTTAGCCAGTGACAACAGTAGACAGACAAAGTTAGCTAGCTAGTTGGTGAACATAGTGGAGCACTTAGCGGCTAGCAACAGTGAATAGCTCTTATGTTTTAACTTACCGAGCATTGGTCACAGAAAAACAATCGCTAATTAATCATTTAAAATGCCTTACCTGTATTCTCCCGAATCCACAAAGACTCGTCTAACCACCGGGATGAAAAATATTCCGTCCGCTGACAGACAAAAACGCTTTTCGACGCTTTCCCCAATTGGCGACCGGTGTCTTCCTGACAGCTGACCGCCATCTTTGTTGTGAATGGGAATCATGCGCAAATTGGGAAACGGGTTGAAACTGTCACTCAGCGGAGGGACTATTTTTTCATCGAGATGGTTAGAAGGGAATTGTGGAAATTCTTTCAGAACAGCAGTTTGTGTGTTTCGGTTTTTCAAATATCACCAGTTAATTATGAATCTGATGGCATGTCACCTGAATGTATGCATTATTATAGGAGTTTCTGGAGACAGAAACAGAGCTAAATAGGCCAGATTTTCTGTATCCTCTGGATGTGTTGATAAGTGCAGTAACTGTTTTCCCCCTAAAGGCGTCATAATTCGTTCACAGCTTGTTTCTGCTGCCCCAATGTGGACAAAATCATCTAATGCACCTTCCCAGCATGTGGATTGATATTTTTATTATATATATTTTGAGGCCATTATAATCACTGAATATAATTTATTTTTATAGTGGGAACACATATTAACAGGGATCTCGTTCACTCAGCTTTAGAGACATCATGCTGCTTCATTTATAGTTTTCAAATCAGTTTCAGCATCATACATGATGGTCTAGAAAGGAGGGAAGTTGGTAAACACTCCTGCAGAAGTGGAGACTCAGGAAGACGGACGTGATGTAACTGGCAATTGTGAATATTCTGTATTCCATTCCAAATACATATGTAGACACCTCTTCTAATACTGCCTCCTGACTTTCCTGTAACCTTTTTGTGAACTTTAAAGTTTATGAGATTTTAATTTTCATCATGGCGAACAACGCCCCCTGACCTGGGTCTCGCTCAGTCTCTTGAGTGCTCTCCTTTATCTCCCACCCTCCCATTCCACCCAATATTATCTTACCATCAATGAGTTTAGAAGGGGCGTGCACTGGCACGGAGAGGGAACACATGACGTATTTGGCAGCTGTATAACTACATTGAGGGGGGAGTCACCCCACTATAAAAACAACCAGCTGAGTTTTGTTCATAATCCCAGATTCCACTGCACATAACACTACTCTTGGCTGGATGGAGAAATAGAGGGGTGGAGGAACTAAGAGCTGGATGGGATGAAGGATGGGAGGGGAGCAGGCTGGAGCCTGGGGACATGTGTGACATTGAAGAAAAGCTGTGGAAGAGAAGATCTGGAGTGAAATCTGTGGGGGTACAGGGGCCTATGGGTGGAAAATATAAAGGGCCATTTTACTCAAATTACAAATAAACATTTTTATTCACTTCACTTTTGGTATCTGGCCGACTAAACAGCAGAAGTTTTATTTGTCCAAGTTTGGCCACAAACCCCTATGTGATGGCGTTTAATGAAGTTTTCATAGAAAGTGATAAAATGTTCACAACAAGGTCTCTCCACAATCCAGGAGCCTTTTTCTCTATTATATCAGGGTTTATGCCAAAAACCCAGATATGCATATCTCAAAAATCTGGGCAAATGGATCACTGCAAAAAAATTGCATGGCAAGATACTATTAGGGGTAGGGAACAGTGAGTTGAGCCAGTAGCTTGAGGCGTCTTTAAAGTGAGGATAATGTCTCCAACTTAAATATGCATGAGGAATGAGGTGCACCCTTGGGAACGATCAAGTTGGATCTGCCATGGGCCTATGCTCATCACAGGGTGAGTAAAATGGATGACTCAAAAATGTACATGAACAATTATTTCTTTGGTTGCCTAGAAACAAGGGGCAGCTGAACTTCCCCACAAGCTCCAATTGTTACGCTCCCCTAAGAAAAGATAAAATGTGGACTTTGTTTGTGTATAATATGAGTGAACCAATTCTTTGTGTGACAGATGGAAGAAATGAGTGAATGTGGATCAGACAAAAGCAACCAGAACTTGATATGCTTGCATGGGTGGAATCTGTTGTCTTTAATCTAGGCAATGATGGTGTTGTCTTTAACGGAGTTCAAGGTCAAATAGGTTGCAAATAACAGAGACACCTCAAGCAATGTTTACATCCACTGGGATTTACACCATGCAGCAGTAGTCCAGTCTCAGACTGTAGATGACTAATATATTTAAAGGATGTCTGTGGTATGTGTGTTTACTTATGGCTTTAGAGTTGAAGCATATTGTGACTGCACAGCACCGCTCAGTGGCCTTGAGGAAATATTTTCCTTTTAGGGTGTGAAGGATGACAGGATCAGCATATAGGAACTCACATGGGGCTTGATCTTGTGATGAAAGAGGGGTGTGAGTGAGAGGATGGGAAATACACTAGTCACACTGTCACATGCAGCGAATGGTGACAGAAAGTTAATTTAAAAATAATGTATGTGAACATGGTGATGGATGGAGCATAGATTCTGGACTGACATGATGCTTATGAACACGTCCTGTGCTGTTTAAGAGAGACAGCTGGTGGATATTTTTCTGCCCCACCCAAGCTGTCAAAGACAAAACAGTGCGAAGTGATGTCATTACTACTGCTTATGTAAACCAGCTGTGTGACCTTATGGGCTGTGCAGGATTTAAACTCAGCATGTTTTTAGTTAGGGCATAGACGTACGCATGTATGTGAGTCCATGTGTAAGTAGCCTCCATGTGCATTAAATATTTTGTGATTAAAAAACCCATCACTCTTTCCACTTACTCTTTTCTCATTGAAATGAAGCTGAATACAAGACAGTTCTTAAAAAGAGTTTCATCTTTCACCTTTTATTTTTTTTTCATGTTAAATCCAATTTAAACTACGAGATGCTAGTAAAATGAGTCACATTGGAGTGTTAGAAATGAAAAGATACAAAATGGATTGAAAGAAGAAATATGAGACATCCCAATTTATATATCAGAATACTTTTCTTTGTTCCAGTTCAACTACAAAACATGTAGTTGCAGTAGTTGCAGTAGATGCAGTAAACTTTTGTATTTGGTGTGTCAAATTTGAAAATATTTCTTTGTGTTAAACGATCTGGATCAAATTTTCTAAACGTACATGGCACAACATAAGATATGAAATGAAATTCTTTGGCATGTAGAAGGAACATAACAAGTGTTGGTACACAAAATAAAAACAAAACAAAAAAAATCATCACACTATACATACTGCTCAATAGAATACTGATAGCAAAAAGAGCATAGACAGTATATTTGAAAGAGAATAGCGCTGACAAATGGATGGGGAGAGTTGACAGTAAGAGCCTCGGTGTCCAGGACCTTTATGAGTCTATTAGTCAGACAGCCTCATAGTCTTGCGATGTAAAAAGGCCTGTTGGCTTTATGATTGATTTCACCACAGACTGCAGTGATTGATTTTCTTTGACAAAATGAAAACTTCAACATTCCTTCAAGTTCACCATGGGAATCTCAACAAGTCTCCACTCTTACCAACTCATTTACCAACAAAAATGTACAATATTTCATAGCTAATATCACATGCAAATACAGACTCTCATCATTCACTCGCACACTTGATCAAAAACCTATCACTTGTTATCAACCACGCATTCATACATACAGTAAAAGCAAGGGAAGCTTAGATGCATGTATGGATATACATGCAGTCCATGCACAGTACAGACACAGGTATACATGCAGGATTTGAAAGCAGCACTCGCATTCGCACACTAACACGATCTATAACTCGATCAGACAGAAGATCAGAGCCCAATGGATTTTCTCTCTGAGTTTGTAAACAGATTCCAAGGCAGTGTGATTTATTTCCTCTTCGTCTGTCATGGCGTTACAATACACTAAGGAACAATTTCACTGATGTACGTAGGCTGTATTTACTAGAGGAGGATTGACTAGAGCTTTAAAGAGGACATATCATGAAAACTTTCACTTCTCCAGTAATTGCGCACCTACAAAATTCTGATATTTGGAGTGCCTACTAAACCAGAAACTGAGAAATAAGACAACCCAGAAAGGTTCTGTGTGCTGCCAAGAACATAAAACAAGCCAATCATATATGGCTCCCCTTCCTATGTCACATGTGGGCTCACTAGAATATACCACCCCCTCATCTAAGTAACTCCACCCAAAACTTGAGAACTACATTTGCAAGGGTAGGTGCGCCACATTTAAGGCAGTCCTCGATTAAATAAATTCTTGGTGAACAATCACATACATTTGTCAATTAGTTGATTAAATCGACAGATCTGTAAAACAGTTTCTCCACAAAGAATTAAGTTTACAGGAGATGTGCTCAAGATTCTCCGAAATATATAATTCAGAAAGCAAAAGCATGAAAACTGACCAAATAAGTCAGTGTAAACTAAGACAAAAACAATCAATTAATCAATTAAGTGACTAAAAGGAGGCAGTCCTAGTATTGTTCTTGCAAGCCAATCAGAGTAAACTGTGTTTTTTTCGAGAGCGGGGCTTAAAGAATCAGGGACTAAAACAGAGTGTTTCAGACAGATGGTGAATACAGGTATATTCAGACAGACAGCATGAGGAAGATAATGTGTTTTTTTTTTAACATTAAATCATGTAAACATGTTCTGGGAGAAACCCCCCAATATAAGCATGAAACTGGAAATGAGCATGATATGTCCCCTTCAAACCTGATGACATGCAGAGAACCTGCTGTATGACTCCAGAGGCTGCAGTCATCATGGGAACCAGTGCTAACTAATGCTAAAATACACTCTTCTTCCCACCCAGAACTGCCCATCTCCTGTCTCCAGCCTGACTGCCGTCAACAACACAGGGACTGAGCCTTCGTCATCACCGATGTCATTCATCACCTCCATCATGATCTTCGTCAGACCAGTTTTTCCCTATGTTTATTGAGGCACAAAGCCAGAGAGAGGAAGGCAAAGGGACCATAACAAGAGTAGCATTGATGTAGGAAATTGTTCCCTGATGTCCACTGTGGACTCTCCGTGGATGGGAGTGAGGAAAGTGGGGAGATGAGGCATTTATGTGTGTGTGTGTGTGTGTGTGTATGTGTGTGGATGGGTGTATTTGTGAGGGTAGTTCCTGGGCTATTTCACAGCTCGGTGTCTGCTGTCTTGGTGGTAGAGTGGCCATTGGTGGGAGGAGGAGGTTCAGTCTTGGCGGCCTCCGTGGACTCTCCATTTACGCTGGGCTTCTCCGGGGTTTCTGGAGGCGGATTGAGGGGAGCCACAGACACAAGAGTGTTCCCTTGGTTCTCCTGATCAGCTGGATAGGCCTCCTCTGCCTGCAAACACAGCATATGAACAGCTCAGTGTGGAAAAGACAGATCGACAATAACATCTGGGTGTCCTTGCTGTGAGGCTCCTAACCTCCCTAGAGATTCCATTTTTCCCCATGCATTCTTTGTATATTCAAAATATTCTGTGGAGGTTAAAAATTAAGCATTTCATTTGATGACCAGACACAGTTCTGTCATACATAAAAAGATGCATGATGTGATACTGTTAGTGGTACAGAGCAACAGCTGTGTCTGGCTAGTAGATGAAACAGCTCTTGCAGATGAATAAGGCAGCAGAGAGAAGGGTGTGGGTCTTTGAATAACTTCTTCTTTCTCTGCATATTCTCTGTGATAGCTGGCCAACAACATTCCCTAATTAAAATGTTGGCAGCTATTGATTCCTAAGGAAGGAAACAGTGTTTGTTTTGATTTCAGATGGAGTAAAACAGAAACCTTGTCTGAGAAAATCTATGCATAGCTTTGCAGAATCTATAATGAGGGATGTGTTTGCAGAAACATGCAAAACAGATAGTGAAAAATGACGTGATAAAACACACCTACCTACCTACCTACCTTATTATGTAAGGTCACTCAGATCCGTTTTGAAAGTGTAATAATAAGAAATGTTCAGGTGAACAAATTAGAATCGTTGCAAATACGACCAAAGTATTATGCAGGGTCTGCTGTGCAAAAGGCGAAATCCATGTAATGATTTTCAGTTCAGGTGTTCTGTGCTGAATGATGCACCACCAATAAGGAGATGCTGTAGAGCCAGCATGAACACATACACCAGAACAAGAAGTAAATGAGGTCCACAGTGGCAACATACACAGCATAGTATGTGCTTACCAGCCTCACCCCCTTGGTGTCAGACCGGCGTTGGCATTTGAGGTAACCTAAAGTGATTGCAAGGGCAGCAAGCAGACCAGAAACCAGAATTCCCACAAAGACGGAAGAACCTGATGAAGATGGGGTCTCAGTCTTTGTCACACCCAACTGCAAACAAGTCAAAGACACAAGATTGTGGTCAAAAGCAGTGAAAGTGTGAATGTGAAACATACAAAATCATTGATCTGTTGATGGACACCATTCTCCCACGAGGCACAATGGAAAGGGATGAGCTTCTCACAGCTACAACAAATTAAATACACAGTGTAAATAACTTATACAGTAGACTATAGCAAATATAAGTATTTAGAACACACTGTATAGGATGAGTATGTCGTAAGGTCTTGATTTGGAACATGGTCTTATTGTACTCCCACACCATAATATTTAAGTTGGTGGCATCTAGTGCTATCTTACCTTGTCTTTCAGTTGTTCACTCTTGAGTGCTTCAGCCAAAGTAGCCAAGTTAGCTGCAGGAACAGTGGATATTAGCTATCAGTGTTTACTTTATCGGGTCTATGTAGTACTTTCTTTATGACTTGTGTGATAATGTTTAGTGCCACAAATGAATGAAAGTTATCATAAATTGATAGATGCCATCTATACTCACCATCATCACTTGCCACCAGCACAGTTTTGCCATCTTGGAAGATTTTTAGATTACAGTTTTCCTTGCTGCACCAGCCTGCGGGATTCTCCTCAATTATGCGTTTTGTTGTTTCCTGTAAGAATTTAAGATTTGGATGTAAATGTAAATGTACGATACATATATTATTACATATATATATATATATATATATATATATATATATATATATATATATATATATATATATATCTATAGTGCTGATTTACAAAAGCTGCCTGAATTCAAGAGAATTTTGTGCAGTACATTTCATGACAGCATGCACCTCAAAGTGTATCATTTTCTATGATAAAACAGTTATGTATAGTTTGACACATTTCTCATTGTCAGTATATAGCTTGCACAGAGTACAGACATTTTATCTCTTTTGGGCGATCACTGGAGTGACCAGTCCAGTGTGTGTTATCCTGAATTTTCCCTGCTGACCATCAGCGCACGTAAGCCTTTGTGTGAGTAATGGAGACAACATGGAGTTGGATGGAAAACTCGCTAACCACACCTTTTCTTTCCCACCTTAACCCCAAACTATGATATCACCCCATTGCACAACTTCAGTTCTATGCAACTTGGGTATACTCTTCATTTTCTATAATGTGATCCAGACAGCTCTCAGTGCTCCCAGGGGTCTGCTGTGAGCAAACCCTGAATCCTCAGCTAGTTGGGAGTGGGCCCACAGCTGGACTCTGCTGTAACACCCAGATCTTTGAGGCAGGGTGGAAGAAACTCTGGAGAGGCAAAATCATGGAATGAAACCTGCTCTTTTCTCCATCTGTGTCACTTGTGACCCATCACATGCTGCTCTCAGGAATTCTACATATCCTTCTTCGCCTTGACCTTACATGGCATCCTCCAGTGACAAGTGGTTTGCAATTTAATCAATATAAAGATTTCATTTAATAATGTGTGAAAAGGGAAACTGTGTGTTTTTGAGTTTGTTCAATCAAACACTGTTTCTTACTTTCCACTACTTCAGAACATTGCTAGTTTATTAAATTGGTTCCATTGATACAGGCTCTTACTTTGTCAAGGTCTGTCATGCCATTCACTCCTGCCTGAAGAAAAGAACCTTGCTTTCTTCTCCACACACAGTCTGAACTAATCATCAGCTGGCTAAGGCGTCTGGCACTATAGTACATGTTTACTTTCAGGCCCTGAGTCTGTGGATGACACAGTAATAACGCCAAAAGAGGCTTACTAAAGTATGTGGACTGGGATCTGACCTGCTCCCTCAGCTTTGTGCACCTGGACTGGCATACTGTACAGTGGAAATTGCTTGTATTTTAACATCATGTGTTTAACATGTTTGGAGGCATTATCTAACAAGTGCACACACAATTAGGAACGAAATGTAAAACTAGAATTATGCAGTAAAACTATAACTACATATGTATTGGAATGTTTTGAGACATTGATGCCTCACCAATTCCTGATGTGAAACAAGGGACATATGATATAAAAATCACTTTTTCAGTGCACATACATTTGGGTAGCTGGAGTGCCTACCAATCCACCAAATATGAAATAAGACAGCCCAGTTAGTTTTTTACAGGTTTCCTAGATCAGAAAACATGAGATTCAACAAGCCAAATTGAATTGCCCAGAGCTTGAGAACTACCTTATTTTATTTGCCAAGCCAATCAAAGCAGACAGAGTTTTTTCTGGAGAAAACAGAATGTGTTTTTTGAACATTAAAGCATATAAACAAGTTCTAGTAAAAATGCAAAATACAAGTATAAACCTGGAAATAAGTACATATCCCCTTATAGGCTAACAGAATAAGTCCACACCCTTGCTATCCCTCCTTTTTTCTTAAGGACCCCAGAGCAAGAGAGGAAACATTAGTCCTCCTCTTCATTTGTCTTCCGCCAGGTCTCAAGATTTGCAACGCCTGAGGAATGTCTGAGAAAAGATCTGCCTTTATCAGAGCCATATTTCTGACTGTAGCTCTTTAAAACATGATAATTTTCTTTCCCTCAGTGGAGTAAGCCACTTCCTGTGGTCTCAAGGTGTAGGGGCCTAGATAAGGTTTTGGTTAAAAGGGATACGTAACTAGAAGGTAACCGGACACAACCCTCTCCTCTCATTTCGCTGTGGCCTTAAATGTTGCATGTCATGCCATGTCAGTCGGGTGGTGGTGGGTTGACATCTTAGGAGTACATCATCATGAGTACATGACATCTACTTTTATGGTCACATTGTGTGAGATGGAGGAGATAAAACTCACACAATCATCTGTTTCCATCGCAGCCTTAACAGCACCACTTTCTGAAATGTCCTCCTTCCCAACACAAATCACATCAGGCTGTGGAGTTACAGAGACACATGAGGTCAGGAGAAGATGGCACACTTTGCAGAAATACCTATCAGAAATGTTAAATTGCATAAAAACAAATATGTCTCTTTAGTTTATTTTACTCACCACCACTTTTCTAACAGTGTTGGAGGTAGCTGAGTCATTGCTGTCTATGACAACAGGGGCAGCAGTGGTGTCCGTGGCATCTCCACCCAGGTTGTTACCAAGTGCAAAGATTAAAGTGGTCGCAAAGAATGGACTATCAGAAGCAGCAGAATCTCCACTGACAGCAACAGTGGGAGTAGCATCTGCACTTTGGGCAGCGGTGGCATCTGGAGCTGCATCAGGAGCCGCAGCATCGGTCACTAAAGAGCAAAAATCCAAGGACAATGCTGTTATAAGCAGGCATATAATAGTGCTTGTCGCTACATTACAGCCTCTTTTTTATGATATCCCACTTAAATTCCCCTTAAATTGTCAAGAAGACCACATTGCTAATTTCAAGTCTCACTGCACATTTATCAAGGCTCCTACCAGCACTGTCGTCTGCGGCTGCACCAGGTGCATCTGTTGCTGGATCATCTTCACACATCACCTCATCTGCAATAAAAGGAGAGCAAGAGAGAGAGAGCAAC
The DNA here is from genome assembly GCA_029721515.1 of Synanceia verrucosa. NCBI lineage: Eukaryota > Metazoa > Chordata > Actinopteri > Perciformes > Synanceiidae > Synanceia > Synanceia verrucosa. The sequence goes on along the minus strand of CM056561.1, from coordinate 17,143,951 downwards.
TTCAACACTCGTGTTTCAACTGATGAATCAATGCTCTTTTGATAGTGATGTAAGCAGCAAGTATAATGCTGCCATGGATACAGTGTTGTTGTTGTTGTTTTTGTTGTCACCATTAAAGGAACAGTGTGTAACAGTTCAGGAAATCAATTGGCAGAAATGGAATATAATTATTCATATTCTTTACTATGTTTTCATTTGTGTATAATCACCTGTACGAAGAACTTTTATGTTTTAGTCTCTCTAATGACTGTTCACACTGCCATGTTGTTTCTACAGTAGCTCAGAACAGACAAACCAATCAATGGCTTCTTTCGAGAAGGTCATTTTACTTCTCCAACATGCTTGTCTTACTTCTGTTGCTCCTCAGATAGTCTTATTGGTGTATGGATGGCCTCACATTAGATAGAGCAGACTCGGAAAGTGAATGGAGTTGTACTCATTTGGTTGCAAACCACACCATTAGATGCCGTCAAATCATGCACACTGTAGGCTACCTTTAAAGCTAGGAGAAATTACTTTTGGCAGTTCTTGTTTGCAATACACTCATGGAATTACAGACAACTATCATAAAAAAGTGATGTTACAAAACAGAAGATTTATACTGAGTTATAAGAAGCATCTTTGTCGATGCTTTCTGAGCAGTTTTATGGACAATGATGAGAATGATATTACTGGGAAGTGAAAGCCACTTTAACTCCAGAAGAATGTGTATCATGTCAGAGTATATTAAAACTGTTAAAACCACTCAAATAGTGACAATTGGTGCTACAGGTTTTAAAACACCTTAATGGCCTCCCTGAGCTGTCACAGACTACTTCAGTTCTGTCTGTGTTTGGTATGGGCCAAACTACAATCAACAGTGTTTCCTTATCAATATGCATTTCCCTATAAACTGCACCTGCAATATCTTATGCCTTCTGAGCCTGCCCCACAGTTTTAAAACCTCTGGTATAGTCAACACATATAGTGTAGAGGATAAATATTAAATATCCACTTCTCTAAAGTCTGGATCATCGTTAAATCTCACTGATGTGACTATTCTGATGTTATATTGTACTGTATCTTGAGATGAACTTTCTAAAGCACATGCTCAGTGTGTGTGAATGAGTTCAGAGCATAGGGTTGGTTTGAACAGCTTGGCTTGGTAAACCAAACCTCATGCCCAACCCAGAGATGCCAAACCAATTTGGCATGTGTTCTCAGGACTTCTAACTAATTACTAGTCACATGTGGACCAGTTTTCACTGTCTGCAGCCTGTGCAAATAAACGACTCAGTCAGAAGGTCACAACCTCCTGACTGCACATTCATCCTCTGGGAGATATCCCGTTTCTGTCATAATCTTGGGATTAAGTTGGGCGGTGCTAAAACCTTTCTGACATAGGAGGGTTAAGAAAAGTACGAAAGCATTTTCCAAGTTCATGTGAGGTTCTTTGGGGGTAATTGAATGAATGGTTTCCCTAGGTTACAAATACTTTTTGAAGTCTATCAGTCAGTTTAATATTATGACGGGAAAATACCCATAGCATTAAATTTATCAATATGTGATCTGTGATCTGTTCATAGCTATCTAGACAGTAGTGTAACTTCAAAAGTGACTGACTTTAACAAGCTCAGAAATAAGTTGCAAGCTCTTAATGGGAATGTTAGCATATCCCCAACAATAGGTAGCTAGTGCTGCTCTATTCCACCATGACAGCATTATATGTGTACTGTGATTGGCCACTTGAGGCTGGCTTCAAAAGTGTCTCAGACTGCCATGTTTCCAGACTTGTACCTTTTTTTGGTCTTTTTATAACAACTCTATAGGGAGAATTTTTAAGTCATCTTTTTAAAGGTGCTAAGTATGAGAAAGAGAACAGTTCTACTGCCTCTGTAAAATTCTCAACATACCAACAACATATCCACAATATCTTTATCTAGCAAACAGTTGTTTGCTGCTCTGGATATCATATAGAGAACCTTTTTTGAGCTTCACAGCACTTCTTAAGAGATCTTTGGATAACGTCTCGTGAACTTGGTCCATATGTTCCCTCCAACAGAGATAAACTCCACATCATGTGCTGCGTTTTAACTGGTCTAAGTGATTATAAATGTTGAACTAATGTTGCATTGTGCTTTTAGAGCCTTCAGCTAATTGCCTTCGGCTTGAGCTGCTATGTTGAAAAGATCAATAATGTGGGACAAAAATGTTTGCATTGAATTAAACTAGTACCTCAGTTTATGCCTCATAAAAAGTCTATTTGGACAAATAGCATCTATGGAATGCTTTTAAAGCACTTCACAGTCTAACCAGTTAAGTATTAAGTGTTGGCTGGAATATGCAAACTTATTTATATTTTATGATGCATGCAAAAATATAAATCAGTGCATTAAATGGTTCTCCAGTGTAAACACGCTACATGCACTAATTCTACACATACACATACATATAAAGCATATAAAATTAAAATGCAAGTGAAAAGACATATACATGCACCTCACATGCTGAAACTCTGTGCACTCTGTCAGTAACACTCCACCACTGTGAACACAGACGCAACAAGCAGCTGTGTGAGAAATCTCACTGTGTTTCCAGCCAGGCCCCTCAGCATCAACACAAAGCCTTCAGGACCAGTCTCAACACAAACACAGACAAACATACATAGCACTCCTACACCATAAACACAGCTCTCTGGGGAGTATTCAATGGGCTCAGAAAGCACAAGGCGGAGGCTGCAGACTAAGTAACCTCTGGGTTCAGCTCTGATCTTCACGACTGGGCTACATCAAGTGGATTTCCTGCCCTGGTCATCCCCCTTGAAGATTTCAGTTTGGGGGCTCCAGTCTTGTGGTGTGTGGTAGTTTGCAGCCATGCCACATGTAAAGAGCTAAATCATAGTTTAAACGGAGGATATGATATGGGCCAATGATGTTGAGTGACAGTTCATATGCTGCATTTTTTTTGGCTGTGGTTGGATAAGTCAGCAGCATTTATACAGCAGAACAAAGGCAAATGTTTCTCCCAGCAAATGACAAATGTAATTCGCTACATGTTTCAAGTGCTTTGCAGCACCATGGCTGATGACATATTTAGCACACAAAGCCCCCGGCAAGTTTCCAGCTCATTCCATGAAGATTTACAAGGCCACAACCGTCACTGGTGACATGCTGCTGGAATGTGCTACAGCTAATGAGTTTCTGGTCTGTACTGTACATCACTTTTAACACCAAGCAGCTCCTAAACTCGAAGACAAGTGCATTAATAAAGCAAGACTAAGCATTTGGAAGGTTGTCAAGAATTTCACAACTGACTGTTATTTTGCATAAATAAATGTTTTTACTGGGGTTTGATTTATGCTGGAATTTGGATGGTCTGACCCCCAAATTGAGGCCCCAAATTGGTCTGACCCCACCCCCCCCGAAAGAAGTAAAACTACTTCTTAACTGTAATCGTTAATATTACAATACATATCATATATTCATGCAAGGAAGAATCTTAAACACCTCACCATTACTTAACACTGACATTAATTGAAACCTGAGTTCCAGTGGCTTGCATCCTTTTAAGTAAAGTTTTTAAGTTTTTTGTTCAGTTTTTGTTCAGTCTCTGTATTTGAACGTAAAATGTTTTGCTTTATACATTTCATAAACTGATGAATGACCAGAAGTCAACAATGATTTATTTGTCACGTATTGTCACATTGCCTAAAGCTAACCAATTTACTTCCTGTGAAGACAAGTTTATTTTGAAAAGACCAGAGTGGAAATTGATGCATGCATCCTAATTTTTCCACTCATGGATGAGAGGGAAAATTACGAAAAACCTTTTGTAAAATATTATACAAATCACAAGGATATGGTTTGTCAGTGGATAATTTTCACTCTCGTCATTACTGCATTGACAGACCTGTATTTGATCATCATTGAGTACAGCTTGAATTCCATGATCTAGACAAGAATACATCAATCAAACATATTTACAAGGCTGAGACAAACAAAACCACACAAAAACATTGTGTAGCACTCAGAGCCCTGGTCAGTGATGGGATAAAATGCAGACAGGAGTGTTCCAGGGTTAAGCTCTGTGTCAGGTGATGAACCATTCATTTATTTCCAAGGCATTCAGACTGTTAAGGATTCAAGGGAGAGCAGGGAAGAGGGATGTTATAGTGGAGGGGGAGAAACTATGTGTTATCATCACTTACATAATGAAGTTGTTTTGAAAGCCAGGTTGTATGTTTTCTTTTTTCTGCCAGACAATCTACTTTCAACTCTCCTCCTCACTTGGGAAAAGCCTTCCAACTCCCTTTTCCACACTTACAGACTCACCCACACAAGTTCATGAACACACACCTACGAACACACAGCTGGAGAATGTAACTTTCTCTGGAGGGAGTGTGGACATCAGTCTAAAATGCTGATAATATTATGGAGAGATGAGGGGAAACCCCCCACATACAATACCGACTTATATCATACTTTAAATATGGATGTCTGCTGATCTTTGTGTGTTCAGTCTGAAACTTTCAGGTCAATTTCTGCAGCACACTGCTTGCTTTCCTTCTGACCACAAATCACAAAAAAACAAAACCTGTTACATCTCTGATTCAGTGATGACAGAAGCACCGAACAACGAGTATAAAACCCAGGGTTTTATTCTCAGTATAGCACCGTCTCCACTCTCACAAGGATTTTTAGCTTTAGATTTGACAACCTCTTTTTCCTTTGGACTCTGTATTGAGCTAGTTTATTTAAATTACCTTCAGCTAGAACTGAGGCACCAGCACACTGCATGAGTCAATTGTTAAACAGCCAAACGGACTGCGAGTGTATTTTGAATACTGCTGCTGTCAGTCACTCACCATGTCGATGCCTCACTCATTTATCTCAGCCTTTCCCATTCTCTGCCTGCCACTGTGACTTCATATTTTACCCTTCCTGCCAGTCCACTGCTCAGATTTAGGGTGGGGAAGAAAGAGGGAGGGAATTGCCGCAGAAACATAGTCACACCTGATTTAAAAAACGGGTGCAGTCAGTGTATGAACAGGGGACAGCAGCTGCACTAAGGTTCCTCAGGGAGCTCTTCCCCTCCCTACATATGTGCTGTACTGTCAGAGAGCTGTGAAGTGTCTGACATCATGGGTAAGGATGGGGGAAGCTTCAGCACTAACTCTTGTATTTGACCTCCACCCAGACCACAGAGACAGCACCTTGGCTGCCATAATGTGACACACCCTCCTTTCCTTTCTCAACCATGTCATCTGCTTGCAGATGTCCATAAAAAATCTCCCCTCACTCCTTTCTTTTTATTCCCTACGAGGAGAAATGTCACTTCAAACTTAGCTCAGGAATCCCCTCAGACTGACAGACACAAATTTTGGGATGAAGTAATGGTGGTAATGGAGGGCAACCAGAAATGACCAATTATTTGCATTTTTGATTAATTCATAATTTTTTTCAATTAATAGTTTTGCCTATGAAATATAAAGAAAGTCTAAATTGTCTAAAATAATTGTCAAAAAGTCAGAGGTAGCCAGTTAAAATAAAAGAAGAGCACTACCAATAATACATACATTTTCATATGTACATACATAATACATTGTCCAACTGCTAAAAAACAAAAAGTGTAGCCTTAGAAACCAAATATAGTGCACTTTACTATTACAACTTGTAACAGTAAGTGGCAATGAGAAAGAAAATAAACCCCAGGAATACACCGCTCAGGCCACTGAACGTGAGAACTATTTTTGTTACTTCACAGACGGGTGGCAAAGGTTGACTTTTCCACCCCTGCCCACACCCCTGGTGTTTTTAAACAAAACACTAGATAGTTTTGAAAAAAAAAATGAAAAGGAATTAACAACAGGTTTGGAATGTTATCAATGCACATCCTAGGACAGGATGTGGCTGTCACAGCACATGGCATGCAGTGACCTCCATGAACTGCAGAGGTGAACAGGCTGGGGTTGACAGATAACACTCTGAAGTACAGAACCACTCCTGGAGTAGGATCACATCGTAGGGGTAAAGCACAGCTGTTCTTCTCTGCATCATACATCAGGCATAACATGACCCCTGACAGTGCTGATGCTGATTCTGATAGAAAGGTGTAAGAATAAAAATTGCATTTGTTGCGTATGGGGCTATTTTGACAGCAAAAAGGGGACCATCACAATATTAGGAAGGTGCTCATAAAGGTATACCTGATCAGTGTATATAGTGCGTTGGTGTGATCATTTACTCACAATGTTGTACCATAACCCTTTGAGTGCTAAGAATGTATATTTACGTCCTTTAAATATAATGCTTGAGTGCCATAAACGCATATATATGTTTTTCCTTTTTTTCTGCAGTGGATCGCCAACCGCGCTCTCCCGCAGTAATTTCTGGGGCTTCTGGGATTTGTAGTGGGGACATAAACAGTCAGTATACGCCACAGAGATCAAAGCAGGAAGTGGAGATGATTGTGATTAGAAAAAGTGGTGATTTTTGTGAAACTGGCCTCTACACTCCTCCAGAATAAATAAAAACGGAACAAGTTAAAAACAATTGTTTTTTTCATGATGAAATAGAGATTCTCTTCTTTCATTTTTGCTATTCTGTGTCCTCATGCAAAATATTCTGTGCATCATGAAATTTGACTTAAAATGGCCAAAAATGATGGTACAAGGCACTTTCGGTTTACAAAAGGGCTGGCACCCTATGAGTTTAAGGACCAGTGTGCAGGCTACTGGGTGATCTATTTGCAGAAATGGATTCATATGAAACTAACAAATCATTGTGCTTCCTTTAGCTTAGTAGGGACAAGATCCTCTTCACAGATGCCATATACCTACAGCAGCCCTGAGCAGACAAACCAAATGCCTGTAAAACTGTTGGTACTCAGTGGCTCAGTGGATCACATTGGTCTTTCCTATATGGGGGTGGGCAAAACTCCTGGGTGGGATGAAAGCAAAGAATGAAAAAGGTAACAACATGATTGATAGTAGCTTCTGACCATTGTTTTTATTCAACCTCTAATTTTCTCATTAAAATAGTTTCAGCAGTGCAGTGAAACTTGAAACTGTTTCCAAAACATTTTTTTGTTAGCAGATTAGAAAACTGGACACACCAGCTGCTCTCTACTCTGTGTCAGAACCAAGCACCAGGCTGAAGCAGCAGATGTCCATGGACCGACTCCAGCTGCTGTTTTTACATGCGACTGTGTGTGGGGAGAGGTTGTAAAAAGATATTGAAACCTGTAGCCCTGAACAATCTGGCTCTGATGTGATTGAGGCTAAGGAACCGATGAGAGAGAGGAAGAATGAGAAATGATAGCTTTCTAGATATGGCTAAACTCTGTAGTTTTGCTTCAAGAAAGAAAAAACCCACACATAGTACAACGAATAAGGTCCAGACAGACTCAGGGCCTCGAGCATAAGGACGTGGTCTTGTGTTTTCAATTAAGACGTAAAAAGCATGGCTTTACCTGCATACGATTTGCTGAGGATTAATAACTAGGAGCAATTATTCTGACAGTCAGAAGGCCTCAGCCAAAGCTCATTAAGTGTTTTTACTCTTAGAGTTAAACAGTATAGCCCTCCATAAAGACTGGCTAGCCAACATACACTATGCAGCCTGGTGTTGTCTATTAGCGTTTGGCATGACATCACTGCAAGGAGGATCACTGAGCTACTGCCGATGTTTTTGTTTTGAGCCAGCGTGAAAAGGCATTGGTGAAACCAGTAAGTGAGCTTGCAAGTCCTTGTTTTGCATTTCACGCTGTAATCTCAGGGCTTGCTCGTTAGCTGCACATACAAGCCACTTTTGATCTGAGCACTGGTATCTGGAGTTTCTTGTCCCGCCAAATTTTCTGGGCTGAAAGTGAAGGAGAAACAAGAGGAGGGGGCTTTTTTTTTTTCCTCCCCCATCTCCTTCATGCTGGTAAAAACCAACAGCTGTAAAATTGCAGCAGGGTGCCAGGGGAACAAGGAACAATAAGCTCACCAGAACAGCAGTAATTGGAAAAGGAAGATTCGAACTCTAACGCAGCGTCTGCTTTTCATTAAGACTGTTTCACTGCGTAAATATTGTTGCTAGATGATCTACTTCCTCCAAGTCGACTCCTTTTTCCTGGATGGTCGTTTAGTTTGTGGCGACAGCGGGTTTTGTTTTCTTATCATTAATATGTTTTCTTTGGAAAAAGAGTTGGCTTCAAATGACGATGATGCAGAGAGAGAAATACATTTAACAAACGTCCTCCCCTTGTTAGGCTGATTGTCTGATGAGCGATAGCAGACGAGGTAAGCTAGCGGACAATGGTGACAGGCGGGGTTTGTTCAGATATTTTAATGCTGATCTGGCTCTCTCTCACATGTAATTGGCGGTTTGACAGAACGCAGGCTCCAGGTTTAATTACCCTGCGAGCTCACGTGGCTCCTCAAGCCATAACTTTGGGCCCAAGTGGACACACACCCTTGCCTGACATAAGACCACTATCTGCCAAAGCTTTTATAAAAAAAGAAGACCCACACCCTCCAGCAGATGACGTGAATTGAACTTTGCCATCACAGCTTGTGACTGAAAGAATGCTGATCAACAGCCGAGGGGCCATGAGAAAAGAGAGTGGCAATATTCTGCCCATGTTTATGTTGGCAGAGCTGAACTGGGGGAATAGTCTTGTATTTCTGCGCGGACAGATAGGGATGCTGATTTCTACTGTCTGTAAAGCCTGTGCTCTCCTTTTCAAGGTTTGAGTCTGGACAATTTTTCCTGACAGTTCTTGTGTCTCATCCTCTTCTTTTCAATTATTTAAGTTCACAACGTCTTGAATTGTCTTGTATCATACAAATCTGCAGAGCAATGATGGCATGTTCACGTGTGAACACATGCACGCCAAGTTTGGAATCTCCCAACCACGAGCAAATGTCTCAGTTTAATGTTCTAACGGCGATCGTCACAGCTCATTCAGTTCAGGTCAGAAGCCCCTGACTTAGCAACAGAAACGGTCACTGCAGATGACAATCTGACACAACGTCTTTTCCCTTTTCTCTCTCCACAGCAGATTAAAAGTATAGCTTTGGGTTTTCCCCAAAAATATCTGAGAGAGTGACAGCTTAAGGCGCACTCGAAGAGGCAGCGAATGACATCACCCAACATCGCAGCCCATGCCCATTTTGGTGCTGCATATTTGCTCGCCTGCATAACTACTGAATGACTAAATGCCATGGGAAGTGAGAGTGTAAACTAAGTCAGTTATGCCAGAGAGTTAAGGTGATTGTCATGCTTATGCACAATAAGGATGATTAACAGTTAAACCCATTCACTTAGCGATTGCATCAATTATCCTGTCTCCCGTCATCTCTTTTTTACTCTTATTTGACAGAATCAGTGTATCTAGACTACAAATCTAAACAGCTGCACATCATGTTATTAAGTGAGTATTACATAAGCACAATTGATTGCATTTTTTAGCTGCAGTATACAGTATGTCAGTTAGAGAAGCTAGCATTGTCCTGTCATATCCCAGTGCTTGACTTCTTTGTTTTCCATAAACAACACTGCATATTGTCTGATTCTATACTCCTGTTGCCAGACAAGTGCAAAGACTTTGGAAAACATGGAAACCAGCAAACAATAATTTACTTTCATTTTATTTCCCAAATATGAGAAAGAGAGAGAAAAGATGGACAGGTTCTTCTCTGTTTGGCTGAAATACCGCTAATGTTTTTAAGACTGGCTTCGGATCAGCTGCCACACCCGTTTGCCCTTGCAGGGCTAATGACATCACTATCACAGAATGTGACACGGCATTGATTTAAACCTCCTGATACATAATGATTCCATGCTGACAGCGAGACACAACAAGATAGGAGATGTGCAGCGCAGCGCCTCTGCATATGTCGGGATAGAGTTGCTTTACAAAGAGTCCTTTTTATCCACATTAAGACAGTCACAATGGAGCATGAAACATGAAAATGAATTGTGTCTTTGAATGAATAATGGCTCATATAAGCCTACTGCAGCCCCATAGTGGAAAGCGTCAATGATGAGACAGATCGTCTCTTGTGACCTTGCCTTGCAAGTATGCAGGCGCTCAACACTGAATGGTAGAACTGGCAGGATGTTTTGTTTTTTTGGAGCCGCATGTGACCATAGCGCCTCTGGAAATTCGCACCGCTTTGTCAGTTGGACACAAGTGCCAACAGTGTAGCAGGTCTGCGAGATGGGAGGACTGTTGTTGGATGTGGTGAAGAGTTGAGAAGGGATCACTCGAGACAACACCCATGTGATATTCTTAAAGTAAATCAGGAGCTCTTCTGCCAAAAAGTTAAAACAGAGGCGAGAAGTTGGTGCCTATGAGCCCATTTCATAGTTAATCACTGAAAACGAAATCCTAATTATAGAGATAATAAGATCAGCAACAGTTACAAACAAATAATACATGCTTGATTGTTAGTTGTGTTTAAAAAAGATAGCGTCCCTGTATCTGTGGCTTTAATTTGTCGGTAGGGTGTGCCCAGAGTAATTAGATTTCCATGTATATCTAATTACCATCTGTTAAGCTGCTGATGCGGACGGTATGCGGTGTGTGTGTGCCCTTTTTATTACTCAAACTACAAGCATGTTCCGCTGTCTCATGATCTTTTCCCTTTTAAAAAGAAGTTATTTTCATCACCAGTCTGGAAACACTCATCTCCAGTCTACCCAAGGTCACCCCCAAACATTTCCCGCCCCTACGTCTTGTACAACGGGGCCTGTTGAACTGAACTACAACTAGTCCTGCTTTATAAGCAGCGAGGCAACAACACCATCCAAAGCCACATATCACCCTGCAATTTGCATCTGGCCTCAGACTGGTTTGGAGTGGACTGCCAGCGAGTCCACACATGCAGACTCACACACATACACTGTTCGTAGATCTACAGGGAACACAGTTGAATGCACGTCTTATGTGGTAACTTTGTTATATGTATAGCACACACGCACACTCACACTCACATTAAACAGCTCTCTGGAGTCACCCTCAGGCATACACAACAGATACAGAACCAAACTGATCCTGTTTTTAACATACAAATAAATTTTGCACTTGGTTTTTGATCCATTTCCACAACAGATGCACTACAGGATGTGAAGCGTAATTAATCTCAACTGCAACTTTCCACTCCTGAGCAGACCCTTTGAGTCTGCAGCCACCCCGCAGCTAAGCATGCCTCTTTGCATGTGTGTGCAACCTCATGGCAGAACACAAAAAAGCAACCCCCCCCCCAACTAGCATGTAAAAATCCACTGTTGATGCACACATACTGCATGACATTAAATGGAAGTTTGCCCACTATAATGTTTGAGACTCACAAAAAGTTCAATTACACACACAATGCATAACACTGTGTGGATCTCTAGGAAGAGAGGGGAATACTGGGGTTGCAAAAGAAGATACTACGATCAATAATGACAAGATTACTTACTGCTGAGCAATAGAGCGCAGAGCACCAGAACTCTGGCCATCCTCCTCCAGAGCCCATTCATTCCGAACATGGACGCAGCCATCCTTCTCTGGTCGCAGCCAGTGAGACTGTATGAGAGTGAAAAAAAGGTGTGGTAAGTGATAATGAGTGAGCGCGTGAGGGCCGGGGGAGTTGGGTATGGAGTTTTTCCTGTGAGGTCTAAGTGTGCGGGACTGTCCAGCAGGATAAAGCCTGGCTTGTATTCTGTTGCTCTTTATATGGTCCCTGCTCCTTTGGCCTCTCTCTCTCTCTCCCTCTTTCTGCTCTTTCCACACCCCTTTTTTTTGTAACTGCCTGCCATTAACCCGTCTCCCCCAATGTCCCTGTGTGTGTGTGTGTGTGTGTGTGTGTGTGTGTGTGTGCATATGTACTGCAAGCACCAGGACCAGATGTTAGTTGGTGGCATCCTGTTGAGCTTTATCTTTATTGCAGTTTCGTTTCCTGGTGAAATTGTTGGGAACAACGTACACTGGTGGTGGTGTAACCGTTTCTGCAACACAAGGGGCTGTGGTCGCACCTCAGGAAAGCTTTGAGTGATGCTTCACCAGACAAGTAGAAACATTCAAGATGTTTCCAGTGGTCTGTTTATGAAAATGAAGCACACATTGTGAACACAAAAGTTAAATACCCACAACGGGCTTCAGCTTCACGTCAGGATTTGTAGAGAGACGTTAAAGAAGCTGAAGATGCACGTGATCAACAGGAAGCACTCCGCCTGTCGTCTACATGTTGTGTACATTATAGTTGAGAGGCCTGTAAAAGCACATGGCGTCACACACAATGCCTGGCCCCCTTTTTTTTTTGTGTGTCCCTGGATAGCTGTCAAAAACAGTGAGTCATCCATTGAATGACCCAAGTACAACACACACACACACACACACACGGTTACATGTACTGTATTCATGTTTAAAAAAAAAAGAGCATGACATCATAGATGAAACACACATGCCATTTCAGATCTACACCAAATCAGCAGAAAATGACAGAACTGTTGCACCGACACACTGTGCATGTTGTTAGGAGTATGATGTGGTGATGTGGTTGTTTAAATGTTCATGTTGACACAGAGAGATGGGCTGTTCCAGCGAATTCAGGCAGGCCACATCTGGAAGTGCTGCAATCCCACCGCTGGGTTTTTGAGAACTGCCCGGAGACGTGCTTGTCAAACAATGCAACCGTACGGGGCTGAATGAAGCCAAGATCAGGCTGGTGTCTGGGAAACATGCCGGTCGCCCTGTGTTACAGACCAGATACTCGTTAAAGGTTGTTAAAGTGGCTTTGAAATCACATTAACAATTAATGAAATTGAAGCAAATCCAAAATTTTAATTTCTGTAATGACCACTTTGTACCCACATTTTGAGAAATTGGCAGCCAATTTAAATACATTTATTTTAAATATTTGTCACATTAGTGAGTTTATCGTCATCAATACAGCATGATGTTTATGTAGTAAATTATGGTCCCATTTACAGTCAAACAGTCCATAAAACAGGTGATGCTTTGTGTTTGACGGGTCGCTAACACAGCGTTTTCCATATTTTCATCTTACAGCTTTAATCTTTTCATATTTTTTGTTTTTGTAAAATGTCTTATTCAACATTTGATTGCACTTAGCGCCACCCTCTTGACTCAATTTTGGCTCCAAAAAAATCAAGATGACGACTGCAAAATGCCAAACTCAAGGCTAGTAATAGGTGATGATCACTTATTATATGCAGTCTATCAAGTTATGTTTCTTGGGTAGGGGGTGAAAAGTTTGACTAACCCATCATAAAACAAACGAATGTGCAAACTGATTTAACTAACAAAGAAGGGGACGAACATGAAAAAAACAAAAATGGAAATTTCTGAAGTCCTGTGAGTCGAATTGTTCTGTCATCTTTAAGCTGGACAGTGACAAATTTTGTCCATTCTTGATTTTATTCTACGTCACATCTTCATCATTAAACTATAGTAATTAGTCCAAATATAAAGTGATAAATATGGAAGGCAGGGAGGATATCAGTCCTATTTTTTGTTTCTGTAAACCTTAGATTGATATGCCTGGTGTCCAACCTGGCAACTAGTTCAAAAAGTGAGTGCTCATACCTAATGTCTTCCTTTCAGTGATTGAAGTGTGCTTTTTATATGATGGGATTAGTGTTACCATCTCAATGGGAGAAACATCTAAAAAAACACAAAAAGCAGCTAAAAACAACTCAAACCAGAATGGACAGAAAACTAATTCATAGTCAAATTGTGTTACGTCAGCCATTATAAAATCACAGTAGGTGTAACACAGTAGATTAACCCTTAAACTGCACAAATAGAAATAAATGAGCACAACTGATAGTAACATACCGGTAAATGGGACAAGATAATTCTTGTGTGGTTTACATGTTTTCACATCCATCTTCTAACTTCTCCTTTGGCATGAGATGTGTTTATGGAGGATAATCTATGAACAGTAAATGGTTAAGACTTACTTTTAGTGTGATACATGTGTCTAGGATTTCTGCACAATTTAATTTCTTTTGGCCTTCCCTCCTTCCCTTTAGCCACCCTCCTTATCTTAACATTGCTTATTTTTGAGTCATCATCACAAAGAGTCTCTGTGCAGTGAGTGGAGGTGGGGGGGGCTTGCCAGGACATCATGAGGATCGGCACATGGGTGCAGAGAATCTGACCCTCGGGGATCTGTTTCAGTTTGTTGTTGTTTCTTTTTTTGTGGTTTTGAAGTTTTGTCAGTCTTAAAGCCAGCTGGATAGAAACCATCATAGAAGCATGACTGACATGTGACTGTACAGGCTACCAGGCATAAATAAGCGGGTGATATTTGTGACATTAAAAAGCTGACATTTCAGCATTTCAACAGATCTAAGAGGCTAAGTTGCTGTTCTCAATAAAAGTCCTGGTGGTGGCCTTATTTCCCCTCATCTGTCTCTCTGCCCAGGGTGTTATCCTCCTTCTTTAGCTGGTATGCTTCATCTGTCCTGTGGCATCTCGCAATATCCTGAATACTAAGGGAGTGTCTTTTCCATAGCCAGCTGTCCAGTCCATACCTGGAAATAATTGAAATGAGTTTTTGTGAACCTGACCTCTATTAATTTATAGTCAATACACATGGGTCAATTACACTGAAGGAGAAGCGACAGTGTACTGTATGTAATGCCTTTAAAATGGCTAAATGTGAGGTCATCTGAGACACTATAAGATGGTATCTGTGCCACAATAAATCAATCAGTTCAATTTGTGAAAAAAACAAGCATTCCTGGAAGTTCAAGAAGAGGTTTCCCTGGATTATTAGGGTGAAGGCAGAGTGACTTCCCAAGCACAGATATCATTAATGATTTGACCAATGGAGAGGAGGAAACAATGAAAAATCCTCCCTCATCCTCCTGCTGACCTACCCATCTATCGTTACTCCCGCATCCAAATTCCTCTTCTGTTTCCTGCCATTCTCCTCATGCGTGAGGTTTCCTAACAGCCAGGAACCTGCCCTGCCCTGTGTGAGTCCAGAAGTGTGCAGACAGACCCAGTGATGACCCCAAACCAGTGAAAGACAAACACAAAGATGTATTTATATTCACCTTTGACCTTGTGGCTTGCGCTCTCTCAATGCTGTGCCTCCCCTGTCTGTTACATAAGACCGTGAGAAGCTGGACCGGCCTGGCCGAATGTTTCCACGCCATGATGGCAGGACAGCGGCAGAGGTTCCCCACCAAGGGAACTGGGTGGAAAGAGCAACACAGGATGTCAAAAGGAGGTGACAACATAGTGTAACACAACAACCTCTGTAGAACACTATGGGCAGCTCATCTATCAGTGGTCAATGTGGACCATACCATTCAGTCTCAGGGGTAAATCTAATACCTGTTAGATCAGTAAGAGCTATCAGAATAGAATAGGATAGTTTTTTATCCATTCACCCACCACAACAACATATAACAAGTTACAGTAAGAAAGAAATAGCAATGAAATAATAGAATAAGTAATAATAATACAGTAATAAATATTTATAGTCTGTAGGCCTACAAAATAAGAAATGAAATGTTAATTAAACACAATAATTAGATAAAAAAAATGTATTTTTGGACTATGGGTGTGACTTTTTAAATTAATCTGTCTAAAAATAGATAGAAATTTGTTACTGAAAAAAAATGAAATTTAAAAAAAAAAAAATATTTCAATTTCGTATTCAATCAGTCATGGCCATCGACTGCTTGCCTCCCAGTTCTGATAGCGCCCCCTTTGATGGTTACAGATAATTCCTTGCATGGTGGAACAGGCACTTTTTGTTTCAGCACAAGCTACGCTCTGTGTAAAAGGCCCATAAGGATTTGTTTAGGTTTAGGAAGGAAAAACAGTATTCCACACTAAAATAGTACTTCTGCTTATAGTTTTACCTAGCGGGCGTGGCCATTTGGAGCACATCCCCATAACGGTCCTATATTCCAATCAGTGAGTCGTGGCCTGTATAGACCCACTGCAGACAACATGTTATTCAATGTTTAGTAATTTCAAATATGCCAAATTTGACACTGGACATCTTTGAGTCCCCAGCAAAACATCACCACTATTCTTGAGAAACTCCAAAGACAAACCCACATACAAAGACAGATTCCTTCTATTATAGTTTGATTTTTCCCCACTCACGACCAAACACAAAAAAGACAACAAGACAACAACAGCTTTTGGGCCATGATGTTACCATAACATTATCTTGATGCACCACTCATTAGTCCTATTGAGGAAAACAGACTGCTGGAGGAGACAGAGGCAAACAGTTAATACAACAGCCTCAAGCTTTTGTTTTATGATGTCAGGTTCTGGGAACCCCAAAAAATGTTTCTGTGTAAACACAATTTACACACACAACACTGTTGAAAATATCCTGCAGGAACAATCCTAAATATTCAATACACAGTCTCAATAATTGTGTGGAGCTGAAGAAACTTTCCCTTTTATTCGTTTGGTTTCCGATATGCATGACCTGATTGCTGTATTGATTGAGAGGTCTGTGTTGGTGTACTTTCCAAAACAGTCCTACGCCAAAAATCCTCCCTCTTCTTCTCCTCCCACCTTTAACTCTCCTCCATTCTCTGCACTGCCATGATCCCATACAGATGTTCTTCTTTAGCACTCCCCCTCTGGAGGGAACCTACTCCTATTGTTCATAAAATCAATCCCATGGTCCCAGCCGACCCAGCCCAATGCACAAAACACGCACATGCAGTCTCATGAGCAGACAACCATGCATATTCAGTCTTGGACGAATATGATCAGATCATGGAAAGTCAGTCAGCAACACAGCAACAACTGCAACACTTCTTGGGAAAACCCCTGCTCAGTGGAGAACATCTTAATCACAAAATTTATGTAATGTCCTCTTATAAACATCCCTTCTCTTTTTTGTCTCTCCACAACCTCCGTTTGAGTCTCCTCTTCGTCCTCAGCTTCCTTGTGTCCTTTCCCTATTTTTTTGAGAAGGGCAAACTGTACATGCCCCTAACTAGCACTAATTGGCTCTGATTGGGTAGACATCTTGAAGTGATTTATGCTCAAGGTTGAGAGGGTTGTGAAGGTGAAGGTTTTAGGTCTTGCACATTCTAAATCATAACCCCAAGAGATTTAAATCCCCAGTCCAGATTTTCTTTGGAGTGTAGCTATCTATTAAGGGTATGTGCATATATACAGTATCCAGTAGAGAGCACTTGCATAGAATGAGAGCAAAGGACGAAGTGCTTGAAAAGACATCTCATGATTCATATTTCACAGCTCCATATTTTCATATTTATAATTTCTGTTTTTGAAATTATATTGAGCAATCATATATCCTTAGAGGGGACACATCATGCTCACTTTCAGGTTCATACTTGTATATTGAAATGACCCTGACAAATGGAAAGGTGCCAGATCTGTTACAACAATGTTTTCTGATCCAGGCAGCCCACCAAGAAATTTACTAGGGTGTCTTATGTCAATGTTTCCCCATACAACTTTTCATATGAAGTTATTCCTCATTTTTAATGTGTTCTATGAATGTCCAGCAATGTGTCCATTTTTATGTTACATGCATAGAGTCGGAGGTGACATTAAATATTTACGAAAGTTATGTGACAAATAAATAAATGTTGATTTCTGGTTTCATATGGGATACAAACAGTGGTCACTCAGCGACCCAGTGTGTGTAAGCAAGATTGTAATTTACAGAGAATAACAAGAAGAAGTCATGAAAGAGCTTCACCATGTTCATTTTCATCAAAACTAGTAATGTTTCCAAGTTAATATCCTGTTTTTGAAAGACCTTACTCTCTGGACTGTTCCATTAACCATTTCAACTAAGAGGGACCACGGAACAGTTGGAAGGTCATCAGACACCCAGAAATGTATGCTGATGTTAAGTATCCTGGTCTGGAAACAGGTTACAATGTAAAGAAAGTGGAGATTGCTTATAACAGGAAGTTCATAATCTGATGTGGCGACATTCCAGTCTTGATAAAAGTGATTTGCACAATGATGGGATGATGTGAAATATTTCACTCCTTTGCCAATGAGTGAGCCCTGCTTTGCAGACACTGACTGCACATGTAGATTAATGCGACAGGGCTATACAGGCACATTCTTCGAAACTTTGCCATTAACGTGGCACCACACCAGAGCACCCCACTATAGCAGCATCCTGTAAGAACATAGGCCTAATAAACTGTGTGTGTTCTGGCAGCACATGGCCAGATAAGGGCTGTGGGATTAATTCATTAGACTGCTGGCTGCCCAGATGGCTCTCATTACATGTAAAGACATTACATGTTCGATTCAACTCTGGAGTACCTCCATATAAGTCAAACTGTCGGCAGTAACAGTGGTCTTTCAGTGAAAAACTTGGGAACTCTAGCCAGTTGTATTGACTGATATTATGGTCTCTGGGGGCCCCATTAAAACCCAACATAAAGTTCAAATACAGCTTTATTGAAACAGATGTTAAGCACTTTTAAGTATTCATTTCTTTTACCACAATATGAAGGGCTGTGCTTATTTTTAAATGTCTCTCACTGAATTGTTAAAAGCAGGTGTTTACATGCAATTAACAGCCCCTAATTTAGTTTTGGGTTGTTTTTTTTTTGGGGAGTGGTGTGCTTTATTTTAGAAGAAAATATGACCACAAAGCTATTTTCTGCAGCAAACCACAAGATGGCACTACAGGACCAGGATTTTAAAGACATCTCTACTCATCACAAAGGGAATAGAGATTTCTAAATGACTCAATGCTGCACTCTTGTGGCAAAGGTAAAAACTTATCATATACACTTGCATTACATTACCATCAGCACTTGCTACATAAAACATACTTGACTAATGCCATGCCATGAAACTGTCAGCATATCATAAATTCAGGTAAAGATAAAAACTAGAGGAAAATGTGAGAACATGAACCAAAGAGAAAATGAAAATCACTCACATTGTTGTGAGGGACCTCAAAGAAAGCTGAAGGAGCAGTCTCAGACAACATGCAAGATCAGATCAGGTAGCCTCCAGACTTTACAATGCAGACCTTTTCATTCAGTAACCTGCCATAAAACGGCAGGAGTGTGTGTGTGTGTGTGTGTGTGTGTGTGTGTGTCTGTGTGTGTGAGTGTGTTTTGAAGCAGGGAGCTATACACCTCACCCCGGTCGTTCTCTGAAGTGTTGCTTTGGGCTCGTCAGAGACGCTCAGGTCCTCCACATCAAATATTCATTTCACAGAAACTCCTAAGCCTTAAATAATTCTCAAAGAAGTGTGCCGAAAGCGAACCCTTGCAATCCAAGGCACGTTTCTATCTGGACAATGGATTCAAGGGAGCATGAGCAGGGAGACAGAAATGGTGGGTGGGTGGGTGGTGGGGGCAGTGAGTGGGAATTGGATCTATTGTGTGGGCCCATAGCAGATGGGTTGCTCTGAGAGGTATCAACTGAATCTGGCTGTTCTCATCCACTGTTCGTAGCTACGAAATGTAACACGCTGTAATTCAGATACATCAATTTGTATGAAATTAGGAAGTATAAAGATGGGTGTGTCAAAAAATCCTGCATCTCATGTTAATTCAGAATCATATGTTGATTTCTATCAGTTATTACTTGATTTATTAGTTTGCTATAGCCTTAATCTTTAAGTTAAATTGTTACCAAAGTTATGTGAAAGTTATGTGCAACGTTTAGTGACAATAGAATATGTTAAAGGAGATTAAACATGTTGCTTTGTAAGGACAAATATTGTCAAATATCCTGATTCATCACCTTTAGGATATTTTAACTGCCATGAAGGGTTTAGCATAAACCACGCTGACAAATAGCTGATGGGTGTTATCTATCCATTTGGTGGACTAAATCTTAATTTCAAGGTTTTTGAGAACCTACTTTCATTCTAAGCGGGCAGTCTGGCTTCAGCCCTGTCAGCCTGTGTGATAACAACCGTCACCTGATCTCATCCGATCTGACCCTGCTCTCATCCACCTCTTTATTCATACCACAATTACACCATACCGGATGGATGATCTTGCACTCATTACCCATCCATATTGGAGAGCCTGACTGAACGAATCTGTCCCCTCTGGTGAGCATGTGGCAGGTGCCCCCCCCCCCACTGCCTGCTCCAGTCCTCGGCCTTGGCGTGCTGATAAGAGCTTGGCGTGGAAAATCAGACAGCGGTGCTCTGGCCTTTTAGAAGCGAGTGGGAGAAAATGAGCCATGAAGGAAATCTGAGGTGATTATCTTTATTATCAGCCAGGGGAGTAACTGTGGATACGCCGACCTGTGTGTGTAAGTGTGTGTGGGGAGGGGGGGGGATGCACAAGCTGTTCCAGGGGCATGCTGATTGGCTCATACAAGCTCCAGTGGTAATTAACATCTGCATATGTAAACGAGTGGCTCCAGCTAGGGGAAATTTGGCAGCCGTTTCTCACCTGCACCCTGTGCCTGAACACAGCAGGGTGGTTGAGTTTGTGTGACTGTGTGTATGTGGAAGTGTGGGTACACAGGGTGCGCACACACACACACACACACACGCACAAAATGAAATTATGCGTGTGCTGTGACTTCATATTCATAACGCGAACTGTGTTCCCGGGTGCACTTTTAATGTCCCTGTGCAATTTGCATAGCTGACACCTGCACTTTTTGGAAGCACAGTTGGTGTGGGTGGAGCAGGGGCCACTGGGTCGAATGGACGCCATCCTCCCACCTCGCTGTTTTTGCTGCGCGCTGCTAAAAGAGACAAG
This sequence comes from Synanceia verrucosa, assembly GCA_029721515.1. Lineage (NCBI taxonomy): Eukaryota > Metazoa > Chordata > Actinopteri > Perciformes > Synanceiidae > Synanceia > Synanceia verrucosa. The sequence goes on along the minus strand of CM056561.1, from coordinate 17,123,246 downwards.
GCCACACAACAGGAGGCTGTCAGTGGGCCTGCTGGGAGAGCCTCATTACCATCTCAGGGAGCAGGGAAGAGTTGCGTCCGGAGGAAGACGCTGGTCGTCAGCCTCACCTACTGATGGGGACAGCCGCTGTGCTCAGAAACTTGTTGTCAGCAAATGTCAGAGGGGAACTTTCTATGTGCATGAGTGAAGTTCATTAAGTGCTGTTTCTCTTTTCTTTTGAACATGCATGTCCCGGCTCTTGCTGTGTACCTGCTGGCTTATTTGTGTGCTTTTTTTTGAACATCCTATTACTACCTAGTTTGTGTGACTTGTGTGTGTGTGGCTAACACATGCTGCTATACGAGCCTCTGACCTGTGAATTACGCAGAGTGTGTGTTGCGCTGTGGAGTTCTAATGAGAAAGCAGCTAACGGGCGGCAAGGCGAGACTGACTGCAAAGCACACCGAGAATGACAACTCTAACAGCGGGAAGCCTAGTCTATAAATAGAGCTTGTGCTGAGAGTTTATGACACCTGCATTCACATTTGTTCACGATTTCCCTTCCGACCAACTTCCGCCCACGTCTTGTTCTAGTGTTTTGTTCAGTCTCTGCTCTGTTTCTTATGTCTGCTTTCTGTCAAAAGTGTTTTATTTCAGATAGTTGGTCAAAGAAAACCGCTCCAACCATGATAGTTATGGTCAAAGTGGACGTTCTCCTGAAGAGAAGACTGTAGACGGACTTAGCCAGTGCCATGTTGGTCTGTGACATTGTGTGCATAGTCTTTGATCACCACCCGAAATTAAGTTAAGTTTACCAATATTGAACTCACAGTACTCAGTCAATTTTGTATAGTGTAACATACATAGGCTGCACAATACATCTAAAATTCACCATCATCGTGTGATTAATAGTATTCAGATGTGCATGTCGATATAATTAGCCAATCAGATGGAGCGCTTCTGCCCAAGATGGCCGCCCCCATACATGCTAGAGACTGAGATGGTAAAAGGGCAAAAAAAGGTAGTGAAGTTAGCGGTTGTGATGGCCTCAGAACACTGAAACACTGGGTAAAATGTCTCTTACATTGAAATATTTTGGATATAAGAGAGATGCTGTTGCAAGCACAGGTACTATGCAAGTCATGGTGGACACCATGGCAACCGCCAGAGGAAACATGGCTAACATACAACCTACAACATACAGTAACTGCAGAGATCTATGCTTTTCTGTTTGTTCCCGGTGCCTGCATAAGCCACTCACTGTCTCTGGACTATGTTAGCAGCTAACCCACAGCTCTAAGAAATTACTTAAATTAAATATATAGCATCATATATAAGTATTGTAAGTAATATCATCATGACAGTATTCAACAGCATTGTTGCATATTGCTTCCAGCACTATAAGCATACATTATGGTTCACATAAACATTTGACTTTACATGTAACTGACCAAGTTGCATTTTAAATAGGAAACATACTTTTCATTATACATTATACATTTAAAATATATACCAGTTGGATTCATGATTTTCAGTAAGACATAAAGTGCCTTTTTATTAGACCAAGATCAAGCCTGATTTATTTATTTTTTTATTGATTCTGCACACTGTTCACTGCATGGTTTGGATCAGCTGCCAAACAGGGCTAGAACAGACTACAATAGACAATCCAAACTACAGAGAAACTCACTGGTGCCAGCATGAGCCTGCCCTCCATCCAGCACTTAGACACCTCCAGAGTCAGGAAACAGCTCAGCAAACCATCACAACCTGGAAAAACAATCTGTTGCAACTTCCTCCCTCTGATAAGTACGACAGAACACGATACGCTAAAAACACCCAGACACAAGAACAGTTCCCGATTAAATTTTGACCTATTTCTTGGTGCATTTAAAGGTTAATTTGTAACTCCTATTACATTTGATTTTTTTTGAATTGAAGATTTTTGGTGGTTTGCTGGTATATATCTGCATATGTTTCGTATGTGAAATATATCATTGTAATAATTAATAATTCAATGAATATGTATGTATTTATACATGTTTTTTTATTTTATTATTTATTTTATTTTACAAAGGCAATGTCTAAATCAAGTGTAACGTTGCCTCATAAGCAGGATATTATTGTAAATAGGGCTATAGTTAATTCTGAGGAGAATCTTGATCTGACCTACATGCATAGATCTAAATGTTAAATAGAGTGCAGGTACACAGTATGAAATCCATATAACAGTATGAAACACAGTGTGAAACTCTGCCAAACACCACAAGAAGTGGTAATGAGAAACCTTTCTTCTAAATCAAATACATGGCTATAAAGTGACAGCTGATGATCTTAAAAAGAAGCAAAATTGGAAAACAAAGACATTTGTCAACCCTCAGGATCTGAATGAGAATCACTGAGGCCCAACAACGTGTCAGGGTTTGTTTCATTGTGAAATTAATACCCTACTATTCTTCGAAATGGGGCAGAAATCGCCCCTTGGCATCCGCGTTTGCCAACTCACATTACCCATAATTATTTCAGAATTTGCCTTGTAATCCAGGCTGAGAATCCTACCCAGAACGAATGGGATGTCAGCTTTATGCAACTACTTGTAAAGGCATTACAGGGCGTTAAGTCCCGCGTGGATTTGAATTGGTCTCAGCAGCACAGGATTAGAAGCAGTGGGGATTAGACCTTCTCCAGAGGAAATACAGGAGCACGGGTGGCCAAGGGACTTGAGATATAGAATACATACTGCTTGATAGACTGGCTGCCAACAGCAAGCTGAGAAACATACCACTTTCTCATTAAAGTCATGTGGAATGATTTAACAACCACTCCTGCAGCTGTCTATACATATTCAGTTTATTAGTTGGAAACTATTAAACTAATCGACAACTATTTGGATTACCGAAATATAAATATTTTCTGGTTTCTTTATGACTGAAAGCTAAATATATATTTTTTTCATTTCTTTTGTTATGACTAAAGAAGACATTTGCTGATGCCGTCTTGGGCTTTGGGAGACACTGATCGTCACTTTTTAACCTTTTTCCAACATTTTATAGACCTAACAGCTAATCAGCAGTTTGGTTTCCAGTATTTATTTTCTCACAGGTGTGAGAAAGTGTTTTCTTTCCTCTCTAATAAAAGACAGGTGCATCCAGAAAGATGAGTACTAGCCTATGCCTCAGTGTTTTCATCCACAAGCATCCTCTGTGGAATCACATGACCTCAGGGCCATTTCATTCCAGCTAAACACACTGACCCACACTTCCATTAGCAACCTAATGTGATTACTGAGCCCAGTTCTGAGCTAACAGACTCGCATGAAGACAAACGACCGCAGTTCAGTGTGTTAAAGCCACAGGTTATTCTGTTAGCCGCCAGCCAGTGGAAGGCAGGGGATGGGAGAGAGATGGCATGTGTCTCTGATGCCTGTAGGCTACACTGTGGGAGTTTGGGGATGTGCCTGACAGAGGCCAAAATCGGCATCATCTTTTAGATGGAGGTTTTCAAACTGCGTGACAGGAAGGGAGATATGTGAGGCAAATGACATACTGCGAGGGATGAAAAGGGACAGGTGTGTCTAGGTGTTCTGAAAACAATAGAGCACCCACCTCACTGGACGTCACACAGTATACACCGATCAGGCATAACATTATGACCAACTGCCTAATGTTGTGTTGGTTCCCCTTTTGCTGCCAAAACAGCCCTGATCTGACCCCTGAAGATGTGCTGTGGTGTCTGACTCCTTTCTATAAGAACCAGCATTAACTTCTCTGGTCTGTTGGATCAGACCACCAGGTCTTCACTCCTCACCTGCATCAATGATCCCTGTCCACTTATGACCCTGTCTCTGGTTCACGACTTCCTTGGACCACTTTTGATAGATCCTGACCACTGCAGACCAGGAACACCCCACCAGAGCTGCAGGTCTGGAGATGCTCTGATCCAGTCCTCTGGACATCACTGTCTCTCACTGTCAAACTCACTCAAATCCTCACACTTTCACATTTTTCCTGCTTCTGACATCAACTCCGAGGACAAAATGTTCATTTGTTGACTTATATCTATATCCCAGGAGCCATGATGAAGAGATAATCAGTGTTATTCACTCCATCTGTCCGTGGCCATAACAACTTCTTGTAATAGATCTATCTGAAGCGCTTTTTAAAAATACCACTGTCAATTGTAGCATGCAGTTAAAAAGAAACACTCAATCCACTGACAAACACACAGCCTGTACACAGAAACGAGCAGTCAGAACATCTGTCTATTTGTGATGTCACAAATATACAATTTATAAACGATTTTACAGTTTTAAAAGTAAAATGTGTTCCACTTGCAGTGTGTATGAATGACACAACTCCATTGAAATTCACTGAAACTGAGCGTTTCAAACAAAGGGTGTGAACAGGCAGCGAGAACGAGCAAAATAAATTGTTTTTTTAAACATTACAGCATGAAAACATGTTCTAGCAGAAACAAAACACAAGTAGGAACTGGAAATGAGCATGATGTATACCTTTAAAGTATGACATGCTATCAGGTGGTAAGGACACTGTGAGTCATTGTGAAGGAGAGACAGTAGACAAATTAACTATAACTCTATAAATGACATTAATTGCATAACTCATAATGTTTTGAGAAGAAACACGGGACCTCAGTTTTCTTTTTAGCCTGTATGTACTGTGTCTTTTAAGTACTGTATGTCAGTAGGACGAGGGTTAAGCTACTTCAGAACACTTGGCGTCCATATCCAAACATAATGATCCAGTCAAACCTGAACACAAAATCACAACACACAAAAGCTTATTTATAAGCTTATGTACACTTACACTTTCTCGTTGAAACTTCTGACTCGGAACTCGGAAATTCCAACTGCCGAGTAACTCCATGAAACTGCGCAGCACTCATTTAAAAGGGAGCTCATTGACACTGCATCCTGCAAACATGCAACTGCTAAGCATACTTTAATGTTGCCAGTTTGACAAAACAGTTCAAAATTAATCATGCGGCTCAAGTTGTGAGCATTGTGGGAAGTGTAGTTTTGGTGGTCGTCTGACTTTCCGAGTTGGAAATCCGACTTGGTGGGCGTTCCCTTAGAAACTTCCGACTTGAAACTGAAAATTCTGACTTCTGAGTACAAATGGAGCGCAGCAATATTCCCTTCTCTACCGCTCCCAAAATTGAGAGGTCGCTCAACAAAAAGACATGAAATATGCAGATTTCGGCTCTATGCAATTTTTAACCAGCAAAGTTTATTTATATATAACAACAGTACAAAGTGAATCCTTGGCTTGCAAAATAGGTGTGCTTCATATTTACAATAGGTACACAATAATATATTATCATAACAAAAACAAAGCAAATAAAAAACAAGAGAACAACTTTTTTTTTAAATACTTTAAGTTTCTTACAATTTTCACAACACTTTTGTAAAACAAGAAGAACAGACAACCATTATTATTATCATCATCGTCATCATCATCATCATTGCCAGTAATTACTATTTTACAGAACTCCAGTGTCTACAAAGGGTTTGTTTACAATGTGTTTAGAATGGAAGGATACTCATTTAATAACTTGCGATATTTGGACTTGAGAGTAATACAGTAATCATGATTTCATGATTTCATTTCCTCTGGCTGATTCCATGAAAGCAAACAAAAAATGATTGAATGCTTTGTTTTGTATAAGAATGACACGTGCCAGTCAAAACCACAACACCATCTCTTCGGCAACATGTTACGCTGAGGGTATAAAAGTACACAAAACATCTTCAATTAGCAATCGGCTCCAGCTGAAATGAGTTTGAGTGTTTATGAGCATCTATCCATATCTCACACAACTGGCAGTCAAATGGGATTCTGCGCTGCAGAAAGAGTAAACAAACTTTTCTCTTCTCAGTTCAAACTGAATTTTAAAATGTTCCCTAGAAATGAGTGTACAGCATGGAAACAAGCTATATCAAGGAACAAAAAAAAATCTCTTTCATAAAAAAAGGTGCATTCAACTGTGATGCAAGACGTGTACAGATGGGCTTTCGGGAAGAACTGCAGTTAAGACTAATGATAGCATGGATCGATATGGAACACCAAGCAGAACTAAAGCATGCAAAACAATCTCACACAAGACAAAATGACACATCATGATATAAATCTAGATCTCTGAGAGAAAAAAAAACAAAATCAAAACCACTTTCAGCCAATTTGATTAATCTGTCACAATTGTGAACACAGGGTTGTTGGAAGGACTCTTATTGACATACATTTCTGATCCCTTGCAAAAAAAGGAAAAGGCATTTAGGTCCTGTTAAAACGATAAACAGCATTACTCCATATAAGCAATGTGAGGTATGAGGAGGATACAATTCTATTTGCTGAGATTGGGAAGACACCTTAATCAAAAGGAAGAAGCTTTATGTGTCGTGTATGTACTGTGTATGTGTGCCGTTGTGTACCTATAGATTACTGGCTTAAGGAGCGAGCAGGTGCTTTTTCAGATGAGGGAACAAATTACAACTACTCTTTCCCACTTCTGCCCCTGCTGGCCAGACACAGTAATGCATGTCAATCATCACCTCATCCTCCATTTCTCCTTGCCTGTTAGTTTGATGTTTTTTCCCTTCTTTCCATCTCCTGATCACACTGTGCACACAACTCACTAAGATCAAAGAGTAGCTTCAAAGCCAGAGCAGGAAACTAGAGCTAAAGGGCCCCTCTCTCTCTCTCTTTCTCTCTCTCTCTCTGACTCTCTCTCTCCCCTCATTTCTCAACACTTCTCTTCAAACAGCTCAGGCAAGCCGAGTGCTGAGCGAGGCGATGTCTGCCTGAGCCCGGCCGTACCCTCTTAACCTTTCCTTTTTACTTTATCTCGCTAAGACAGTTCTCAGTAGAGTGCCAGCGCTGGGTATCGCTGGAAAACTATTGGGCTCTGAAGCACTGAAAGGACTGTGCCAGAGTTGAGGACTAATAAGATCAGGAACTCTAAAGCAGGTGGTGTATCTAAGGCCACAGAAGAAAAGAAGCACCTTTCACCCACTACTGGTGTTTATCATGCTCTCAATACACACAATTGCAGTATACTGTGCAAACCTTTAATACTACTGATATTTTCAAGTACTTGATGTAAACAACAAGCAAACATAATATCCCAGAAGAAAATGGAATCACGTATCCAGAATATGGAATCTACAGTTTGTTGTCATCCAGCTAAAAGGTTGAAAGGTTACGTCAGCCTTTTAACTTGTGACATTTTGGTTTAAGTTAAGGGACGGATACACATAACATGAAACATACAAGCTTTTAATGTTTTTCATGATTTGTTCCTCTTTCCCAGATTTTCTCCTGCTTATGTTTCGTACCTTTCAAAACTCGCCATTCTAGTTATATAAGCTTCAACTTAAACTGACTCTACACTCCAATATGAGAGCTTTGCTCCCTCTGTGTAAAGCATAAACCGATTTTTGACACATTAGTGAACATTGTGAAACAAGGGGATCTTTTGGCACTTAAACCCATGGAGCTAGGCTTCTTATTGTCTGTGCGAGGAGGACATGGATGGTGTTCGGATAAGATCTCCCACCAGCTAACATCTCAACAGGCCAGCTAGAGCTGGCATGACTCATTGGCACTTGATAAAAACAATAAATGGACCCTTAGAAAACATCTGATGTGTGAGAGTATGCATGCAAAGTACACATACAATTGTTCCCAAACTGTGGTGATATAATGGAGAGATTTAGCCTACAGATACCAATTGACCCTTCGCTAAAATCCTACATTGGCAACCATAACTAGGTGCAGGTCAGACAGCAGGTAACTTCACAGTCCAGAGGGGAGTGTTGTATATATTTTTTGATTTTCCCAACCAAAAAACGCAAGAGGAGCCATGTTGGATATGAATTAAACAGTGTGGAGGACCTCAGCTGAATCCATCAATAAAAAACTCCTTTGTTTGCTCTGAAGTAACACACAAATAACACTATCTAGCTTAGCACATCAGCAAACAAAGATGGTTGATTATTAATTATTATTAATTTGTGAGATCCAGTTTATGGATCAAGCACAGAATGTACCTGTCTGTCTGATTATTCCAGAAATCTGCTTTTATTTCCTAAAAGGGGAAGAGCTGTTTTTAACAAATTGGACTTTATTTCTGGGATAAAATACTGCCATTTACTCACCCCTTTCACTTTGGAGGCATGTGGAGTATTTCCGATGATTTTGGATTTGATGATATCCATTTAACAGGAGTAAAGGAGGCACCGAAATGCAGCCAGTAAATGACACAAACTTGACCATTTCTCAAATAACAGACTTTTCATAAGATGGGCTACAATATTACTATTCTCTTGAGAAAATTCCATCTGTAAACAGACTCTACTTCCTGTGTATCATAGTTTACTGAGGACCTCTAGTGCCACATAGGTGTCCTTCACAGTGCCTGAACTAAAATACTTATTTGTGATGTTGTCACATATGCATACATGCTTGTTTTAGTTCAGGCACTGTGAGGGCCATATAGGTAGGCACTAGGGGTCCTTAGTAAACTATGATACACAGGAAGTAGAGTCTGTTTTATAAAAAACTGCACTTCCCCTTTAAGAATAGCTCTCACAGATGTTGCTGAAAATGTCAGTCCATTTCACAGCAGATATTTTGACACAGGTGGAATTAACAGCATTAATGGTGGCTGCATTCCATTTAGGTAAGCCAGTTCCAGGGCACTTAATGGAATAGAGCCATTGTTAACTGAATTATTCGCACCTGTGTTTTTCCTGCTCTGACAAGCCAAAATTTCTGAAGTAAAAAAGGGGGTGTGAAAGCTTGACAAGCCTAGCAACAGTAACCAAGGTGGGAAAGGTTTAGCGAAGGGTGAATTCCTCATGTCTGTTGCCTATTAGCAGCCAGCTGCACATCCTGTGCAGAATAAGCGGCGGAGTCACAGCAATAATGGCCACTTTGCAGATGACACTCTCTACTCAGTGTTCACAGAAAAGTGTATATAAAGTTTGGGAAGCAGTCGGATGGGCCGGGGACAGGACGGACAAATGGAGCTGTTCACTTGACGAGCTATTGCAAATAACTACGGAGATCAGTTCAACTGATCCCCTTTCTCTTTACAAAACTCAAATAGACATAAAAACAAACAAACAAATAAAATAATAAAAAAACAGTTGTACATTCACATACACTGTTTGGCAAGTATCAACCGGTACATACACAGATGACCTAACTGCTGAAAAATAGCCTTGGGCATCGGATTGATGTTGATTTAAGGTCATCTCCTAAATACACTGAAGACTTCATGTCCGTTGTCCTCAGTTTAGGTGCAAGCATGCTAGCTGAACCGTGACCACCACGGGCAGAGTTCCATTCACTCTTTCATGTTTTCCTGTACACTTCTGACTGGACAAAGAGGTCGTGTCCATGTCACGAGGAGGGAAGGATTGAGAGAAGACATGGACCATGGTTTCACTACCATGCTTCCCCCGATGTAGTGTTGCACTCTTTATGTCTTTATACAACAACACACATGGGATCCTGGGTGGAGATTTCAACTGCAACTGATAATATTCAAATGTACAAGTACAAAAATAAAATCTGAACACAAACACAGCTGTCCAACATGAGATCTGGTCCTCGCCTTTTTTTTTTCTGGCATGACTTTCTGACTGTGCGGAGACTAAATCTGTTTGCTCTCGCGGCCTTGCAGGACTCTTCCTCTGTACAATATGAACACACGCTCAAGCGCGCACACAAACACACAACATTTTCCCGTCAAACTGAGAGAAAATGTCCTTTTGAGAAAGACAAATAAAAAAATAAATACAAGCCGTGTTGCTGCCTTCTCAGCTGACGCCATTATCAGCTCCAGCTGCAAAGCCTCTATCTTCGTCTGTGGGCCCTTATAGCTTAACGCCATCATCGAAGGAGGTGAGAGGATTAAAAACTAAAGCAGTTGTGTGTCTGTCCAGGCTGTGGATGCAGAGAAGTCCCAAGTCTGTTTCGTGGTCATGGTTCCCACGATAAGAGGTAAGTAATGCGGGACCTTTTTTGGGAGGCCCTGTGGAGACCGTGGTCCTGTCTTTCTTGCTGTCTCTCTTTCTCTCTCTTTCAGTGGTGGTCGCTCTCAGCTCTCGAGGGACATGGCAGAGATGAGCTGCTCCACCTTATAGGCCAACCTCTGCTTCCTTGCTTGTTCGTCCTGCTCCAGGGCCGCTGTGATCTGTACAGAACATAAAAAGCATTGTGGTCAAATGCTGGCAGACACAAAAACTATATACTAACTACATCCTTATTGGTTTTGATACCTGTATAGAAAAACTGTATACATAACATTTAATATAAAATTGCATTTTTCTTTATGAAGTAGACTAGAGCTGGGATATTGTTTAAAAATGATCATGCCAATACCATTACCAGTACCCTTACGGTGATGACAATACTACCTATTTTGATGCAATATTGCATGGGAGCATAGCAATACACAATGTTAACCACTTAAAGGAAAAACCCACCTAATAAATTAAATCTGTTTCAGCGTATGTGATAGAATAATTTCCAACAAGGAACTGAAGTGAAGCTTCTGTTTATATATGTGTATTACCCACTGTGTGCGAGGAAAAATCATACTATTAGTTGTTTCTAGATCTGCGCTCAAAATGGAAGACATTATATGACAGGAGAACTTTTGATACTTGGTAGTGGGATATTTCGTCGACACTTTATGGGTAGTGAGAATAGCTTGCTCTTTAAGGTTTCTATATGGTCACCACATGAAAGACAAAGACAGGAATTTCATCATTGCCTTTGTCTCTGACAACATGGGGAATATTTGTGCATTAGTCTTTCCTGTTTTATCTTCTGAGCCCATTTCTTATAAATTTGGCATTTGTCAAGTCGGGTTCAAAAGGAATTCAGACAGGCTCTCCTCTCCGTTCTCTCATCTGGTGTCTGCCCTGTCAGGATGAATCTATATCAGAGTGGCAGCAACCCACACGGAAAAATGGTCTTTAATACAATGTGTGTCATGTCGTTAACACCTTCGATACAAACATATGTCCAAAATGCTGCAGCTTTTATTTCAACATGGCTTCTGGCTTCTGGTTATGTATATGTTTGGTACTGAGGATTAATTTTACGTCAAAATACTGGAATGCAGATCCATGATTCAAACAAAAATAATGAATTGACCTCATTTCTTGCGATGTGTAATTTCAAATATTCTGGGGTAAGGGACAAATAATAAAGGAAAATGGGTCATAGTACCCACAATACATATATACAATACAATACGTATTCATGTTGAGGCCCACTTCAGAATAATATTAATGTCTTATACCTGGGCTCACTCAGAGGCTCTGTAAATGCAGGGAATATTTATAAAACATTTGATTTGTACAAGCATTTTCTCCTAGCCTGGGCCCACTCATTCTTCTTGTGACACTTAACAATATTTCTCGACCAAGTCAGTCTAGACAAGCTGCTGTTCTCTTCGATTTCAGATTCACCTGGAAATGGGGACCAATGAAAATCTAGCATTTCCAACAGCTCTAAGCATACGTCAGAGGAAAGAGTGGTCTGATTGGCTGAAGCTTCGTCCAGTAGCACACAGAGACATTTGATAGATATGGGTTAAGACCGCCTTCTGAGAAATCGGTTTACAAGGCAGCTGGGTCAGACTACGCTCGCAGAGCAAGTAGTCGCGATAGCCAAGCCAATTTTCTCCAGCTAAAAATACAGTTTTTAGTTTCGGCAAATTGACATCTCCACCCCCATTTAAGCAGTAAAAGCAAATCTTGATCTGCTGCCTGTCCTGTTGCAGAACACAATATCTGCCTGCCCACACCTACCATCTTCCACTCATCTACTTAAGTGGTCTTAAAGGCATGGCAGCTTTACAGGCAGAGCGTTTCCTCCTCCTCATTGGGCCCCTGATAGCAATCTATTATTTATCTGTGCCACTGTATGCAGGTGCAGCTCCCACTGCCGTCTCCCAAACCCATTTAAGTAGGGCTGCAGCTCTGGCCCAGTTGGCCCTTTGTGAGGGGCTGAGTGAGAACGAAGAGCTGCTCACACTAGGTGAGGTTTTAACACAGTGCACTCAGGGAGACAGCAGATACTGCAGGACGCATGGGGCACGTGTGCAAAATGAGTGCATACATCTCGACGCATGTGCACATCAGGCAGCTACAATTGCAGAGACAGCAAAAGTGGATGTGTGAGAATTACGGAGAAGTGGGAGAAGTGGGAAGCTGACTGGATAATGGGTAAAAAGAGGAGGAATGTACAGGGGAAGAGAGATAGAAAAAATAGGGGATATGGAAAGAGGATAGAGAGAGAGATACCTGTGGTCCAACATAAAGGTCAGGCTAATGGTTCCCAGAGGAGGAGCTGACATTAGAGGCAGAATGTATCCATAAATGCACTCTTTCTCTTCCTCCCTCCTTTTTTTACACTTTCTGAGATCTGACAGTATGTGTGTGTTGCTCATGATTCTGTTCATGAGAGTCCTGTAGGGCAGATTGTCCACTCTAACGCAGCACAGGCAAAAGGACAGAGCAGAATTGTGAGAGCTTGTAGACGTTCACTAACCGCTCGGCAGATCAGACACAACGCCTCGTTAAGCGCAGGCCTCAACAGACCTCTGGGCTTTAGGGAAGTCTACTGAAGACTATGAGCTGACCTCACTAACCTTTGCCAGTTATGAACAGTCTGGGAACAGCAAGGGCAAGATGAGCGCACACATCAAAAGCAGTTATATGCCAATCAGCGCCCAGGACTGCTGTCCAGTTAAAAATATCTGCAAGTACTATAAGTACTGAGCTCAGTATGTAGTTCAGAAAGAAGAGGGATTTATCAGAGATCATCCAGTTAAGAACTACTGTATAACACTAAATAATATAATTTATTTGCAGGAATTTATGTTATTGATGTAACAGGAGTCATTAATGAAAAAGGCGAGAGAAACAGAGGTAGCAGAGCAGAATGGAACAACAGAGGCTTGAAGCAGAGCAGGTGGAGGATGGAGATGGTATTGATACACGTGATGTTTCAATAGAATACACAGGTAAATGTCTTATCAAATTTAATTAGCAAGAAACACGATTTTCCCAGTGGAGTCACACATTGTTGTTCATTTAAAATTGCAGCTCTCATTTTCTTTCACTCTGTCAGTGGTTGTCTTTGGTTCTTCTGTTTAGTTCCTGAGATGACTCATGTTTCTTTTCCCCACCAAAGCCTTTCTTTTAGCTACTGTGCCATGTGTTGTGTTGTTTTTTGGTTGAGGAAAAATTGAGTATTCCCAATCGTGTGCAGTCAATCACAAGGAACATGATTGTTAGTGTCAGTAGACGGACTTCTCAAACTAACATCTGACAGTTATTTAGCAATACCAGTGAAGCATTTCAGAGTTGGAGAAAAAAATACTGCCAATAGTTTATCTATTTCTAACCACAGCTGAGCTCACCTCTGCGGTGCAGCGGCTAATTGCGGTTCTCAGAATGCAAATCTAGACCATTAGCTATGTTTTCTTTCCTTATATTGTAGCTTGCTATAAAGCTTTGTAATATCAAATGTATGCAACATGTATTCTGGCAACCAACGACACAGCAAGGTGACATTTTTCAATTCAACTACTCTGAGGTGATTCATGTTTTGCCCCCAGTCTTTCCTTTGTTTGGCCCACCAGCTGATGCAATCATGACATCAGCTTCAAAAGGGCATATTTGCTCCTGCTCAGCATTTTTTGTGCAAAACTGACCCAACCTTAGTGATTCCTGCAGAATTATGATTATGTTATGCATTTCTGCAAGTATCACTTACCTCCTCACTGTACTTGCTGATGTAAGAGTAGATCTCATTGAGAGCGCTGAGCATGTTAAACTCTGTGGAATGGAGTCTGGCCTGTTCTGCCAAATAGGCATTCATGTCCTGGTCACTAATGGCTGGCAGCCGGTTGATGTCAGCGTAGTACCTGAGGAAGCAGACAAGAAGCAACACTTGGCATCACTCGCTGGGACTCACAGAGACTAATATGCTTCATACAGTCACATTTTTTAACCATAATATCGCTTTCACAAAAGGATTTTACATAATCTAGTTTGTAAGAAGAAAGAGAATTATGAATCATTTCCCCCAAATATCCCAGGCGTTACTGTAAGAGGATACAAAAAGGATGAGACAGAGGGGATCAGAATGGCATATAAAGCAAGTGCATCAGCTCGTACCGCTCTACCCAGCTCTTGTAATTGGGGATATCTTTAGCATAGAGCAGCTTATTGGATGGGGAGTCTTTGCCCAGGCGGTGCTCTGAAGTGGAGCAAGAATCCATAAAGGTCTGAGCTACTACAGACAGGCAGGCGTCCGTGATGCTGCTCTTGTGGATGTCAAACACAAACTGCGGGTTCTTGATTACGTTCACCCAGAAACGCAATGGAAGGCTAGAAAAGACAAAGAGAATGAGTAAGAGACAAAATCTTTTCATGTGGTGAGTGAATTCTCTGAGATCAGGCAAGACAAGACTAAAAATAGAGTAATCACACCGTTTGCCATTTGGTATTACTTTCAAAAAAAACATGCCCTTACCAGTTGCTTTTCCATGTGTGACGTACGTCAGTGTCATGGATGCCATGTTTGTCTGCCTGCTCATCCAGGAAGTCAAACATGTATTTGATGGCGAGGGGAAGCGTGCTCCCTCGGTGAACTGTACTGAACAACGTCTCAAATAGGTCGTCGACAAATTTTTGTAGAGTACCCTGCGGAAAAGGAGAATACATAGATATAAGCAATTCTTAGGCAACAACCACCACCAGGGTGTTTTTTTTTATGCAATAATTAATTGCAATGTATTTTTCTTTTCTTTTTTAATAATTGATTATACTCAGAGGCTCCGTAGTACAAACCAAGGAGGACTGACCATTGTTCTGATGGGGTAATGTTGAAAATACACACACTCTGAGCCACAAACAGAAGAACATAGCAAGCTATTGATGCGACTGACAAGATCAGACTATCTTGACTGCCTTCGTCTGCCTGTTGAACTGGTTGGTTAGCTTTAGGCATGAGGAGTGAGGTTTAGTGTATGAGTATCAGGGTAAGTCAACAGAGTAGGTTGTTGGAACATTTTACGGATTATTCGGAAAAATGGGTCGTCAAAAAATGCCACGGCAAGATACAATCTTTCCATTCTTAACTTTTACAATAAAAAAATCTACAGATATAGTATAATATTTTCAGGTGAGTATTTGGCATTTTCACACCCACTGTATTAAGCGGCTTCACTGCAGTGATGTCACAATATATCGTACCTTGGTGGCTAGCAGCCTTGTCAGATAAATCTCAGAGACCATCTTGCTACCACGGTCTCCTTCCTTCTGGTCTCCGTGCTCGTGGTTCTTCACAAGGTGCCACACCTTCACACCACTTTCTAGATCGGGGGTGATCATGGGAGCACGTGACCGGAGGCTGTCGGGACTGCCCGTGTAGCGGAATGAAGAGTCTGTTCGGGGAAGAAAAGACAGAGATACAGAATTAATCTTAAATCTTTAATGACTGTGATTATAAAAGCTTCCCCTAGGTGCAGCATCATGTAAAAATACCCACGCACAGCCTCTTGTTCATTTCCAGCTCATTCAAAAGCCAAATCTTCTTTGTTCCTGCTCTAAACCGTGCTGTAAAGGAAATTGCAGTGGTGGGTAATTTCATCGAACAGCAAAGTAATGGAAGGAACGGGAAGATGTGGCTCCTGGTGTCACATTGATTCGTTGTGGCCGTCTTGAAACTCGAATCCTAGATGACATATAAGACCTTGCCACCCATTTATCCATATTCCACTACAGTGTGCAGGACAAAAGTATTTACAAAACGCTCCATAGTAATGCTTTGTTTCCTCCTTCTCTTTCTGTCATGAATAATTTGATAGTTGTTTTCTTTTTCCCCCTTTCTACACTCATTTTCGCTTCCTTTTCCCTGTTGATATAATCCCTGCCTCACTGATGAAGACAGGGTTGTGCCTGGCTTCTCTTAAAAGCACTCATAATTGGCTCTTTTCCCCTGTCACATTGTACAGACGCCATGTTGAAAAACGTCCCTGTCACACTCTCATCAATGCTTCAAAAGATCCCTAATTCGCTAAGCGCCGAAGCCACCCTACTTCATCCATACGTCGCCCTCGTGTCTGTTCTAGTGCTCCTGCCTCCTTGCTTTTCACTCAGTCTGAATGATGCTGGTTTCAGTTTCCATAATTAGCCGTCATCTAGTGCTGGCAGTGAGCTCTCTGGAGATTCAGCATCTCAATGAGGATCTGTCTGACCTGGCTTCAAAGGCCGAGCTGAACAACAAAGCTTTTTGCTGCTGATACAGCCACTTACACATTTCAAATACGGGCAACCTGCGCCACTGCAGTGGCCGCTAGGGATTAGGGCCTGAGTGGAGGGGTTGAATATATGTGCCTGTGTGCAGGGTGGATTGAGGCCTCAAATCCAATCTTAATCCAGTCTCGTTCTTACTGCTCAAGTATTCCCCCTCAAATCCTTCCCAGCACCCTCAGCCTTTTCCATTCCAACTCCCGAAACACTAAACAACGACATGTAGCCTTCATCTGCAGCATCTTGCTCATAGACAACAGCCAGACAATATAGAGGAGAAAGACCTGGCTGATTTTAAGGCTCCAGAAATGGGGGAGGAAGGGCGGGTGGTGGTCCCAGTGGTGTAAATTCAGTCAAGATGCTAAGTGTTGAACGTGAAATTGGTATGAATCCATCAGCAGGTGTCGAGGTGCAGCTGTGCCAGCTCATGATTGATGAGGGACGGGCACACGCCAGCAGAGCCTCTGCTTTCTATGCCACGCACGTCCAACTCCTGAGCACTCACACACACAAAGTTAAAACCAAGAGAGGAATGTGAGTATGGCCTCTCAGCAGCTCACTGGAATTTGTGACCAAGATATTTGAGAGTAATAACTAGAGGTCCATTACAAACATGGCTAATTATACTTCTTTACATCAATTTAGTCATACATTATCTGTCTACAAGATTAAACACACTGTAATATGTTATTACACATATTTTCCCACACACAAATATCCTCAGGTAAACAATATGAAATAAGACGTGTAATTGCTGGGAGGGGATTATATTTATGTTTCTGTGTTAGGCAGTGTTCACATTGTATCCTCAATCCTGATAATTGGCCATGCTCACTTATCTTTTTTGCTGTTTGTGTGAAGTATCATTCACACAGAATAATTAGCAATCACAAGTTGCCTGGTGCTGCTGTGTATGTGTCTGGCATGGGACCAAATTTGGCACCCAGAAGCACAAAGTAGAAGCACATCTGAAGTGCGTTTGCATCCATGTGTTTAGGCTGCTGCATGTGTGGGTCTAAACTACTACTTCTACTGTGTTGGTCCATTATAATAATGTTACAGCTACATGTGGTTATATCGCTCCCTCACCCCCTGCAAGCTCTGCAGCAGAAAGAAGAGCAGCTCCTAACAGAGGCTTAAGGGGTTTGGCTTTGTTCATATCTAATATACATCTAATATAATTTTTGATGAGTCTGTGAGGCATCAAGAGCAAAAAGATTACATTTGCATGGAATTAACAGTTGATTAACTGTTTAATAAGCCTGCAAAATACATACATACGTAATTGCCTTATTTATATGCCGCATGGCATTTTGCAAATCAACGCAATCAATGTCACAACAAGGGTCTGAAAAGCACAATGTGGTCCACTGACTCACCATATCTGCTGATGGAGGTGCGCGATATGCTGGCAGAGGAAGGGATGTTGTATGACGAGGTCTGTTTGGGCACCAGAGCCACAACGCAGCGGTCTGACACCTGTGTGAAGAGACACATATGATATCACTTTAAAGGTGCTACTGACAACATTGACAACATTTATCCTCTAGTTGTTGCACTGTTCCATTACATTCACCTCACAACAAGTGATTGCCAGTTCATTGCACAACCTGCAACTTGAGTCTCCAGATGTCAAGTAGATGTCACTTACGCTGAGAAGCTAATATAGATCCTTGGTGACTGAAGCTCTTATTTTAACAATCCATCCAGTGAAAATACTTTAGTTAAGGATGGAAAAACAATGACTGGTTGTTTTGTTTAACTATGCTGAACTGTAATTTTATGTGCTAACGTCAGTTGTCGCTTTTTGCCACAGTAAATATTCTCGTACTCTGCAGCCTGATGGTTATACCAGCAATACTGTGTGAAGCTGGGTGCTAACTGTAACACTGACACAGAGACACAAAGCAACACCAACTCTATTATACTGTTTGCTCACGATCCTTGTTAGAAGTAAGAGCCAAAATGTCAGATATATTTCAGAGAAATAAACAAAACTTTAATTTTGGATCTGTCAGCATTTTTTAAATCACTGAAATTCACAATCACAATATATTTCTCAGGAAAAAGTATGATTTTATCCTTTCAAGAGGCTCTGATATATTTTTTTTTTAAAAAAGTCTATATAAAAATGTTAACAATAATGGATGTTTATTCTCCAACATTTCCCTGAAAAGGGTAGATTACAGTGAAGGAATGTAAGGCCCTTAGTGAATAATCCTATAAACAAAACATAACCCAAACTCCTACTCAACCCATCCCTTCCTGTCGTATCTTTGCTCCCTGCTGTTCTCTACCACAGCCCTGTGGCTTTCTTTCAGCAGAGCAGAGTGCTGTGGCTGTATGATGGCTGTACTCAACACGACTGTCATTGTCATCCCCTTCACAAACATTAGAGACATGATGTAAGCTTTGGAGCTGGGATAAGACGCTAAGAGGGAGTGAAAGAGAGACAGAGAGAGAGAGAGAGAGAGAGAGAGAGAGAGAGAGAGGAGAAGGGACAAGGAGACTATCAGAGACTAGAATGCTGAATGTCTCATCCAGTGTACACTTTGCACCCTTAAAGAAAATGGGGTACGCAGGTATAATAATAGCATTATAGCAGCATGGAGTCAGTGTCAAAGAGAAAGATGGAGAGAAGAAGCTGTGTGAATGATGGCATGTCGTGAGACTGAGGATTATCCTTTTCCCCCCACTGTGGTTTATATTTACAAAGGGCTCTCTGCCCTGTGTGATGTCACTTCAGATGAGCTGAAAAAAATGGATTAAAACAACTTTAGAAGGATGGTCTTTAAATCAGTTTGAACAGAGCTCCTTCATCTGTCTGAAATTAATTAATCATGAGGTGACAATTTATCTAGAATTAATTTTTAAAATTGTACTACTGTTAGTACATCATAACAACCGTGTTTTAGAAAAAAAAAAAAAGCTCAACACAGCAAAACAAAACTTGCGGTTCTTTTCTGAAAGCCCAAACAACATACAGCTTGTTGGCTGGCATTTGCAGTCAACCCCGGGGAGGGATTTCTGCTTCAGACCCAGTGAAGAAAAAAAAAACTGAGATGCCTCCAGTGGAGAAATAAACAAAAGGCAACAAAATGCTAGGCTCCCAAAAGAATACAACAAAGAATCTATAAAAAATGAAAATTATTCTTTTCAAATGGGCTCTTTCCATCCTTTGTTGGAGATTAAGCTGGCGGATGTTGGGATGGACATTTACAGAGTTCCTCCTTGTTCTCTAGAACCAATCATCTCTCGTCTTCACCCCTTCTCTCACTCCTCTCAAACTAATCTGGGCTGGGTTAGTAGTCGTTCATCTGATCTCGCTGGAGAGACACTTGAAACTGGGAATGAAATCTGGAGGAATCCTCTTAAAAGACCCTGGTTTCTTGGATGGAGATGAAAAATGATCTTCCCTGACCCACCTATCTGCGACCACCATCTTTGACCCTTCCATCTCTCACCTCACTTTCTTCTCATTTGTCTTCACTTTCCTGAATCTAATTTCTCTCCATCATATAGGCTGACAATGCACAGACCATCTCTAATACACCAGCAGAGAGGACTTCCTTGAAGTTTCCACTGCTATTCCTGTGATACATTTACTCTAGGAAGCATGAAATAGCTTCTCTGTCCATCTCTCCTCCCTTTTCTCCTTTACGCCTCCCTCCATCTCTTTCTCTCTGCTTTTTTAAGGCTGACTGAGAGGCTACAGCAGAGATGGGTCCTTGTGATAGAGTTAATGATTGAAGGCGTGCAGATTTGCCCTTCAGGGATAATCCAGTGTGGGGCTGATAGTGGGCAGGTGTGATAAGGGCTGTGGGCCCTGCCTGTGATAAGACCTTCCATTAGACAGTGCAGAGCTGACCAGATGGCAGAGTGCGGTCAGCTTCTATCTTTCTTTCCTCAGCCCTCCCCACACACAACCCCACAGCCCTGGCCCTGGCCCGTTTCCCCTTGGTGCCCCATCTCTTCTGGACTTGTGGCCCTGAGATCATGATGCTTATCATACCTGTCCACTCTGCCTGGTAGCTTGGAAACACACAACCTGTGCATTTGTGCCTCCCAGGAATGATGAAATGTGAGATGGGCAGCTTTGTGTGAATAAAATTCTCAGTTGTTTTTTTCCATCAGGTGCACACATTGGGTAAATGCTACCAATCTGTCAGTCTTTCTTATGAGATTTAAAGGTGCTAAATGTGAGACCGCTCACAATATGATGACGCCTGAATCAGTAGGTTCAAGCTAACTTGTTAACAGCACTAAAGGTGAAAATAACGGCAACGCTGCAAGCAGAGCTGACAGTGGGTGCTATGCTTTGGCAATGTGGGACAGCATCATTAACTGTATGACGACATACAAGAGCAGTAGAGAGGCGGCTGTAAGGTAGCCAGTGGGGCACATACACTAACATGCACTAAAAAGCACACCATCGGCCAGGTTGTGTCAACAAAGAAAGCAGGTTGGAACACACACAAATGGAAAGCAACTTCATTCTCTGCTCAGACAGACATTACTGCTCTATATTTTTTCATTGTGAGGTCTTACTATTTACTGTAGGCTAGTTATTTCAATGGAATCAAGTGGCTTGAAGATACAATGGCACTTATCACTGAGTAACAAGTTGAATGAGCTACAAATTAAAGTTGAGCTGATCTTAATGGGAAACACAACAGTTTGTCTTCCTGTTGGAGATTTGTGTTGAGATTTTACAAAAGGTACTAGGGACAGAGCACTGAATTCACAAACAGATAGCGATGTAGTAGTATCCGTTGTGTCTGGGGTTGAAAATAGCCCAAAATGCCCAAAGTGATGTCTGCAAGGTGGGTAACAGGATCTAGCTGGCAGGCTCTCCTGGTGTGGACATCAGTGTCTGCTCTCTCTGTTCCTTCACCGCAGAGAGGAGGACAGACAGAGGTCACCAGGCTGCAGCAAGGGGGTGGAAGTTTCCAAAAACACTTTTTTTCCCATTTTGTCGCAGTCTCAGCCCAAAGTGAAAGGGGGGACAGTCTGCCCTTTACTGTCACTTATTATTAGGAATAATATTCCAGACAATGTGTCCCCCACAAACAGATATTAATATGCTGGAATAGCTACACATCCCACCTGTCATAAATCAACACTTCGTCAAACATCATCAATGTAATTACTTGAACACGGGTGCAGAGAATGCGGCATGGGCATTTTTGCAATTTGAATCATCATAAATAACCTAAGCAGTCTGACAACTTCAGTTCATGATAATGGTCTGTTTATGTGGCTTGTCAATGCTACTTTCTCTCCAGAGTGATTGACCTGCTTACTGCTGATACCTAAGGTGTGATGATGCACTTTTTTTTTACAGAGGTGAAAGATAAAACAAAGCAGCGTCTGACGTTTTCCTAAATCTACTTGCCCCATCGAAATTCTTACTTGCCCTGCCTAAGAGGATTTTTTTCTTGCTGTGTGGAGCATACTTTCGCTCATGACTTCAATTTTATTAAAATCCATTTCCTGATGAATGTATACAACATTACACAACACAGCTTTCTTTAGAGAGCAGTGTTTATTGCTGTTTCACATTTGATTTGAATGACAGTTATACCCTCTGTACCATTTGAGCAGATGAGCCATGTGTTTAACGCCCGATCACCAGTGTTGTTCCAGTTCATACTTAAAAAGAACTAGATCAAAGTTCTGTTCAAAGGCCTAAAAATGAACTAGTTCACGTGAATAAATAAGACAGTGTGTTACTCAATAGAACCTCTTCTTAACCATTTATCACCAGCTGTAAATCACTCTCACTCCAAAACTAATCAAATTATCGTATGAATAAAGAACTGGGCTCTGTGGCATCGGGCTAAGTGAAAAGGAAAACCTCTGCCTCCACTCTGTAACTGGCCCCTGAGTTGGTGCTCTGGCCCGATTGGGTCTTTTACTTGCCCCGGGCATTTGGGCAACCATTAATGACTGACCCTGCAAAGAGGTCCAAATAAACAGCCAAAATCCCTCTAATCTCATACAATATATCGCTTATCTCATCTCTGTTGTTCTGTGTTTAAGCATGTGCAATGCAGAGTCATGTGTAATATGTATGTGTGTACATGCAATGCATGCTTGTATCTTCTGATTCTGTCGACATCTATGCCATAAATGTCAGAAATAAGAGTGGGGTGGGAGGATGGGAGTTTAGACTGTGAATGCCAAGGTGTTCAATAAAGATTTTTAAATGTGCACATTTATGTTTTTCATTCTGGTGTAACAGGGAGATAGGAGGGTGTGCATTTCCATATCCAGGTTTATGTAAACCATTATTTCCCATGTGGTGGGGTAAATAGCCAATGGGTTATTGGGAGGCTGTGAGCCCTCTGCATTCTAATGCCTCTGCCTGGTCCCTGTGTCTCTGAGCTAGGTGATGCTCCGCCTGCGCTCTGCATATTTCAGACCCCCCTTTCAATATTTCCTCTTCTCGTTTGTTTTTCTTCGAGCTTTTCCCTCACTCTGGGGCTTAATGAGCTGTGCTCCCTCGCTGGAATAGGCAGCCAGATGTGCTGTCGTAGCTGCCAACACAGTGGCTTGGTGTGTGTGACGTAGACACACACAAGCTCACACATGAGGGCCACTGCCAGCTCATCAAAACCACTAACGATGCACAAGTGCCTCTGTTGTCCCATCCTGCTCTCATCTCTCCTGTCGCCAACTGTCCTGTTCCTCCATGCTCTGTTTTTCTCTTCTACCACGTTACCCCCGGTAACATCTCCTCTGCAGTTGCACAGTGTTAGGCCTTTATGTTCTGTGCAGGATCAATAGGAGCCCTCAGATCTGCTATTGAGCTAACAAATGAGCGTAACGGCAAAACGCATGTTACCGTGTGCCCCTGTAGCATCTCCCCTTGGCTAACGATGGCAGACGCAAAGAATCACAAAAAAATAACAACAGAGAAGCCCATTATGGTGTGGAAGAAAACATACGGCACCGCTTCATCAAGGATTAAAGCGCTGCAGAGACCAGAGCAGAAGGAGTGCTCAAACCAAGAGAGGGAGAAAAGGAGGAAATGAATTCAAAAAAGAGGGTGTGTTGTATGTCAGCGGCCGAGAGGGAAAACATGTTGATTTGGTTGAGAAAGTGGAGACAACAAAGGTGAGGACAGAAATAAGGGTGAAGAGAAAGGAGAAAGAAGCTACATGATGCCAAGTTCTGCATGAAGGACACTATGATGTGTCCCTTCATTTAATGACTCCTACATCTGTTAAATTACCCTGCTTACTCTGCTGTGAGGCGAGAGTTCAGAATGCCCCCAGTGAGTTCTGCTCCGAGATGGAGCTGCATCTCCTGTTCTCCAACCTCAGCTACATCTCAACTCCAGCCTCTACTCTTGACCAGGGTAGCCCAGAATCAAGCCTCATGCAGTCTTCTTAAACAGATGGTCCCCCTGAGTTGACAAATGAGAGCTGGCTGAGCATGTGCTGCAAAAGATTCATGACCTGCTGAGAGGTCTGCCTTCTCATTCTGTTCCTTTTTTGAAAATTCCTTTTATTCCTCTTTATTATCTCACTCTGGCATCCTCTCACTCCCTCCCGCTCTCTTCTTTTTCTTTCATTTACAATCTCAACAGCCATAAAATCTACTGAAAAATGCAGAACTCATCTTGTTTTCAGTTTCCCTCCTCTATAGCCCTCCACTCTGCTCTGTGTTAAACAGGGAGGGCAACAGGTAAGCCCATGGGCCCTAAAATTACAGGGTGTGAATAGAGGTTCTCAATGTGAAAAGACAGAAGCAGGCAGTCACAGCAGGACTAATTGTTGCCAGCATAAGAGTCAACGGGGCAGAGAGAGAGAAAGAGAGAGAGAGAGATGCTGTCCTCCTTACTGGAGCAGCTTCATCTCACTGGGGAGGAGGGAGAAGTGTCAACTGAGATGTTGAAGGCTCATCTCTCCTGCCACCTGTACAGTAATTGTCCTCTATTCTGTCACTAGGATTACACCAGGCAAGGGCATGCAAATTGGCTGCCTAAAAAAGTCAAGCACGGGGAAACATCAAAGTTTACCAAGGTATGTGCGTCCAATTTCCATAATAAAAGCTGAACTGAAATGAATCTTTTTCTTGAAAATGAAAAAAAAAGTTTGAGTCAATTAAGGAAACCATCATGCTAAAGCCTTTGAGTATATTCTACCTGATAGTGCATGAGAGTGTTGAGTCTCTTCCAGTCATTTTCTATCTTGGTGGTGATGTCTTCATCCTGCAACACCACGCGAGCCATTCGCCCCTGGCGCCACTCTGAGGGAACAAGCACACACTGAGTTACACACTCACATACATTATACGTCATAGTGAGTGACAAAGATTGTATGTTGTGTCTCAGTGGTTTTTCAAATGTTTGGTGTCACATGGAGACTGATTTCCTTTGCTTTTTCAACTTTCTTTTAGTGTGTTTTTTGACCATGTTATATTTACCAAGTTTCAAAGCCCAAGGGTCACAGACACTCTGCTCCTGAACTGCCTTAAACCCATGTCCAACCTTTTCTTCTTTAATGTGGTGATGTCATTAAGTAAAACACTTAAAAGTAGAGTTGGCGATGTCGAAGAGCTAGCAAGATTTGAAAGATGCACTGCTACGAATCCCCCTCTAAGCTCCTCCTCCTCCAGTCAGCGCTACGACCAATGCAGCCTTTTCTGCCTCCGTCTTTCTCTTCTTTGGCTGTGTAGCCGGCCGAGCCGCCACGGTTAACGCTGGAATCGGTATTTTAGGCTGTTTTTCTCTGCCATTGTAAACTGGTCTGGTATTCTCCAGCTACCGAAGTATTTCGAGAGAAGTGCGTGATACCTGCGGCCACGGCGAAGCGATGCGTGTGCCCGCACGGAGTGGAGGGTAGAGTGGGGGCGAGCGCAGGACGAGACGAGAACGCATCTGATTCGTACTTCACACTCGGACCGAGGCTATTAATTGGTCAAAGTTTTTATAGTCCTGTGGCTGCCACAGATCTCAGATTCTATTCACTTCTCTTTCTGAATACATATTAAATTGACGACTATCAGGGTGGAAGGACCATTTTATCCAACATAACAAAATGTGTCTCTAAAAATCATCGCCTACTATACCTTTAATGCCTCACAATTAGTTTGGCACACCCTCAAACAAAGCTAGTTAGAGTGGAGCTGGAGCGGAGTCTAAAGAGTTTTTTTTTTTTTTTTTTTTTTTTTTTTTAAAAGAACATTTAAGAATTGTTCTAGTAGAAACCTAAATACCTAAATAGAAATCTCTTTCAACAGTTCTTGAAGTGCAAAAAAGTTTAAATTTATACAGTGAATAAAAGATATTATGACATATTTACTAATGGGGTCATTTGACTTAAAACTGGAATTTTGCGTAATTTCAGACCATTATTGTTAGTATATATAACCCAGGTACTAATTAAAGATAAAATGTGCTAAGGATAAATAATGATTTTATTATTTACACATAAGCTTCATCTGAACATTTAATTCTGCTGGAAATGTTTGCCTTTTAATGTCATATTCTGAAAATCAAACAACTAAATAATTGTTCATTAATTATATTTGTTGAAAAATAAAAAAAGGCATGACCAGCAGTTCCTGGATCATTATACAAAAAGGATGTGTGCATGGTATTGAGAAATGACAAGCACCCTCGCTCTTAAAACGCATGTCTATCATACCTTACCTGTCTTTCAGTTGTTAAACTACTGTATATGACTCAGAGAGAGTTTGCTTCAAGCTTCACACAAACGTGAAGATACCGGCAGCCCTTCCTTTGTGTATCACTCTCGACATGTGTTTACTCTTCTTACAGACTTGGATTGACACTTAACTAAACATTACACACAAAACTATTTCTAGATGTATATGCAGGCAAGCTGCACACTTTAATTGGTACTTGTGCCACGGAAATTGTGTGCCATTAGCTTATACACTGCAGTCGAGCCACCAGGGTCAGGGAAAAGAGACAAATGGAGCCGACGAGAAAGAAGGTAAAAGCGAGAAAATAACCTCCTTTGAAAAGAGAAAAATTGGAGGCGGTGGGTAACAGGTGGAGGCTATAAGCAGTGCTAGTGGAGGGCAGGGGGCTGATAGCTTGTTGTGGGGTAATGAAATGATAATAAGGGTGTTGACGCGGGACGTGGACAGCCATTGTGGCTCACATGCTGGGAGTGATCATTGATTTTCTCCTCTGTTGACTGCGCTTTATTACTTTGTGCCTCTGCCAGGTGACCACATTATATCCCTGCCTGGCAAAACAAGCTCCAAAAACCATCCAAACTACAGAAAAAAATCTACTGCTAAAAATAATCACACATAACTTTATACAGACATGCAAAGACCAAATTATTTTCACAGCAAGATGGATAGAGGAATGGACACCATGCTGATTTGCAGCAAACCAGAGGGGTTGGTGGGGGGGGCTTTTGTTCTTTCTGCCAATGTGAAGAGAGAGAAAATGAGAGGCGAGGTACTGTATATGGACACAGGCAAGGATGGAAGTGGCAGACTGCGTGGGAGGGGAGCCTGCCAAGCCCGTCTGTCAGCCCTTACCTGGGTTGGCCAGACAGCCAACGTCATGGACACAAAAAAAAAAACAACCCACATAAACACATGCATGCTCCTTTATCTCAATCTACCATGACTTACTGGTGCTAACAGGTAGCGGAAGCAGCCAGACAGAGCGATGCAACACGCACTGTCAGCTTGATAGAAGACCTGGCAGTGGTGCGCTGATGCTTTTATCACGCTAATGTACCGATAATCTGTACACATGGCTTGGCTTTCTCTCACTAATACATTAATGGTGGGTGTGAAGGACAGTACACCTGCCAACTACATCTGTGAGTGTCTGGATTGTGCATGGGTGCAAGTGTGTCCATACCGAGGTCCATGTCGACAGCACGGGGACGTTGAGAATAGGGCATATTCTTGTAAACAGCGTCCAGTATCTTCTCCTTCACTTGAGTGATGGTGTCACAGTTGAGCACCTTCACTGGGATCTCTGGACTGTTCTCATTGTCTGGGTTCACACAGTTTAGGATCTGGATTGTGCAGATGGGGTGAGAACAGGAGAGAAAGTAAGATAAGAAAAATCACAGGAAATGAGGGAGAAGAGGAAGAGGTATCCTGTTACCGCCCGGACTTGGGTCCAAATCGAGGCTTCACCCTCATTAGAGTCTCCTTGGAGCATGACAGGAGCTTTGAGAAACCATTTCCGCCCTCACTGGCATCCTAAAATCTAATTTCACACTTTCGGCGGGACACCAATTTCCAGCTCTGCTGGGGTATTAACACGTAATGAGCCAAATTCCCAGCTGCAGCAATCAGAGCATTGATATGTCACACACTGGCTGTGCTGAATGTGTTTTCCTCTCACTGTATATGTGTAGAGGGCGCTGTTTGTTGTGTTCCAATCTCTGCAACCACCTACCTTGATGTTGGACCAAGTCTGGGATCATTACTATTACTATTTTTTGTCCCATAAAAGGACACAGCTGACATATTTCTGATGAAAAAGTTACCATCAAACAAGTCAGTGAGGGAGCTGTGTGTGTGCATCTTATTATGGCAAAGTGTGGGCTTTTGTGTCTGCAAGAGCTGCTATTATAGTACAGCACACGTTACGGTTATACCCATGTGTTCGTTTGTGTACTTCTGAGTCTGAGCAAAAAAAAATTCCCAGAGTGCCTCACAGAGTGTGACGTACCAAGGTTTTGTATTCAATCTGCTGGCGGATGAGTTTGTCTTCACTGAGGGAGTAGCGGGCCTCTCCAGTGATGGCATCGATGGGCCCCTTTTCCATCTGCTGCTTTATGGCGCAGTACAGCATGAACAGAGGCTCCCCGGCACACTCCTGTGAACACACACACACACACACACCCACACACAGGCACACAGACCCACAAATTCACACATGAGCGACCATCATAACATAAACACAAAAAAATCACTAGACTGAAAACACATACTGTGAAAATTTGCGAACACACTTTTAATTAAGAAAACTAATAAGATGTACAAGTTTATGTTTCTGTGTGTAATCACACACAGTCACATACCACTGCTGCTTGGTGTACCGACCTTGAGGAATTTGTGAAGGAGGAAGGCGAACCAGTTTGTGAGCATCTTCTCTGCAACCGACTCCGTTCTGAAATTACATTCAAATAAAACAGAAAAAGATATTTTTTTTCACTTCTCTTTATACTCCAAGAACCATTAGATAATACAGGAGTTGCATAATTCATGAGGTTATGTGGCAAGCTTCTGGGAGTTCATCTTGGCGTCCTGGGTGGGCGCATCCTGCCGTTTGGTTATGCTTGTGTAATGCCTGAAACGCCGCGGTCACAGTGAGTGAGCGGAACAGAGCCGAGCCGAGAGAGAGGGCATCTGTGTGAGCGTGCACATTTAGCGAATATGCGTGTGTTTGTGTGTATTCACGTGTGGTTGATCGCGGCAGGACATCAGCAGCTGTGACAAGCCTCAGCTGTTGAGAGAGATGAGAGCTGTCACAGCCAGGTAACGCCTGATCACAGCCAAAACGCTCTCCTCTCATATTCCCTTGCTTCCTCCTCCCTCCTCTCCCAGTCAATCACACTTGGAGGTACAGCTCGCTGCTGGGCTTGATTGGGCATGAAAACACACAAGTGTGCAATGACCTCTTGACTGCTTACCGCAGCGCTCATGAGAGGTCTGTGTGTACATCTTTCATGATTCCTGCTCATATCGTTCTCTGAATGCCAGAGACAAACATCCCCCTCTGCCTCATTAGCGCTGTCATGGAACACTAGAGAAACAGCAGAGGTTAGATTTACAGAAAAAAAAAGAAAAAAGGCGCAGACTACCAAACAGCCAGGTGGGAATGGTTAATGAGCATGAAGCACAGATGAAAGGGTTAGTTCTGAGCAGCTCATGTGGACAAGCACCTGAGGTGAATCGTAACAACAAGTTGCTGGAATTACTGCCTGGGGGTTGTATGCCTATACCAGCCAGTCAGATCGAAGTTGATATCTATGTCTGTCCAAAATGTCACCAATTAATATCATATTATCATATTTTCATATCATATTTATCCTGTTAGAATACTTTTTTATTAAATTGCCACATGAATTCTGATCCAAAAGGTGTTCTGTGAGGTCTCAGTGAACTTTGACCACAAAAAGCAAATCAGTTCATCACTGAGACAAGGAGGATGTTTTTTCTCTCTGCATTCATGATAAATCACTTTCATGAATAGGACAGACGTGAAGGTGCAGCGTCCTTATCTTTTGACCACCAAGATCAGTACATCATTGAGTGGTGTTCCTGAGATATTGCTTTAACAGGAATGGACCAAACTGATGCAGGGATGTGCGAACCATGCAGCTCAACTTCCTCCCAGCATATGGAAACAGCCATCTTGCTATTTTGAGGTCATTTGGAGAACAGGGTCTGTACAGTAGTGATCAGGTGGCTGGACCTGCATCATTGAAGTCCCGCCCACACACCAGTCTGAGCCAATCAAAACCAGACCACAGAGACATGATCTTTCACTCCTTCAGTTTGACACCAAAAACTGCTTGGGATTGGATATGGATTTTACCAGCCCGTTTTTGGTCTACAACCCATTATCACTGTCATTATTCCCACTAGCTTTAATCCTGCTACACACACACTAATCATAAGTTAAATAAAGCCGTGAAAAAGTGCCCCAAATAAGACTGCACTGCTGTTTGCAGAATGTGATTGTCACAAATTTACATGGCAAAAAAGTGACCCTGTTGGAGGAAATAACTGTGATTACTCTGGTGTATATGCTGGGGATTAGCAGGAATCGAAGCAGCCAGGTATTAAAGGAAAGCTAGAAGGCATTCGTCTCCTCCAAGCTAAATAGTGGATGATTATACCTATTCACGCTCTGAATGGACCTAAAGGGAAATTATGACTATTATGGATATAATTGCGTGAAGTTGTGTTTGAGGGCTATAAGCAAGAAGTCTGGCATCAAATCATAAGTCCCTGAAGGATTGTCTGAGCTGAGGGATGTTACATTTTAGTTACCAAGATAAGAAAAAGTGTCAGTCATTCTTTCTGTCTCATTAAATTGAGATGGAATGAGGCTCCTTCTCTCTCTCTCTGTCTATTGCTTTCACATGCAAATACAATGGCAGGACAGAGGAGCAGAGGTTATATTTTGTTTTGAAAGATGTGCCGCTGAGTTGTGATGTTGTCTCCCACACGCCTGGAGGCTATTCCTCTGAGAACGACTGCCGGCCAATCTACCAGCAGCTCATTCGAAAGGATGGAGAGCTGGGTGACAGCGTATTTGAAGTGCGATGTGCCAGCGGGGAGTGAGCTGTAGATTATTTCACCCAGTTTCAAGCTACAGGATTGAAAAAAGTAAACATTGTGAAGAAGAGCTGAAGAAGCGTGCACTCTTGTGAAATGTGTGATGGTGTCCTCTTTGGTGGAACATGAAGACTTCTTTTGAAAACACAAGGAGACAATGCGAGCACCCGAGGCTGCATTTCCATGCTGAACAAACCCAAATATATTGTGTATTCTTTTGGGGAGGGGACAATACCCCAAATCCCTTTGTAATTGCCCTCCATCTTCCATGAGAACACTCACCAATGCTTACTCTGTGCCCCTCCCAGCTTGTATGAGACTCAAGCGTTTTAGAAGTTAATGGAACCTATTAAGCATTTTAATAAGCTCAGCAAGTCCCGAAGAAGGAAGTCAAATAAAGCCTTTTTTGTGGGGGCTGTGTAGACTCCCCCTTTAATATCTCTTCCTTTGAATGTTGGACAGGAGAGACACACTTTGTTCTTTCCTTCTTGTCCTCCTGCTCATCTGCCTCCACTTCCCTCTTTCTATTAATTGAGTTTCATTAATGAACATCAGGATTTCATTATCCTACAGAGTGTTTAAGAGAGGCCTCACACCCCCCCCATCTCTGGTCTCCTAATGGCAGCTCGGGTGGAGGGGGGGAGGCTATATTAGCAGGCTGCGGAATGTCTTTCAATGAAACTAATGCCAAACACAATACTCCCTCTCTTAATAACTCTGTACTCCATTGCTCTGCATGGGCGGAAATCTCATTACGAAAATGCTGAGGAGAAAAATAATACAAGATTGAAAAGTCTCAAGGTGATAGAGGCAATGTTCTGTGATTCCATTAAAAGAACATTATAAAGAAGAGGAAGAGAAAGAAACCGAGTTAAGAGAGCGGCTGTGGCAAAACTTAAGAGGAAGATGGAGAGAATAGAGTTTAATGTGAAAAAAAGAAGAAACTGGCTATTACAGGGTGTTCTGGTGGGGGTCATAATGTACCAAAAGAGTTCTAGCAGTAATGGACTGGCAGAAGGAGAGGTTATGAAATGACAACACACAAGGAGAGGGTTTGGGATGAGCGCTGGAGAGTTAGGGCACCAAAAGAAAGAGAGTGCAGGAACATATTTCACTAATGTAGCAAAACAACAATCCAAACACGAGGTGAGGTGCAGCATCAGTTCCACTTAGCACACTGGAGAGAGAGGGAATCAGTCACATTGTCAAAGCTTAGATATTGCTTTTAAAAAAGCTTTTAGGGGAGCATGAGCATCTATGAGCTAAAATCTTTTCCCTGTCAAGACAAAGGGAAGAAGGCATCTCTCATCTTTAAATACCGAAGAGACCAGAATTTCTTTTGAGAAGCACGCCTCAGAAGAGCATAAGTGTACCTGCTTCAAAACATGGTTCCAGGAACTTAACTGACTGCAGATATTATATATCCACTACATAAAGGCAAGACACTGTACATGCCGTAATTTGTTTTCAATGGGCTGACGTGATGGATGGTTGAAATGGGATCTAGCACTTAAGCTGAGTGTAATAGGAAAAAAAAGACTATGTGCCATAGAACACAGCCACAGCCTTCTGGCATTCAAACACATGAAGCCATCCATTATACTCAGCCGATGCGTTTGTTGTAGTCTCAGTAACTATTATGCAGTTAATTACTTCCTCAAATAAAAGGCAGTGATTTGTTTTCCATCGTGCTCAATCTGCCAAGCTTTTCATGTGTGTTCTTTTTCATTCTGTAATATATAGTAGACATACTAGAGTTGTTGATTTTTAAAGGACGGAACGAACCTGGTTCGATTTCTTCGGCTCTGGCAGCTGTGATCGGGGCCTTAGATTCTAACTCTCACTATCTCAAACAGATAAAAGATCAATGACTCAGACAGACTAGTCTTACAGTCGCAACTGAACAACACCCCCTGCCCCTGCCCTCTCTCTACTACTCAGAGATGGAGAGGGGGGTGGCAGGTCAGTGAATAGGTGTTATTGGTGGTTATATGCCCCATAGATGCAGGTCAGTGGGGCCCTGCTACACCCATTTCTAGATTTCATCTTCTATTCACACGGCCAATCAACAAAAAAACGTATAAAAGAAGACAACAGTGAATGGAGCAGAAGCCAACGCTAGGAATTTCAGTATAGACAGTGTAAAACTCGGTATGGGATGGAGGTCAGGGGCGTTTCACTTTCACTCCTAAAACATAGATATTTTATGCCTAAAACTAGAAAAGCTGTAGTGTTGTTGCCTAAACCTAAATAAGCTGCTTTATTTGTGTTTAAAACGAAATGTTTTACAGAGTTTTACAGGGGTTGATTTTAAGTTCCACTTATATAATGTAGTGGGTGTAGTGGGACCCTAATGACCCATATCTATGGTGCTTATAGCGACCAATAATGTCTAGTTAGTGGCCTGATAACTGTCAAATCAGGGGGTTAACAAGGAGGAATGCATTACCTTTGCTAACAAAGGGGATATCTTCCCCTCTCTAAAATGGCACAATGATGATATATCACTTGAGCCCATTCAACTCAAGAAAGGAACAGACATTTAAATAAAGAGAAATTTCATGAACCCTGTGATGCATACTTATGACCTATATTAGGCTCTGCAATGTCAAATCTACTGTCAGCAAATTGGATCTTGGTGGCCACTTACCATAAGTGAAGAGGAGGGATGTTATTTTAACTGCCATTTTATTTAATCTACCTTGTGCGCTGCAAACTAGGTGAGAGAGCCACATTCCTCATTGCCTTTTATCACAAATCTGAAATTATTATAGCCATATCTGTAGTTAGGACTCTATATTAAGCTTGGAGTGTAGCGAGAGTAGCAGACTGACATGAGTTAATCAAATATTACCTTTCCTAATAAAGTGTAGATAGTATATCAGTAATTAAAACATATGAAAACAATACTATCAGGAGATAATCTGCCAATGTGAGAGACAGAGTATGTGTGAGAGGAATACAGAAAATGGGCATGTTGGAGATGGTAAGAAGCATGCACGTTAATTAACAAGAGGACAAGTTTACAGCTTCTTCAGTGTGCTGCCCACAGAACTTGGAAAATAATCTGTGGAAAGCGTTCAGCACCTCCATTTAATTTGCTGAATTAATACACTCATTAGTTGTTAACTGTAATTCTGCTACTGAATTTGATACTCCTCCGCATTCTCAACCTTTCCCATACTTTTTCTTGTCCTCCGCTTTCCTTCTGTTCTGTGGCTAGCAATGGCACGGTACTCCATCTTCATCTTCATCATCTCAACAGAGAACAAGGCTAAATAATTAAGTGTGCCTTGCTTTAGCTGGAGCAACCACATAGTACCAGTGCTGCTGTGTGCCACAGCATCCCTCTGCACCATGTGCGCTACCTACTCTTACCTCTTACACGCACACACACGCACACACACACACACACACACACGCACACACACACACGTGTGTGAAAATATATGAAAATATACTCACAAGATAAAAATAAAACTAAAAGTACTGCCAAACAAATAGCCAGAAGTACAACGCCCTTTTGTTTTAAGAAGTTATTTTGTTAGTTATTCAGTTTGGTCTTTTTATGTTGTGGTTGGCAATAACAAATGTATAACCAGCCACATCTGTCAATAAACAACCATTTGGATCCACATTAAACACTGATTATGATTGCATGTTACCATGGATAACATGCTAAAATGCCACGACAGACAGAACTATCTTCGTATGTTCGCCTGTAATACTTGAGAGATTATGGTTTTCTCTTAAAAGGTCTGGCATGCTAGTTTGTGGATGTGTTCCACTCCAGAGACAAGCATTTGATGACAGCTGAGCACCAGAGAGAAGTGAATTTCTTCGCTATACGACTCAAACTCGGGATGCACTTTCAACTCACTGTAATATGAATGATGACAGGAAGTAGGTCGGGTGACCTCGAGGTTCCTCCTGTATGCTGGCTCTCTTCTGTAGGCAAGTGAACCCCAGTAGGGACTGTGAGCTCACTAATAATTCATTTACAACAACATTCACAGTGACCCCCACTACTTCTACTAATGCTGTTTTCTTAGACACACATCACACATATGGACACTACAAAAAAGGCATAGGATGTTTACATGCCACAATAGAGGGGAAGTCTTAGCAACACAAGTGAGAATCTCACAATCCTGTTATATATGATAATGGCCTGAGGAGAGACGACAGAAAAAGACAACTGAATGGGAAAATGGCAACAAAGCAGAGCCCAGAAGTCGCACGCTACACCCTGCGCAAACACAATTACTGCTTCGAGATGTGCTGAATATGAGTATCATCATAGACGTGTGTGTGTGTGAGTCAGCAGCCTGGCTTGACTGCTTTTCTGTAAATAGGCGATGAGGAAGACAACAACAGCAAAGAGCCATGTCAAATTGATAATCCCCTAAATTCTCAGGAAAAATAGGGAGTGATGTAAAAATTATAGGATATTTAGGCCCCCGGGCTGTGACTGCAGGACCAGAGGATTACGTACCACTGTGCTCCTAATAAGAGAGGATAATGACAACTTTAAAGGTGACGGGGGCTGCTGCTTGTCATGTGAAATGCCAGCATAATCCAGGTCCATTTGATGCTGCATCCCTTCAGTCCACTTCTCTGTCTTTTCAACCTCTTTTTTCAATTTGTCTTTTCTGGTGGGTGGTTATTTACTTGACAATTACTGTAATGTGTTTTTTTCCCCAAATGGAGACACTACATGGGTACGTTAACATGAGACTGAAGGCGTTGTTGGAACATACAGCAACATACTAGCTCTGTCTAGTTAGTCATGCAAATGTAATGAAAATCACTTGCACAGCTCTCAGAGCTGTGCTTTGTGCGTTCTGTACCTTCTAAAGAGGACTATTGTCCATCCTTTAACCTGTTTCTGCGCCCACAGAGCCACCAAAGCAGCTGAGGACACTTGGGCGAGGACTTGACAGGTGTTTAAAGTTTTAGCACGTCACCCCAAATCCCCAGAAAACAATGTACACTGGAGACACACAGAAAAGGGGGGGGGGGGGGGAGGGGGGGTTACGTCAAACCACTTCTGAATGTTTTATAAGGAGCCCGAGTCTGGAGGATAAGTGAGACTGACATTGGCATTGAGAAAGAGCAGGGGGAAAGACGAGAACGCGAGAGAGAATACGAAATTATGCAGTAGAATTCAGATGTTTGTCATGATGTGAAGAGCGCTTGCCGTTTATCTCGGCATACTGTAGATGTACTGTTAGCAGTCATTACAAGCCTTATTCTGTGAAGCGTCTAAGTGGGAACACATCCACCCACGAGAGAGAGAAAGAGAGGGATGAACTTATAGGTCTAAATCAATCCCCATCCATCTGCCTATATGCATCAACATCCTCCTACAGCCATACGCTTCTTTACAACATTTTAAATCTGAGCACAGGATCACATATTTACAGCTTTAAAGCGATACAGTGCATTATTATTCTTTTTTACTGTTTCGTGGAGCATCCAGCATTACTGAGGATTAAGGGATTTCTCTGAATATGACTGTGTTGTTTGTTTATAACACTCTTAATTCTTTTTACTTTTTTGTTAATCATTTCAAAGTCAGAACATGAACATTAAGGTCAGTCTAATTAGTTCCAAAAATAGTTTCATATTTCTTTGTTGAGTGCTGTAGAAAGTAGATTGAATGATATTTACTGTTTAATTACAGATTAAATGAACCAAGCCCTTGTATCCCGGCAGTGTGCTGAGTTACCTGCGCAGCAGCAGTTTAGGGTGGTTTTTGCTCTCCAGGTTGCGGTCTATGAGGTCTGACAGCAGGTGTTTGAGGACGTCGGTGGCGTACTCGAGTCGTCCCTGCAGGGCCGTCATGATGAGAGAGGCCACGTTACCACGGTCCCTCATGGAGAAAGAGCGCTGCATCTCCAGTGTTCGGATGAAGGTGAGCAGGAACACCTTGTTGTTGATGAGTTGGCCGAATAGCTTGAGGGCCTTCTCCACGTTCTGCTGGCCATTCCCCGAGACCTGAACAAGAAGAGGGTGTTAGCGCTAATATGTTTCCAGTGCTAATTTGAATAATAAATTCCAAAAGAATTCCTGCTGTTCAACTTTTCATTTCGACCTTGTCTCGCACAAAACTAAGGATTTATTTTTTTTCAAAGGCACCAAAAACCTCTCATGTTTCACTGCAGGCAGACAGAAGTTTCCACTCATGGAGAGTAACTGAGAAGATCTTAATCAATTATTGACCCAGGTCTGTTAGAAAAGCATTGCACCGAGTTAGCTGCCATTTCACTTTCAAGTTAAATGTCAAGTAACTTACAAGTAAGACAATTCCAAAGTGACAAAACCCACTTTCTTTGGATTTGTTTGAGGACATGTCACTTGTTTTTCCAAAAGACTGGATAACTAATTCTGGTCTTTTTGAAAAAAAAAAAAAAAAAAAAAAATAGAAAACTTGTCACACAAAGTACCTGCAGCTTTCTGCACATCACTGTACTAAGAAATGACCTCCACCATACTGGGCTAGTCTGACCTGAACCACCAACCCTCTTCCTAATCCAGTAAACCAATCCCATCTTGCATCACACACAATCAACAAATCAAATGGTCAGGATGAATCACTTCATCTCTGATCCCCTGGACTGTGTCCTACATAAAATAAAGTCATTTCCAACCACCACTCTGGCCCCCGTGAAGAGGAGCGAAAAGTGTTAACCAGCCAGTTTTCCCCCAATGGAGGAACCCACAGTCCTGCTTGAGGATTGAGTATTACTCAGTTCATTACCCCTCATGCTGCAGCCACTGGTGGATGAAATAGCCATGTGCTGGGACCCTGTTCTTCATGAGAGGTGTATATGTATGTGTATGGTTGGCTATATGTGTGAGACCAGAGGGTAGAAAGGATAAGTGGCATACTGGTATACTTTTCCCCTCGAGCACTTTGCCACTTTATGGAGGTTCCTCTGCAGGGAGAGTGGTGAGGGCAGACGTACTCCCCATCTCTCTTTTTTAAACTCAGTTTGACTTTCTCTTCACCCTTTCTTCATGCATTTGCTGCCTAGATGTCTCAGTCATCTTCTCTCTTTCTTGCTTTCCCATCTTTCTCTCGTTACCTCCAGTTCTCTGAGGACGGGATGATCCTCTATGCCGGGGAACAGGACCCTCATTGCGTATGTCCTGTAGTCCAGATGGGGGATGCCGGCTCTGTCCAGGTCACTGGTCAGCTCATTGATGTCTGTCTGCAGCTCTGCAAAGGCTGGAAGAGAAGGGAGACAAGAAAAAGAGGGGAATACTTGTTGAGACATGTAGCATAAGGATGAAGGTTCACTGGTGTTTACTACCGTTATCATGAGGCTGACAGTTAAAGCCCTAGATAGCCTTCATGTCAGAGAAACTCAATATCTCACATCTCTCTCTTGAAAAACAGACCTCTCTCTCCCTCACACACACACACACACACACACACACGCTTCCCTTTCGCACTCATTTTTATCTACCAGCCAGTAAATTGGCTGTAGCTAAGGCCCCAAAGAGATGTGTGCCATCTCAGTGTGAGGCTGCAGGTGAGCACTAGTTAATTGGCTCCATCCTGACTGACTCCTGTTCTGGCCCACGGCTCTGTTGCTCTGCTTCAACAGCCTTGGGGTAGAGGCTCCCCCCTCTGCAGCCTATCACAGGAGCAGCAGCAGTCCTACGACGCAGCCATCTCAAAACACCACCATCTCCAACCAGTCTTAACCCTTACCTCCTGGGTTTACACACCGACATACAGGCCTACAGGCACACATGGAGAGTGTATATACTCACGAGAAGGAACTAAGGTCCCATCTAAATCCACCCCACTCCTGGTCACTGCGAATGGTTAAAACGTGTGACTGATTCCCCCTGTCTGTCTGTCTGTCTGTCTATTTGACCATCCTGGAAGTTTGCTGCAATAAGATGTTTTTTTCACTGCATGACAACAGAGAGATGATCAGGGGTGGCTGGAGGGGATAAATAATATGCCTGGCTGATGAAATCCCCTGAACATAATCAAATGTAAACATTGCTTCTGTCATCTCTGTGATTTGCTGTAATGACCCCCACTGATGACATCAGGGGCCAATCAGCAACAGGGCTGGAATAGTCATCGGGAAGCTGTTTCTTCTTAAATTAAGATTTTAATTGAGTTTTAACAAGTTTAAATGTACAATCCCAACATGAGTCACCCAGGAGCTACATGTAAGATTTCACTTTCAATACTGAGGGGGAATATGAGGAGTGCTGCCTCACAATTTGGACTGACCCTCATTTTTGTTGAAATTTTTACTGTGAGCCTGATGAACTGTGACCAGCTGATCAACTGAGTCAGTGCAGTGGTGAGGAGCTTATCCAAACTGTGTAGCTCGGACAGGGAGAGGCTGCCCAGAGAGTTGCTGGGAGAAAAATGGAGTGGCATCTCTCACTGCATGTTTGCTCGTGTTTCCAAGACATGCATGCAAACATTCACACAAACTAAACACAGGTATAAAGACATAAAGACACACACACACACACACACACACACATACAGTGCAAAGTTAAATGTGGAATCACTCCTCCGGTTAAGACGTGAACAAGATGTAATATGCATAGCATGCCTCTCGCTGGGAGGAGGTTGGAGTTACTCTAATGAGAAACTTTGTATTCACGTGTCAGTTTGTGTGTGAGTCTGCATCCAGCATGCAAACTAAGAAGTGCAAGGACTCAGTACATGACGAGACAGGTCGCATGTGAGGCCGAATGATCTAACCTTTGTGTTGTAATATATAACCAGGATGATTTGCTGACGCAGATTTAGAGACATTTCCATGTGATTACAGTCGGCACAAGTGAAATGCATTCACCAGCCATTCAACTACACAACAGATGGGGCAGCCGCTGAACTATTGGCTGCAAATGGAGCTAAAGTAACGCATAATCACCCTATGACAGGCTGCTACACAGTGTATATTTAATGACTATGTTATTCTAATACCAACCTTCTTTGCACTCAAGGGCAACGCGTGACTCAAGGTTGTCCATTTGCATTTGCAAACGCTTCAGGGTGAGGTCATTTTCACGCGACTTCCTCTTGTAGGCGATGAGGACGAGAATGACGATGATAAGGAGGAGGCCTCCACCAGCCGCGATGCTGACAATGGCCGGGAGGGTCAGCAGGCTGTCAGACATGATGTGGACCGCACCTGGAGAGACGTGGAGACCGCCAACCTGAACCTGAAACACAAAGTGCGATTCATTTTAAATTAGTGTCGTCAGGAAGGTCCTTAAAACTGAAACAGAGGAAAATGTGTCACATTTCAAGAAAATCCAATCACTGGCCTGAGCTCTGCATGATAACTGAGTGATGCATGAGCTCAGACAGTCAAAAAACACAGGAAAATATTGCCTGCTGAAATTGACACTGATTGCAAACATGGTGCGGCCACCTACACGCTGTTGTCGAGAAGGGAAATAGTCTGGGGCTTGCACTCAATAAGCCAACAGACAACGAAAAATAATTGCCATGGATTCTGGCAGAACCTTTTGACAGCTAGAGCACACTCACGCTGGTCTCCCTTTGACCCCTTTTCTTCAGCTGAATGAACAATGATGAGAGCACAAATAATGGAGTTTAGAGGCCAGCTATTATTATGAAGAACTACAAATACAAGGATCTACGGAAAAAGAGTGCTAGAAGAAGTTAGGGAGACGGACACTAACGAATGCACGGACCATTTTCCATACTGACCATGACTTTGTATTGTCCAGTGAGGTTGGGCGGCTCGCACAGCAGCTGGCTCTCAGACACAGTGACGGAGCAGGGAGTCTCCCCTATCAGCACGGTGTAGTTCAACTTCACCCCTCCTGATGCTGGGGGAACCAGGTTTCTGCCCTGTGGGCATGCAGAGATGAACGAAGGGGTGTGAAATTAGAGGAAAAACTCAGACACACACGCAAACATGGTTCATTGAAGATGAACACAGTTTAAAAAAGAAAAACCCACAAAGCCAATATGTCCCTTAAACAGACCGTAAATTACATATCTTGGTTTGGGCACAGCTGTGGCCAAATGTGACTTCACACTGAGATCAAACAAGGTGATATATTCCACTGTGGCGGTAAGTGGGGACAGCTGGCAATCAGGACGCAAAAATAAATAAAAAAATATTCCTCATTGAATTCTCGGTCTGTCAGTTACCAGACCTCTTACGACCAATAAAATAAGAAAAAAAAAAAACAAAAAAAAAAAAAACGAAACAAAACACAGAAATTATATACATATACTATATATATAGTTGATACCCCCCCAAAAAAAGGATGGTGCCTATTGGTGAAACTGAAACACAGACAGTATACAGGAAGTGGATGTAAAGACACTCATTGGTTGTAAACTGACATTTTGAAGCCTTGAGGAATTGTGGCTGCCACCATCTCATTTTTTTTTTAAACAGAAGTTAAAATAAAATCATTTATCATTTATTAGTCCCATAAAAAGAAAAATCTGCATTGTTACAACGGCAAAGTGGAAAAACAGAAATAAGAATATCAGTAGAAAAACAACCAAGTGGAACAAATAAAGCATCATACATACAACATAAGTGACTAAATAAGGCATCATATATACAACATAAGAGAATAAATGAGTAAAATAAATGGACAAATTAGTGAACACAGTGGGAGCCGACTGGTGTAATAAAGAGCACAGTGAATGGTATAAATTAAAAGAAGTGAAATGGGACACTAATAGATAAAAGGTATATATATAAATATTGCATATTACATTATGTATATTATGAGAGAGTTGCAGCACTCTCTCAATAGTGTCATTGAATATGAGTATTAATATTGCACGAGTATATTTGTATATTGAGAAGGGAGGATGGAGTTATGTACAACCAAATGCTGAATAAGACAATTCTAGTTGTAATTTCAATGTTACCAAAATGTAACAAAAAAGAATGCAAGGTTAAGGCACTAAGGGTTTGGTTAAATGTTCTATACAGTTATATGTAGTGCACTAATCTGTATTTCCTGTACCTTGAGAATAATGGGTGAGCCAGGTTTTTGCTCCAGGACACCAGTGGTGCTGAGGGGCTCAAAGTAAGGGTTTGGGTAGTAGAGGAGGTTGGTGTTGTTGTAGACCAGCAGCGCCTGGACGTTGTTGAAGATAAACCCGAACTCGTCTGCATGCTTTACTGTTTCCAGACCTGGACTGTACTCTGCCATCAGGGAGGGAGCGAAGCAGCTCATACTGGTGGTGTTCAATACTTTACAAACCTGGGGAAATTGAAAAGAGAGAAAAAAAAAAATACACTTTTTTTTCAGATCCTGCCAGGGATGTGTTGCACTCTAAGAAACTACACATGGTCCTATGATAGCCTGAGCTCCTTGAAATGAAACAAGAAATGAGATTTCGTCATCCAGGATAAACTACAGCCAAGGTGTTTGTTTTTCTGGCTCTAAAATAAAAAAAAAAATCACCAAGGTTCAAGCTGATCTGTTGCAAAGACTTCTGTGATCTTAACTGAAATCCATCGGTATGAATGCTAACCCCGTGGTTAGCGCTGAAATCTAATAATTGGCATATTAAATCTCCAAAGGAGATTTTATTGTCTGTCATTAAATGAAATCCACCTTGAAATCTATGTAAAATCGGAAATAAACTGCTGCTACTGTTTCACAGAAAAAACACTGGAGGACAACAAGCACAAAGGATGGAGGCTTTGCTGCTCTGTCTCCTCTGGTAGAGGTTGAGCTATGACTCTTTTATTACTTCTCTCCAGTTTTCCCCGATGAGAGACCTGTCTTCCATCCATCCTCTGCGGATCGGCTCTGGAGGGAAGGGGAAAGAGGATTGATTGCTGCACAGCACTCCGCTCAGAGAGGTTTTTATCTCCTTTCACTCTCTCCCAGTTCCCTCTCTGGGGAAGAAACTTAATTAGAGGTAAATATCATCAAAGCTGGTGAACACTAGCGACTAGCACGCCTCCTACCTGTTGTCTACTGCTCAGGAGCAAGCGAGGGAAATGAATGCAAACTCATTCTGTGTAGGCTACGCCTGATTATGTTTCACCAGCATGGTGCAAGGAGGGTTGTGGGAGTGTTGAGATCGAAGGAGGGACTGGTCACCTTACTTACTTATATACAGTAGTATTTATTGTATAGTACTGTATAGTGTTGGCGTGTTTTCACCACGTATAGTGTTGAATCTAAAGATGAAAAACAAAATGATTCAAGAACTCACTGCGTGCATACAAACATCACGTGTGTATAGCTTTTGGCCTCAACCTACAATCATTTTAATTATCCATTCATAACATATATTATTTTCTCAATTGTTTGTTTGACGTATTGAATATCGGAAAACCTTGAAAATGTCAAGCCAAATGTGAGTTTTCCCAAGGTTTGGTTTTGCTTGCCCATTATTCCTCAGATAACTGAAAATAATCAGTTTACAATGGTGTGAAACAGAAAAACATTTTGGTGAGGCAAGCCGTATTACAAGACATGAGCATGCTTACTTCATAACATCAACCTCGAAAGAATCTGTTGATAAAGTTAGTTCATTTTTTTAGTGATTTAAACAAAAAATGTGGTCAGATCTTACACACTGCACCTTTAATTCATGGATGAATAATACATTCAGTATCTGTATATAGGAATTAAAAGGTTAAACAGATGAATGAGTTCAAGTAAAGTTTGATGCAGTCTGCTATCTTAGTGTTGGCATGGTGACATGTTACATAGACAGGCTCAGATGCTCCGACAGCATCCTCGTGACTATCAGGTTGGAACGGCGAGGCATTTGCAAGTCAACTACAGCTTTGACTACCATCTGCTCTCCCGGAGATGGATACTGTGAGTTTTTTTTCTCCCTGCACTGTCCTCGCTTTCTCTCTCTATATTTTACTTATATAAATCCTTTCCTTTGCTGAATCCTGTCAGGACAGAAAACTGCTGCCATCATGTAGGATGTTTTTTCAGGCAGGATGGCAGTAAATGTGATCTGTCTAAATCTGAAGCCATGAGTGAGTAAATAGTAATGGGGAAATGGGGCACTGTGGGATTTGATAAAGAAAATGGGGTGTTTGGGTTTCTGTGGGTGGGGCAATAATTGACTGCATTTTAAATGATCACATCTTTGCATGACTTCTGTTTTAAGTATTAAGTACTATTATTGTTGTATTATTTCTATTATAATATTATTTATTAGTACTATTATTTGTTGTATAGTGCATTATGTTTACTCTACAAAAGGATTCATGAGGATCACTGGATTTCCAAACTGAACCGCAAGATTAGTTTCTACCACTCCATTTGCCTCTCAGCAGAATGCTACAATATACAGTCATCATATTGTACTATTTCAATTGCAAACACCCTGTGTTTTCTTGCTCTGCAAAAAAAAAAAAAAATAAAATAAAAATCTTTATATAAATATATGCATACAATAGCACACCCATTCCTTTAGGCCATGTGGAGAGAGAAGCTACACATTGCTCAGCATTGATAAAGTGAATTGAGGTCAACAGATAGAGAAAATAATTGGAATCTTGGCCTCATCTGTCTTCTTTCTCTAGTGTTGGTTGGAGCCCGGGTGTTTTAAGGCAGTAACACTCCAGCCCCTCTGGCGGAATACATTACCATGATCTACTGTGTGCTGCAGCCCACTCAACCATTCAAAGGTCTCTGGCCAGGGTAGTGGTGAGAGAGACAGGGAGAGTGAGAGAGGAGATAGATGAGCTGAGGATATGTGTGTGGGAGATATGTGAGGGTCAAAGGTCACCAAGAGGCTAACATTCGATAGCTCATCACTGGCTGTTCCGCTGTTCCTTCCTGTACTTTGTTACTCCTACACTGTGTCTATTTTCCTGTCTGCCTGCTGTTCCAACCAACTGCTTACACTGGCATTGATTCTTACTTCAGCTCTGATCCGCCCATTAAGCATCTCTGAGGTATTTAAGCTAGAGCAAAGCGAGAGACAGTAGTTTCATTTTCCTCTTATTATAGCTGTGCGTTACGCTGGAAA
Source organism: Synanceia verrucosa (assembly GCA_029721515.1). Classification (NCBI taxonomy): domain Eukaryota; kingdom Metazoa; phylum Chordata; class Actinopteri; order Perciformes; family Synanceiidae; genus Synanceia; species Synanceia verrucosa. The sequence continues at coordinate 17,078,592 of CM056561.1, read as the reverse complement.
TGAAAGAAACCACCTGCTTGATGTCTGATAGTCTGACTATCCTCTGTCAGTACTATGTCATGTTAAAGGTTCTCTAAATACAATATCTAGAGCATTACTTTAGCAGGAAGAAAACATTGCTATGTGAAGATATGGAGGAGTAAAGTCTATCTGAGTAGAGAAGGAAGTCGCTCTGCCTTTGTGTGTTTTATGAACCAAGCTACTCTGTGCTTTGTTGAGCCATTATGAGACGGTTATGGCGTCTCCACCAATGGCTCCATTGTGCAAGCATAGTACCCATCCTTCAGTTCCCCCCCCAGGTTAACACTGTGAGCTCCGTCAGCACTGTTACTGTAGTTTTCACTGTAAATAATGCTTACCGCTGCTGTAGCCATGATAAGAGCCGTGTAGAGGCACCATTTAATGGCTTTTTGTCTTCAATGTCAATATTCAAGCTATATAGCATTAACAGAGATGTTAAGATGCAATGATGATGAATGGGCAACTTGTGATGCTGATGCCGTTGCGTGCCACATACTATATCATATATACTGTACATATGCATGCAGATTGTTTAGTTTGAGTGTCCATTATCATTGCCTGTAGTCGGCACCTCTAGCACTTGGTGTATCAGACAATCAGCCTGATTGCCGCAGACATGATGGGAGCCTGGCACACCCATGCTGAACACTCTCTATGATCAGCAGCAGAGCCTGACACTCAGTCCAGGCACCTTAAGTGTGGCAAATGTGGTAGATGAGATCTTTCTGGGACAGGGAAATGTTCTGGAGCTGGAAAATAACCCTTTTAGCTTTAATCAAGATTATGATAAATGTTTCAATTGTGAATCCTGTGACAGATACAGAGCATTTCACAAAGAAAATTGTCCTTTCCCCCCCTCCCTTTCCCGGTCTCTTTGTGAATCTGTGCAGGTTACACAAGGGAGGGAGAGAAGAGAGGCAATTTAGCAGGAGACAGGTGATCATTTGAAGGCTGTCTGACAGACAGCAGCTCTTATTGCTATAGGCTGCTCTGCTGTTTGCCTTCCTCCAGTGACAAAAGGGGAAAGGGGTAGACGGAAAGAGGGGGATGAAGGATGGGTAATTGTAAGCTTAGTATTCAATAGGAATTCATTCTCTGTGGCTGTGGGGCCAATCAAGACTGTGACACAGGCTTCTTTTTGTGAGGCGCTAGGTGGGGATCTGGAAGAGACGAGTCAGGGTGGAGAGGAACAACTCTCTTTCAAAGCCTCGGAAACTGACAAATCAGACATCATGGCACCCACACACACAAGCCAAATCCCATTTCACCAGGTCTGTCTAAGTCTCCCGCTCATCAAGTGATTTTTTTCCCTCTCTTCTCCAAACATACAACAGCACAGATCTATCTTCTAATTGTAATTACCACTGTTTCAAAACACAGAGAAGGTCCTTATTATTAGAGGAAATAGTAGAGCACAAAGAGCCAGCGGCAGATTTTCAGTAAAAGAACATTTTGTAAGCAAGTCAGACACTTGAAGCCAATTTTAGAGTACTAACGTCAGGGATGGGAGGAAGTGCAGATGGGGAGGAGGCATGTTGGGACAAATCTATGCGGAATTCGACAAGTGAAATGTGGCACTGAGGAGTTTTTTGTGGATGCATACATGTGTACTAACCTGTCCTGATATTCTATGAATGAGGGATGAGATTTGGAGAGCTAAATAGTATGTAATATGTGAGACTGGTTACAGTATGGGCCAATTTATGTGCAGAGGGTATTTTGTCAAGTTATGGAGCCCTTTTCACAGATTAGAGTAGGGGTCCACAGTTAGAGGTCAGGGCTACATGGACCACATAGAAGGACCCCCTTCTATGCATCCGGTGAAAATACTCTATACAATATTCAGATCATTAACGCAGCATCATCTCACAGCATTATGTAGCAGCATGTGAAAATATAGAGCATTAATGTTTACCAGAGCAGAGAATGAAGTCACTCTCCCTCTGTGTGTGTTGTAATCTGAGCTTCTTAATGCTTTGTTGTTTGTCAGCAGTGTTGTTTTCATTGTTAGTATTGTTAGCACCATGAGCACCATTAGCTCTGAGTCCCTGGTTGAAATGCTCTGATTTTTGCATTTACCACATTTAATAAACACATTAACTTAACAGACTACTTAGAGGTATGCCCATACTGTTACCAGTTAGGAAATCAGGAAAACATGCCTCTTCAGTTCAGCTGCTGAAAACTCCCCAAAAAAAGTTTGGCAATTATTGTACTGCAGTTTTACTTATTCCCCTCCATCCTGCCCTTCTCTCACTCTCCATCCTTCCTTCCTACCTTTAGTCCATTCGTCTGCCCTCCCAACCTTTCCTCAGATCATGGAAGGAAAACACATCCTCTAAATTACACAAGGAGCCCCAGGACAGGGGCTTGAATGCAATTTGTAACGATTTCCCACAGCCAAGACTTTGATTATACAAGGGCTCTTTATGCTGACCAGAGACTTCTGACCGCAGTTAATCTTCCATTGAAACTCATTAGGAGTCTCCTTGCCTTGATCATGCACACCTCCAACATTCTCCCCCCAGTGACCCACTCAAGCCTCTTTTCCTTGAACTCTACTGTCCTCCAGCCAGATCCATCACCGCAAAAGTATCCAATATTTTCCTTAAACAAGTAAACTTGACTAGTGTAACATTAAAGTACAAGGCTTAGCAGGTGCAGGCTGGGATGTGGAGTCTGAAGAAAACTCAGGGTAAACTCTTACTGAAAACACTGCATGCATTTTCTCTTTAGTACAGTACATATACTATATATATGAGTTTACATCAATATGAAGATATACATACACTGCATTTCTTTTTTATATATATTATATATCTATTCATTTATATATACATTTTCTTTGTTGACTTGTGGGGAGTGGGTGGGCGGGGTTTTTTGTGTTCTGAAAAAAGTCTATAAATAAAGTGCTTAAAAAACAGCAACAAAAAACTGTGTGCAGACCACTCTCACTGCCAGTTGCATTATTCAATCGCTCGTTTGAGTGCTCGAAACTCGACTGGGTTCAAGTGGAAGTTAGGGAACTGTGGAAAGCTGAAGGGGCTGTTAGGAGAGATAGCAATCTTTTGCTAAACATCTACCCATGCTAAACATCACTTAGCTTGCTTGTGCAGCAGTATTTGGTAAGTCAAGCAGGATGTTATTAGCGTACATCCTGCATGCAGTAAGTGTATTCAGCTCAGTGCTCTATGGTAAAGACAGCAGAGTGGTTCTTACATTGACAGACTCTCTGCCAGCATATTTGACGCGGATCCTGGGCTCCTGAACCACGTCCAGGTTGGTCCCCGTCACCATCAGGGGGGTGTGACCACTGCGGAAAAACACAAGGAGATCCAATTTACCCCAGAGGTCCAAATAGCCATGTTTGTCAAATTATGTCTCATTTCCAGAAAGAAAGACTGAAGGAGAGATAATATGAAAAACAGAGAGAAAAAAACAAACAAAAAGAAACTAAAGTAATTCAAAGGCAACCCTAAACCAAACTTTCTAACCCTAATGTAAATCTTCAGAATATCCACCATCAGTTGAAAAAATGAGCGCATCAAACCGTCTTTCATCCCTGAATTCTTTTAGGAGATAATAGCCTTTGGAGTGGTGGATGATTAGAGATGCTTTTTAACTGACTTTGCCGGCAACAATCAACTGGTGCAGACTTGTGTTTGAAATACAGAGGCAGCTCAAGCGTATAAGAATGCAGCGGTGGTCCTGGGCTTTGTAACACAACAGCAGCACAAACAAAGCACGCAAACAAAGCAGGAGGGGAAACTGCTGGAATGAGCATCTCCCCCTGCAGCTGTTTGGGTTTTTATGTGATGTTTGTTGTTGTTTTTGTTGTTGCGCCCATCAGTGTCAATGTGGCATGCTGGATTGAGATGATGCCAGACGGGAGCTGTTACAAGAATAAATGTCAGACCTTGTGCAGTCTATAGGTTCAATATCTATCTATCTACGTATATATCTATCTATCTATCTATTAGACTATTCTATTCTATTCTATTCTATCTATCTATGAAAGATGATCAACATGATGTCCTTCCTCTTTTCATTTCCCCTCACTCCCTCTCTAAGCCCAAGCCATCTGCTGCAGACTCACACCTCTAATAGCACATTGTTTTACTAAGCTGCTTTTTCCTCTTCATTCCCTTCTTCTTTTTAATTAGCAATGCATGTATCTATCTGCCAAAGATGCTCAAAAGATATATTAATGCTGAGTTTGATGGGAGAATCTCAACGATAGTCATCCGCTCCATTCTATAAACTGTGGCAGTTCTATCAGATCCAGACTAATTGGAAGAGGATGAACATTAATTGAATGTGCAATATTGACTTGTGTCTGCCCGTTGCCACTGGTCTGTGTAGACTGGTTGGCTCTAAAGCTCCGGATGGAGGTGGAATCCTTTGTGTGTGTGACAGAATCTGACAAAAATGTGGGTAAAATGACATCCTGCATGTCTGTGGAGTGTATATGATGCAACACACAGAAGACAAGTGTTGCAACCTCACCTTGCAATGCTCCAGTCTGGCTCTATGCGCTGCACAGTAGGGTCCTCTATGTACTCAAAGGTGAGGCTCTCCCGGATCTGGGCACGATCCACGCTCACGCTGATCTGCACTTGGCTGACCCCGGATAGGGAGGGGGCGGAGTAGCACACAATCTCCATCATGGTCCGCCTACAAGTGAAATGATAGGAACTGTTTAAATCTGTAAAGATCAATGAACAAATGCATGTGTGCAGGCACTGGGAGTACCTGCATGTTTTGAAAAGTTAAACTAAACATACACTTCATGATGATGTGTTCGCCATTTATGATATTTTCTGATACTATTAAGGTGAGCAAAAACAAAAAAAACACCACCCACAATCACGTGTCTTGCTCTTTCAGTTGTATCCAGTTGAGTTGTGTAATTATTTAGGTTACAATATGGCAACAAACGAAACATGTCACTCCATGGTAAAAATAAATAAAAGTGCTCTGACTCTAATAGAGCCACATGGAAGACATTTGTAATATAAACCCTAAAGGGGACAGAAAACAAAAAATAAACATTTTTTTTTTTTAGGAACTAATCTTTTTTTTTTTTTTAGATCTTGGGCTATTTTGCTTCCACAACATTTCTTCTTTCAGAGTAATGGAAAGAAAACACAAAACACCTTGAGCTATTTTAATACTCACATTTCTGTCTAGATAAATTAACCAAAGTTAACATTAGATAATGCATCATATGCATTTTTAAACATAACTTCAGAAAAGTTGTAATACAAAAAGAAAGTCTCACTTTTAGTCATCATATGGGGAGGTTTCAACATGATAGCTGTTAGTTGATTCTTTTACCCTATTCAGCTGTAGTGTCTCTCCTTAAACGGATATGTCTAAGACTTGATCTCTCTGACACACACAATCACAGTACCTCCACTTCTGTGCTCCCTCTCACTCTCCAAGGCTCCATGTTCTTTCTGCCCACCCTCTGAATTTGTCCTGATTCATTAGCAGAGGAGAGCTTGTAGTAGAACAGCCCCCCCGTCCCCCTCTCCCTCCCATGCCAGGAATACAGTGGAGGAACACAAACCAGTAATTAGCCCCATATCTCATTAAAGCTGGCTTGACTCCTCAACCTTACAATATTACAGTCAGACTACCGCAGCAGGGCTTAAAATAGACGCCTACAGGAGAGGAAAGTAGAAGGAGGACGAGCGAGAGCAACTAAGGGAAAGGAGGGAAGGAAACTGTGAGAGTGAGAGACGAGAGTAAAAAACAACAACAGGGAAGTGAGATGAAATTGATCTATCAAACAAATTGATAGAAAGACAGGATTTGAAGGATGGGGGGCTGGATGAAAAAGAAGAAAGTTCCTCCTGAGCAGCAGTTTTTTCTGGAAGCTTTTATTACAGGGCTTAATGCAGAAGGTCATCAAAACCTTATTAAGATTTACACAAGTTTCTGGGAGGGGGAGAGGGAGAGGGAAATGCTTTCCCCTTAGGGATTTCTCAGTAAAATCAAGTGGGAAAGAAATACGAGAGAGCTGTGAAATATAGCAGCTACGTTAATGGGAGTAATACACATCATCACCTTGGGAACAGGAGCTCTTGTTTTTTTTTCTTTTTCTTCATTTACTCACAGCTCATGTCATTAGCCTAGCATTTCCTGATAGTGATGTAGGTAGCAGCTCAAAAAAGTAACACTGAGTCAAAGAATTGTAATGCTATCTGTATATGTGTTGTAGGTGTATTGATATTTGCTAAATGCTAAATTTGAAATTCAGAGATTTACTACAGCAAACATCAATTTGCTATGTAAAGACATAGTGGAGCATTTGAGCAGAGAACACAGTCGCTCTCCCTCTGTGTGTGTTGTAATCTGTGCTTCTTTGTTTCCATAGCTGGTCCAGTTGTGCGTGTGGGCCTATTATGCATTGCTGTATTATATTTCCACCATTTACATGCTTTACTATTTAAAAAAACCTCTTTATTGTTGTCATACCGGCAACTATTTTCACACTCTGTCTCCACTCCATGTTATGCAAATGTTTACATGGTGACATCACTATGTCATCTTTGTTGCTTTTTGCTTTTTAAACTTTTTTAATGTGTGTGACAATTAGGCATTCACAGTGAGTGGATCAGTTCTTAATAACAACATTATAGTGTAATGATGGTGCTGTAAACTGAGAAATTTACAGAATTCCTTTCCAGCTCACCTTAATGTGTGAGCACAATAAAAAGCCTGTGTTAAACAAAAGCCTGATCACGCAGGCTGTTTTCGCAAATTAAACTTTATGGGCTACTAATAGCAGTTGTATGGTATAAATGAGTGCAGAAGGAAAAGACTCACCCAAAGAACTCGCACGTCTGGTTTCCAAACTGAACGTTGACACTGCTACCAGCACCAAGGTTTTCTCCCATTATGGTTACTTTGGTGCCCCCAGACTCTGGACCTCTGCTAGGGGACAGACCTGTGACTGTGGGAGTCTACAAAAAAACAGAGGGATGCAGAGAAAGAGAGGTTAGTGAAAGCAAAGAAGGAGCAGAATGAAAGAACAAAGAAAGAGAGAGGTAAGTTGCAGATGGACTTTGTAGAATATAAAACAGGGCAGCATCTCTGTGGGACCTCACAGAGCCCCAGCAAATTTAGAATTATTCATATTGCCAGGCCGATGGCAGCACAGTGCACCGCTGGTGGGAGAAAAGAGGATAAAACCAGGAGATCTTAGAGTTCCTGAGAGATCCTGCATGTGTGTATAGGCCAGGTGTTTCAGTTAAAAGATAACTAGTGTTTACAACTGCAGGCAGCTAGCCTGCCGTCACATAGAGAGACGGAGAAATATCCCGTCACATAGCGAAACACACATGCAGCAAACACGCCTCTATGTGCACAAACATGTCAGCTCAATTTTATTTGTATATCCCAATATCACAAATCACACATTTGCCTCAGTGAGCTTTACAATATCTACATAAAATAAATACATTTTACACTGCCCCTATTGCCAAATACTCAGGTATCTCTGACTGGAAAAAAGACAATCAAATAGAGAGTGTATCTTGTCGGGAATGCTACGGTGATTGATTCTTTGTCTTTTAAAGGTGGCCCGAATTACAAGCAAATTGCAAATGGTGCCATTTCCAGGCAATGTGAAGTATTTTCTTTAGAAATTCCTGAAAAAAGCAGTCTATAGCATTAACTACAGAGTAGAGGCATCAAAAACTGTTGGCTGAGTGTGACTTCCATGGAGCAGGCTGAAGCAGACACCCCGAAAACAACGGTGGTAATTAACTGGCTGCTGTTAATTGTTGAGGAAGTGCTAATTGTGAAGGTGTGAGGGAGTGCAAATAGAAAAAAGTGGATTAACTGTTAGCTGCAGGCTGAGCATGAACGTGTGAGAATGGGGAGAAGATAATGTTTACCTGCCGAATTCATTTGTCCCCCTCTCTTATGAACCTGTCCAAACTTCCAATCACATTTCATCAACTATTTTCATTTCCCATGTTGTGCAAGTTGTTGGAATTTACCTAAAGCATTGCAAGCATCTCAAAGAAATCTTATACATATTATTCTTTTTTCCATCAACTGAGCAATGCTTAATTTAACACAGCTCAGCCAGTGAGTAATAAATGAATTGTTTAGTACATGAGGCAATATTAATTTAGCTTCATGATCCTATCTCAATTCAGGCAAACAACATCTACAACCAGGGAGCTACAAAGATCATTAATGAAAAACTGTGCGCTGTTTATGGAAGAATGTTATTTCCTCAAATAAGAAGTAAGCATGCACAGAGCTGCTTAATTATGCTGCCGCTAAGCATGGCAACTTTACACGTAGTTATTTTGCCCATGGCGCATAAACAATTACTTTGCAAGGAAAGTACAAATCACTTTTAATTGAAGTATGTATCACTTTAATGCCACTCTTTTGTTTCACACTGAGTATGGCACACTTCACTAATGTATGTTATGAGGATACAGGGTGATGTGGGTTGATTGTAGGCATACCACAAAGGAGTAGAGCTGAGAGGAGCGAGTCCTGAGCTCCGGCCTACACTCTCCGACACACAGCTGGACAGGACCTGGTCTGTTGTCTGCAGGGGCTGCATCCATCTCACACACAATCCTGCAAAAATAATAAAATAATTCATCAAAATCCCTGTGCGTGGCACAAATGACACTAGCTATTTGTAAAATGTCAGGTGGATTGGTGAGAGCTCAGTCTTTCTAAAAAAAAATAACTTAATGCACAGAAGGTGCCTATATGTTTAAATGCTTGAGCGAAGTTGCAAAAAAGTAATCAAAACACCTCTGCTTGATATTGATTTATTCCTCCACTCTGAATGCAATCTTCTCCTGTTGTCTCACTCATTTCATTACGGGACACATCCAGACATCGACCAGGACCCCCTTGAAGACAGTCTTTAAATCCCTTGACACTCTGGCACACCCAAAGCTGAATGAAGTAAATTTCCCACCAACTACCAGGGGCCCCCCCTCCGACAGCACTGGTGCTGTGCCAGTGCGGTACATCTAATGTAAATCATGCAGCGGGATCAATACAGCTATATCGCACCACATGATCTGGTGACACCCAGCGCTGCAGGTGACTAGATCAAATGACATAATAAAACCTATTGATCAGTGGTGCCAGGAGTAGTAAAGACACAACCACAGTGTGAAAAGAGATGAAGCAGATGGCATGGTTTCTCCACCGCTGATCAACAGATGACTGAAAGCTGTGGTGGATAAAGTGTATGCAGAAAAAAGTGGCTAAAGGTGGATTAACTAGCTCACAGAACTGTTGTTTTCTTCTCAGAATCTGAGATTCACTTGCTTTCCCCACCTGGATGCCAGCTATGCCTTTCCCTTGTGAAGTGCCACATTTATCGGAATATGTTTTGGCTTTTCAACACTGAAATATTCAATTGTATTCTCTGTCTCCATCAAGAGACCAGCTCTTGCCATAAAATACGAACGTTACTTTTAAACCCAATTTTTACTAATGAGGACTTAATTTTTGTCGCTATATGAAAAACACTAGGTGGAGTAATACCAGCGCTCAGAAAGATGTACTTTCAGGCTGCTGAAAATCACAAAAGTTGAAACAATTTTGCTTCAAAGCAGGAGTGGCTCTCACACACTCTTCTGAAGTAGCAACATAAAAGATACATAAATATGTATGTTTTTTTTGTTTTGTCTGGTCCAGTCCATCCTGGTGACTGAAAACAGTCAGATAAGGGCATGCATATAATGAACCTTCAGTCAATATGACCCCAAAAGGCTAAAAATAAAAGTCCAGCTTAGAAGACTCCAACCTCTTAGAAGTTAGACTAAAGGAGTCATAGGTTAGTTTTTTAATTTTGCTCAGACTATTTTTTTTTACATGCCATATAAATGAATTATCTAGCTTGTCCCCAATTGGATTAAAGTCCTGTCAGATCACTGTGCTGCTGACAAATTGTCCCCTACAGCCAAGTGGCACATAGAGAATTTTAATTACAATTGCCCAGTAAAGAGCTAGGAACTGCAACACTATTCGTTAATACTTTATAGCTTTCAAATACCACCAAAAGTGGAAAATGTCATAGTCAAAATAAATAGCAAGTCAATAGAAATTATGGATGCATACTGTAAGTATTGTAACAGCACCATAAGACTTAAAGTTTGAGTTGCAGCAATGGTGCTGTGCTGAGGTGTTCTCTTTCTGGGGGCAGAAGTAGGCCAAAGGAAGAATTAGGGTTAAAGGCTCCTCTGAGAGCCATGACTGTGTGTGTGTGTAGCACAAGAGTGTGTAAGTGTGTGTCAGCTGTGCCTCAGTGTGCAACTATACAGTCAAATCAGTCATACACATATTGTACATATATTTGCTCATAACATATTGATTTTGCCCAATGTCACTGTTTTAATTCAACCTGTAGTAGCTGCATAATGAGCATTTGCAGTAGCTGTATAGCAACCATCAAACATAATTTTTTGCACAAAAATTGCATTTGCTCTACCACTCAATGTCGAAATCAAAAATATATTTAGTGTAAAGTCTCTTGGCAGTATATGTGTAATATCCTTGCCTCTCCTATGCAATGTTTTCTGCATCTCCTGGGGAGGTTGAATAACCATAAGGCACTGGGTTGCTCACTCTACGCTCGTCTGGGAGACGGGTAGAGAGTGAAGGAGCGGGCAACGTTTCATTAGTTCAGGGTGAGCGGGACAGGCTCTAACGTGATGTATGCACATCATGGGACAATTAGGGAGGTAAACACAAGTAAACACACACAGCTGTTGTGGGACTGTTGCTGACTAGATGATCTACAGAGAGAGAACAGTGATGTCAGGGCCAGACTATCTGGACCAGCTTTATTAAGGCAGAGATGTTGGGAAAAGCAGCTTTCCGTCACAGTACACACATATATACTATACACTAAGGCTGTCAGCGTTAAAGCATTAACCAAGATTAAATTAAAGGATAATGCATTAATTTTTTAAAAACTTGTTAATTGGGTACTGCTATTTTGTTGCTTCCATGCACCTTTACTTGCAGCTTCATCCTGATTTCTGCTGCTCCATGCTGCTCATGAGAAGAACGACAACAATAAGCTTCTGAATTGGTTTGTTTTATTATTATTTTTTTAAGTATTACCTAATTTTCCAACAAACTGTTTGTGTGACTTACTGTTCGGCGATGATGTAGCCATCCTCCACAGGAGTACACCTCACCCCTGCCACCTCCACGTTGCCCACCATGTCTGAGAAAGCCAGACCCAGGTTCGTGCCATGGATGGTCACCCGTGTGCCTCCCTCTGGGGGTCCGGCCACTGGGGTCACCTGCAGGACACAGTAAAAAACACAAAGTCAGGGAGGAAGTTGTAAATGCTTTTTTTGTGATATTAAATTGTGTTTTCTGTTCAGTTATGGACCTGTCTTGAAATAATAAAATGGGTACAAGTTTCCATGGATGCTCAAGGGTAAATATGCTCTCACGGTCCAGGTGGCTGTGAAAGCAATTAAGAGCACTCCCCACGCCTGCATCCACAAAACAACATGCCATGAGTCACTGTGCCAGGAGCACGCTCTCATCACAACAGTCGCTAATTGCACATGTCTAAATATGGCACCACATCCATACACACACAATCATACACGAAGACCACACTTTTAAACTCTTCAATTTATTCCTTAAGACTGCACACTTTTTTAAAAAATTAAACGTTCTGGAGAGGCTCAAACTATTGTTGCCGTGGATGATAAATCTAACAAGGGCCCATATTAATGCTTAGTGCAGATCACCTACTCATAAAATACAATATGGCTGCCCAGCATGACCTTGGCACAGGGTGCCATGCTGCCTTCTGTGCTGCAGAGCCCTGTTGAGGCTCTGATCTGGCCATCATCCAGCCCCTTTCAACAAGAGAGGTAAAGAGGAAGAGACAAAGAAAGACCAAGAGATCAGACAACAGTGTTCAGTGGACAGGGAAATAAAAGAGTAGACTAGAGGAAAGAGGAGGGCAGTGGGGAGGAGAGGACTGTCACTTTGCAGTGTGGAGCTGCTAGAGCTATGTAAACAATCAATATGCTATTACTGACCATGTAAGCAGAAGTGGAGAAAAACCAACAGTCAGTAGAGGCGGCTTACTGAGCCGCAAAGCACCACATGACGGCAACCCATGAGTGTGAGAGTGGCACTGTACACCCTCCCATCCCCTCCCCTCCCAACTCCCGCGACACCCACTGGGACATTGCGGCTTCGCTGTGGGACGCCAGCATTGTAATCTAGATTCAGTGGACATTAATTGTTCTGGATGTAAAGTAAGTGTGTCACTGCACCGCCTAAGGGGTCTGAATACATGAATCTTTTAGCACTGCTTGGGCATGCAGGGTATAGAGGAGGGGGGAAACATAATGGCTAAATATATCCATGTCAGGCGATGGCAGCAGCTATTCGAGTAGACTTAGTGATGGTTACATAAGCAATGTGAGGGCCAGAGAGAGAATGAGAGAGAGAGATAGGGCAAAAAAAAATACAGAGTAGAGAAAGGAGAAAGGGACTGAGAGACAGAAGAGGGGCAGAGAAAATGGGATGAACGCAGATGTCGCTCTGTTCAGAGACCCATCAGCCACGATGGATGACAGGCGAGGCCGGGATGGTGACGGGACAGCGGTGCTGTATCACAGACAGGAGGCTAAAAGCTTGGGAGACCTCCTTCTTCTACCCTTGAGGCTGAAAGGAAGAGCCTTCCCATGGTGGACCAAGCACAGGAAGACAGCCTAATCCATGCATGAAACCCATTTGACCGAGCTCACCCATTGGTGGATAGAGCCTCGATTCATCAGTGGATGACGGAAAAAGCACCACTTCAAAAGACTCACGCCACCCAATGTCTCCGGGCCGTGAGGCGTGAGAGGAGCTCTGCTCTTTGTCTGTACTCCTTACACAAACAAAAGGGACTAAATCTATAAAAGGAGCCTCCTTGTGCATGAGAGTGTGGATTTATTGCCTTCAAACCAGATCCTAATCACCAGGGGAAAACTTGCTGCAGTCATGTGCTGATAATCTTCAAAAGGGTGGAGATTGTCTCCTTTGCATCTCTTTTGCTTCTCTGTCTTTCATCACCCAATCTCCCTTCGGCTGGGTGACACATCCTCCTCCTTTGAGCACCAGCATGCATATTTGTCTTAACATTCAGACTTCCAGAGTTAAGCGGAAGAGGAAGCCTCATTGGACATGCGTGAGCACCCTCCCGCCCCCAGCTCCCTCCCAGTGCCGCCATGCCACGCTCCCTGTGTAATCCTTTTAGGAGCAGTGGCTGCTGCCTGCCTGCCTGGCATTGTCACACTGTCAATAGAGGGTAATTCCCAGCAAACAGCCAGTCAGCTCGCACGTCGCACTCTATGCTCTTGCGCTTTTCTGTAGCATAATCTATTTCTCCAGCTCAAGAGGATCAGAGCGCTGGCCACTTAACCACCACCACTACTTCCTCAGACATTCTGCAGGATTTGGCAAAGACCACAGAACAAATAAAGAAGGGTGTGATGACCTAAATTGAGAAGAGAGGCACAAGAGAGTTGTGTCTTCTTTGAGAATACAATCTGCTCATGTGAGCAAAAGAAAAAACAACTATGGAGGCAGAGAGAAATGGCCATCCATGTGAAGAGCCGGAGGTTACTCACTGTCAGTGTGGTGTTGACTTATTCAGCTGGAGTAATGGTGGGGAAAGTTGTGATGATGCAGCCAAGGCTAAATTCAATGCATACAGCAGAGAGCATTGCAGCTGCCTTTGGGCTATGCAAGCCTATCCTGTCACTGGAACTACAGTAGCTGACCGAGCTGAATGGCACCATCCAAGACAATTAAGTGCTAATAATGTTTAATCACCCTACCTACTGATAATATTCTATTTCAGCATGTTCAGTGTCTTTTGTAATGCCACTTGGAATTAAAATGACCAACTTTACAACATCCATAACTGAAGAAGAAAACAACACCAGTTATGTTTAGGGACTATTTTAGGTCTGTTGCTTACCCTGGATTATCTTGGTTTGAGATTACAATGTCAGAAAAGAATGATTCATAAAATCCTGATTCCCTGTCACAGCACTTAGAAAAATATTTTAATTTAAGTTGTTTTAATACCAACTAGGGCTTTATTTTTCAATGAAAGAGTTTTCAAGAATCATTTCAAGACTGGATCTTAAAGTTCCAATGAAAAGGAAGTTAAAACATCTTTAGCTTCTGTACTGAGTATTTCCTAGTTAAACGAGATATCTGAGCTCTGTCTTATTACAAGAGGGATTTCATCAATATGACAGTCTACAATGACCAAAAAAAAAAAAAAAATACCAACTTTTTTTTTTAATTTCATCTCAACTTTAATATACACATCTATTTCAGCGGGGTCCTTAAAGCTCTGGGATATCGACTGAATTCTTGCCAAAGCTGAATGTTTGGCTTTTGAAATTAAATAGCCCTGGATACAATTTAGGAGCTTGCAGCTAATCTCTTTGTCTTTGGACTCAGACTAATTTGAGCATGTCACATTTAATTGTGAGTAACATTTAATGGGCTTGATAAAACCCCACTGATCACTTGTTCGCGAACAAACTACACCCTAAATGCTTTATGGGGTCTTAAATGTCTTGTCGGCAGCCAAGAGATACACGTTGTGATGAAAAGGAGAATTTAAAGTATATAAGAGGAAAACAAGAATGATGGGGAAAACAGCTGTTTTTGTGGATGACTGAGCTTTCCTCGCTGGTGTCGTGCCTTTGAACACACCACTTGGAATTATACTGCATGTAATCACTAAAGACTTACTTTGCTGTGTAACACATTCTCTCTTCTGTTGGCTGGTTTAATGAAGGGTAGCTTGCATACAGTACAGTACAGTACAATAGCTCACTGGGGGGTTGGCAATGAGAGAGTTGTACAGTTGACAGTTGTACTACTGCTGCTACTGACTGACAGACCCACCATCCCTGGCGTGTTAAAAAAAATATCAATAATACGTTTGCATACACTGCGTGAGGGGGAAAGAAAAGAGAGGAATTCTACAGGTTTTTTTTTCCATCCTATCCTGAGGCAACAGCTAGATGTTTATATTCACTGTCACTGGGAGGCAGGGAAGCCTCTTTGCTATACTGTAAACTCATACAGAAGCTGGGGCCAAAGCCTATTGAGGAGATGCCTTTCATATGCCCATCCAACTCCCAGCTTCATTTGATGTCACTCCCTCTGCTGTTAGAGGGGGCTTACATCTCTTCAATATTAATGGCCCACGGTGGGAGGCACCATGGCACTTAATAGAAACATTAATTATTCAAAAGGCCTATCTCGTGGTAGGCACATCTACTAATGCGCTAGTATGTATACAAATCAGCTCATGATGGGGGCTTTGGTGCATACAATCAAAACCAAATTTATTAATAAATTCAGCCCACCAGGGAGATGTGTGCTTCTTAAAGAAACTGTAATCACAGAGAGACGGAGATGGGGTGGGGGGAACAAATGAACACTGACTTTACTGGCACTGAACGGGAGAAATATTGGCATGTCTGAAATATGTGCTCGTGTGAATCGTCTAAATTAATGCAGAGTTGGTTTTGCCACCTACAGTTGTAAACAGACTTGAATTGTGAAAGCCCACAGGGCCACCATTTCCCTTGCATCCCCTCTTCTTCCCACCTTTTTCTGGTTCAGTTTCCTTGCTCTGTCCTTTGTTCTTTGTTGCCTCACTTCACCCCACTCAAACCCTCCATACTCCCTTTTACAGTTTTAACGTGATCCATCTCCTGAGCTTACAGCAAATACTATCACAAGCCAGTTGTTTTACTATATTTCTGTGTAAAGAACTTTTTTGGAATAAGTTCTTTTCTCACAACTGCCTGCTGACAGCTCCCCTGCAACATAAAACATGTTTCATTGATCTGGCTTACACACTATTTGGCAATACTGTTTTTATTTCCCACTGAAGTCGACATTTCCCTTACAGCTGCTGTGGACAAATGGTGCGTCATTGCCTTCCATGCATGATGGATCTCTGCCTGACTGTTGACCATGAGTGAGTCTGTAAGCTCTCACTGTGAGTCTGACAAACACATGAAACTGATGTTCTCTGTAGATATTCCAGATAACAGTATAGCTCTTGTGGAAATATCTTAAGGTGTTTACCTTGTAATACCTCATACAACCCCATTTCAAAACATAAAATGTGTGCAGATTGATGTGGTTGACTAGTGGTGACTGCATACTGTGATCATAATACGGATGAAAATAGAAGAGTTACAAGAGCATAATGTAATTCACCAGGATGAGTCAGTGATAGTGATACACACAAAGGGGAGATGACTGATAAACAGATGCAGATGGGAGGATGCAGTTTTTTTTTCAAAAAGTAGGGATTGCTTGATACTTTTTCTGTCTTATCTGCATAAAGTATTGTAAATCAATTTACCAAGTCGTCAACTTCACTTTTTAATTAGCTGGAGTTAAATGTGAGTACCATGTCCTTATGGCCTGAATCTCCTGAGGCGACTCACCCACCAGTCAGGATGAGAATGTGGCCTGGGCAGACAAAGGCCTACTTATGGGTAAACAAATCAGCATTTCCAGGTTATGACCCTTGCGTAGCTTAGGTGGATGACGTCCAACCGGCAGCTGGGTCAGTTCCAATGTCCAGTGTGAGGACTAACAAAACATACACCTCCTTGTTGTCTTTAAGAATAGAATATCAGATATCTCTGGAGTTATTAAAATATTATAGTTGTGAGTGCCAAAGTTACTTTCAAAGGGGTGGAATAACCTTGTGAGAAGACAAAAGACATTAAAATCTATGAGCAGCATCTGTGCATGCTGCACAAAGAGAAGGCAGATGTCAAAGAGACAGGGCTGTAAAACTGAATATATATGTGTGTGTGTGTGCGTGTGTGTGTGTGTGTGAGAGAGAGAGAGAGAGACAGAGAGCCCATGCCCTTGTATAAACCCAGAAGGTGAGATGAACTCTCACACAAATGTGTAGAACACATTCATATACAATCATACACATTATTTTTGCAAACACAAACAACTAACGCTCTCTCAATTAGAGAGAGACAGAAAAGACGAGCCACATTTGCCATGAATACTGACAAATGTGTAGGTGTTTGGTGGTCGCAGCACCCCACGAAGCTTCTTTAAGGCTTATTTTCATTCTTCTTGGGTCCACGGGATAGCCGAGCGGAGTGGCAAAGGTGCTTCTCATGCAATACCAATACAGACGTTTTGTTGTTGAGTGCACAAGGTTGTGTCTAGATGGTAACCCCCAAACTGTGAATACTTCTTGCTTCTCTCTCAAGAATGGTTGCAAGACAACCTGTCTTATTTATGGCCATTCAATGTACAAAACTAACCCTATTCATCTCACATTATTTTGACAATTTAGGACTTACCTTCTAGACATGACCAGAATCCTATACGTCTCTAAAAGGTCTCATGATCCATGTTTTCATGAGTGTATAATCACCTGGAAGAATCACTGTGTTTTGATTATCTTAAAATGAGACGACTGCAGTCCTCTGACATATAGACTGCCCGCCATCTGACTTCCATTCTCCCTAATGCAGTATTATTATGGTAAGGATGACCTCTGGATGATGAGAATGGTGTTACCACAATTTTGCACTTGGCAGCTCATGTTATCTCAGTCTTAGAAAGGGAGGAGTGAGTGGAGGCCACAACATGGCTGATTATTGCACATTGATTGGAGCTAGATGTGTGGGCAGGCAGGATGGACAGACAGCGGTATTATGGGTACTGACCTCAGTGATGCGTGGGTTGGTGCACTTGACATTCTTGCTGGACAGGTTTAGCCAGCGGGTGGTGTAAGGGTTGATGGGAGGGCAGTGGTGCCGCAGGGTACACCTTCCCTCTCCACTGCACCAGCCACACTGAAACTTCCTCTCTGCCTTCAGACATGTACCACAGCTGTCCCGCTGGGCCGCGCACTTGTACAGGTGCACTGTGGGATAAGATAGGCAGTACAGATATATGTTATGAAAGCTACACATAAGTCTTTAAAGGTTGAAGGAAAACAGATATTAACACTGCTGCGGGTGAAATATCCCCACAGGCTATATGTTCGTTTTAAATCTCCAAAAACACATAATAAGAGTACCATACAAATATATACAAACACATTCAAATTTATTTTAGAGAAGAGAATGCAGAGAGACATTAGTAATGATCTGGAGCGAGTTGGATTTGTCCATCTTCATAGTGTTTGCAGCACATGTTGACAGCAGCATATCTCGCTCTTACCTTGGATATTCTCCGGGTTATCGATAATGAAGTTGCCATTCCACACAACCGAGAAATCCACAGGCAGCTCGCTGATTTTCATTCCCTCGTAAAGATACTAGAGGCCAAGGATGAGGAAATAAAAAGAGACAGACAGAGATTGGAGTGAGAGGGGGACTTCAATGGGAGGTCTGGGAATTTCCTATGAGCCCTTATGCAGCACTATGCACTCTCAATGTTACCCCAAAATTTTATAATGTTGTCATCAGAGAGCTGACAAAGTGAGAAGCCACAAGGAATTTGACAGCTGAGCAGAAGTTCCCCTTCTGGCCTTTAGAGTGGCTGTCCTTAACTGCCTTCTTTGCCCTGAATTCCTGCTTGACTTTCACTGTGCAAAGTGAGTGTAGAGCAAGGGAGAGCGAGGATACCAAGGGTGCACCTAGTGTGTCGCCACTGACTAAATGACACACACGTGGCTATGTGCTATGGTTCTCATTTTCTACACTAAGGATTAGAGCCTAAGTAATTACATTGTGTACTCCTGCACAGTCTGGTCAGGCTTCACAAAACCTACTGAGCTGTTCTGGCACTGGACGCTGGAACTGTTGAAGCGGAGGGCAGTGACCCGATGGCTGATCCCCTGGATGTGCAGGACACACTCATAGCCCCGCTGGCCAGACTGAGGCTGGGGCAGGTTCCTGGCCTTCAGTGTGATGGGCTTCACCTCCCCTGCTGGGATCAGAATCTCTCCAGAGCGCACTAGCTGGGGGCAGTCCTGGAGGTAACAACAAAAGCGGGAGGAAGCACAAGTCAGCACCGATGAAAGAGAGGATAGGAATGAAAATTCAACGGAAATTGTTTGGCAACATGATATGAAAGTGACATTTGAAAACTATCACAGGAACATGACACATTAAAGCTGCCTTCTTGATGGCCTTTAGCCCTCACATTCATAAATCCCGTCCTCTTACACATAGATATGACATGACATTGATCCTTTTTTGCAACATCGCCTCATACAGCAGTTTGTGTGTTAACTTACAAAAACGTATTCCTCATTTTTTATGCATTTTCCTATGAATGTATACAGTCTTCAAAACAAACGTCCACCTTGACAGGAAAAAATATGGTTACGTTTAAGTAACAAAAGAACTTAGGTTTAGGAAAAGATCATGGGAGAAACTTTACAGAGGAACAGAAGTTCTGTGACAAATGAGTCAACATTTGGGTTAAAATATGGAAGTGAATATGGAACTTAAGTCAAGAAGTTACATGACTCACACAGGATATTAACAGCGACGTCCTTCGACCTTCTCTCTACATGGTATCTGTATCTCTTTATACTTCTTGGTTCACATTACAAATGGATTGATTTCAAGAGCTATATGCAAATTACAGAGCATTACTTTTTGATGCTATTTTCATTCATAACACGTGGAGTAAAGCATCCGGCCTAATTAATAAAGTTCCACACAAATACATATCAATAGAAAGACTGCAGTGATGCTCACTGTGGTGTTGCCAGTGAATCTGTATGTCCAGAAAGTTATTAAATAACAGAAAAAGGAATTAATTACACTTTGTCATCCTTTAGTACAGTCTCCAAAAGCGAGTGCAAAAGTATATCTATGTATATGCACAGCCAGATACTGTATGCGCGTAAACCAGCGTACACACAGGCATCAAGCCCTTTGTAGCTCGTGCTCGTGATTGACTGCTTCAGAGTGATCCTGTGTCATTGTTTAGACATGCTAAGCTCAATAACTCCAGAGATAATAGAGTGTTAATTGCCACTGCAAAGAACAAGAGCTCTGAATGAGAAATGCCAATTTCGGAAATAGGAGAGCTTAGATGGCTTTTTTCCTTTCTGAAGACATGCCCTGAGGCTGACACAGAGCTGGAACATAGCGCAGGATGCAGGCAGGAGGAAACAAAGGATGAGGGGGATGTGCGGGAAGAGAGAGAAAGTTGTGCTAGCGAGCTGGCTTATATGCATATGTGTGTGCCTCTGCACGTGTTCCACCAACCTCAGAGGCGTTGACTCGTCCCTCCTGGAAAGAACAGCTGGAGGGGTCATGGGTACACAGGTTGCGGTACTTGCACCAGTGGCAGCGGAAGGCGCTGTTCACACACGACAGACACCTGCATAGACACACACACATTCGGAAGGAGAGAGTCAAGAGAAATCAGCAGAGTCAAGGAGGGGCAACGAGTTCACCGAAGAGTGGGGAGGAAACGGCCACAGAGGAAATGAGTTCAGACCCCAAGTGGGCACCTGCTGTTGTTGTGCCCTTGTGGTTGGCACAGCACCTAATAGCTGCTGGGCCAAGTTCTCCCCTAAATATATTTTTCTGCGTCCTACTATATATCAGTGCTGTGTGTCACGTGTGAATGGCGGGCTGCATATGAGCCCTCCTGGCCTGAATGAGGTGGAGAAAGACAGGCGAGAGCGTGGAGAAACGTTGAATAATGAGGACAAATAAGACATTGGCACAGCTTGATCCTGCAATTACCATTAGCCCTGCATTGTTGGAGTGCCACTGTAATTACCAGCTGTTAGGTGTGTGCTTGTGTGTGAGAGCTTTTGCACGTGCTATATGTAAGTTTGTGTATGTGTCCCTACAGGGGGCCATACTGTACTACAGGCTGTGGAGGAAGTACCAAAATCATTGACTGATAGACTGACAGATATACAGCATGTTTCCACTTCCTTCCACTGGACAGAAGTGAAGCCAAAATATCCCGCATACCAGAGTGGCAATCTTGAGATTTTGACATCACTTGGAGCCAGAATCTGTGCAGAAGAGATTGGGTGGGCCAGAGCCCCCTTGCATTACTGCACAACAATTTCCTTGGAATAAATAGTTTTATCTTATCTTAACTACATTAATGATCAAATTAACAGGGTCTGTGACAGTTATGGATTAATTAAAGTTCTCCTTTTTCTCTCATACAATTCCTGAATCCTCCAGCTCGGTGACTACTAGAGCAGCTGTCAATCATAACATACCACCCAATTTTTACAGCATCGAATAACTAATGAAATACAAACTCATAGGAAAAAATGAACACTTGAGTCTATAAATCAGCGCAATGAGACCTATGAGAACGTGATAAGAACTAGCTGATGACAGGAGAGGTCCTGGCTTCTAGGGGACAGTTGGCAACCCTGTGTGCTAGTTTCATGGATGAATGGGTAGAGGGATGAGCAAATACGATCATGGACAAGAAAACAGGAAAAAGTGACAGCCTGAGGCTACAAGACATGATACTCTCTGTTTCCATGGCAAAGAATTTCAATTGATTTTGAGGGCATTTACTACACTGTGTACTCACGAACAGTTGTTCAGAGGGCACATTGTGGTCACACCACTCTCCCTCGCTCTTTCTCTTTCTGAAATAAGGTTATGTAGACTTGCTCACTGTGAAATATTCAACTGTGCAAAAGCTCGGGAGAGATCTCTGGCAAGCACACTAATTCAGAAGAATAGGGCTGATTCACCTTCTGGCAGATATAGAGTGTCGAGTATGTGTGCAATAGAGAGAAAGTTGGCTTCCCAGCGTGCGACGGAGAGCGTGTGCCCTTTTCAAGTGTTTGGATCTTTCTTTGTGTGTTTCAGTGTGTGGCTGCGTGCGTGAGTATGTTTGCCGTCGCCCATTAACTGAGCTGATGTGAGAGCTGGTAATTGCTTTCTGTGCTACTCCGACAGGGTTCTCAGACAGCAGACAACCACATGAAGTTATAGGGCAGTGTGCATGAGTGAGAAAGAGAGTGAAAAGCAGAATAACAAAAGGAGAAACATCTACGCTGTAGCCACTATTGTGATTCCTGCATCCCTGCTAACATCACTGCTGTGGTACTCTTTGTCTCCTGCTCCCAATTTGTTGATCCCTAAGTCGGCGTAACATCTGCCATAATGAATGGAATGAAGTGAATGATTGCAAAGGCACTGTTGACACCTAAGATCTCAAATCCAGGGATCTGACATCATTCAATTGAGGACAGACGTTTGCATAAAAACGGGCAAGAAATCTCTTCAGAAGACCCTTCGTTTTTTAATGTGGCATGTCTGAGAAGAAGGCTTCATTAGCGCAACAGCACAGAAAACATCCTGTCGTGGTGCTTGGGGAGCAGTCAGCTATCAGATTACATTAGTCTTTACAGGGGATATTTTTAGGGGACTGGGGCCAGCTTAGGTTGAGGACAAATTGTAACTAATTCCCACGGCATTGATCTGGTTGCTTTTGGGCAGCATGTCTGGGGCACTGTTTTTTGTAAATGAAAAAGAGAATGAATGGGCTTGGGAGATAGAAAGCGATACTCACAGTTGGTGGACACTGCAGTTGTAAAACTTGACCTCTGTGCTGATGAGCATCTGACCAGTCTCCTTAGAGTTGAGCCTCAGCTCAACACCTGACCAATCTGAAAGAGAGGACACAAGAGATGAAAATGCATTATCTCAGTGAGCCTACAAGATCTTAAGCATTTACTGTATACATGCAAGCCAAAATTTCAGTCACATTCAGAGTCATTTCATCAGATCAAATTTTATTTTCCTGCATTTTGCTGGTTTTTGTAGTGCTTCTGTTCACTGTGCAAAGAGCCTCTTATCTCTCTCCAAGAGAATACAGACGCCATAAATATGTGTGTGTAAATTTTCACATGACGTTTAGTGTGTAGGAGGCTTGAATGACCCTCCGTGCTCCGTTCTCTCTACAGCACCTGTTGGGAATCAGGCTTGCTTCACACAAGTCTGTGGTAGCGGGCAGGCTAAGCTCATTTTTGTCTCGCAGGATATGGTGAAACAATGTGATGCAGAGTTCCTGTCTGTGCAAAAACCTCTAGGACTTTAAGCGCCATGCTATTTTCTTTCATTTCAATCAGTCCATTTTAATGTCTACCATCCCCACAGTTTCATCCTAACCTCTCCTTTTCTTCTCTTGTTTTAATTTTTCCTTTATTTTGCCTTTTCTCCTCCTTCAGTGTGTTATCTCATTTTTTCCTCTCGTCTCTCTCTCTCTCTTCTCTCCTCCTCAGGTTGTTGCCACCATACAATCGATGCTGATGTGCAACAGATAGTGAGGATCGCTAGGGGACAGGAGATGGAGGAGGATAGTGGGTAGGTCAAGAGGAAGTGGCCACAGGGGAGCGAATGTGGAGTTAAAAGAATGGAGGTATAAACAGCTGAGGTGGGGGGGGGAGGCCATGAAAGAGGAGAGAGGGACAGGAGGCGGTCAAAGAGAGGAACGGTAGGATGGATGGAGAGCTAGATGGATGGAAGAAGGGCTTACCAGGGGGATTGGCTGACATTTACCTAGGGGAGAGCATTCATATTAGTGCCTGATGCACCACTCCCCACGGGAGCTCTGGGCAAACAGGCCTGTCATTTACTCACAGGGAGGAGGATTACCAAACCCCCCCAAAACACACAGTGATTTCCACTGCACACATCACATAATATATTATTCAGGCTGTTTGGTTTTAGTCGCCCTGTGGCCATCTTGGCTTGCAAACAACAGGTATTTATTGTCAAACAACAGGTGTTAGTATTCATTATGACATATTTATTTGCATATAAATGGACAACATATCTGTGATTGAATATTAATGGGATTATGCAGGTGGAATGCTTGAAAATATAAATGTAAATGGACTGTACTGATATAACACCTTTCAAGTCATCCGACCACTTAAAGCGCTTCACATTTACCCATTTATTCACACATTCATACTGATGGTGAGAGACAACCATCAAGATTATTTCACATTCACACACCAATTACCATTACGCTACTACTATTAGTGGGTACTAACTACTATTACTATTGGAGACAAGAACCAAACCACCAACCTTCCGATTGGTGGTCGACCTGCTCTACCACTGAGCCACAGCCGCCCCCTAAAAGTCATGAGATTTCTTTGAATAGTGAATTAGAAGTGATTAGCATGTGTTTATTCCTGTAAGTAAACATTGTCTACGCAATGTTGTGTTAACTATAATGATGAAATTGTGATCGGACCTTCTGACTTGTTCTGTTTCCTCTTTGTGTTTTCATTGGATCGTGCTCTTCTCAGAAGCAAACATCAGACTGGTTCCCTCTGTGCGCCTCGGCTATGCTGAGACACTAATACACCACATCAACTACCCTGTTGTCTCCTCAACCAAACTGTCCCTCTGCTTGTTAGACCACTGCCTGTTATTATCCTGATCAGAGGGCAGTAATGTGGTGAGCAGCAGCTTAGCCACAGGCCAGGGGATCTCAGTCTGATCCTCCATCAGCTCTAATGTGGCCCAGCCTCATGTAGGGCACATTTTGCAGCCAGGAAACTGATCCCGGATCTGTGGGAGCTTGTTATGTATAGACGTTGTCCTGCTTAAAACAAGGAGCACTGAGTCAATAAAGATATTTCAGTGTGTGCACATGAACAGTTAGCTCAGCGTGGTGTAGAAAGAGAAAGACATGTGGGAATACTAATACTACTACTACTGAGTTCACAAGTCTACAATGCATTATAAACATAATTAAAATCTCCGTACAAAACTACATAGAGTTATAAGCACTAAGTTATAAGCACTATGACAATAATCATAACACATTGTAAAGACTTGTATTATGACTTTATATTTACATTTTATGTCATAATTGCTGGTGACTTACTGATATTTTGCAAGGGCCATAAATAATTATAACTAAATTAATGACATTGTTCCCTTTACTTAAAGCAAACATTGATCATTAATAGTGACCACTCATCACATTATGATGCAATATTAAAATATAAATAATAATAATAATATCATTATAAAAAGATTATTATGAATTACAACTATGGGAAACAACACATGATGATCCTTGCAAAGACAAAAAATTAAGCGATTATGAAATATTATAATACTTGACCTTATAGGTCATTATAAAATTCCATTATAATGTGTTTTAATTATTGTTTTAAAGCATTATGAATATGACAGATTATAACACATTAACATAAACATTCTAAATGTGTTTATGATGCACCAATATTTTTTGGGGATGTAAACCACTCATCTGTTTACATTCAATGGATGTCTGTGTGTCTGTGTGTGTGTGTGTGTGTGTGTGTGTGATTGTTGCATCTACCTTGATCCGTGGGGATGAGGGGGACGTCCTTGGCAGCAGGAGACACACACAGTATCTGGTTGCCATTGACCTGCCCCTCCACCTCCGTCAAGTTGCCGAAGGAGCAGGTGATGCCCGCAGAAAGGTCCGGAACATGGCTCACCTTCACCAGCAGCTGCATGGATAGGTCATATGATGACAAGTTTGATGTCATATTTATGTGATGTGACGAAATTAATTTATGACACACCGTTATTTCAACCTGGTATAAAAGAGGCAGTGAAGTTCACAATATGTCAGATGGTTTAACACGGATTGCGGGGTGCACAGCCCAATGCACAATGCACGTGATTTTTGTGGTTTGAATGCAGCAGTGTAATAAGGACACACTGGAAAAACTGCTGCTGTCTTAAAAATGTCATCAACACCATAACACAGAAATGAAGGCTGTTGAGCTCTTAATGCTCCATTTCAGTGCGGAGGATATCACTCCAGAGATAGAGACAGATATGATGAGTCAGTTAGTGGTCAATATTAATCTGCATAAAGTGGGGGGAAAAATGGCCACTTGGCAAATTCTATTATTGTTTCCTCTTTTTCTAAAGCTCAAAGCAACACAGACACATGAAACACATGCAAAAACACCATGTGCAACATGCAACACATGCAGATGCACAGGAGGCGTTTGAAGTCATCCTCCGGAGAGTGGTGACACTGGGGCTGGAGTGTTCAGCTGCTCTGCCTATAAATAAAATGTATTCTGCGCACGGGTGTGCGATCTGGCTTTCCAGCCAAGAGAGGCAGCCTGGATAATTATCACTGTGGCATTTCGCAGCCTCGTTCCATTAGCTGTTATTTTTGGGCTATACACCGTTTGAAGTTTCTCTTTGTTTTATCTGCCTCTCGCTAAACACCGCGGGGCTACTGGGACAGACGAGGCAGCTGAGCAGCTTAACTGCAGGCCTTTCAAGAGATGCTGACTGTCTGACTACACTGCCTCCCTCGTTAGCTGGCTTACTCCGGTGCCCATTGAGAGGATGGATAATTTTTTTCTCCCCACTCTGCTGAGGACCTCTCGTCTTCCCCTGCTTTACTTTCACCGTGTTTGTGTTGCTTTGCTCTTAGGTGTGTCAGAGAGATCCTTGATTACAGCAATCACAGCAATCAATGCTTTTGTTCAATGTAGCGTAACCTCTCACACTAATTAGCTGTCATCGTTCAGTCAAGGCACACACACACACACACACACACACATATATACTGTATATATATGTGTGTGTGTGTGTGTGTGTGTGTATAGTATATAAATAGATAAAGTAAGAAAGTGAGCTTGTCTCAAAGTATTCTCCTGTCCTCCCTGATGATGATGATGATGATGATGATGATGATGATGATGGTGGTGGCTCTGGTGGGTGTTTTCTGCAGCTTTTTGGCAGCAACGGCCATTCTAATTGGTGGCAGAGTTTTAATTAAGGTAAAGTGATTGTTTTCCCTGGATTTCTGTCTCTCCTAGTGCCGACATGAAGACACTGTGTTGTCCTGGAGACAGCTGTCAGCCCCTGAGGAACTGTGTGAATTTGAGAATGTTTTGTGAGCTGTTTGAAGAGATGACCCTGTTGCTGGTAAGGCTGATATGGAAACTAATAAAGTGTACAGAGAGCTGCAGTGCTAGAAATAAAATTCCAAAATCAAAAATACCTTATTCAGCATTCAGTTGTACTTAACTCCACCCTTTTTTTCTGGTTGCAAAAAATAAGATGGTGATGCTGTAATGCTGAGCTCAAGGTTTTAAAATGGCCACAAACCAATGGTGTTGACACAGTGTGTGCCAGTGCATATCATCAAACCAGGGTATTGATGTGTAATATGAAGAGGTCTGGAGACACCTGCTGTAGTTATGTCCGTTATTTCATAGAGCTCAGTAGCACTTTTTGTTTTTTAGGGTCAAAATATGACATCCAACTGTAGATGTAAACATGTTTGTTACACCAAAAGTGTCTGTTGTCCATACAACTGACATAAGGCATGTAGGAACGTAAGGAAATAAATCTGGATAGAGAGAAAAATGTGGTCTCTTTTGTGTTTTGGATAAACTGACCCTTTAACAGCGTGGGTACACAAGTGTGTGTGTCCATGTGCATGAGGAGCATTCACCAGAACAGGCACAGCCGTTCACTGATGCTTTAGCTGTCTGTTCTGTGGAAATACTGCACTGTACCCAGCTGCACTCAGACAACTTTAACACCTACACAACCACCCACACAAACATGTCTTGGCACACATATTGACTGCTTTGTACCAAGTGAGCATATGCACACTGAAACGCCCACACAGAGCTCTTATGAACCTTCCCATCTAATGTTTATGCATCAACCACAATCAAAACTAGGCGAGCTGCTATGTGGGATCATTTAAAATCGTCTGCCTCTGTACGTGGGTAGGGGATATGCAAATGGGAGCTAATTTTTCAATGCGTACTAACAGTGGTCGAGATTGCGGGAACTTATGTACTGAATGGTGGAAAGAGGAACTTACAGGTACACTGGGCTCTGACACCGCAATGCTGTCTGGGTACACAGTGGCCTTCACGCACTGGTTGAGAGAGGCGGCGAAACGGTACGGCTCATCTGCTCGCTCACACCGGTTCCTCTGAGAGCATCTGGACAGAGAGAAGGAAGGACAACGAAAGTAAGGGGTCATTAATATTTCTTTTTGTTTCAACAGGAACACAAATACTAACTATATAACAAAAACATATAAGTAAATGCATGAATTAATGCATTACATAAAAAAGTGATGCTGGCAAAGCTGTAATAGGAAAGAAAATACTAACAATAAAAGAAAGAAATGGAAACAATAAAAACAGTAGGGCTTGTGGCTTCTTTTCTCTTTCTTTCTCAGTTTTTTGTATTAGTCATGTAGACTTGTTTGTTTTGTGTCACTAAAAGGCTGTAAATGTGACATGCTCTACAGTCTGACTGAGTTATGTTATTGTTATCAGATTTTCTAGTTTTGCAAAACATATGGCACATTGAAGACATAACAGGAAACCGTTTTGCCTTTTTGCTGGATCGCCTAAAACCATAAATTACAAAAAAAATGTCTCACAGTTATAAAAATGTGTATTTCATGGCTCTTGTACGAAGCAGCTGGCTGTGAGGACATGTTAATCTAAAACTTTTAGTAAACAGTAGGTGATCATGGCCTGCAGGAAGCTGTGCATACCCAATAAACCACACAAACAAGTGGAGGCGCCAGCATCGGAACCACTGCCTCCAGCGGGTAATTCAATACACCGTACGAACATAAACCACAAAGCCACAGCACTAAGCACCACACGCCTGAATGACATCCATCAAATTGCTGCGCAACTTTGGAGACAAATTATGCGGTGTTCACTCATAAGAAATCTTAACGGTCAGACAGTATATCAAGTACCAGGCGACGCCCCCGCGATCCGCCACATCCCTCATTAAACCTCAGCTGCCTCCCACCCTCTTGTTAAAGCTGTGTGTTCCCTTCGTCCCATTACACCAACGACTCTCTGTCCTCACTCAACCCAGCAGTCTAAGTGTCTGGCTAACTGGCAGTCTGGTCACAGTGGCTCTAATTGGACTCCGACTGGTCAGGGTGTATTGTCCGTAGCGCTGATGTGCCGCTACACACCGTGTCCATTCTCCCCTGGATGCTGAATGTGTGTGTGTGTGTGTGCGTGTTTTAAGGCCCATATCATGCTTCTTCTTAACCACATACTCTCACACACACTGACTCCGAGCTACATCTTCATCCACAGCTTCTGTGTGCAATTATGTTGTCAGGAGCTCAAGCTGTATCTAGCAGACTCACATGAGCACACTGAGGTACACACACACACACACAAACACTCATATACACAGTACTCCCTAGGGATTTGAGAGAGCAGGGAAGTGTAGAATTAGTGTAGTAGTGTGAATCTCCCACTGGGAAAGGTGGGCCACTGCGGCACTAGTTTTTAACTTTCTTTTTCAAATTGATTACCTGGTTGCCCCCTTCACCACATTAGAAACTCTATTTCTGTGCCATTTTCATTGTTACCCCTGATATGAGTTCTCCCACCCTTTCATTTTACATATTTGACACCATGCTGCATTTGCCACATTTTCTCTCTCTGTCCATATCGCTCCCTTTTGTCTAACTCTTTCACAAGTTGAAATTAGCACGCTTTTATTACGAGACAAGGTGTTACTCCCTCCGCAATTTGGCGCTTCTTTTACAACCACAATGGCAGCAGAAAATGATACTTAATGTGCTTTTCAGGTGCGGGCACAATGTTTTATGCATATCTCTGTGCTACTCGGGTACCAATGAAAAAAACCTGGGCGGTCATTAAATGACAAAAAGCCCTGCATTGATTTTCCTCGCAGCATTTTTTTTAAATAAATAAAATTCATTTTGGTGAGGTGAAGTAAGACGATAGTGCGGCGAGTGGGGTGTGTGGCAGCGGGGGTGGGAGGAGTGCAGGATGGCTGCTGTTGCCATGGTTTCGGGAGATGGCCATTATCTCTGTGTAGTTAGAAAATGACCTCTTGCCTCTCTCATTAGCTGAAGTGCACGCTGCTGAGTGTTGACTAGAATCCTGCCTTCCACATATTCCTCCTCCTGACCCCCCCATCCTCCTGCCTGTCTAGCCCTGGCCTGTCACTCACAGCTTTACCAATGCTTTGTGCTCCATCAATCACATTCCTGAAGCAGGGAGGGGGCTTCGAAAAAGAAATAAGGTGTTAAAAGGTGACATGCACATTGAATTTCTCACAAAACGAGTTACGCCCACAAATGTGAACACTTGCAAACATGTCTCCATGTACATGCACAGACTGGCAGTGCTTTGGCTGTCTCTTGCAATAATAAGCAGCTATTTTTCCCTCCAGCGGCTGCTGGAGGCAGCCTGGGTGTTGAGCCCTCTCCATGGTGCTGAAGTAGCTGCTCACACTTCCATCGTTAACTCTTCTCTGGCACCTATAACTCAACACTACAGGTTTAGAATGCAGTTGTGGTAGTCACATTTCATGCAGTCGTGCGTGGGGATATAAAGAGAGAAAAAAAAACATACATAAAAAAAGCCATGGACAGCATGTTGTTGTGTTGTTTGTGTGGGTTGTGCTGGCAAAAATAAAGCCTTGACACACATATGTGTGCTGTAATCTAAACCCACTAACCTACACCTCTGCCCTATGTGCAGTATAATTTGTTGTGTTGTGTGGGTACAAAAGTGCCTTTTTACAGAACGGGGGAGAGGGGCTGAGGGTTAGGAGAGACCTCAGGGTCTATTTCACCAATGTCTGCTTTGCATTCTGTTGCCCTGGACAGGCAATTACACCTGTGCCAAGCTCTGATAGACATGAGTACTCACATCCATTCACACACACACACACACACACACACACACACACACACACACACACACACACACACACACACACACACACACACACACACACACACACACGCACAGACACACATGGAAACATACAAATAATGCCCACGTTCAAATGTACATCCACATGAATGTGCACAAGCATATACATCAGCGTAATAGCCATAATAAATGCAGTAAATCTTTCACACATTTGCGTACACCTTTAAGACACACTCACACACACACACATTCTTCTATCCTTTCTCCCCTTCCACATCTAAGGACTTCAATGAAAGTGTGAAGGCCTGTCTGAGTGCAGCTCTAGCAGTAAGTAACGTGTTTATGAAGAGAGAACAGAGGGGAAGCCATTTTTAGTGGCAGTGTGTGTGTGTGTGTGTGTGTGTGTGTGCGTGTGTGATAGTTACACTAGATGTATGCTGAATATTTGATGGTGCTTAACAAAGCACTACTAGTCTTAAGTGGTAACCCGTTGTGTTAGGGAATCATTGGCGTGATTTGATGTGGCTGAATGGAACCCTGGGCCGGCAAATGCAAACGTTTCTACGGCAACACATGTCAGTGTAAACGTGTATGAAGACTGACTGCACTGGGACTTTGGCTCCCTAAAAACGACATGAGGAATCATTATGTGAGAAGTGATGTGCAGGGCTGTGCTGGCTAGAAACACACACACACACACACACACACACACACACACACACACACACACACACACACACACCTCCTTCAAAACCCCCGCAAAGATGGGAAACTCCACAAGCACAAGTTGCTGCATGGGCTCTGGCTGACATGGGCACAGTTTGAAATCCCAACGTCGTGTGCAGTTCATATCAGGAGTCAAAAAAGCTGCTGAAACTCACAGTCCGTCTCCCACGGCGACTGATAATGTCGCTGCAGGATGGCGCCCGCGGGACACAGAGCACAGTGTAGCCACACACCCTGTTCACTTTATCTCCTCATAGATCAGGGAAGCTATTGTGGTGCAAACTGTTGTACACACTCAGAGGCACATGTGCGCGCGCGCGCGCACACACACACACACACACACACACACGTTCATGCAAACTCAGTGTGTCAGTTAAACATTTGGATGAGGATAAGGGAAAGGATAACGAGATGGGAGATAAAGGGAGAAAAAAAACACATTTGTGAGCAGACCATTGCTCAGCGCTCCGCATCAAGCTGTAGCTTCACTTGCGTGGGCTGAGCAGAGAGAAAGAGCAATGCGGGGATGGAAGCATCTTAAAAAAAAAGAAAAAGGTGTGAGCAAGCAAGAGATACAGACACCGTTTTTTTTTTTTTAGGATCATTAACTGTATTATATGTAGCCTGCCCACTCGTACTGTACATGTGTGCAGTATTTCAGCCGAGATGTAGCCAACGTGTATCAGCTCTACGCAAGAGGAATCTATGGAAATATTGATAGACCTGCATGTCCGTGATCGATATCTCATTAGGCACAATTGGGAAGATGGATGCAGCCTCCCTTCGACTGCTAACTGTGGCTGTGGTTGATGAGTCGGCCATTAGACACACAGTCTGACATCCACAATGGGCTGAAGCAGCCATTTTCATTGCTGGGCTAATTGTTGTTGCCACTGGGTAAATTAGAGAAGGTTTTATGGTCAGTGTTTGACGTCATTGGTAGCACAGTGATGAACATGACGCATGTTACAGGTATAAAAATAGGACAGTGGCGTCTGGTTGTAAGATGGTTTTAATAAACACAAAAACAATTACATTCCTCTGTAACATAAATGGCAATTTCCTGTCTTAAAATCTTTTTGTCTTGAAGTTGGACATATCATGAAAAACTCACCATATGTCTGGAGTTAATATCAACCCACAAACTGTGAAATGAGACAACGCAGTCTGTTTTTGTGGCTTTTGTGATTCAACAAGACATTCAGATTTGGCTCTCCTTCTTATGTCACATACAGGCAAATTAGAATATTTTGCTCACGACTAGAGATCTACTTTTGCAAAGGTGCACTGTATTTTTCTCGCAAGGCAATCAGAGCAGACTGGGCTTTTTCAGAAGGTACTCGTAAAGAGAAAAATGACGCATTTGAGAAGGGTGAATACAGGTATATTCAGACAGACAATATGACGATATATCATATGTAAACATTAAAGCATGTCAACAAGTTCTAACCGCATACAAGTATCAATCTGAAAATGAGCAAATGTTGCCATTAAATTCTGGGTTCACTCCATCTCTTAAAGAACAGGCCATGTCTTGCAGTTGACAGTAGTACACCCATGCGCCAAACCATGATACCAAACACATCGTTTGGCAGCGTTTAAACTCGTAACACTGATTTGTGACAAGTGGACAGCTGTGCCATTCAGGCTGCTACTGTGTGGGTTGTTACTGAAACAGATCTGAGCAGTTCACCCACATGCCAACTGATGGTACAATGCAATACACTATCACAGTGTAATAGCAATATGTTATTCTGCTCAGAGCAGTCCCTCGAATGCTGACTCATTCTCTGTCGGGGCCTACTACACCAATAGCCCTAAGCTGTCATCTACACAACAAACTAACACTGATTTCTACACACCGAACAGAATTACTGATGCATATATTACATAATTTTCTACTTCAGTCGAGATGTAATTCTTGTGGTAAATAGTATAGTGGTCAACTCATGCCCTTGGCTCTGGATCTCAATCTCAGCCCCTGGATGGAAGTCCAGTCTAATCCTGACAAATCTCAACCAAAAACCTCTTGTCTTTGCTTGGAACGTGGGAGCGAGCTGAGAGGATGGAGGGAGAACGGAGTGATGTGGGATGTTTTGAGATGGAAAAGCCTCTTTTGGGCACGATTAGAGAGCTAATCTAACAAGGGCGAGAAGCAGGCTGAGGGAGAGCGAGAGTGAGAGCGAGAGCGACAGAGAGGAGGCATCACCGCAGCTCTGTTTTTGGATGGTGGTCAGACGGAGGCTGAGCCACTCATTCACAGGACTGTGACTGAAGAGCGCTTGAGATGATGAGCTCCCTTTGAGCCGCAATCAAAAAAATGCTGCTCGGTTTTGTGGGCCGACGACGAGTGTGCGGCATCAAAACCGTCTTTCATTCTTATCCCCTTGCTTTGCCCCCTCATCCTCTCATTCTTTGTGCATTCGGTGGATGCCTAGCAGCTGCTGGTAATTAAAGGACTTTAGAGTCTTACACCACCACTGAATCAGAGGAAGAAGAAAGCAAGCAGAAAGACTGGAGAAGACAGAGACGCCACTCCTGGTCAGCTCACCATCTCCCTCGCATTCTCTCCGTCTCCCCATGATCGCAAACCCGAGCTAATGTTCTCCTATGTTCCTAATTAGCCACCTTAGAAGGCCGCACTTCAATGAGCGTTCACGTACAAATGTAAAGGGAAAAAAAGGGGAGGGGGGGCAAGAAAGGAGGGGAAGAAAATGGGATGGATATTGCGGCTGGCAGCTGTATAAGGAGGGAGGGAGGGGTGATCAAAGTGAGAGTGTTTATTTGTGGCAAGCCAACCATCTCTGGAGCGTGGCAGAGCTTATTCCAGCAGGAAGAGTGTCTAAATGGGAGACAGCGCAGTCAGTGGTGAGCTGCGCTGAGCTGAAAGGAGATGATCAGCATAGCTAAGATGCTAGCTTTCCTGTGAGATAGAAACATGGGAAAGGGAGGACAGATGATGTTCATAAAATCAACAATGGCTCACAGCGATAGATGACGACGAAGTGGGGAAATGGATGGAGAAAGGGGGACATATCCATCACACAGCTGTAGACGGCGCAGTGGCTGGCATGAAGTTTAATTTGGGGTGAGTGGGATGAAGGGGAGATCTTCACCAGGAGGGCACAGCTGCTTTTTTTTCTCCAGCGGTACTTTGACAGATATTTCTTTCTGATTGCATGTGGTCTCCATTCTACATAAATTCAATCAGATTCACAGGTATCACCTAATTTCATTTGGCCACATCATTAGACAGACAATCCTGTGCATGTTTTGTACCTGCCAGGTAAATAAGTACCTGCTTCTAGCTTGCACGTAGTTCCTGATTTACATAATTAATTGAGCACCTGCAACTCTGATTACTCTGAGCTATGTAAACCCCAGCTCGAGATAGAATTGTGAGTGGAATCATAACATGGATGCTTTGTCTACAGTAGAAGATGCTCAATCAGGTACTGCAAAGTCAAAGTCTTTTTTCCAAATTCAATTTCTGGCATTTGCTCTCGTAAATTGAAAATGCATATATGAGGAGGCCTACTCTTCTTCCCTTTAACTTCTTTGCCTTTCTGCAGTAACTCAGCCAGAGCTGACAGGGGTCCTGCCAGAATTCGTTGCGGGGTCAGGACAGAGAAAGGGGGTGTTAGGACCAGAGACAGGTGGCACGAGGGTCTGCTGCGTCGCAAGAACAGATGGCTGATCTGCAGCGAATCGGGGTGCTGACCTTTTCTCCCCCTACGGTACAGTATAGCGTTCAGCACAAGTGTTCAAATCGAACCCATGTGCACGCATGCGCTAGGACACAAGCCCTCGCACACGGACTTGAGGAGCAGCTGTTCCCTCCTTACAGATGCTTGCACCCTAACAGCTGAAAAAAAACCAATCAACTTTTAGCATCGTCACCTCTAACGCACTGTGGATTTGAATTCCTCCTAATCTGAATTATTCCACTCCCTACTTTACCTTCCCCCCACCCACCAAAAAAGCAAGCATATGATTAACAGCCTAGCACGGAGGCTAATGTGGTGGTAAATGATCCCTGTGTGAAGACATGCAGGCTGCAGAGAATACAGAGCTTTAGCCGGCCCCTCCTGTACACTTTCCACAGGCACATGCTGAATTACCTTGTCGCGAGGCAATTATTTGTCCTGTCCCAGCTTTGGAGTGATGTAAATTACTTTAAGTGCACTTTGCTGGGGCCACCATCACGATAATGATGATTGCTGCGGGGCTCTGACACACAAATATTCAGCTATACCTTTAGAGAGAGGGGCTGCATTCAGGAGGGGCTGCAACGTGGAGGCATTCGAGACATAGCGGCTAAGAAGAAGCTCAGACTGATGAGAGTGTGCTTCAGAAACAAAGAGGGAGAGATGGAGCCGAGCAGAACGTCTTTCAGCTTCTTCAATAGTGAGTTGCATTCACCTATACCCTTTTCATATTTTCATCTTACTACAGTCAATGCAGTTTACAGATTCAGATCACAACGAGTGACTCACACAAAAATAATGTATGGCAAAGTATTTGTGTGTTTTATTTTTTTATTTTTCCCTCCTCTCAAGTTAGTTCTGTTGCAGTTACTCTTTAGTACCAGCAGGTGTCACACATGGTTTCTATGCTCAGTCTTATGGCCACTGTTGTTACAAGTGGAGGTAAATACCACCTAACACGCACAACAGATATAGTCTGGCTTCTCCAGATGTTCATTAAATATAAAGAGGCACAGCAACAATGCATATGTGACTGTTCTATGCAGGAGTGATGGGCAATGAGTCATTTTTGGTGTTTTTTTCAATTTCCAGTAAGCTGTACACTGACATGGTGTCATTTCCTGTTAATATCAAGTCAAGTCAGAACAGGGCAGCTGTTACTATGGGTGCCGTAAGTAGGTCTGAACCAGCTCTACACCTCTGAGGCACAACTATTTCCAGACAGACAGTCTCCTAACCTCAAAATCTATTTAATGGAGGATAAACATTTGGGAAAAAACAGTCAGTCATTGTGTGAGGAGCTGTTTTGGAAACCTTCACGTAAAGGTATCTGTAAAGTGACTGGATGATGACTGACGGATACTCACATGTTATGTAGGACACACCAGCCGCAGTGTGGATCCCCGGAGCTCAAACACTCACCACAGGTCCCGTACTGCTCACATGACTCAATGGGAACTTGGGTAACCTGAAAGGAAGCACATGAAAGGGTCAGAGTCAGGCAGCACAACACACATCACAAGATGCACCCAAAGAAGCCTCGGGTATCTGTGTGTGTGTGTGTTTGTGTGCGCTCATTCAGGCACACAGCAAAAGATGATTGAACAAGCATTTACTTGTCCATGTATATAAAGTGAAATTGGGAGCATTGGTTATCAATATGGCGACAGCTGACAGTAGAAACATTATTCCTCTGTAGATTTACAAAGCAAAGTTGTTTGATGCTATTTTGATGCTCTTTATGTTGAATAAC